>JAVANC010000009.1:29083937-30283937 GCA_033319125.1 Parnassius glacialis | reverse complement strand
GAAAGAAAGTAGCATTTTTATATTTAGGTTGAAAATGGTAACCCCAAATGGCGTTATGTTGTTTCGTGCGCATAGACCACGTTCTTTAAGTGTTTTCGATCTGTTTTTATTTGATTACCCGGCTTTCGTTTAATGGACTCTTTCTGCTTTTCAAACTGACATCGGCGCTAAATCGGACTTCGATTGTGTTTTGTATTGCGTTCTTTTTACTTTTAGTGCATAATATTGCCTAAACGTCGACAAACATTGAAAAGTGGAGCCCGTGAGTTAATCATCAAGCTGCAAGATTACTTTGAGCGGGAGCGGAAAAATGGCGGACCCCTGTTACCTGTCGAACAAGTACAAGAACGCGTCTCTTAGGCGCTTGGAGTTAGCAAACGAACGATAACAAATATTAATAAAGAAAAATTCGGCTCTACTGGCACGGAAGATAATATTTTACGTACTTCGAAGAAGAAACGTAGAACTAAACCCGTGACAGATATTGACACCTATGACGCCGATGCAATCAGAAATCATATATATGGTTACTATTCCAGAAATGAATATCTCAACAGGAAGAAGCTTTTGGCATCGTTAAGAGAAGCTGGACTGTTTAGCGGGGGTAAAACTGCTTTAACCAAAATCTTAAAAGATATTGGTTTTTCGTATAAAAAAACAGACAAAAGAAAAATTTTATTAGAACGATACGACATAATTTTAAAACAGATAAGTTTTTTTAGAGAAGCAAAAAATATTGATAACTGGGATAATATCGTGTTCATTGACGAGACATGGCTAAACGCCAATCACACGGTTTCCCGTTCTTGGACGGATGATACACAAGCGTCGACGTCGAAAGTACCAATGGGTAAGGAGGCCCGTCTGATAATATGCCACGCAGGTTCTGCAAAATACGGCTTTGTGGAGAATGCGTTACTGGCATTTCAATCAAAAACCACAAATGACTACCACGAGGAAATGAATGCTACTACATTTAAAGAGTGGTTCAAGAACGTGCTTTTGCCCAGCCTACCAGAGCCTTCTGTAATATTCATGGATAATGCCTCCTATCACTCGGTTCAAATACAGAAACCACCTACCCAAGCTAATAAAAAAGAAGAAATGGTGGCTTGGTTACAAGCAAAAGGCATTGACGCAAATATGCAGATGCTAAAACCAGAGCTAATTAAATTAGTTAAAGAAAATAAAGCGGCAAATGTGCGATACGAAATCGATGAACTGGCTCTGGAGTACGGTCATCGCGTTTTAAGAATTCCCCTGTATCATTGCCAATATAACGCGATTGAGCTAATCTGGGCTCAAATAAAAGGTTACGCCGCCCGCCACAATACTTTCCCGCCCTTCCGCACGAAAAAGATGATGACCCTATTAAAAGAAGCCTGCGGGGAAGTCACAAGAGATGACTGGGCAAAGGTTGTTAAGAAGACTAAAAACCTGATTGTGGAACATTTTGACCGAGATATCAGGATTGATTCTGTTATTGATAATAATATAAATATACATGTAGGCGAAGATGATGATGAAGACACCACCTCCTCAAGCGAATCGGAGTCTGATTATTAACAGTGGTAGAGCCACGCGGCAGCTTTTGCTGTCGCACGGATGGGCCGGCTCGAACCGGGGTGGTACCACGACCTCACAGAATACCAGCGTGAAGTAGAGTTTACCTCTGCGTTTTGCTTGGAGAGTGCAGGTGGCCGGAGGCCCTTTTTACTGGAAATGAGGCATTCCATCTTAGTCCTCACGGGTGACAACGCATCTACATTTTGAATTGTAATAGAGGATAGATGTAGATGTCTATGGGTCGCAGCAACCACTTACCATCAGGTGGACTGTGTGCTCGTTTGTCACCCTTATACTATAAAAAAAAAATATTCTGTACGCACATTCAATTCAATGTACTTTATTGCATAGAAATACAGATTGTAACTTTGTAACAAAGAATAAATAAAACAATTTTATTATATTACCTCAAAAGGAAAAAACGGAACCCTTATAGGATCACTTTGTTGTCCGTCTGTCTGTCTGTCAAGACCCTTTTTCTCAAGAACGCGTGGTGGTATCAAGCTGAAATTCATATCAAATACTCAAATCCACTGTCCCTTGGAGCTGTGAAAAAATCAAACTTCTAAGCCATCGCAATCAAACGATACAGCCGTTTATGCCGCAGATTTTGGACATTCGCAAGGGAATCAAAACCTACAGGGTAGTTCCCGTGAACTCAGAATCTTAAAATTTGCTACGAAGCAACGTATTATAGCACAGATAAAGTAAAAATTGCGAAAAGCATAAATTTTTAGTAATATCATATAATAAAAATATTTTTAATAATTTTAAACTTATATACCTACGGATTTGTTCGGAACCCCTGGTGCGCGAGTCCGACTCGCACTTGACCGGTTTTATTTTGGTTTCCACTTAAATTACTAAAATATAAATTTTAAATGATTCCGCCAATTTAAAACGAAAATAATCTTAAAAATAACGCGGCGGTTCATTTTGGAGTAACGGTAACGAACTCAGTGTTTGTTGTGCCCATCACTAGTCGTGACTAACTGATAGGTGTCAGGAAGGCATTCTCTGAACGGCCGAACTATAATCAAGGATTGATGTAGGTGTGTGTGGGCCACAGCATACACTTACTATTAAGTGAAATGGGTGCTTGTTGTCATGTTTAATTCTATAAAAAAAAACACAATTTCTGTAACTTAAAATTATTGTACAAAGTACTTAATGATATTTCATTTAATATTTCAAATATTTATTACAGATCATTATTGGGCGGCCAGTGAGTAAAACACTAATAAATACTGCAAAAATAGTATCTTTTATGGAGGACCTATTTGACATTGTGAATGGAAGTGCGATGACAAATAAAAAAGAAGAGAGAAAGATTTAAGAAATGCTGTTACAGAAAAACGTAGACACAATGCATTCTGGCAGCAAACTTTGTTAAAACTAGAAATTTTAAAAAAAAAATGGTCATGAATGTACAATGTCCCAGTATTAAGAACTAGATAATTTGCATAAAAAGTTTTATGAATTGTGGCAGTTTTTGTCCAAGGAAAACATAAGAGATTATGAAACCCCGCTATATCGTTGAATTTTGGGACACGTTGTCCCAAAATTCAACGATAAGCCAACACCGGAGGATAGACCTGCCCCGGACTAATCGGGGAAAAAAAGAAAAAAAAATACATCCTAATTATATTTTAAGTTATATAAAAAAAATGAAATTCTTCAGAAATTGAGACCGTTTATGTGCTAATTCTTAGAAACTCCAGAATAACTCTTGTTTTATCACGAAAATTAATGAAACTTATTTTATTCCCTAAATTTTTTGAAGACTTTTACTTTTAACCAAATTTAACTTATCGTGGTGTAAAAAAAAAGTATGAACACTAGTATGGCAAGTTTTTTTAAAAATTGTCGCAACTAACCGACATTCCAAAATGGTATAATACTCTAGGAAAACAAGTTATAAAAAAATATGGGCCTATTATTTCTAAACAGGGGCCAAATTCCTTAAATTGTAATTGTCAGTAATCACTTTTACTACATGCCCAAAATGGGTTTCTGTTACAATTTCTAGGAATTCGAATGGGGCATTAATACCTTAGATGTATAGAGAGATATAGATAGATAGAGATATTTACGTTAAAAAAGAGACAACAACAGGGCAGGTAGAGAAGCTGTTATTATTCTCAGCAAGTCGGTTCAGTAGGCTCTGCTCCTTTTTTTACTGCGCACCGTTCCCAATTCAACTTACGTGGCCCTCGTACATACTATCGACTTTTGGCTTGGCTTTTTGGACTGGAATCGTCCTGCAAACTTAACTGACCTGGCATTATTTGGACTGGAAGTGATCTGCAAACTGAACTGACCTGGCATTATCTTGGACTACGATTGTGTGTTTTGTGATTTAGAGTTCTGACGTATTTTGGACTGTTTGGCGTTTAACATGTCGCAACCGTACACACCACAGGAATACGCTAATATGCATTTAATCTATGGAGAATGCCGATGTAATGCTAACGCTGCTAGCAGACTGTATCGAGAAAGATACCCAAATGCTCAAAAATGTCCTGATTATCGAGTGTTTATTAATGTGCATCAAGCGTTTTCGGAGGGTCGTATGCCATTCAATAGGAGAAGCGCTGGAAGACCTAGATTGGATCGTGATGAAGAAGTTCTCAATGAGATAGAAAATGACTCGACTACTTCGGTACGTGCCATAGAAGAAGCTACAGGAACCCCCTGAACTTCTTCTATTGGAGTTGTCTTAAAAACAGGATCTACTCAAAACCCATTGTGACATTGGACGAGCTTCGTCGAAATATCACTCAGGCTGCTGATTACATTAATAGCAGAAGATATGCAAGACAAATAAAACGATCATTTTTAAGGCGATGTTGTGCATGTATTAATGCTCGTGGAAAAAAGTTCGAACATTTGCTATAACGTTAATAACTTAATAAATTACACGTGAAACTGTTTGTACCATTTGTTTTGAAATATTAAACATTTTTCAAGAACTAATACTTTTATTACACCCGACCGTCATTTGGCCCCTGTTAAGAAATAATAGGCCCATATTTTTTTATAACTTGTTTTCCTAGAGTATTATACCATTTTGGAATGTTGGTTAGTTGCGTCAATTTTTAAAAAAGCTTGCCATACTAGTGTTCATACTTTTTTTTACACCATGATAAGTTAAATTTGGTTAAAAGTAAAAGTCTTCAAAAAATTTAGGGAATAAAATAAGTTTCATTAATTTTCGTGATAAAACAAGAGTTATTCTGGAGTTTCTAAGAATTGTGGTAGATAGCAGTACTATTCAGGTTGCCTATAAAAAAAAAGAAAAAAATATTTAAAAAATTGTGGTCATGGTAGTGAAAAATATCATAAACGGTCTCAATTTCTGAAGAATTTCATTTTTTTTATATAACTTAAAATATAATTGGGATATATTCTTTTTTCTTTTTTTCCCCGAGTAGTCCGGGGCAGGTCTATCCTCCGGTGTTGGCTTATCGTTGAATTTTGGGACACGTATATATATTCCGAAGCAATCGATTTTTTTCGGTCAAAAAGATCATATAATTTTAAGGTCAATAACCCGACTTGCCACAATTTCATAAATGCTTTTAAATCTTTAATAATTACAGGATTCATTATGTTTCACCGCACATCTTTTAATTGTGGAGATGATTATTAAAAATAAAGAGCCTGTTTAAAGGACATCAAAAGTAAGTGAGTAACGAATGTGATGAAACTGGTGTTTCTTATATTGATACTTATACATTAATTCTAGAAGCAATTATATTTATTTAATAAGTTTGCTTATTAATAAAGCATGCAATATCGCTTTGAACATATTACATGCCGAAAGCATAGGACTGAAGTAATATATGTCTTTTTATCGATAATAATAACATTAGGTATAAATAACTGGTGCACTATTATCAATAAAATTACAAAAGGTATAGATATTGTTCGCTTAGAAAGAAGGCAACTGCCAGAAATGTAAGGTAAAGCTCTCTTAAAATATAAGGAAAAGCTGAAAAATAAAGTGAATATTATTTGGGACGTCCTTCGCCTTGTATAGCTGCTTCAAATTAAAAAAAATGCCATGTATCATTTTGCTACAACCAATCAGGATGCAGGAGCTAAGTCGAGTAAGTATAGTTCATAAGATGTTCGTCTGATTCGGTAGAATCTACTAGTTAGTCTGTGGTTTCTATAAATTGACAATTCCCAAACACGGAGGACTCTTGCTTTATCTTTGTACTGAAATATGCTTGCATTATTTATTGATACCACAATTATTTCATATATGTCTGTCAAGAACAACTAATCATATGCCGCCTATATTAATAACGGGGTTATACGAAGTACATTAATGTAATTTCCAATAAATTTTGTTATGTTACTTATTTAAATAAATATTTAAAAATTTATTATAATACAAAATTGGTTACTTAGATATTTTAAGCATTTAAAAAATATAATTTTTCCCTTACTTTAACACCGATTGAATATCGATAGGTCAGAACCCGTCCAGGTAATTCAACTACATCACTAACATCATTCAAGTACAAGTAACAGGCAAAGGTAGCATGTTAGTATGGAGTTTAGAGTAGAAGGAGAACCATCTTAAAAGGTACGAAAGTTGAAAAAGTGTCCCATTGTATACTGAAAATAAAGGTTGCAAAATCTACCACAATAGTGCTGGCGTCTGAAAAACTACGATATGAATATAGCTGTTGTAGACAGAGTGAAGTCAGCTGAATTCAAATATTTAAGAGTAGTTAGTAAAATGCCAGTATACAAAATCACAAATATTTACGTAGTACAAAACCAAACAGATTGGTCGGTCCTTCTTTATTTCTCCATCTTATTCTAATTAATTTTGGCGCTTTTTTTTTTTAATTTATCCTACGCTACTGCAGCGCCACCCTTATTGAACGCGTTTTTAGGGACACTTTTCATATACAGAGATGGTCCTCCTTTTACTCTACACTCCATACATGTTAGGCACAACAAAGTCAATATAGTGTTGATAATCATTGTGCTTTTTAATAGTGTGAAGTTATTACTGCTTCAACTAGCGTCAATTTTCAGCTACGTTTTTCATATTATAATGTCTAATAATAAGTATGAATTTGTGGTGCGTTTTCAAAGTAATCGCGGTATTACAGCGACATCTAACGTTAAGAAGTTCTATTTGCTCGTCAATTCTATAATCTTCTACAAAAGGAATAATATGATCTCTATTTTTAAGAACTTATGGTTCGTACTCAAGTAAATGGCGAGTAAAATAAAGCCTTTTTCTTTTATTTTATAATAGCTAACCACGAAAATTATTTAAATGGTAAACAACTGTTGATACCATATATCAACACGGGCCACCGGTTGGAATATCGTTTTCCCCGATACAGAATTGTCTGTCATTTTTTGCGGGGGCAAATCTGCACACACAAAAACAATCGTTTGTCACTACGAAACTCAGGCGAGTTAGATGTCTACCGATATCTTACATGACACCAGGAAGTCACCTACCATACAGCACCGCCCGCTAAGCAAATAACAGCACGTCTTTTACGTAATTTAAAAATATTCAATATAGTATAAAACCCAAGGTCTAATCGTTAAGACAGCCCAGTAGTAGTTGTTGGTTTGTAAGTTTTTTTTTTTATAGAATTAGGGTGACAAACGAGCACACAGTCCACCTGAAAGTAAGTGGTTGTTGTGGCCCATAGACATCTACATCCACCTTCGTTTGGGAGTTAAAATGCAGATGTGTTGTCACCGATTCTCTACACTCACCATACGAAACACAGCAGCATTAAGCTGCTATTTTACGCTGATATTCTGTGAGAGCGTTTAGAGTTAGTTTAGTCTAGTATTCCTATTTACTCACATCGTCACAGTACTTTAACTTGTAAGTTATAAAATAAAAGTAATAAAAGAAAAGTCTTCGTCTCCTTCCACTTCAACCCTCCCTACTCTGCCACAAACCTAAGTGGCATAGCAATTAAAACAATAAACTAACAATTTCACTCGCACAGATAGATAATAACAGTAGCGCTCGGTGAGAGCGACAACTCGGATTCTGACTCGGGGCAGTCGCTTGACCGAACTCCATATTGTATAAGGGCGAGCGGTCTGTGTTGGTAAACAAATCCGAAACGACACGAATGTTATAATTATTTTTAAGTTTAAAAATAACAATAATATGATTAAAAATTACTTATATATGAAAGGTATTTTTGTAAATTTGACATAGCAGATCTATATTTGCAACTAAAAACTGAACAATTCGGCATTTTTGTAGGACCTCGATTAAATCGCGCAACTTAGATTTAGTCTAGTGAGCAGTGGGGCTTAGGATCGAATGGACTAATAATTTGACTTTATGTAACGCCTGCATACGGTTACTCCCTCCGATCTGCCTGTGGCCCGTGTTGCTCTATTGTTGGTACACTTTTCTTTGTTGCGAATGTGTGAGTTTGGCGACAGTGTTTCTGATACAAATCATGTGTTTTGCTACTTCCTCTTGTTTTTTATATTCCGTGTTACATCACATTATGCATAATATATCACATCAAATATAAAAAATACATTAAAAACGGACGAATAAATGCTGTCACAAATGTTGTTCTTTTTTTTATCACGCAGTGATTAAGTACAGGTCGCGGCACGTAAGTCTAGCGCTGAACGAAACGTGGAGGGGACTCGCACGAATGGAATTGCACGAATGTGACTGGAGAGCCAATCAGCGCGACTTATGCGCAATAACGGTCACCGCTAGACTTTCGTGCCGCTACTTATAATGTTACATTTGTTTTTGATAAATGCTCAAAAAATACTTCTCTAACTTTGCCAGACTTAAGATTAAGGCGGCCAAAATTTTTAATACTAATAAGCCTGTCACATTTTATACATCTTAAGATGAATCAAATTGTAAATTGCACCTTTTTCAATTTCTATATACATTTGAATTAACCGAAGTCCTAATTAATGTCGAATTTAAACAAATGCAAGTGAGTTTCGAACTGTTTCTCCAAAGCTCTGAACACGATTGTAGTAAAAACTAATAAGACTAAAATAAAAGTAATATTCTCAAATAAGATTTTTTTTATAGAATAACGGTGACAAACGAGCACAGAGTCCACCTGATGGTAAGTGGCTGCTGTGGCCCATAGACATCTACATCCACCTTCGTTTGTGAATTAAAATGCAGATGCGTTGTCAGCCGTGAGGACTAAGATAGAATGCCTCTTTTCCAGTAAAAAGAGTCTCCGGTTCTCTACACTCACCATACGAAACACAGCAGCATTAAGCTGCTATTTTACGCTGGTATTCTGTGAGAGCGTGGTCCTTCTCCGGTCGAGCCGACCCATTCGTGCTACAACTATACTATTAATATAGCTGCAGCATGGCTCTACTACGTATAAAAAGATGTCTCAAAATGTGATAAAAATATGCAATCACTTAAAGGGCGATTTTAATTATCATTATCAATTTTTCATATGGTTTTGTTTGCTGCTTCAAAATAAAATTTTTAAACTATGCTGATTTGGAAAGTGTTTCAAGATTGCTCATGATAGGGTTTATAAATAAACTCTATTTTGCCAAAATTAGTTTTTGATAAAAAACCTAAGGTTCCCCATCTTATTTTAACTTTCTGTGAGACAAATTATTGTGACTTATTGTGAGACAGAGATATTGAAATGTGCAAAATATTTAATTGAGTAATTAATCATTATGAACCACAAAATTATATATTAATACTAAGTAATTGTACTATCCCGAATGCCACAAAATTTTCAATTTTTTTTTTGAGGCAGTGTGCATAGACCTGGCCCATTTTAAACATCTCATAAACTTAGTATTCGAAAGTTTTTGAACTAATAATAGACTTTTAAGTACTACAATACAATACAATATTTTTCATACATTTAGAGGCTGAGTAACTAGCGTATAGCAGATCGAGTAATTTGTCATGCAATACGCACTTTTGTAATAGTTTTTTTAGTTGCGGCTGTTTAAATTATATACCGAGTACTCAAGCCTTAGCTAAGACGTTCAGTGAAGAGTGGGCGGCGGAACGGAGCGTTCACCATACCCGTCGAACACACGTTACGCCACACGCCTAGATATGCTTTCCACTGAGATCTTAGACTTAATACTGACATCAAAAGCATGAAATTTGTGGATTTCAGTGCGTCACTCCAAATATGACAATAAATGCGCCACTTCGGTGAGATCTTGAGGTACGGATTCGTGATAGCATAGATACAGCTCTCTAGGTTCTGGTTCACTAAAAACTCGCCTAGAAAATAAAAGAAAGATTTTATTCATACAAATAATACAACAAAACGACATAACTGTCCTAATTATTACACAATGATAATACGCAAAGTATAAATTTAACTGTTTAAATATCTGCTCAATGTCTAATTTGCCATATAGCAAAGGCCGTAGAAATAGACCTCTTTGACTGTTTATCAAATTACATTCACCCTTGAAGTCAAGAATCGGTTTTATTAATAATAGGCCGAATCCAAAACCTATAGTATAGTTTGTCCCCAAAGCCGTAGGTCTGTATGAGGGCAAGATAATCAGTAGGCATAAACAAAATGCAAGTCAATGTTCTCATATTAAAATATTATTCTTGGAAAAACCTCAAATATCACGAAAATTCTAATATTCAATAAAAGCAAACGGTTTCAAATTTCAAATAAAAATATCATACCCGACAACCCAAAATAAAAATGGCTCGGTGTTCTTTTTGCTGATGCCACACTGGTTCAATACGTCTTGTGGCGCTTCAAACAACATTCCATACTCTTTGACGGCCACAAGAATTTTGTTAAGAGGATTGGAAGGAGCATGGTTCTTCTTAAATCTACAACAAATATACATTTCAAATTGTATGTACAATCACAAAATAAATATATTATATAATAAAATTTGCCTCACTTTATACTATACTGCAATAAATCGTGTATCTTTTTACAAGCTGATCTAAATGTTCTAATTATAAATGAGTATAAAATATTATTAGTTTGCATTTCAATACTTTTCATGGGCGCTATTAAAACTCCCTTCTCGTATTCGAGTTGTAAGAAATGAAAGAGAACGTTTTCTTCGCCCGCCGTTATTCTGAAAGTTAAAATGAACAAATTAAAAAGACTGAAAATATAACAATAAATTTAAAAAGTTATTGAATTAAACATACCTATGCACGGTTACATGATTAAGTTCATTTAATAAGCTTTTTCTAATATCTGTCATGTCGATATTACTACTAACTCTGCTGCCATCCTATAAAAAGATTTAAAAATATTCATTAATTTGTCCATTAAAGCTGTTCCTTCACAAGTTCACTGCTTAATATAAGTCTCCCCCAAGGAATGCTGCACCATCAACTGCCTGTATGTCTTACCAGGTCATCATTCTATCGCCGTGTAGTGTCAGCGTAAAAATATCCACTACCCCATATCACGCCGTGGGTGTCGTAACAGGCGACATATGGAAATTAAGCCAGATGGGATGATAACAATAAAATAATAAAAAAAATCGGTTGCCACATCGTCTGCCAAGCGCAACTGTGGCAAATATATCCCCCATGAGGAAAGATACAAATAGACGCCCCCAGTCCCAGACGGTCCCGTTTAGTCTTTTTTTATAGAATAGGGGGCAAACGAGCATGCGGCTCACCTGATGGTAAGTGACTACCGCCGCCCATGAACAACCGCAACACCGGGGGAATTGCAGATGCGTTGCCGGCCTTTTAGAAAGGTGTAAGCTATTTTCTTGAAGGTTCCTAAGTCGTATCGGTCCGGAAAATTCGCTCGTGGTAATTGATTCCACAAGGTAGTTGTGCGAGGGAGAAAACTTCTTCTAAATCGCAGTGGTGGACCGCCAATCATCCAGATGGTATGGACGGTAACGCGAGTTTTGTCGCGATGTGCGATAGTGAAATTGAGCGGCTGGAATTAGTCCGACAATTCCTCAGAGCACTCCCCGTGATAGATGCGATAAAATACGCAAAGAGGTGCAACATCTCTACGCAGTGCCAGTGTATCGAGCCGATCAGAAAGAACTTGGTCGTCGACGATTGATGGGTGGATGCGGTCAAGTGGAAGGAGCTGGCACTGGGGTGCCCCGGCCCAGAGATGAGAACAGTATTCCATGTGGGGCCGAACTTGCGCTTTGTAAAGTTGCAAGCGATCTGCTGGCATGAAATACTGTCTCGCTCTGCTGAGCACGCCAAGCTTTTTAAAGGCCATTTTGGCCTTCCCTTCCAAGTGACCACGAAACTGCACACTATTCGATATGTCGACGCTGAGGATTCTGATGCTAGCTGAGGCAGAAAGGGGAGTGCCTTGAAACTGAGGAGATACGACTAAGGGGTTATTTTTAGCGGTAAACGCGCAAACTTGTGTCTTCTGGGGATTGAACTGGACTAGATTTACTCGGCCCCAATCCGAGACTTTGTTAAGCAAAGACTCGGCTTCAGACACAAGTTTGTCCCGGTACTCAGCGACGTTTTCCCGAGAAATATTGGCACGGCCGGTATATAAGGCATCACCAGTGTTGTCGTCTGCATAGCAATAAATGCTACCAGTTAGCAACATATCATTGATATGCAGGAGAAACAGCGTTGGTGATAGCACGCAGCCTTGTGGAACACCAGCGTTGATAGGCTTGAAATCAGAGCATGCACCGTCTACTACGACCTTGATGCTCCGATCAGCAAGGAAACTGGTGATCCATTTGCTGAAGCTTCGAAAGAAGCGCTTTGTGCCAGACCCGATCGAAGGCCTTCGCTATGTCCAAACTAACGGCCAATGCCTCCCCCTTGGACTCTACTGCCTCCGCCCATCTATGAGTTAAGTAGACTAGAAGATCACCAGCTGATCGACCCCGACGGAAACCGTACTGGCGGTCACTAATCAGCTGGTGATCTTCAAGGTACCTCATGAGCTGGCAGTTTATAATGGCTTCCATTATTTTGGAGAACAAGGAGGTGATGGCGATAGGCCTGTAGTTGGACGGGTCTGAGCGGTCGCCTTTTTTAGGGATCGGGTGGACCAAAGCTGTCTTCCATGAATTCGGGACTACGCCTTGGGAATAGGAGTACCGGAAAAGACGCGTTAAAACCGGTGCCAACTCCGGAGCACACGTCTTCAGCACAATGGGAGGGACTCCATCCGGCCCACTCGACTTGCTGACGTCCAAGGAGAAGAGTGCTTTGCGAACCGAGCGCTGTGTAAATCGCACATCCGGCATGGAGCATTCACATCGCGGGATGGTCGGCGGTGTGTTCCCCCCGTCATCTAGAGTCGAGTTGGACGCAAAAAGACAGTCAACAGATCGGCTTTCTCCTTTGTGGCATGGGCCAGTGAGTCGTCCTCTCTGTGCAGAGATGGAAGAGATGGCTGACAGAAGTTCCCTTGGACAGCCTTGGCGAGAGACCAGAATGCACGGGTTCCCGAAGGAAGGCGAACTAGCTTCTCGCCAATTCTGCCGATGTGCTCAGACCTTGCCTTGGCAATGACGCTTTTGAAGGACCTGGAGGCGGAATTATACTTCTTTTTAAATGCGCTGGTGTTCACATCCCGAGACATTGATGCGTCAGCCCAGGCCCGGTAGCACTCCTGCTTATAGCGTGATGCTATTTTACAGGAGCGACCAAACCATGGCTGGGATCTGCCTCCGATGGGCACCACAGAGGATGGAATAAAAAGTTCCATACCCTGAAGTACCACATCAGCAACAGATCGGCAACAACGCTGGGATCTTCCGGCGAGAAGCAAACCCGCCCCCAAGGGTAGGATGCAAAAAAAGACCGCATCCCGTCCCAATCAGCTGACCTTTAGTGCCAAACACGGCGGCAAGCTGCAGATCGCAACTGCGATTGGAGCGTGAGTGGCACCGTACTCCGGATCAGACAATGGTCCGAAGAGGCCAGAGGGGCATCGACGGAGACCTGAAATCCGTCCGGATGAGAAGTCAGCAGAAGCTCCAACAGGGAAGGTACATGGTCTTCCACATCTGGGATCCGCGTAGGCGAAGTAACCAGTTGTGTTAGACCATATGCCAAAGTAAAGTCATAGACAGATCTACGCGCATGATCGGTTAAACGAGAACCAAGCCATTCAGCATGGTGGGCGTTGAAATCACCGAGTATCACGATCTCTGCGGATGGGACCTGTTGTAGCACGGAGTCTGCAGCCATTTGGACGTGGTCGATGAGTCGGTCTGTGTCGGCATTACCGCTATGGGACCTATAGAGGCACCCGTAGACGCGGGGATGGTCCTCGCTGTCTACGCGCAGCCATAGGATGGACAGGTCCGTACCGTCAAGACTGCCGAGGCGTCGAAAACAGATGTCCTCTCTGACGTATACGCAAACTCCAGCCCGGGGCACAAAGGAGTGTTCCAATTTGTACCCCGGGTAGGAGAGATATGAAGTATCAGCCAGTGAGGACACCTGAGTTTCGGTTAAAAAGAGCAAGGCCCGCTTCGCCGTCTCTAGATGGCAATGGACAGCGTTAAGGTTGCAATGAAGTCCCCGGATGTTGCAAAAATTCACGGATAGCGTGACAGGGGTCGCCTTGTTTGTATTGCTCCGCTTGCCCCGAGCAGCATTAGTCGCGAGCGGAATTACCCCCCAGAATACGCGGGGCAGCCTGAGCACCCACGCTCAGGAGTAAAGTAAATTGGTTTGGTCGTGGATGCTCAGCGAGGGATTCTCCAGGGGTGCTGGTACCCTCCTGGGGTAGTCTTTTATTTAATTCCACTGCCATGTTGATGGGGGGGTGGGAATTGGGCCTCCGGCCACCTGCACTCACCAAGCGCAACGCAGAGGTAAACCTCTACTTCACGCTGGTATTCTGTGAGGTCGTGGTACCACCCCGGTTCGAGCTGGCCCATCCGTGCGACAGCAAAAGCTACCGCTTGGCTCTACCACTGTTAAAGTCTGGCTAAAGTGACGGAACTGTAGTAACGGCAGGGCAAGAGTTGCTAAGAATCTTCGGCGGAGGTTCTGTTGCCACATTCGAAAACTCGAACGGACAAATTTAACGCACGCAGGCGCTATGAAGACTGAATCAGTTGCTGGAGCTAGAAAAGAAGGTAGACAATTTCGCTGATATATTATAGAATCATTTGAGGTCCGAAAAGAGGACACGGTAAGCCTCGAATCCGGAAATTTGTTTTATCACCGCGAGGGCAATCATTTGTCCCAAGGTGTCTGATTTATCATATGCGCAAGGCTCTCTTTAAAAACGTTGTCAAGGGGAGTCTTCAAAACAAAACTTGCACTTGGGTAGATTTCAAGGGATCAACAGATGGCCGACTTCATGGAGAAAGAGAGACTATTTATGATAAACTTTTTCTTCCAGGAGCAGCACCATAGAAGGTGAATCTTCATTATGACGACCAGACGATGACTATTCAGTGACCGTGAGGGTGAAATCTGGTTGTGATCACTGAATGGTCTTTCAGAGGCTTTTATTCGTTTCCGTCATCCATGGTGGTTCTATTATAGAGGCGTGGAGCAGAAGTGATCTTGTTATTCAAGAAAGGCAACAACGTTCTATTGAAGAACAACTGACAGATTTACCGTCTGAGCTGTATCTACGTGCTACTTTAGAGAGTCGTTACGAAGAAGAGATCGTTTAAGTATCATCCACCACTCTGGATATTTGTTAGTGGACTGCAGCAGGTCTCTGCCACTCGTACCTGCGTGAAATAATTACCTACAATCGCGATGCGCCCCCGGGTTAGAACGCAGTCGGGGCTAGCGCATTCTAGGCATTTGAATGTTAAAAGTTTTTAACGCTGTTTACGTAAATAGTTTTTTGTAAATACTTGTTGAAATATTCGCCGAAATAGTTTTTGTTTAGTGTTTAGTATATTTAATTGTAGGAAAAAATAATTGAAAAAGTTTTAATGTAATTTAAGAATAATAATATATAAGGTATATATTACCTATTTCACAAATTATAATGGCAAAACGTCGTTCCTACTATAATTGTTGCGGAGATGGATACTTAATGAGCAAACAAAAGGATTCGGATATATCATTTTTAAGTTAAGTACCAAAGGATAATGAAAGGTTATTTCATTTTATTTTGTTAGATATACCAAAAAAAAATTAAGTAATAATTTAACTACAAAAGTAATACTTAAGTACTTTATTACAAAACTTAGTTGAAATTTCCTTAATTACCCAAATATACATACTTACATATCTATACTTACCTTTTGTAATTAAAATATTTGAAGTTATAATAACACACAATACTGAAATTAAAACTTTGTGTAGAAGATTTTTAACTAAGTAGAATACGATCACATTTCTGTTAGGAATCGTATTTCGGGTTTATTTGTTGTTTACTCTATCTACCTATTTCTTCGTAGCCAAGCATCGCGCGATTCGTTGCAGAGGAGTCGCGGAGGAAGAGAAGCGTTTGTATGACGAAGCGCCACTCTCCTTACCCTCCGCAACTTATCGTGGTTGGCGGCTGAGCCATAGACCAGATCCGCCGCTGGGGTCAGAAAGGCTAGTGCTTCTGAGTGCTCGTTTTTCCTGGTCCCATAGCCTTCACGCATCGGACACAGGGGCGTAAGTTGCGCAGATGAAGTCGGAGTATGCGGCGGAGGTGGAATATCAATGAGGGTTTTATTCGAGCGAGTCCGACATAACCCATCCTTTACCTCGCGAGGCGGATAGGCGTAGGCATTTCCCCATGTAAAAAAAACATATATTTGCGATTCACAATGTGTTGCAGTTGTTCATGGGCGGCGGTATCACTTATTATCAGGCGAGCCTCACCACATTTGCCCCCTCATAAACAAATAACTCCTATATCGTGGAATAGTATGGTTCTCTGTCAAATTTCATTAAAAATTTTTACTCACTTATTGTCGATCCCACAACATAAAAAGCTAGCATTTATAATGTATAAAATAAATAAAATAAACTTAACAGTTTTTAAAAAAAGATATAAAATATAATTTCATTATACCTGTCTATCCCAGTCAGAATCTGAACCAGATGAATCGCGTCGACTTCTTTGCTCCCTATCTGCTCGTCTCCCAGTCACTCTTTCTTCACTAACTTCGCTACAAACAATAATTAAACAATGATTTTGTATCATCCATCCATCCATTACAGCCTACTGAACATAAGCTTCCCCTATATATTGCCACATAGAAGGGATTTTGCCATAGTTGCCACGCTTGGCGAATACCTTGTTTGACAGGCTGGTTGGCAACCACAGTTTTTCATTATTTTGAGTTGTTATCAAGAAGATGCTGCTGCCCATCGCTGCTTTAAATTTTCCTCTGTCGCCTCTTACAACCCCTTACAGGTGATATGGGGTAGGGGATTTTCTTACTCTTCCCTAATACTCGCTATTTAAATTTAATCGAATTTCGGATAAAATTTTGAAGAAGCATGTTAGATAGTACTTTAAATCATATAGTGAGAAATTGTGTAATTAAGATAAGTGTGGTTTGCCGAAATTGTGCTATGGATTAAAAATTAAAGAAGGACGGAATGCTACGTTGGTTTGAGCGCGTAGAAATATTGAATGAGAAAAGAGTAATGCTTAATGCATTATATGCTGCAGGAGTGAATGGCAAAGTCGGAGAATTACGCCCTAGACAGAAGTTCATCGACCAAATTGGCGATATATTAAAGATGGGGCAAATTAAGATTACCCATAAGCATGTACGAGGGCGGCACTGAAAATTTCGGGAATCAAGGAAGTGACACAACATTACTATTTAAAAATGTATTTATTGCTTTTCGAAGTATTCTCCCCGAAATTTGACACATTTTTCCATACGATGGAACCAATCATTGAAGCAACCATTCCATTCGGAAGTTGGGGTCTCCAAAATGGCCGTTTTGTAGGCGTCCACAGCCTCTTCAGGTGATGAAAATCTCTGTCCACGCAATTTATTCTTTATTTTAGGGAAAGTATAGAAATCATTAGGGCTTAGGTCAGGGCTGTACGGCGGATGGTCTAATAATTCTATGTTTTCTTGCTCTAAAAACTATTTTGTTCTGTGTGCGGTGTGAGATCTCACATTGTCGTGATGGAGGATGATGCGGCGGTTGCAGTTCTCTTTACGGAGTTCAGAAACGACCTGTGGCAAACAAATGCTAGCATACCATTCTGCATTAACCGTTCTTTGTCCCTCAAGAGGAATAGTCGGAACATGGCCGGTTTTGGAGACAAACGTGGCCACCATTTTTTTTTGCAACACTCCGTGAACGAACAATTTTTGTTGGCTTTAACTCATTTTCGAACACCCAAACTCGTGACTGGGTTTTTTGTTTCGGGTTCGTACGCGTATATCCAGGATTCGTCACCTGATACGATGTTGTATACAGCATTTGAGGATCCTTCGTTGAATCTTTCGAGAGTTCTGACGCACCAAGTAACGTGAGCGCTTTTTGCTCTTCACAGAGCGAATGCGGTATCAATCGGGAAAACAACTTTTTTACACCTAATTGTTCATGCAAGATTATTTGATTTGACTCATGCCAATGTCTAAAATTGCCTGAATTTCGCGGTATGTCACATGTCGATCTTCCTCAATCAGCTTACGGACAGCATCAACGTTTTCTTGGGTGACTGCAGTTTTTGGACGACCTTGACGGGGATCATTACTGAGCTTGACACGTCCACGTTGAAATTCAGCAAACCAGCGATAAATTGTGGTTTTGGATGGGGCTTCATCACCAAATGCAGAAATCATCCGGTCAACACACTGTTTTTGTGTTAAACCACTTCGAAAGTCATAATAAATCATCGCTCTTGAATTTTCTCGAGTCAGTTCCATTTTCTCAACGACTAAACAAGTTTGACAAAACCTTGTGACAAGACCGAGTATCTTTTTTTAAATAAATAAATGGTATTCGATTTTTAAAACCAAGGAGTTTTCAATTAAAAAGATTTTAATATGACAGGACAGTGGAAATATTCCATTCCCGATACTTTTAGTGCAGCCTATGTATGCGTTAACGTACAGGGTTATTTTGCAATATACATATGCCCAAATTTGCAAAAAAGGTTCAGAATAAGTAATATAGTGGCGAAGAAAAATTAATTTAAAAATCTCAACATTCTATACTTTTTATCTTTTATATTCAGATTGTAATGCATTATTTGAACTGATTGTCATTCATAAATATCTATCACCTTTTTTACATAGGGAAATGCCTACGCATACCCGCCCCATGGGGGCAAGGACGGGTTATGTCTGACTCGCACCTACTAAAACCTCATGATGTTCCACCTTCACCGCATATTAGCAGGGCCACGGGAACGCTTACACACACACCCGAGGCCCCATTCTCTTCTACCTTTTCTTTTTCAGGTACGGCGAACCCAGGAACATAAGGCGCGCTTTCCTCCGCGGCCTCTAACTCCACCTGCGTAACGGACGTCCCGAATCCGATACGGGGAGGCCATTAGGCCAGGAAAAAACGAGCACTCAGAAGCGCATCTGAGCTCTGGCTCCGCTGGATAGAGAGGATAGAGAGCGGCTATACTATACGCACACGTTCGTTAGGATCGCTCGGTCGGCAAAAACATGAATTGAATCGCACGCAGAGGACGCGTGTACTTGTAGTTACTGAATCGATTTCTATCATTTTTAATATAGGTAATTTTTTTTTCCGAAATATTATTAAAACTACGTAAATTATAGTCACAGTAAACCTGTACAGTCAAAACAAACTGAAATGGACCGTAACTCAAGGCAATAAGACTTTTGAAAGTGCAGTTTTATTTGTATTAATATAAATTCCGTTATTCAATACAAAACAAAGAAAAATGAAGCTTAATTCAAGCGAGATAGCATGATACCGGCGCTGGCGCTTCGCACTGGCGCGGCTACGATGATTAAACTAACTTAAATGTAAACAATATTAGTCACGCGATGAGTATCGATAGGTCACGGCTGTGCAGTGACCTCCCAAATCAGCTGATTACTTTATTTTAGTAAGACAAGTGCAGAGCATATAAAAATAGGATAGTGATCGCTTTTGCAATAGTGAAAAATGACACTGAAGTGTTTTCTAAATTAAAATATCAATTAAGAAAACTGCCATTAAAATGTATTGAACAAGGTGGTGGTCATTTTGAAAGTGTATTAAAAATACAACGTTGCATGAGTAGTCTATTAGTAAGTTAAGTATTTGATTTTTTAAATTATTTTAAATATCTTGATTCACCTTTTTTTAAATGCCGTCTTTGAATTATGTTGTGTCGTATCGCCTCTTATTTTTAGTAGTTCATTATTATTTACAATTACAGTTAAAATGTTATACAAATGTATAAAATTTTGTAACGAATATTGCCTATTAATATTGTATCATAATCAATAATCAAAACTATTCAGATTCGACTATCCAAAGCCTGAAAAGTGTGATGGAAAGATAACAATCAAATGTTTACTAGACTTAAATAAACAACTGGATCGAGCATCCATGTTCATTCAGACATCGGTTAATGTATTTTTTAACGTAAACAAACGCGCGTCGTGCATTCATGGATTTGTACTCTGACCACAACATTCTTCCGGAATTAGTATAACTAATTCAATAAATAATCAATGCATAAACATGTTTAACTACAGTCCGTAGAACGTTTCAATCGCATTTAAAATTTCCGGACCCACAGAAATGAGACTGCAGACATCATCATCATTATCATTATAATTATTATAGCCTTTCACAAGTCCACTTCTGAACATAGGCCTCCCCCAAGAAATGCCAAAAAGCGCGGTCCTGAGGCACGCGCATCCATCGACTTTCTTGTGAAACGGGGATGACCCGGTGAAAAGGGGGATACAACCAGTAACAATAATATAGCAACAATGGTAATCGTAATCAGAAAATCTTCGTCATCATTCGCTGGTAGAATGACTAGACTCAATGGCTAGCGTTTCTTAACTGATACTTGTTTTTTTTTTTATAGAAGAGGAGGCAAACGAGCATGCGGCTCACCTGATGGTAAGTGACTACCGCCGCCCATGAACAACTGCAACAACCTAGTAAAACCAACCGTGGACCGCCAAGTATCCAGATGGTGAGGATGGTATCGTGAATTTTGACGCGATGTGCGTTCGTGAAATTTGGCAGCTGGAATTAATCCGAACAATTACTCAGAGCACTCCCCGTGGTAAATTCGATAGAAAAGGTCCATACCCTGAAGTACCACATCAGCAACGGAATCGGCAACAACGTTGAGATCTTCCGGCAAGAAGCAAACCCAAGGGTAGGATGCAAAAAAAAAAAGACCGCATCTCGTCCCAATCGGCCGACCTATAGTGCCAAACACGGCGGCAAGCATCGCAACTGATGGGAGCGTGAGTGGCACCGTACTCCGGATCAGACAATGGTCCGAAGAGCCCAGAGGGGCATCGACGGATACCTGATATCTGTCCGGATGCGAGGTCAGCAGAAGGTCCAACAGGGAAGGTACATGATCCTCTACATCTGGGATCCGCATAGGCGAAGTAACCAGTTGTGTAAGACCATATACCAAGGCAAAGTCATAGACAGATCTACCTGCATGATCGGTTAAACGAGAACCAAGGCATTCAGCGTGGTGGGCGTTAAAATCAACGAGTATCACGATCTCTGCGGATGGGACCTGTTGTAGCACGGAGTCTGCAGCCATTTGGACGTGGTCGATGAGTCGGTCTGTGTCGGCATTACCGCTATGGGACCTATAGAGGCACCCGTAGACGCGGGGATAGTCGTCGATGTCTACGCGCAGCCATAAGATGGACAGGTCTGTACCTTCAAGACTGCCGAGGAGTCGAAAACGGAAATAAACGTATGTATGTGATGTATTTACGGAATCCCGAATGGATATTCCAAAATGGTTTTTCGAAACGGAATTCCGAATGTATGGGGCAGCCCTTATTTCGAAGGGAAATAAATGTGCGTGTGCAATGTATTCATGGAATCTCGAATCGATATTCCGAAACGGCTTTCCGAAACGCAATTCCGAATTTATGTGGCCGGCCTAACAAAGCTCAGTTGAGAGACGCTAGTCATCACTGAGTCCAGAAATTCTGCCAGCGAATATGGACGACGATTTTCTGATTGCGAGCATTTTGTTCTTTTGGTGAAAAATCTGGCCCAAAAAAAATTGGGCTCCCTATCAAATTTTGATACTGGATACGTCAAAGGCACGCTACGGCACTGCAGGTAAACATACTCGTCAACAACTTCGAGCTTAGTGCTTTCAACAACTACCGGCATAGGTGTGACATGGACGTTAAACATGATTTTTGATTTGTCCATGTTCATCTTAAGACATATCCGTTGGGAGACACTATTGAGGTCATTGAGCATAGTGCTTAGGTCCTCCAGCGATTCTGACATAAGAATTATATTGTCGGCAAATCGAGGGTGAGTGATGCGCCATTGATGTTTATCCCGTACTGCAGACATGGGTCTTCAATTTTGTAAGTTGGCTCTTTCCAGCAGATAGATATCTGGTGAAAACTTAAAGAGATTACAACTCAATATCTTCTTTAATACGAGATCAAATTAATGTAAATGAATGAAATGAAAACCAGAAAATGATATTGATGAAATTTTTTATGTGATTAAGTTGATTCGATAATGGTTTAGATTCACAATTGGTCCCGGTAGGTGGCGCTGTTTTCGATATCCAGAATCACCCGTGAGAAGCCGGTGCAGATCGCTAAAATTAAAGAAGGGTGTCCGGTTTCAACCACTAAGTGGAAGTTATCACAAATCCTGGTGCTCAATTTGTACTTAAAATTAAATTATACATATAAAACTTAACAAAATATGCCTAGAAATGCATACCTGTTGCTCTTTAAACTATTCGAGTCTTCCGAATAACTAATGTCCAAATTACTAGAATGTCTGTAATTCTTCTGAGAACTATTATACCAATGATTATGCAAACTGTGATGACTCGTACTATGATAGTTGTTGATAGGGTTGTCAGTAGAAGGAGGTCTTTTCAAGTCCGGCTGAGACTTTGAAAGCTTTAATGACGACACTTTCAGGGTATCCGCCTTTATAGCTGTAAGAAGTTAATTAAAATAAAAGATAAGACAGGATTTATTGATTAAATATATCTATAATATAAAATAGGGCCATAGGCACTAATTTAAAGTGTTGTTTTACACGTCTTCATTACTGGGGCAAAGTGTAGGGCCCAAAATAATTATTATTACAAGACATAAAACATTTTTGTATTTCAATAACTCATTTAAAGATTTAAGAAAATTAAACTAGTAATTATTTTCTTTTGAACAGTATTTTGCAAAATGCTATGCAGACACATAATAATTTGTTTCGGCTAGTTTATTAGTTTCTCATATTGCAGGTCATGGCTTATAGGTTACCGCCCACTTATAAAATGTGGCGCTGTATCAAATGTAACTCATTTGGTAGTAAGATTTTAAATAGTGGAGTATTTCAAAGCTGTGTCTACTAAAATTATATAATATAAAAATAAAAAACTTAATAATAACGACATAACAACATCCTACAAAACTTCACCCGATACCATGCCCTGCACAAACTTCATTAACGCGTCCCTGGACGGTTTTCACCGCCAAGAACATCGAACGATACGCTTTAGCCGTCAGAGCCAGGGCCCGCCACCCTCTGTTCGGGCGGCCGTTAGACAACTCATACATGTTATGTTAATGTGATCACAGAACTGAACACAATATTATCCCACTCCCCCAAGATTATCGATTTTAGTGCAACGTTGCGGACGCGATAAATAATCTGCCCCACCCCTTCCTTTTTCATAGCCTTTTTATAAACTTAGAGCTCTCGACCTGAAAGCTTCCCAATAAAACCCCATAGCCTCCATAAGGTAATAATATAAGGTACTGTATACAGGACCTGAAACACACAACTTGTGTGTTCAATGACGGCGGGTAGCACGCCATAAAAATAGTATATTTAAAATCTGTCAAAACCAATAGTGTCAACAGGAGTCGTTTTGCTAAACAATGATGCATCGCCGTGAGAGGGGGTTTTTTTATAGGATAGGGTGACAAACGAGCACACAGTCCACCTGATAATAAGTGGTTGCTGTGGCCCATAGACATCTACATCTATCCTCGTTTGCGAATCAAAATGACGTTGCGTTGTCAGCCGTGAGGACTAAGATGGAATGCCTCTTTTCCAGTAAAAAGGGTCTCCGGTTCTCTACACTCACCATACGAAACACAGCAGTGTTAAGCTGCTATTTTACGCTGGTATTCTGTGAGAGCGTCGTCCTTCTCCGGACGAGCCGGCCCATTCGTGCTACAACTATACTACTAATATAGCTGCAACATGGCTCTAACACATATAAATGCTATAGTAATAGTGTCTATAAATATTTATCCTCAAAAAAACGTGTGTTTTAATTTTGTTGTCGTAACTTTTGTTCTCCATCAATACTAATTTAATTTAGTTTTAAATATTCTCCAATAAGACTAGAATAATAGGTTCCATATCTATTGTACCCAATATTCTAGTTTATCTAGTAGGTATCTACCAATTATTCGAATCTCACCATGTATAAACCAAAAGTGTGGTAATATACAACTACGAGGCGATGTAAAGTCAACTCAACTTGCACTAGAGCTGCGCACCAACTTACTATGTACTCCATAGTCTTCTCAGAAACAAGAAATCTGTGTCCAGTGGGATGGCTATAAGGTGTATAACAAAAAACTTACCCATGTTGTCTCTCATTTTTCGTCCATACTTTGTTAGGAACTCAGGGGATGTTTCCAGTTGAGGAAGAGTATTCGACGAGAACCATGACGCTAAATACTTATGTAGTCCCACTTCATAAAGAAGTTCCAGACAGCTCTCACATTCTTCTACGTAAAATGGTGACGGTGATGTCACACCAACAGCCTGTATAAAATGTAAAAGTTTAAGCATCTACAATTCCTCTGGTGTCAGATATTCATGGATAGTATGGTCTGCAAAATTTGTTTTTTTTCTTTGAGGAGGAGAGCCCTTCAATGAAAAAAACATATTTTTACCTGGCAGAGCTAACTATATATATATATATATATATATATATATATATATATATAAGGATAAGGATAAGTCGCTCGCGTCCGTAGGCTTCGACCACCTAACCCTAGGCCCACCCTACACGTGTCCCCCGGGTGGTGCTAAACGAGCGGCAAAGCCGAAACGACAGACTCGGCTCCTCGCCGTGTGGTAGCGGCGTAAAATTTACCACCCCTTGTCGCACCATGAGCCAACAACTCAAAGAAATGGCCCCGAGTTCCCGGCGCCTCTTTAATGGGGCAGGGGTGCGAAGAATCTCCGGGAGGAAAACCGGCGACGAGGTTCGCCACCCGTCACGTCCTGTCTCCTGGAGGGGCGAAAAGTGGATTGCGGAGGCCCGTCTGGCTACGCTGAATGTATGTGGAGCAATGAATGATAAGATGGATGAAATATGCGAAATGATGAATGATAGAGGAATAGATGTATTATGTGTGAATGAGACGAAACGAAAGGGAAGAGATGTCACTGCACATGGCATGTATACCGCTTACTGGTCTGGTGTAGACGAGACCGAGCGGGCATGCCAGGGAGTCGGTGTCATCCTTTCAGAAAGAATGGGTCAATATGTGAAAGAGTATGAATGTGTAAGCCCAAGGCTGCTGTGGATACGAATGAAAGTGGGCTTAAAGAAGTTGTTTGTGTTTGGGGTTTACGCCCCAGATATGTCTAAGCCCACTTATATCCGAGAGCAGTTTTGGGACATGGCAAGGCTGGTGTTGACGAAGTGCAAGGAAAATGAAAATATTATTATGTTAGGAGATTTTAATGGAAGGGTGGGAGTGAAGAGGTCTGGTTATGAAAGGATATTAGGAGCGTTTGGCGATGAAAGAATAAATGAGAATGGTGAAGACCTCCTCACCATATGTGTGGAAAAGAATCTTTTTGTGGCGAACACTTTCTTTCGCCATAAGAGGATTCACATGTATACATGGGAAAGAGGGGATGATAGAAGCATGATAGATTTCATAATTGTGGATGGAAGAATGAGGAGCGCAGTGGTAGATACAAGGGTTTACCGGGGGTCCAACGTAGGGACGGATCATTACTTGGTCTTATGCCGAATTAATGGTCTATTCAAGCGTTGGCGGCATCGGACATCAGTGTCTACCACTGCGTTACAGCGTATAAGAATAGAGAGGTTACAAGATGAAGGTGTGAAAGAGAAGTATAAATGCAGACTGAGGGAAAATATAAGTGTGTTGAATGAATTTTGTATGAATGAGTTAGACTTGAAGAATGTATGGAATAATGTTAAGAAAGTTTTGGTGGATACAGCCACCGAAGTATGTGGTGTAAGTAAGAGAACGAATGAAAGGAAAAGTAATATTTTGTGGTGGGATGATGAGGTACGGATGGAAGTTGAAGCAAAGAAGAGGGCATGGCTAGATTTACTAGCAACCAAAGCTGGTAATTCTGGCGGTATGAATGATGAGATTGAAAGAAAAAAGGCAGACTTTAGAGGTATAAATAAGAGAGTAAAAGAAGTTGTTGAAAGGAAAAAGCAAGAAAGAATAGATAAGAATGATAGAAGAATATCTGATAACTTCCAGGCAAAAATTAAAATGTTCTGGAAGCTCGTAAGAAATGCCAGGGGAAATTCAAAACAGCCTAGAATGAATGCTATACGAGACGAGAATGGCTGCATGCTGAATGATGAAGTTTCGAATTTAATGAGATGGAAGGAATACTTTGAAAGCGTGTTTAAGAGTGAAGAGTCGTCTGAAGTAAGTGAAATGGAAATTCCGGAAGAAGTGGAGAGAGGTAGAGAAATAAGTGTAGATGAAATAGTGAAAGCAATGAAAAGCATGAAAGCAGGTAAGGCATCCGGATATGATAGAGTATCACTCGAAATGCTAAGGGCTGGAGAGGGTGTGGTTGCAGGCCTGCTGTACACCTTGTTTAATTTATGTTGGGAACTGAAGCGGGTACCGGAAGACTGGTGCAAAGCCGTTATAGTCCCAATATATAAGGGAAGGGGGTCGCAGCAGGACTGTAAAAACTACCGTGGTATCAGCTTGCTTAGCATTGTGGGTAAACTGTATGCTAAGGTGTTAATTGAAAGAGTTATGGAAGAAACTAATGAAAAAATTTGGGATGTGCAAGCTGGATTTAGAAAGGGGATGGGGTGTACGGATCAAGTCTTTTCCATGCGCATGATTGCTGAGAAATTTTTGGCCAAAAACCAGAAAGTTTTTTGTGCGTTCATGGACTTGGAAAAGGCTTATGACAGAGTGGACAGGAACGTGTTATGGCAAACACTGACCTCATTTGGGTTGAGCGCTGGTCTGATACAGGCATTGAAGTCTCTATATAGGGACTCTAGTGCTTGTGTCAGGATCAACGGGGCCTAATCGGACTGGTTTGGCATCCATAAAGGTGTCAGACAGGGCTGTGTGGCTTCCCCGTGGCTGTTCAACCTATTTATGGACAGTTGTTTGGAAAATTTGAAAGTAGAAGAATGCGGGTTAAGAATGGGTGAGTTAACCGTCAAATGCCTTTTGTACGCCGATGATCAAGTCATACTTGCGTCTTCGGCAGCCGAATTGCAAATGATGGTTACATTAATGAACAGGACATTAAAAGAAAAGGGAATGAAAGTGAACGCAAGTAAGACGAAAGTTATGGTTTTTGAAAGAGAAGAAAGTAAAACGATATGTGAAATAAGAATAGAAGGGGAGTTGGTAGAGCAAGTAGATGAGTTTGTGTATTTGGGATGTGTGTTTAGCAGGGATGGTAGATATGATAAGGATATAGAACGACGAGTGAATGCAGGAAATAGAGTGAATGGGGCTTTACACTCTATTGTGAAAAGTCAGAATGTGTCCAAAAAGGCACGTATGGCAATTCACAATGCTGTGTTAGTGCCTACTTTAATGTATGGTAGTGAAAGTTGGGTATGGCAGAAGAAGCACGAGAGTAGAATAAATGCTGTAGAAATGCGATCCTTAAGGAGTATGTTAGGGATGAATCTGAATGACAGAGTGAGAAATTGTTTAATAAGAGAAGAGTGTGGTTTGCAAGATGATGTTGTGACCAGGATTAAGAAAGGAATGCTTCGGTGGTTTGGTCATGTGGAAAGAATGAATGAGGAAAGAGTGACAAAGCAAATTTATGTTGCAGAGGTGAACGGCAGAGTCGGAAAGGGTCGCCATAGGCGAAAGTTTATCGACCAAATTGGCGATATGTTGAAAATGGGCCAAACCAAGTGTACCTTTAACCGACGAGCGTGTATGCGTAGGTATATGGATGTGGAGGAAGCGAGAGAGGTCTGTCAGGATCGTGCCAAATGGAAGTCCATAGTCTCTGCCTACCCCTCTGGGTGACAGGCGTGAGTGTTTATAGATATAGATATAGATATATATATATATATAGATATATATATATATATATATATATAAAAACAATTTATTTTGTGGTTTTGGTCGTATTTTAACTCTTGGGGACGACATTCATTATCTCAGCCATTTTTTAAAACAGGAAAAAAATAAATACGCCATTTATCTTGGAATTTTCTCTAGCCTTATAAATTTCCTGTAACTAAGTAACGTTCGGAAAGTAATACAAATTAAAACCTTTTATGATTTTATATTTCACTATAAAGTCAGAAGTTTCAAAGTAATTTATATGCAATATAAAACTATCATTCAAAACAGTTTAGTTCCGTCAGTCAGTTACCAGTTCTTATAAATAAAATAAAAATTTCCAAGGGATTATGTAGTAACTTCGACGAAGTGCTCGTCGAAGTCGATCGCAGTACGAAGAAAGTGACCACACACTCGTGCTACTTCGCGAAGAGCTCATTCGTCTCGAGTCTCCCGCACCGTTAACATGAATGACGTTCAAGAGGCAGTTGCTATAGGTACCTAATTGTGTGAACAGTACGACGTCAATGCGTTAACTAAATAAATTATGATGTAGAAAGTTACATATTTAATATTTATATATAAAAAAAATCATAACTGGCGTACGCCGAGTAGTGTAGCGAGACGCTTCGTATAACTTCAGGGTACTTCGCGAAGTCCTTTGACTCTGGCGCAAAAAACGGACAGCGATCGGAAGTCGCCCGAGGCGAAGCGAGGTTGGACGAAGTGAATCGAAGTACCCCTCTACACTATTCGCCTCGTCCAACTTCGATCTACTTCGCGAGTAGTGTGGAGGAGGCATTAGACGCCCATTAGACGCCCATTACACGGTAGGTTTTGCTGTCAGTTTTACAACAATCACGGTTGTGATTGACGAATAACCTATCGTGTAATGTAGTGATTGACGGTTGCGTGAAATTGATTGACAAATATCTGGATATTTTGATTTTTACGTCAATCCACTATTCAGTCACGAATTTTGATTGAACGTGTAATGGCATTTCATCAATCTCGCGTCAGTCAACGCTCAGACAGCAATGGAGGCGGACGCAGAATATATAGAAGAGGCGGGTTTCACGCGCCCGCGCAGCCCGTCGCCACTACCGCCAAATGTGCTTGAGCCATAAAAAGATTTTATTTTACATTTTGAGGCTCTCCCCGAGTTGTGGGACACGAAAAATCCCGGGTATACGAATAAATATAAAAGGTAAGCTTATTTTTAGTCCTAAAGCTATCTACATAAATAAATGCGTTTCAAATAAAGCCGCGTATTGATTATGCGCTCCAAGAGGTCGAACATTGGCACGCAAAATTGGCGGTAAAATTATATTAAATATTACAATAGATATTAAATTATAGTTAAATGGTGATTCGAAAATGAACTTAGTTTATAGGTAGGTATATGTGTTATTTACCAAACATCGCTACCAAAATTAAAGGTAAGATTTGAATGCAGAAATGAAAACATGGCGAAGTTGCTGTCCATTTTAAGAAAAATTAAGAAAGACGCTACCATAGATGATGTGAAGAAAAAAATTAATTCAATCAGATCCAACTACCGCCAAGAATTAAAAAAAAATTATAACATCCAAAAGGTCTGGCGCAGGGGCAGACGATATTTACAATCCCAAAATTTGGTATTTCCCGTACCTACATTTTTAAGAAAATTGGAACAACCTGTTACTCTATTACAAGAATCCAATCAGTTAAACCAGGTAATATTTTATGTATATATTGTTTTACCTATTACAATTAATTAAAAAATAATAATTAACAGTCACGTTTTATAACTTAATAAGCACCTTTCAGAAATGTAAAGGCAAAAATTTCGTCAATTATTTAGTATGAACCATTCATTAGTGTAGGCATTATAACCGTATTGTTTCGAGCTGTCCTCAATACTGTGATTTAGCCAATTTTTGATAAGTAAATGCAAATATTTATTTACAATGAATCGATATGGGTATAGAAATCCCTTTTTAAAAGCCAGTCTTTTACCCACCGTCTTCTTTTTGTACGTTTTTTTACACAAAGTTGCAATCATAATTGCAGCACAGGACTTTTTCTTATGATTATCCATCCTTTCCCTCCGAAAGTTTGGGTTTGACTGACGATCAGTCAGCATGAGCGTGTAATGTCCAAATTATTCCATCATTCAAACCTCAGTTATGATTGATCGTACTGATTGACGCTTGCCTAGGCGTGTAATGGGCGTCTTACACGGTAGGTTTTGCTGTCAGTTTTACAACAATCATGGTTGTGATTGACGGTTGCATGAAATTGATTGACAAATATCTGGATATTTTGATTTTTACGTCAATCAACTATCAGTTACGAATTTTGATTGAACGTGTAATGGCATTTCGTCAATCATGCGTCAGTTAACGCTTAGACAGCGATGGAGGCGAACGCAGAATATATTGAAGAGGCGGCTTCCACGCGCTCGTGAAGCCCGTCGCCACTCCCGCCAAACGTGCTTCAGCCAGAAAAAGATTTTATTTTAAATTTTGAGGCTATCCCCGAGTTGTGGGACACGAAAAACCCCGGGTAGGGGGGATGCCCCTAATACCAGCCACGCCCTTTCAGCCTTTCCGCCTTTTTACTTCGTAAATAAGATTTCTAGTAGTCTTAACTACAAATATTGTCGGCTAATAAATTCTTAGTAACCAGGGGAAAGTATATTTCAAATATTACCTCACAGTTTTAAACCTAACAGTGTTAATTTAAAAATCTAAACACGTACGCAACGAAAAACGCTCATTTTCCTAATTTTTTAGCAAGTTATGGTCCCGATACAATTAAGCATATTATACATTAGCTAATCTTTAGGCTTTTTGATTTGTATGAATGTGACTATAGACATAGTAATGCAGCTATTTTTGTTTAAACCTATAAGTTTTTTATTTTATTGTAGTGGAAATTAATGGGGTTGTAATTAGATATACGAAATGTATGGAGTGCATAATATCAGCTGCCCGGCTGTTTGACGTATTTGGTTACATTTGGTTTGACGTACATAATAAGAAGTACCTAATTTCAGCCACGTAATATAAATCAGGGCTGTCATAAACTGGAACAAATACCATTAATTAGAACATAACTTATTTTATAGTTAAGGAAGTTATGATCAATTCGTCTATATTTTAAAATTGGTTTTTGATTTAAAAGTTTAGCAAATGATACGTATTTGCTTTTCAGACATTTGGTATCTATATGTTAAGAACACCATACAATATTTAATTATTTTTGAGAAAGAAAAAACAAGCAATAAATGTAATTAACTACAACTTAGTAATACTAATTTTACAATAACTTAAGAACATAAATGAAAAAGTCATAACAAGGAAAGTGGTTCAGGACCATGCTTTGCGGCAGTCTATGGAGGATGATGTTCTGTAGTGGACTTGTGAAGGACTGAAATATGATGAAGATTCAAAAACTTGGATGATTAAATTATAAGAAATCGATATACTATAATACATAATTTTTATTATAATTTTGTTTTAATGAGGACATCCACGACTTTTTTTGCCACCAGGGCGGCGCCACTTTACAGTGAGGTAAAATATTTGACAGATTTCATAGCGGGGACTGTAATTTCTTAGGAAAATGTAATCTTTAAGGTTTCTTTCTGTATTATTAGTTATATTTTATATTAATTACATTAGAAATGTGCAAATCAAACTATAAATGTAACTAAAAGCCCATTTAAAAAAAAAAGAGTTCTAAAGTGCAAAAATTAAAAATCTAATCACTGACGCATTGTGTTGGGTATTAATATAATACTCTAAATAATGATAAACTATTATTTAAAACTAATTTCTCAATTAACTGACATTGTGTAGCAAAAAACTTTACCTCAGTCGTAACTAGCGACATCTGGTGAGTGGAAGATTATTAGCCCTCATTAATTGTTTAGTGTTAAAAGAAAAATGGAACTGCTTAAAGCTAAATCACAGTAAGGTAAGAAGTAAAACATTAAAATAAAATAATTGTTGTCGTCTATCTTAATACATATTCCATGCTTGTGGCATGCATGATTTAAATTTAAAAGTTGTTATGAATTTATTTCAGTGCCCCTAAAACTTACCTACTATAAGTACCTACCAAAAACTCAAAAGGCATAGCCCTATGTTATGCTGGCATTAGGTACACAAAAGGAAATTGAAATTGGCACTAAAAGGCTGGTGATAGGGGCATCCACCCTACACGAATAAATATAAAAGTTAAGCTTATTTTTCGTCCATAAATGCGTTTCAAATAAAGCCGCGTATCGATTATGCGTTCCAAGATTACGTGGTAGAGCCATGGTGCTGCTATATGACTGGTATAGTTGCAGCATGAATGGGTCGGCTCGACCGGGGAAGGACCACGCTCTCACAAATTACCAGCGTAAAATAGCAGTGTAACGCTGCTGTGTTTTGTATGGTGAGTGCAGAGAACCAGAGACCGTTTTTACTGGAAACGAGGCATTCCATCTTACTCCTCACGGGTGGCGACGCATCTTCATTTTGATTTGTAATTAAGGATAGATGTAGATGTCTATGGGCCACAGCAACCACTTACCATCAGATGGACTGTGTGCTCGTTTGTCACCCTTATCCTATAAAAAAAGGTTTCTTTTTTTTTTCTTTTCAAGATATTAAATGACAGTTAAATTGTGAATCGAAAATGAACTTAGTTTATAGATACGTCCTTTCCCCTCGAAAATTTGGGTTTGACTGACATCAGTCAGCATGAGCGTGTAATGTCAAAATTATTCTATTATTCAAATGTCAATCATGATTCAGCGAACTGATTGACGCTTGCGTAGGCGTGTAATAGGCGTCTTATACGTATTGCACACCTCATAACGCAAAGCGTTATTAGGTGGTACGACTATATGAGAAGCCGCATGTCAAGAAAACGCTAATTAATCCATTTCATATTTTCTAAAAAACCATTTTATATTGCTACTTTGAAAAAAAAGGTTTGAAAAAATTTTTATGTGGACACCCAGATGTTAATTTTGTATTTGTATATATCGATTTTATACTTGGTGTAATCTTGTGTGAGCTTGACATGAACTAGACCTGATTGTTCATACATAGCACAAATAAAGCGACAAAAAGTTTAATTCACTTACATCTTCTGTGCATCCTCCTGCTTCCATAAGTGTCGCTAGTAAGAAATGTCCCTTACCCACAGTTAAAATAAACCAACGGCCATCTGGAATTCTAAATCATAAAGCAAAATTAAAAAAAATTATATAATGCATATTGATTATTCATAAGTTTAGTAATATGTTATAGTAATTATATGCATAGTTTCTTTGCATGATAAAATTTACAATGAAATTATCAACAGTAGTACTAGAGTAACTGACATAACACAAAGGACTGACAAACAATGGGGAAGAAAGGTTCTAAAGTCTTATACCAGTAAACAAAGTGTTGGGGTTCTTACTATATGAAGTGGTTACCAGGTCATAAAGCTATGCAGAAATTGTATGGATGCATTAAAATGTTACATTACATGCATTAAAATGTAAATGCATTCAATGTATTTCCTGCAATGTATATAAGTGTAGGGATCTTACTTTATGTAATGATTATCAGTTCATATCTTATGCAGGAAGTAGGTGGTTCTTACAGCAGTGGACTTGTGAAGAGCTATAATGATGATGGTGATGATGATAATCTAATAAGTACTTATAAGAATATACCTGTGCTCATTTTTATCATTATTAGTCTGGTTTCTATGCTCTTTGATAAATACTTCTTTCCACATTACAAGTTTTTCCAATTCTTTCTCAATGCTAAGCCTCAGTATGCCATTAAATTTAAGATAAGCATTTATCTCAACCAAGTCATCATCGCACAAGTGAGAACTTAAAAGATGCCCGGAATAATATAAACATGCTCCAATAACAGTGTAAAGCCTTTGAAAATTTTCAACATCATCAGTCTGAAAAAAATGGTAATTTGAGAAAACATTTAAATTTTTTGTCTTTTATACTTTGTTGTAAGCACTTACCCATTCGCGGTAATCTGCCGCTTCTAATTCTGTTATTGCATCATCAACTTGTATTTTCACCTCCAAAGGCAATGTAACAGTATGAACTGCTAAAATGTCTTCAAGTAACATTGATCGAACTTTACCATCTTGCTTTGACATGCTACCATTATTTTTATTAAACAACAGTGTCACAAAAAAGCGGGCAAACAAACCATCCAACTTATCAACATTATTTGGCTTTGTGAAACAAGCTTTTAAGGAACCATAGAGAAATTCTAGAATTCTGACAATATCTCTGATGATTTTTTTAGCCGAAAATAAATCTAAATTCTTATTTGGAACAGCTAACAAAAGCAAATCATTAAAGTATGGTGCATATACAATATTAATTAAAGTATTATTGTAAAGAACGCTTGATGTTACTGGTTCACTTGTACCTAAAGATTTTGGTGTTAAATGATTGAGAGTCACATAGGCTCCTCTTGTATTGTATAGATAATTTTGATTATAAGGACGAGGGTAACAATAAAGAACTCCTTTATCGTCATTACTCTGGTATTCTATGTCATTGCAACATATAAACAAAACAGAACACATTGATTCTTTTAATAGTTGAGTAAGCGAATTTTCCAGAGGTACATGCTTTAAGGAAAGTAATTTCAAAGGATCAATATTAAAACCATCTGTTACCGCTTGAAATGTTAATTTAGGACTTTCAATATCCTCTATGACTCTCTGCAGGACACTATTAATATTACATGAGTTAACTTCAATTCCATTGATTTTGAGCAAATGATATCCAACTTTAACTCTTGGCACATATATGGCTTTAGCCTCTATCAAAAAATTTGCAACAATTAGTGTCTTCCCATCTGTATGAGTTTCTAAGCTTATGCCAAATAACTTTTCTATTTGGCAGTTTTTCTCACTGCTAAAAATCATATTCTTGCTTACCTGAAAATAAAACATAAATTTGCCCTGAAAGCCCACATGTAACATGTATATTAAGATAAGATAAGATAAGATAAGATGATTTATTTGTTAGAATATGGTACATTGAAGTTGTTACAGAATAATTAAGATCCTAAATATTCTGCAGTTTCCTGCGTACAAATATTTTCAGACAGATTATGTTAGAATTTAAGAGAATACCAAGACATTAATTATTATAGAATATAAATATACTTACAGCTATACTTAAGGAAACTAAGTAGCATCTATATAAAAACAAAAATGTCAATCAATTAATTCATAATATTTTTTACTTAAAACATGTCAATAAATTAAGTCGAGATTAATCTCAATAATTACAATTCAAGTCAAATTTATCATTTAAGAAGTCATTTATAGAATAATAACATTTATTTAAAAGAAATTGATATAATTTACGTTTAAAGATTCCTATGTTCAGTTTTTTGAAACAAACAGGCAATTTGTTGTAAACATGTATTGCCATGCAATATACATTTTTTGAGTAAAGTTGTATTCTTTGCTTTGGTACAAACAACTTATGTATGTTTCTATTAGTCCTAATTATAACGTTGTTTTGTTTTTCAAATAAATTACTATTTTTGTGAACAAAGACACAAATTTCGTAAATATATAATGCAGGAAGTGGCAATATTTTATATTTGCGAAAAAGAGGAATGCAACTATCTAATTGATGTGCTCCACACATTGACCTTATACATTTTTTCTGCCCGCGAAAAGCTCTAATTAAATCGACAGAATTACCCCAAATTATTAAGCCGTAACGTAGGATCGAAGAAACATATCCATGATAGGCAGAAAGTGATGCCTCTATGTTAGCCACTCGACTTAAACGATATAGAACAAAGACAAATTTATCTAATTTTCTACATAGGTTATCAATATGTGTCTTCCAATTACAGAACTTGTCTATTGTTATACCTAAAAAGTTTGTATGGTCAACTTCTTCGATGACGTTTTTCCCATATTCGATTTTAAATGGTGCTTGTTTGCTATTATATGTCTGAAATCTTATCATTTTAGTTTTTTCGATGTTAACTTGTAAATTATTATGCCTTAACCAATCTATTATTTTTTCTAGAGTACTATTTATTTCGTATTCGTAGTCAAAAGGTTTATTATTATTTTCAATATTAATGGTAATGTCATCAGCATACAGCACACATTTGTGTGTAGTTATATTGGAAAGATCGTTTATGTATATTATGAATAATAATGGTCCTAGTATACTTCCTTGCGGCACTCCGAAATTATTTTCGCGATATGGTGATCTATAAATTTTTTTACGATGTCCCGAGTAACTTGATATCTCAACGCACTGTTTCCGTTGACTTAAATAGTCTTGTATTAATGTTAGTGCATTACCTCTTATACTATATCTGTTGAGTTTGTGTAACAATAATTCGTGGTTAACAAAGTCAAATGCCTTTGACATATCGATGAAAATGGATGTTATAGGTATTTTGTTGTTTAGGCTGGTTGTTATAAGTTTTACTAAGTTAAAACATGCTAAAGTCGTTGACTTGTGTTTTGTAAACCCATATTGCTCAGGTTTTAATATTTCATGTTTGGTAAAGAAGTTATAGATTCTGGTATGTATGGCCTTTTCAAATACTTTAGACAAAACAGGTATAAGTGTTATAGGACGATAATTGTTAATATCACTTTTATCGCCTTTCTTGTATAGTGGTTTAACGATAGAAAATTTTAGTCTGGTTGGGAATATGCCTTGAACAAAAGCTAAATTAATAATATGGGTCAGTGGCAAAGATAAATATTTAGAGCAATGTTTTAAGACTTTAGTACTAATATCATCGTAACCTGTAGAATTTGTATTATTTAAGGAATTAATTATTTTTATAATGTCAGTGTTATTTATAGGAATTAGATAAATAGAATTGGGATAAAATGTCAATTTAGATGCATAGTCATTATTGGTTGTTATTGTATTTGATATTTTAATGTCATTAGTTAAATTTATAAAGTAATTGTTAAACACATCCGCTATTTTATGTGGCTGATAATATGTATTGTCACTAGTAGTTATTGTAGTTATGTCATTACTAACTGCCACATCATTATTAATGTTTTTTATTATTCGCCAAGCTGCCTTACTTTTGTTGTTAGAATTAAGTAGGTAGCGTGTATTGTCAAGTTTCTGAGCTTGCTGTATGCATTTCCTTAAAATGTTTGCATATTTGTAATATATTTTCTTATTTCTTTTTTTGTTTGCTGTTGAAAGACGGTATTTCAAATATAAACGTCTTTTATTAATGCTACATTTTTTAATACCCCTTGTAATCCATTTGTTTTTAATAGGTTTGTTTGTTATTTTTACAATTATTTTAGGAAAACACAAATTATAAAATAAGGTCAGAGTATCATGAAAGTAGTTGAAAGCCAAGTTAGTATCCTCGGCTTCATATACATCAGCAAATGACAGGGCTGAAATATAGGACACAAATTTTTTCACGTTTTCATTACTAAGGTCTCTTTTTTCCTCAAACCAAATCGATTTCCTAATATGACTTACATTTATATTTGCGGGAAAAGTTATTGTTTGGCAAGTTTCATGATCAGATAGCGCTAAATAGTGAATATTTGGTTGTACATTAGGAAGATTACTGGCAATCAAATCAATACAAGACATTTTTCTGGTTGGCTTACAAATGTGATTTTTTAAATTATGATTGTATAATATGGAATTAAGTTTTTTAGAATTACTATGATTTTTCAAAATATCTGTATTCCAATCTCCACAAACTATAATTTTTTTATTTTTTTTCTTAGCAAGTTTATTTAAAAGTTGATTAAATTTTCAAAAAACAATTTTGTATTAGAATTTGGAATCCGATATATACATACAACGCAAATGCCAAGTGTAACTATCTCAATAGCACAAAATTCAAATGTATAGATTAGCGGGTTGGGTAGGTTTTTTATGGGTTGATATTCTAATTCTTTCCTAACCAATATGCACGTGCCACCTCTACGCTGATTTGGCCTTGAAAAAGCCGTTGCTAATTTGTAATTTTTAAGCGTTAAATTAGACTCTGTACCCTGTTTCATAAAAGTTTCACTAATGCATATTATATCGATACTAATATTTTTATTTTCAAACTCAAGAATTGCAAGTTCAAGTAAATCTTTTTTATGTAAAATTCCAGCAATGTTTTGATGTAGTAGGGTGTAATTTCTTACATTATCGAAAAAAGATTGAATCATTACCGTTATTCATTGGATTTTGCTTAGACTCTACTTTACTTTTATCTATCTGTCTATAAAAATAATATGGGATAGTTCCTTTTATTTCGCTTAGTTCTTTCATGTTCAGTTTATTTACTCCAGTACTACCAGTTGCTATGCCAGCACACTTTGATCTTAGTAACGATCGAACAAGTTTTTCGTAATTAAAATTATCAATTTCTATATTTAATTTAGAACACAAGAAATGTTTCGGTATCGAACGCGAGTTCCTATTTAAATTATTACTTATGTCAATAAAATAGCAGTTTGAAAAATTCTGAACAAATAGCTTAATTTCTCTATTCAACAACTTGACATTTAGAAAGTCATTATTAAATACGTTTAATACAAAAACTTTGTTCTTCTTCAATTTGCCGAGTGTAGAACAAAGTTCAGTCAGAAATACATATGGATTTTTGTCATTGCTTCCTACACCTAAAATTACAATGTCATCTGTATTCAAAGTCTCTAATATATTATCAATACTGTCAAATATTTGCGCACTGGATGCATTTGGTTTACATATTCCGGAAACTGAGTAAACATTGTTCCATTTGTTTTTAGATCTCTGCTTACACATTTCTTGAGCAAGTCCTCGTACTTGCTGATCTCCTAAGATTATGATTTTTGGTGTTGACGATGTATTTTTAATTTTATTAAAAATTTTTCTTTCTTTTTCTTCATGTACATAGTTTGGAGGTTCTTTATCTCTGGTTACAGTCTCAGTCCTATGATTCGTATCACTAGGATTTATGTATGAAAGTTTTTTGCAAACAATTTCGGAAGCATGCAGGGGTGATATCCTAGGCGTCTTTGTTTGCAAATAAATTATTTTTTTGCTTAATGGGATAGGCGTTCGTTTTGCAATGGGTGTGCAAGTAATCTTGTCATCACTAGTGAGTCTTTTTAAACAGTTTATAGTTCTGTCTTTCTCTTGTAATTTTAATTCCATTAATTGAATCTGCGAATTTAATTCTGCAATTTCATTGTGCGCTGATTCTAATTCTGTTCTTACTGAGGATAATTGCAGACTCAATTCATCGATAGACGATTTATTTATGGCGTGTATTAAATGTTCACTTTGACTTGTTACATCTAACAGAGTGGAATTTGTTAACGATTGACTTATTTGGAAGTTCTCAGGGTCGTCAGAGAAAGTTCTCTTTCGTCTTCTCATTGTAACGTTTTCCATAATTTTAGTCGAATTTATTGTATGTCAAATACCTAATAATTTTACAATGTACAAATACAAATAATACAAATGTCAAAACAGAAAAAAAAAACGAACAATACAAATAAAAAATTAGATATGTGGTACAAAATCAATATTCAATTTAAACAAATGTACAAGCAAAAACAACAAAAAAAAATAAAAGAATCAAATAAGTTATGTCAAAAAATATAAATAAAAAGATTACTACAATATTTAAAAAAAAGAAAAAACTAAAACTATGTCTAATCAAAAAGAAAAAAAAAAGACTGGGTAGGTTTTGAACTCAGATTTCTTAATCCCACTCAGTACTTTTAAATGTTTATACAATCCATCAAACCAATCTATCGCATAGTCTTTTACTTAAAATAGCGTTCTCGTTATCAAGTCTTTCTTTACCGTACGTTGAAATAATGAGTGTATTTGAAATCAATTTATAAACACCGCCGTTTTAAATTTTTCGTCAACACGACACTAATTATACACAAAGTTTCTACTTTTAGATTTTGTTTTTATTCACAGCTTTAGAAAATGTTAATAAAGTTATTAATGTTCGGTAAGTTTGTAATTTTATTTTTCTTTAAACACTTGTTAGTTGTTTATACCCGCGTAAAATTTGAAAATGATAATTGAGATATCACTTATTTATAATGTAAAATAACACTCTCACTTCTTTTCTGTTTCGTTTACGTCGCACTGAATGAGTTAATTTTTAAATTAATGATCTAGAAATATTTTTAAATCTTAAAAATATATGGAGCCGATACTGCTAAGATATATATAATCTAGTTGACTTGACACTTCTCTTCAAAGATATAAAAACAAAGACATAAGCAATGTAATATATTATTATTTAATTATATTAATTGTATAGTTGTGGCATGAATGTGTAGGCCCGACCAGAGAAGGACCACACTCTCAACACAATACCAGTGTAAAATAGCAGCTTAATGCTGCTGTGTTTCGTATGGTGAGTAGGGAATCAGAGACCCATTTTACTGGAAAAAAGACATTCCATCTTAGTCCTCGTGGCAGACAACATATCTGCATTTTGATATGCAACACTATTAAAAAAAATTGGAGTTCCTGATTACACTGAACTAAATATAAGATTTTACCCTATCTATACAACTTTTCTGCCGACTTCCAAAAAGGAGACAGTACTCAATTCGAGTATATTTTTTTTTTATGTGTGTTACCTCATAACTTTATACTGGGCGGACCGATTTCGATGATTCATTTTTTAAACGAAAGCTGATAGTTCTCGTGTGGTCCCATATGAATTTGATCAAGGTCAGACCAATGGTTATTGAGTTATTCTTAAATAACCTATATTGATAACACTTATATTGAAGTCGGCTGTACAAAATTTTAAATTATACAATGATGCCTACTTTATCCAACCATCAACAAAATAGGGCTTGCTCTATTAATACTTGCATTATAAAAAATGTAAAAAAATCTTCCACCTTTGCCTTCCTCTAATTAAGAATCTAACCATCTTGTCTTATTGCAGTTTCCTTTTCCTATCCAGAATTCCAATTCAGTTCCTTAATTCAATTTAGTGTGATAATTCCAATAACAAAATATAAAAGTTAATGTTTGTTTGTTCCTATTTTATATGCTGCCATACCATTCATCAGATTGTGCTAAAACTTTGTCAACTTATTGCTTGCACTTCCGCAAATGTTATAGGAATAGTATAATTAACTTACAGTAGATGGTGCCCGTATCATACTGACAAATTAGTTTAAAAGCTATGTATAAACATAGTGATTATATACTCTTAGGCTATATTCAATTTGATCATGAATATATTATCATTCCTAATCAAACAATATAACTCTGCCAAATTAGAAATGATTTTTTCAGAATTATTTCTTCTGCAATATGCTGGGACCAGCTAGTCCAATAAAAAATATTTTATTACCTGAATAATAACAATTTTATTGTTATCATCTACTGTTGTTTTCTTTATATTATCTGTTGTGTTATTTTCATTTTCTTTATTATTATCATTTCTATTATCAAATTTTGCTTTTCGGTTTTTTAATACCTTAAAAATTTTACCTGAAACATATTATAAAACATTTTTATCTGACATATTTTCAATTAAATTATTACAAATGTTATATATATATATATATATATATATATATATATATATATATATATATAATATTAAAATAATAATTCAACTGTATTGCAGGATTTAAACAGTTAAATTGCATGCATCATTAGGCTGTATATAAACAATAATTATCAATCAACCATCACAGAAGATAAAAACAATCATGAATTAAAAAAATTGTTTCAAATAGTATAATAATAAGTACAATTATAATAAAGTAAAACAAATTCACCTTTAGTGGACCTCCTAGTTGAAGCTCTTTTAAAATCACTTCTTAACTTAAAAGTTTCACAATTTTCTAAAAGTGGTGTGTTTATATCATTACTTTGATTGGTATGTTTTACTTTAATAAAAACTAACTCCCCATCTTCTCCAATATCAGAATCCCACTCAGGGACGGAACTGAAACCAATTACATACTGTTTGCATTTAACATTTAATGTATTTAATGTATTTCCTACAATGTATAAGTACCTTTCCGAATCAGAATATTTGGAATCATCGGAGGAATCAGTCCAATCATTATCTGAATCACTCTGCGATTCATATTGAACTTTGTTTATTTTATTCATAGCAAAATAAAAAAGTTTCAAAACAGTTCAAATTGGTTCAATTCAACTTCAACGCTTCAAACAAAGAGTATAATGTATATACAGGAAGCTTCAAAGTTGTTGTCAGTGCTGCCACCACAGAGTACTGACATCACAGACTAACTAGTGTACTATTACCAAGGAGATTATAACCTCCTTGACTATTACTGTAAAAAATCTATATTATCTGTAGAAATCTATGTATCTGGACTTTTTCGTGGGTAGTTGGCTAAACAACACGTTTATATTTTGCTCCTATTTAAATTTTAAAGTTTAATGTTTTCTGTTATATTTGTGTAATTTTCTTGATAAATTATAATGAATAATTAGTACCACCCACCTCATGACTGTTTTTCCAAGTTCATATACTTGTACATAATAGCATATATCATAACTGGCACAATCTTTTGTTTTCTCTTTATCAGTGTCAATTTATAACGTAAATGGAGTCTTCAATCAAAGAGAGCATGGCCGACCTAATGGAGGTATTCCATAAGAGAATGACTAACTTTGAAGAACAGTTACATAAATCTCCCCATTCAATATCCAACACGGCATCACTTGCTGCAGAGTTTACCTCATTCAAGGCTTTTGTGGTCCAAGCACTGAGCAGTCTACAACAGCAAACGGTGCTCCTGTCTCATACTGTTGATGAGTTGGAAGTAAGGAGTCGCAGGAAAATGCTTTTATTTCATGGTGTACCAGAGACCTCAAAAGAATACTGCACTGGTTGTCACAAGAGTTCTTAATGATCAGCTGAAGATACGTGACTGCTCAACCAGTGATATACGAAGGTGCCATCGGATGGGTCGTAAAGCTACCCCAAACAGACCACGACCTATCCTTGTAAAGTTTCAAAACCTGATATTACGTGATAAAATATGGTACTCCAAGACTCAGCTTAAGGGATCAGGTGTCACAGTCTCTGAATTTCTTATTAAATCAAGACACGATGCATTCATGGCTGCTCAAGATAAGTTTGGAATTTCGAATTGCTGGACTAAGGATAGATCTGTTTATATTTTCAGGCCTAATGGTTCTCGTCTTCGGGTCCTTACAGTGAGCGAAGTTCATAAGACTGACCAATGCCAAGATGCCTCAGCTAAAGTGATTGAAAAGAAACCAGCATCAACAAAGACCAAGAGAGGGGCCACAGTTAAGAAATGATTGTGATTGTGTTTTATTACTTTATCCCTTTTTTAATGTTCTTAGTATATGCAATTTTTATTCTAAACTTTAATGTAAACAAGTCTCGCTGCAATTAATTTACACTATTTTAAGCTAGGTAATTTTATTCTGATTAGCACGTTATTAATTGACTTTTACGTTGACCCGATTACGTGTAGCAATTGTTTCATATATATTATTATTTTGTTTATTAGTTGCTACGCTTAATCTTGTGCGGATAAAAGTGAATAAAATTTTTTGACAATATTAATACATTTTATGTTCACGCATAGCTTACTGTATATCTAGTATACAGTTATTATCTGTGCTGTATATAAACTCGTGCTGGGTGTTGTTTCTATTTTTCCACAGATTATTAAACATTATAGCAGCTATTTTTAATTTTTATTCTTTATTTCGTTAGTTTTAATGTCGCATCGGCTCTTCAAGTCTTTCAGCCAAAATTTTAGTACACTGACAACTTTAATATTTTAAACTTTGTCAACGTAAATTTATTAAAATAGTCATATATAATATTAAAATAGTTTGTAAGTAGTGTATTTGTGTAGCGATATTACCTAAATTGTATTTTTTTCCTCATCTTGTTATTTTGAAATCTTGTTTTTTTTGTTTTTTAGTTCTGTTATAATTTGTAATAACACTCGACTGGTGGGTGGGCATGATTGCCTTGTTGTAAGAAGTACATTTAATTTAGTAGTTAATTTTATTTTAATAATTTAGACTTTTAATTTAAATATATTATAAGTATATATTGTAATGGCTATTAATGATATAAGTGGCGATAGTGAGATGTTTTTCACTGCTGATGACGACAGTTTTTGTTCTATGGTAAGTGATAGTGGAAGTTCTATTTCCACTCCTCTCGCAGAGTTTCTTGATTCGCAGTTTTCTGATGTCCCTAACAACTTCAACGTTGTTCATATTAATGCACAGAGCATTCAGGCCCACTTCCCCGATATGCTGACAAGTTTTACCTGTAAAAATATACATGCTGTTCTTATTTCTGAATCGTGGCTGAAGCCCTGTCTTCCCTCTACCTGTTACAATCTTCCTGGCTTCCAATTAATACGAAACGATCGCTCGGTAGGTGGCGGTGGAGGTGTCGCCATTTATCTACGTTCACACATTCCTTTCACTATTGTCGATGTATCTGCACAACCACCTCCGCCTGATGCCGGTGAGCATCTTTTTATTGAAGTCACACTATCTCACTCTAAAGTTCTTCTTGGAGTTTATTACTGCCCTTCTATGCGTATTGACTTCTTCAACTCATTCCAAAATATCTTAGATAAACTTACTCCCTCCTATTCACATACGATTATAATTGGCGACTTTAACACTTGCTTACTTAAACAGGATGCCAGGGCTTCTTCTCTTCAGTCAATTTTATATTCTAGTAATCTCTCTATTTTACCGTTAAATGCCACGCATCATTTTCCAAACTCGACGCCCTCTCTCCTTGTCCTTATTTTTGTTTCCTCTTGTAACTTTGTCACGAAGCACGGTCAATATACGGCCGATGCATTTTCATTTCATGACTTAATCTTTCTATCTTATAAAACTCGATCTCCCAAATTAAAACCAAAAATGTTACTGCAGCGTAATTTTGGTGGCATGGATATAAACAGTCTTCGTAAGGATGCGTTGCTTTGGGACTGGTCAAATCTTTATAGCGCAGATAATCTGGATAATAAGATCTCAATCTTTACTTCTGTCCTTATAAAAATCTTTGATGTGCATGCATCTGCACGCGTAGTCAAAATTAAACATCGTCCATCACCTTGGCTTACTGATGATATTAAATCTATAATCAACAAAAAAGCGATAGCTAAGGCTAAGTTTAAACGTAAGCCGAATGCGTTTAATAGGGAAAAATATATTAACATTCGCAATCACTGCAATAAGGTGTGTAGGGATGCTCAACGCCTTCATATTCATAAGTCAGTCGAAAATTGTGATACGACAAAGGTCTGGAAATTTCTTAAATCATTGGGTGTTGGGAAATGTAAGAATAGTCCAACGACAAAAGATTTAAACGTTAATGGTTTAAATAAACATTTCTCTTCTTCGTTCTGTTTAGATAACACTAGTAAGGCTAATACACTAACATATCTTTCAACTATTCCCACTCCCAATCATTCTTCTTTTGTTTTCAAACCATTCTCTGCTTGTGACGTTAAGAAGAGCGTTCTATCTATTACTTCCAATGCAGTGGGAAGTGACTGTGTCAGTCGTAACATGATTCTTCCCATTCTCGATATTATTCTTCCTATTATTTGTCATATCCTTAACTTCTCCATTTCTACAAGTAGTTTTCCATCATCTTGGAAAAATGCTGAAATAATTCCTATTCCAAAGAAAAGTAATCCTACATCCTTTTCTGAATATCATCTTATCTCTTTACTGCCCTTCTTATCTAAAGTCCTTGAACGCCTTGTTTACACCCAGTTCAACAGTTTTCTTTGTGCGAATGCTCTTCTTAATCCTTTACAGTCAGGATTTCGACCTGGACACAGTACTACCACAGCATTGGTGAACATCACCGATGATATCCGATTAGGAATGGAAAACGATGAAGTGACTGTTCTTTGTTTAATAGATTTTAGTAATGCTTTTAATACCGTTGACCATGATGTCCTACTCGGCATAATGCGCTCTCTTCACGTATCTCCAACAGCGATTGGTTGGTTTCAGAGTTACCTGTCTGGTCGCCAGCAACGTATACGTATCGACAATACATTATCATCTTGGTGTAACGTACGTGTTGGTGTACCACAGGGAGGCGTATTATCTCCTTTGTTTTTTGCAGTTTTTATAAACTCAATATCCAATAATTTAACTTCTTCCTACCACCTTTATGCGGATGATCTACAAATATATACAAAAGCTTGTCCCAACGATCTCCCCAATGCTATCAATGTCGTTAATGCAGATCTCGATTGAATTCTTGAGTGGAGTAATGCATACGGCCTTCACGTTAACCCAGCAAAATCGCAAGCCATTATTATGGGCAGCGCGCAAATGTTGGCTAAGTCGAGCCTAGATTACCTGCCTCTAGTATTTGGTAAAACTATTATTCCTTACGCAGATTCAGTAAAGAACTTAGGTATTCACATAGATAAGAATCTGTCGTGGGGACAGCACATTAAAGAAATTAATCGCAAAGTTTATGCCTCGGCAGCCTCCTTGCGTAGATTACGTAACTTTCTTCCCATTTCCACCAAAACTATGCTTGCCAAGTCCCTTCTCTTCCCTATTTTTGACTACGCAGACGTCAGCTATCTAGATCTCACCGAAGCTCACCTCGATAAACTTGAGCGAATTCAGAATTTTTGCATTAGGTTTATATTCGGATTGCGCAAATATGACCATGTATCTCATTTTCGTACTAAGCTCAAGTGGTTGCCAATACGACTTCATCGGAATGCTCACATACTTCATCTTCTTTATAGTGTTCTCTTTAATCCTTCTTACCCTTCTTACCTCAAAAATCGTTTTGAGTTTCTTCATGATTCCCATTCGCGTAACTTGAGATCAGCAGAGAGTTTGAAGTTGAATTTGCCACTATACACTAGAAAATTTATGAACAAGTCTTTTACTGTACAGGCCGTTCATTTATGGAATGAACTCCCATTGTCAGTAAAACGTGCACCATCCCTACCGGTATTTAAAAAACTAGTTAAGAATCACTACCTCGCACTGTAAATTCTAACTTGACTTCCACACTAGCCATTAAATAATATATTATATGTATCATATCAATTTCATTTAATTAATTAAATAATTCAATATATATATATATATATATATATATATATATATATATATATATATATATATACTCGTATATATGTGTGTGTGTATGTATGTGTATGTATGTATATATTGTATGTATATATGTTTATAGTATGTGTATGTATAGTATGTATATCTGTTTATTCTTTTTTATCTCTCTTTTTCTCTAACACACCAATTTGCCCTGCCCTTGTCATATTCGTGCAATCCTGTCCATTCATTGGTTGTCTGGAAGAAATTGCTATCAGCAATAAGACCGCCCATTGCATACTTCTTTTATATATATAATTTCTGTAATTTATGTATGGTGTGCAATAAAGAATATTAAAAAAAAAAAAAAAGAAAAAAAATCTATATCATTCTGTGCTGCTAGTGTAAAAAATATGTTCAATATCTGTAGAAAGGAATGTAAGTAGAGGGAAGAAGATGTGATAATAAAATATATATTGGTAAATCCAATTGGGCATACCTTAAGCGCATTAAAAAAATTACGTATAACATGATTATACGGAATTATTAAAGTAGTTTAAATACATTTCGACAGCACTATCGGCTTCAACACCCTCGAAAACCATGAAAATGACACCCATGATGAAAAAATTGATACCTATTGCAGCCGCCATCTTGGATTTACATTTCGACAGCACTATCGGCTTCAACACTCTTGAAAACCATGAAAATGACACCCGAGATGAAAAAATTGGTACCAACTTCAGCCGCCATCTTGGATTTACATTTCGACAGCACTATCGGATTTAACACCCTCGAAAACCATGAAAATGACACCCAAGATGAAAAACTTGATATCTATTGCAGCCGCCACCTTGGATTTACATTTCGACAGCACTATCGGCATCAGCACCCCCGAAAACCATGAAAATGACACCAATGATGAAAAAAATTATATCTATTGCAGCCGCCATCTTGGATTTACATTTCGATAGCACTATCGGCTTCAACACCCTCGAAAACCATGAAAATGACACCCATGATAAAAAAATTGATACCTATTGCAGCCGCCATCTTGGATTTACATTTCGACAGCACTATCGGCTTCAACACTCTCGAAAACCATGAAACTGACACCCACGATGAAAAAATTGGTACCTATTTCAGCCGCCATCTTGGATTTACATTTCGACAACCCTATCGGTTTCAACACCCTCGAAAACCATGAAAATGACACCCAAGATGAAAAAATTTATATATTTTGCAGCCGCCATCTTGGATTTACATTTTGACAGCACTATCGGCTTCAACACCCTCGAAAACCATGAAAATGACACCCATGATGAATAAATTGGTACCTAATTCAGCCGCCATCTTGGATTTACATTTCGACAGCACTACCGGCTTCAGCACCCTCGAAAACCATGAAAATGACACCCATGATGAAGAAATTGGTACCCAACTCAGCCGCCATCTTGGATTTACATTTCGACAACCCTATCGGTTTCGACAGCCTCGAAAAGCATGAAAATGTCACCCATGACAAAAAAAATTATACTACTTACTTTTAGTACGTACTACTATTATTTATTCTGTGCTTTTAAATATTGTAATAAAAAAATCTATTATTATTATTATAATCAAGTATTTAAGAAATTTGGTTATTTGAATATTGTGTACTTGTACAGCGATCTTTTTGAGCCACTGAAAACAACCAAAACAATGTCCACTCACGACGGCGACTGAAGCCGAACTGGCCGAACTAAACTTAATACAAAGGTACTCTGTGAACTAAACTACTCTGTGGCTGTAGATCCCCATTTACAGAAACAATTTATATACGAGGCAACCAAATCAACGAAAATTTCGCCATTTTGGAGCTGAAAAAAATTAATTATTGCTAAACAAAACAAAATTACACTGCCATTTACATTCAGTGGCTTCCCACATGATAGATGAAGAGATAAAAAAATAGATTGAGTTAAACAATTGATATTTTCAAAAGTTATAATGTTTACAAGCCACAGGGACATGATAAATCCACACCTTAAGCCACTAAAACCCTTTTTTTTATTTAAAAATAGCAATTAATCGATTTAAAAAAAATATTAATTAGTTCAACAATCATTTATCTTTCTAACAATGCGCTTTTTATATCATTTATATGTATAATATGATTGCTAGATACGATTTTATTCGATAAAATGTTGGAATTTTAATTTTTAGGCGATAGTAGAACATTACCTTGCGCTTTCGCTTAAGGTATGCAAAACAATTAAAATTGTAGAAATATTTATTTAGATTTATATATTAATTATTTGTTAATTTTATCCAACATAGTTTTGTCTGGAGAGAAAGAGTCACAACATTCATTTTTATTGTTAATTAGTTTGGTTAAAATTAAAGCTGAGAACAAATTATCGGACGCGTCCGTCAGCCGCGGCTGAAAGACGCGGCTTATTTGAATCTAGCCAGTACATTTAATACTACACTGTGCAAACTATCGGTCGTAAGACGCGGACGTGCCCTTGGGTTGTCCTTGAGCGTTCGGACGTCCGAACAGAATCTAGCCGGCTGGATATTTGTGCGTCATCGGACGGTGTGCACAGGGCACGGGACGCGTCCGCGGACGTTTCGAGTGTCACAAACGAACCGACCGCTTCCTGTATAGGACAGTTAAGCTGAGAACAAATTATCGGACGCGTCCGTCAGCCGTGGCTGAAAGACGAGGCTTATTTGAATCTAGCGAGTACATTTAATACTACACTGTGCAAACTATCGGTCGTAAGACGCGGACGTGCCCTTGGGTCATCCTTGAGCGTTCGGACGTCCGAACAGAATCTAGCCGGCTGGATATTTGTGCGTCCGCGGACGGTGTGCACAGGGCACGGGACGCGTCCGCGGACGTTTCGAGTGTCATAAACGAACCGACCGCGCTCGCGACATGTCAGACGAAGAAAAATTAATTGAATGTGTTCGTGGCCACGAATGCCTATATAACTACAAACTGCAGCACTATAAAAATGCTACTTTAAAACAGGAAGTGTGGGAGCAAATTGCTGCTGAATTAAACATCATTTTCAATCAGACTAAGCAGAAAATTAAATTGGTTTTCATTCATTCTTAAGTACATTTTGTAACGTTTATCATCTCAATTTAAAAAAAATTAAATTTTTTTAAATTCAAAATTATGTTTTATAATTATGTTTAAAATCAAAATTATGTAAAATATTAATTTTTATCAAAATGGTTTATTTACTGAAACATTCTTTATAATCAAAAGTTAATTTTGTAAATTGAATTTGAACTTTTTTATTTGAAATTAACACTGATAACATGACATTTAGTAAAGGAAACAATATTGCATGAATTATAATAATATTGTAAATTGTAAATTATTTCTCTAATATGGACTGTGTATGAAAATTGGGAAATAAATGGCTATTATTATTATTATTATTATCATCTTTTTGTAAGTCTGGATACAATGTATGAAATTCACCATACTCGAGTCGTTTTACATTAATATCATGGACCCAAACACTCCTTTTCACTTTTTGTTTGGAGGACAACATAAGGCAGCTGCCGCTAACTCTATAAATTCGTCCTCATTGTCGCTGCTTGCCATGTTTCTCGATTGAAACACATTTATAGAATGACTGAAGTGAGGCGTCCTAAGACGCCGTCTTAACTACCGTGCACACCGCTAAGCCGCGACTGTCAGCCGCGGCTGACGGACGCGTCCGATAATTTGTTCTCAGCTTTACTATACTCTTTGCCGACCGCGCTCGCGACATGTCAGACGAAGAAAATTTGATTGAATGTGTTCGTGGCCATGAATGCCTTTATAACTACAAACTGCAGCACTATAAAAATGACACTTTAAAACAGGAATTGTGGGAGCAAATTGCTGCTGAATTAAACACCACAGGTAAGAGCTATTTATGATTTTTCTTATGTTTTCGCGATTGTTACACATTTAATTTAAATTACTTATCACGGTTTTATCGCGTTTATTACATTATTTGTACACCTAACGTTTCAAATACCGAGGTACTTTACTTATAACATATAACTTGTTCTTATATCTTAATAGACAAATGACAACTTAGTTTACCTGCGAATTTGAATACTGTAAAGTATTTGAAACGTTAGGTGTAAAAATAATGTAATAAACGCAATAAACCCGTAATAAGTAATTTAATTTATAAGAGCATTATGACTATTATTATTATTATATAAAAGTACCTTAAACGCAAAGCGCGTAAATATGTTCTACTAGCGCCTAAAAATCAAAGAGTATAGTAACTGTCCTATACAGGAAAATGCTAAAAATCAAGATTCCAACGTTTTGTCGCATAAAATCGTAACTAACAATCATTTTGAACACAGAAATCATATTAAAAGCACATTGTCATAAAGATAAATTATTGTTGAATTTATATTAATTATATACAATATATAACGTAATAAACGCACACCCTTAGACACCCCAATTAGTATATTATGTTATAATCATAATACATGCACTGACTTTTTAATTAAACATGTTTATGCATTGTAAAAAGATATATCAACTAATAAAAAACACATTTTGTTTCTACATAATCTTGATTCCATAAGAGTCACATCCAATTTTTTTAAAAGGAATAAATATTTAAATAATCTCCTTACAAGGAAACCACATAAATGTGAAATAATTATTGATAACATGCATCTTATCGTAAAGTGAGCATTATTTTATTTTGCGATTGACACTAATGGATAGGCAATTTATTAATGAACATTTCGATCATTAATTTTTTTTCAAAATACCAAAATTTGATTTTGTTAAGATTTTTTTTAAAAACTGGGCGTATTCACTGCCCATGGGGTTGCTGGAGTCAGTGAGCGCCACAGAATACATGTACCCTGACGGGAAGAATGAAAACTTCATACAATAAAAATGCCAACAGATTGCGACACTAGCGCGCCTGTTTTTGATCCATGAACTAATTTACGCGCCAGATGTGAATGTCTACGTGTGTATATGTATAATGCTCATTGCCCACCCAAACATTCAATATTCTATTTTTAGTCATAATATATTATTATTTCCAATCCAATTTTCTACGCATGTAGAAATTACATTCTACATTCGTAAAAAATTGGAATGGAAATAGTATTAAATGAAAAACACATTGGAAACTTTAAATATTTAATAACACAAACCTTAAGAGTAAAGGTCGCTGCATACGTAACGTGTTTTATTCCGGACGGAACGGGACGTCAAATTTTGGAAATATCGTTCCATAGAAAATGTACGTGAAAATGCATACGTTACGGATACGCGGACGGGACGGTAACGTGGCATGAACGGAACGAGAAAAATATCGTCGGCCACGATGTTTACCCCGTCCCGCCCCGTGCGTGCCACGTCCCGTCCGTGATTCCGCTGCGTATGCACAGTCGCTCCGCCAAATCTTCAAACGAATAATCCATCTTTCACAACACTAGTTACGTTAGTTTCGAGTCACTGTCACGTTGCGTACGCATTAAACTCCCGTCCGTGTGGAGATACAACCACGTTGCGTTTCCGTCCCGTGCACGTGCTGATTCCGTCCTGTATGCAGCGACCTTAAGCTTAATGTTAACAATTAGCTATGCATTGATACATAAGTAGAAAATTTGAATGGAACTCGTTTAATAATTTTCAGAAATAAAACAATTATTTTCATAGAGATTTAAATATATTTTTGACAGTAATAATATTATACACAGAAAACTTGGGCACTCAATTTTAGATGATTATAGACGCCTCTTAGAACACACCGTTTTCAGTAACCCATTATTATTCGTCAAACATCTTCATTAAGTGAAACAACTCTAATAAATCACCATAAACTAAATATTCACTAGCTAGTAACACGTAACACCACACTTAAGTTATTTTTCTACGAAATACGAAATATACTAAATGGACATCAGTTTTGAATTTGGCTTAGAAAAGTTAAACAAAACAAACTATTTCATTTGAAAATGATTTGAAACATTCCCGTTTAAAATAATACCTATTGATGTAAAAAGAACTTTGAAACTTGTTCTTTTCTTAATTTTATGAATATGTAATAAATAATAATCTAGGTTCTAGGTTATGTTTTTATTTCACAACAGCCATAGATACATTTATATTTTCGGCTGTAGCCTTAGAGTATTCAACTAACAGGAGACGCCATGCGCATAAAGTTCCAAACAAAAAAGTCTGTGACTTCTAGCGGGAGGCGAGGTTACGCACACTAAGCAAATCGTAAACATTGGGCCACGTCGTTACGCACGCACACAGCATAATATGAGCACACGATTAAGCAAAACGCACACAACCTTGAAAATCTCTCATAAATGTCTCATCGTTACAGTGCATAAGCCATAAACAACTAGTGCGAGGGCCTTGTCGATATGGATAGGTCGATGAAATTTTATGCAAGTTACATTAGCAAATAAAATAAAATAAAAATGAACAAATGTTTAATGTGTAATATTACATTCAAAGTAAATTTAAAAAAATACATAAGGTACAAAATAATAATACAAAATTACCAAAATTAAAACAAATTGTAAAAGTATTATATTATATTTTAAGTGGTTTTTAAAGTGAATAAGTTTGGTATACATGTGACGAATACACTTTTTGGGATCACTCTTTTTTTGCGAGGTAGCTGATTCTAATGCTTGCATATTTTCCATCACCAAGTTTGCCAGTTCAGTGTTATGTGGAACGTAATCATTATCGAAATAATGTTCCTGTATGCTTAAAAATATATAATATGCCTAGTCTATGAAATATTTTTACCATTTTTTAATGTCATGATCAACCGAAAAGGTTATCTGTATAGGTGTTTTAAACGGTCTAATTTTACAGATTTTACCCAACCTATAGAGTTAAACCGTTTTAAGGCTTAGGGTTGAACTACATCTGGCAGCACGGAATCGCACTTTTCTGTGCTTCTATCCTTTTTTGGACACTCAGAAACGTTATATACTAGAGCAAGAAAGAGAGCGGGAATGTATAGTTTCACCCTCAAAAAGCCGATTGTAAACCGGTTTCAAAAGTTTATCTATCATTCTTGACAATCCATACTAATAATAATATTATAAATTTGAAAGTGTGATTTTTTGTTTATTTGTTTGTGTCCTTCCTTTACGCAGCAACGGAATGGAGCGATTAAAAAAAAATAAACATTCGCTATCTCTTGGCCGAAGTTTACGCTTAACCAAACATACTTTTTTTCGTCATTTTACTTAGGATTGAAAAATACTTAATGTCCTCGTAAAAAGTGGTAATATTTTGTGTTCTACAGTACAAAAGTGTAGTATTCTGTATATATTTAATAATAATAGAATATAAATATGACACTGAGATTATTTGTTTGTCCTTATTTATTTATTTAAGCGCTAATAATTCTTTTCTCACCTGAAAACAACAATTTAGTTGACACCATCTAAGACGATATACTTGTAAATAACATTTTAAAATGAATAAATATCATTCACTAAACCTTCCATTTCGATTTGTTACATGTTTTAAATTTTATCCTTCATAATGTAAAATAAACCTGTAGCAAAATAATAAACTTACTTCCAATAATTTCAAAGTCGGTACAGCAGTTTCATTTAGTTTCCTTTTATTATTTGATTGGATTACGAAAACCGATTGGTCAAAATGCTAGGAACAAATAGTGCTTGTTCGTTTAGGTACCCAGGTTATATGATTGCCACATGCTTTTATCCAAACTTGGCGCCTGCAAAGATCTTTTGGAAAACTGTAAAACCAAAGATCTTTTTTAAACATTGTACAAAAAAGAATTTTAAAGAACACCTTGGTATTATATATCAAGGTATTAACTATAGTCAAATAAAAACATCGACACTAAAGATTACAGTGAACATCACTATTATTGCCTTGATGATACCATTTTATATACTCGAAATTACCCTTCTTTTCGTTTCATAACGTAACAAAATGAAATGAAAAACAATTTAAATTGATGTTTTAATTTCGTTAAAAACAATTAAAGATTATTAATGTTGTTTGAAATAATATAGTTTTGCAAATAGATCACAATAATATTAATGAATTTAAGACTATTCAATAACACGATTTTGTCTTGTGTAATAAGAACAAAGAGAAACGACATTTGTCTACAATTAAGCAAAATTTAATTATGTCCTAATGGTGCAAAAGTCCTTACTATAGTATTAATTCTTAAGTTGGCAACACACCCTGCTCAGCTATATTAATCAGAATTTTCGTGATTTAATGCTTATATTAATTATTGAAATCAAAATAAATACTTAAAGATGAAAGGTAACGTCGTCTTTTTGTAAATTTGAGGTCTGTGATCTTTTTTTACAAGAAAACACACTGCAACTCGGCATTTTTCTGGAGGTCAACTCACGCTTACGACTACTTGTTAACTGATGCCGTACACGGCGCAACTAGTTTTATATAACGGGAATGATCCGCGCTCTCGTACTTTTGACAGCGGGGAACGCTCTCCAATGTCGTCTCCTGTTAGTTTAATACTCTAAGGCTGTAGCCGACCTACAGAGCTTGTAGCACAGAGTAACCATTTCAATCAAAAAGTGGTGAGCGCTAAGCTCTTTTTTTATAGGATAAGGGTGACTCAAACGAGCATACAGTCCACCTGATGGTAAGTGGTTACTGCGGCCCATAGACATCTACATCTATCCTCTATTACAAATCCAAATGCAGATACGTTGTCACCCGTGAGGACTAAGATGGAATGCCTCATTTCCAGTAAAAAGGGCCTGAGGCCACCTGCACTCACCAAGCGAAACGCAGAGGTAAACCTTCACGCTGGTATTCTGTGAGGTCGTGGTACCAGCCCGGTTCGAGCCGGCCCATCCGTGCGACAGCAAAAGCTGCCGCGTGGCTCTACCACTGATAAATTCTTGAAGGTGAAACCCGCGTCGTTAGTCACGTCGTCGGCCAGCGCACATGCTCGCTCACGTCAACTTATCAGTCGATAATATTATTACTTATTAGGTCTTGATGGTCTTGCTAGCCTAGTAGGTATTCGCTCGCTTTCGAGACGAGTTACGCCGCCGCCGGTAGACACAATTGTGGGTATTAGTGCCATAAAAACCGACTATACAGGATTGCTTATGTTAAAGAAAGTCATTAAAAACATAACTTGTAAAAAGACTAAGTCTCGCAACTCAGTTCTTCTACCGTAAAAAGTTGTCATCAATTAGATGAACTAATAAAAAGTGTATATTTAAAATAAAAACATAGGTTGAACAAGGAAAAATAAATTTTGTTCTTTCATACAAAAGTCGATGTCGAACACAAGTGTGTCGCTACACTTACCAACTATTTTTACTATATAATATAACTAGACTATACCTAACTTTATCTAGGTGCGGATGGAACTGTTTAGGTACTAGGTAATTATTATTGCAATCAGGCAGATCAGGCACAAAAATAATAAAATTGTATTAACTGTATTCTATATTTATTTATTGATTTTCCCAAGGCAAACTTCCATTTTCAGAACTAAAGTAATCACAAAACTTGTCTCGAATAACAAATGCTGCTCGGGTAGAATTATTACGAATACCTTCAAATGCTATAAAGTTATCTGGTACACCATTTGGTAGATCTTGCAAAAATATGTTGTCATCTTCGTCGTTCCGTAGCATGTTGTGTAAGCAACAACAGCATAAAATGATGTTATCGACAATTTCTGGTTGTACTTCAATATCAGTATGAAATATCCGCCATCTTGCTGACAAAATGCCAAATGCGTTTTCGACTTGTCCTCCTTGCACGTGATAATCTATAATTGAAATTCATTTATTTGCGTTATTAGAAACAGCTTCTTTACTGTATGGTTTCATTAAATATGGTTTTAATGGAAACGCTTGGTCTCCTATAATGACATGTGGCATGGACTCACCACCATTTTCCAATGGTGTATCTGCTGGTATATCTGCAGTGTTAGTCGCCAATGAAGTTCCCAGTTTTGACTTAGCAAACACACCACCGTCACTGCTACGTCCGAAGGCCCCAACATCAACTGCAATGAATTTGTAGTTAGCGTCAACTAATGCTAAAAGAACGACAGAATGTCGGCCTTTGTAATTATAGAATGACGTTCCCGCATTATTTGGGCAAAACAGCATAACATGCTTCCCATCCAAGCTTCCCACACAATTAGGAAACTGCCATTTGTCACTGTACGTTTTCGCAATTTATTTCCACTTTTCTTTAGTCGGTTTCGGCATAAAAATATCTTTTAGATTTTTCCAAATGGCAATAGTTACATCCAGAACGATAGCTTTTATTGTGCTGAATCCTATCCTGTATCTAAATCCTAGCGATCTAAATGATTCTCCTGTGGCTAAAAACCTGAAAATAAAAATAGTACCGTTATGTTTAAGCGCAAAAAGGTACACATATAGAGTTACTTTTACATTTATAATATAAGTACGGATAGACCTTTTAATTAAGATAACAATTCGTCTTTTTTATTTTAGTTTCGATATGCAAGGCAAAATGGAACTTGTTACGAAATGCATTCGTACATGCTGTAAGCAGGCGAAAAACAATGACAGGGCAAGGCGTAAAAACTTGAAGAAGTGGAAATTTGAAGAGGAGATGTCATTTTTATTACCTTTTATGACACATAGGAACACTGTATCTAATTTCGGTGAGAGCGAAGAAAACCAAAATTCAGATACAATAAATGAAGAATCGAACGAAGATAACACCACACAGCAGAGGAAACGGAAAACTAGCAATAATTATCAGGAACAGATATTAAATGTGTGAAAGCAAGAAGTCAGAGTAAGTCAGAAAAAGATGACATTGACTCGTTCTTTGAATCAATGGCTAAAATAGTCAAGAAGTTACCTAGAATAGAACAAGTTAAATTAAAATTTGATATCATGAAACTGGTACATGAAAAAGAAATGAGGTGGCTGTATTCTCCGACAGAATCTTCTGCTTCTTCAAGTAGCATGTCAGAGATATCTACACCATCACCTCAACCGTTCATGCGCCGCAAGTCTTCTCCTTACTTAAGAGAACAATCTACCTCGCCTTCGTACTTACGTCAACTTTCGTTCTCACCTCAGAGTACCCAACGATCACCTTCTCCTCTCACTCAACAAGTTTCCTCTCCTGTGCATGTCTCACAGTTTTTACCGTCTTCCCAGAACACTTACCAATCACCTCCTTTCACTAGAAAATCTGCCTCACCTTCTTACGTCCTGCAGTCTTCACCCTCACTACACAACACTCACCAGTCACCTCTATTTATTCGACAGTCTGCCTCACCTTCATCCGTAGAACAGTCTTTATCCTTACCTCAGAACACCCTCCAATCATTTTCTTTCACTCGATCATCTGCCTCGCCTTCTTCTGTACAGCAGTCTTTATCCTCACCTCAGGACGCTCTCCCACCACCTTCTTTCACTCGACATTCTGCCTCGCTTTCGTCTGTACAGCAGTCTTTATCCTCACCACAAAACGCTTTCTCATCACATTCTTTCACTCGACAATCTGCTTCATCTTCATCTGTACAGCCGCTTTCATCAACTGCTCGGAGCACCCATAAATTACTTCCCACTCAACAGTTTTCATTGCCTCTGTCCTCTAACATAATCCAGCTATCTACTTCACAAATGCCCTCCACGCAATTAAACTCTCGATCGTTGCTGAAGCCAAAGCAAAATTCTGTTATTGAGCTCTCCGTGCCATCTTCAGAAGAATTATATGAAGTAGACGAGACACTATCCATTGATATGAGGTAGAAAAGCAGCAGTATGATATATGATGGCCCAGCAAAATCACTTCTTGAATATTTGATTATCAAAAAACCTTAATTTTTTTTTAATGCTTTTTGATTTACGAATTTTGCAAATTATATACAAATAAAATGTACATTAAAAAAAACGCTAAATATATGTTTCTGAGGTGACTAAAATACAACAAACTGTTTATATTAATATAAAAAATTAATAAAAATTTTAAATATTGAAACAAAAATATATGTAAATACTTTCTCCTTTTCTTTTTTAGTAAATTGTTTAAAAAATTCCGAAGCCTTGTGTTAACACACATGGCACATCCAAATGCCACATCTAGTTTTTCATAAATCATCGAATGATCATGGAGTCAAACAAAGCTCCATTTGTCTGCTTGAGGGCGCTAGTTTCTTTTCCAATCTAACAATTCATCCGAATTCGAACTTTATGTAGTATGGCAAAATTTAGTTCCTTTTTTCGCCACCGGCAAAACAGAGAACTAGAATCCTCTACTGCGGGCGTCTCAGAAATGGACAGCATTGCAGCTATTGGGTAGTTACATTGATATTATTGCACTTTATCCTCATTTTGATATATTAAACTGTGAATGATGAACAATTATACATATTTCAACAGAAAACTGACAGTAAATACTAAAATTTTACATACATTTCAAGTCAACTCTCCGCAACCTACATTTTAGTTCTAAGATAGCGGTTTGCTTTCACACAAATTAAAAACCATTTCACACGTACTAAATGAGATAAAACACAAAATGAGGTTACAAATAGGAAGTTTACATATTACATATACAATTGGCTATATAATAAATCAAAATCTGTACGAAATAATTGCAAACAACTGCCATGTTAGCGCGCGTCAATCACACTGATTGGTGACTCAAGGGACAGACGAAATAAAGAGATGATATTGATAAAAAATTCTACTAAACTGTGTAAGCTGGGGGATTTTTGTGCTATCCATTTTTATCCTGTACACATCGACATATGGTAGAATGAGTTAGACATAGTGCATAATGCTTTGTTTCTTCATTAAAAAAGCGGGTAAAAAATGACTAACACTTGGACACGCGCAGTCAACGGAGATATTTTCGTATCCAAATATTAGACATCCACAGCAGAAAGGTTATTATAATAACAAATAAATAATAATAAATATAATAAATGAGCAAATTAAAATGAGCACATTTGTTGTATTATTTGGGTATATACCTACCTCAAAGTCACCACTAGACGCTCTTTTGCAGATATCGGTTTCCGAAACTGTGTCATTTGTTTTTCGATATCATTTTCAATCAGACTAAGAAGAAAATCAAATTGGTTTTCATTCATTCTTAAGTACATTTTGTAACGTTTATCATCTGTTTGTAAGTCTGGATACAATGTATGAAATTCACCATACTCGAGTCGTTTTACATTAATATCATGGACCCAAACACTCCTTTTCACTTTCTTTTTCGGAGGACAACATAAGGCAGCTGCCGCTAACTCTATAAATTCGTCCTCGCTGTCGCTGCTTGTCATGTTTGTCGATTGAAATACCTTTATAGAATGACTGAAGTGAGGCGTCCTGTATACTATAAACTATATACTACTAAGCCGCGACTGTCAGCCGCGGCTGACGGACGCGTCCGATAATTTGTTCTCAGCTTTATGCTTCGATAGTCTCAGTGTTCAAGCTATTCCTTGTCTTGGTTTTAATAAAATTAATTGATGAAAATATTCTTTCTACAGTCGACGTAGAGTGTGGCAAACATAGAAGGTTCTATATCTATTCTATATCTATAAATTATTTTAATGTGGAGTGTAACAAATTTCCATTTGTATCCACGATGCTAAAAACTTAGGCCCAGAATCTCTCTAGATCTTCTTCGTTCAATTTTATAATATGTTCATTTAATCTCAAATGGCGCCATTCATTGTCCAATGCCTGCAATTTATTTTCCAATACTGATTGTGGAAACTTTTGTAATATGTGCAGAAGTAAGGAAGTGTAGCGATGTTCTATAGACCGAAAAAAAGAAATAAAAAAGAACACAAACGCCACAAAAAAGAATAGAACCAACGTTTAATTGTCCAAAATTGACACGGTTAAAAGAAAACGTTACAAATAGTGTTACGAACGGCGAGGGGAGCCGCCGCCCCGTCACCCCTTCATACCCCGTTACGCCCCGCGCACCCCGCACACCGCCCAAATATCACGTGATGCCGCCGACGAATCAGCGCGCGGCACACCTCACAATACCACTCACATGCTGAGACACTCTCTTTGGAAATATAAGAAGGGCGTTTTGGTCTGTGACCTGTTCTGTTAATTTCATTTCGGCGGTTCTTTTCGGAAGCGGCACTACGAGATACTAGAGAAAACCTCAAGAGAGAAGAGTTAATACTCCATTGAAGATTCCCCTTTGTATATATCGTCACCGGAAAGCCAATACTACTTAAGCGCCATTTTGGCCAAAATCAGTTATATATATCGTTGGATTGGATTTTTTTTTCTGCGTTGATTGGTCTATATTTCGTGATGATCTGAGCACTTTTTTGGCGCTTAAGCACTGCAAAAGTATGGTATTTATCATAATTTTCATGTTTTGACAAATACTTACGTAATACAAATTATGATCAATTTTTAGTCGTTGTCAGTTTAGTATTTTTCTTTACTGACAACAGACATTTCAGTTTTGTTCAGTAACTCAAAGTACTGTACTTTGAGTTATTGATAGAACTTTAGTATTTTTTGCCGGCCGTAAATACTAGCATATATGTAGGTAAGTAACTTTGCCTTATGTAGAAATTGATAAGCATGGCGCGTTAGTATATTTTGTTTTCGTAGTTTTCTTAGAGGGAACGGTTTTAGTAACTTTGCTTTACATATCTAAGTATTTGAGTTTCTATTTAGAATGTTTTACATTCAATGAAATCGAATAATTATTTTATTAAGTATGGATTATTTTACTCTACAAAATATTAATAGTTGGTTTAGCATTTAGATGTGTGAAAAACGTTAAAAGATATTCAGTTAAGTCTTTTGAAATTAAATTTTGTTTTGATTATAATTTGTAAAGGACGTAAGTACAATTTATATTTTGATTTACAAAAAGTTTTAAAATCGCCATATGGCCAAAGTATGTTATTATACTACAGTCGCAATTTAGCTGTATATAATATTACTTTTTATGAGTCCAGAACTAGAGAAGTCTATTGTTATTCTTGGACTGAGACAGAAGGCAAACTTGGAACTAACGAAGTGTGCACCATCTTAGAAAAATATATCAAGATGGAGAAGATCGTAGGTCAGTCAGACATCTTTTGTTTTATAGCGGTGCGTGTCCCGAACAAAATAAAAACAGAATTCTTCTTGCATGCATTCATACTCATCTGCAAAATTACAAGAACATTGCGAGCATTCAAATGAATCATCTCTATTTTTATAGGATAGGGTAACAAACGAGCACACAGTTCACCTGATGGTAAGTGGTTGCTGTGACCCATAGACATCTACATTGACCCTCAATGAAGAATCAAAATGCAGATACGTCGTCACCCGTGAGGACTAATATGGAATGCCTCTTTTCTAGTAAAATGGGTTTCCGGTTCTCTACACTCACCATACGAAACACAGCAGTATCAAGCTGCCATTTCACGCTGGTATTCTGTGAGAGCGTGGTCCTTCCCCGGTCGAGCCGACCCGTTCGTGCTATAACTATACTACTAATATAGCTGCAGCATTGCTCTACCACTGCCATATGACAGAGGTGTCACTGACAAGATTGGCTACATCTAGAAGCGTGTTTCCATTAAAACATACTTCAAACCGCCGAAGAAGATTAGTCAGTTTTTACCATTAGTCAAGTGTAATGTCCCTCTGCAAGATGCAGGAGTATACAAGCTTGATTGTGAAATGATCTCTTATATAGGACCAACCAAAAGATCCATAAAAACCCGCGATAAAGAACACATAGCTGATGTGAAGAATCGGCGCTCCAGGAAGTCTGCAGTTTGTGAACACGTACAGGATCGCCCCCGTCACTACATTAGATTTGATAGATCACAAATCCTCGCTAGAGAACACCGATTCCTTTCGAGGATGTTTCGCAAGGCTATTGAAATCAAAAAAACATCCTAATTTCAAAACAAAAGATGGCTGGGTGCTACCATCTGCTTGGGATCCCATAATTAGTAAAACTAAATCCCAACCCAAGCATAAAACTGCAAGACTTCAAGATACTGTAAGTTCATACTGCGTAGATCGGAACAAAAATTAATAATTTTTGATCTGAAGGTAGCCTTGGTTAACTGTGACATTGGGACGTCATACACCTCAGTTTCCCCGTGACCACGGGTGATGTAAAGTGCTCGAAACGTCAGGAATATAAAATAAGTTAATATACGCGATAAAATCTATAAAATTAGTTCTATTTAAATGTGTAGTGTTGGCGTAAATTAAGAAATCAATAATTTTTAAATTTTATAATTAGATATGTCTTCTACATCCGTATCTTGAAGGGTGTCATGTACATTAACGGCACATAGAAAATTTTCATATTCATAGTCATACATTTCAAGAATTATTATATTAATACGTGGTAGAGCCATGCTGCAGCTATATTAGTTGTATGGTTATAGCACGAATGCGTCGGCTCGACCGGGGAAGGACCACGCTCTCACAGAATACCAGCGTGAAATGGCAGCTTGATACTGCTGTGTTTCGTATGGTGAGTGCAAGACTTCAAGATACTGTAAGTTCATACTGCGTAGATCGGAACAAAAATTAATAATTTTTAATCTGGAGGAAAGCCGTGGTTAACTATGACATTGGGATCATACACCTCAGTCCCCCCCCCGTGATCATCGGTGCTGTAAAGTGCTCGATTCGTCGGGAATATAAAATTAGTTAATATACGCGATAAAAGCCGTAAAATTAGTTATATTTAAAAATTATCAAAAAGTATTATAAATTTAAAGCTTATTTTACACAATACTTATATTCAGGTTTAGTAGATTTTTAACACCATTTAAGTATTATTTTCCAAACTGCATGATTAGATACAACTTTTTTTCACAAGGTATTCGAAATCCATTATGCATATCAATTTAATCTCTTCGAAAATTGTGCCAAATAATAGGTAACTTAATGCATATATTATTGTAGATTAATAATAAAATTAATTTTGCGTGACTTTTGACCATAGATTACCTCCTATTAGATTCCGCATACAGGGCCACAACCGCACGCAACATATACTTGCTGTAGCTAGCATACGAAGTGACGCTAAGAATCACGACATCAGTAACGTCCAAAGAGTATAGTAACTGTCCTATACAGGACAGGTAACGTCCAAGTTTGTGACCCGTAGGCACGTCCGAGTTCTTGACAATTTAAAAATAGTTTTGTATCCAAAATACGTTACAAATGCCTTCTTGTGCAGTGAAATGATGTGGCAAGTCAGCTAAGATATCTAGTTATCAAAAAGATGGCATAACATTTCATCGGTAAGTAAATTCAATTCTTAACACGTTATCCTATTTCAAATGCACCGGAGATCAACTTATACTGGAAAGTTAATGGTGAAAAGTGATAACAATTAAGCACTCGTTGATGTCTTTTTGAAATGTCCCTTTCACTCGTTACGTAAATTACAATAGTTGTCTTTATCTAACAACAGCACGTGTATCGATAGTGATTTTTAAGTCGATATTTGTTTGGTTATCGTTTAATTATTTTTTTGAAGTCATATTATTTTATAAAAATAATGACATATCATTGTGGTACCTACATATATGTTATAGGTTTCCTAAAGAGGATATTTTTCCTGAAATAAATAAATCACCAATTCGATTACGAAACTTGTAATCATGTCATTGATTTAGCTAAGAGTGTCATGGCAAAATACAAAGACATAAGATAACTCTACTTATACAGGAAGACAGATCCTAAGAATTCTGTGAAACAATTTTATACTAAGCCTATCCATTTTAAAAATCAGTCACATATTTATAAATTAAATGTACAAATATATGTATAGATTGTTTTATTTTCTAATATACATCAAATAAAAATTGATCAATATATTTATTTATCAATAATCAATAAATCCCAAATTTATCGATCAACGTCCCAACCCTGTTCCATCACTATGGTTTGGTACATTCTAAGTTTGACCTGTAAATGTCCAATCACAGCGCATTTGACACGTCCCCCGCAACCCTTGCATACCGCCACGTTTGGTGAACTCAAAACAGAACAAATATTCAATGATGCGGTATCTATTAGGGGGTAATCTATGCTTTTGACACAGGTTTGCTACAAGTAACCAAGTTTTAAAACTGTCAAAAATACTATCCTGTCATTTTTTTAAATTATTTTTCATTAAAAGTGATTACTAAGCAAGTTAATATTTTGTTTTTTCTTTCTTCAACCAATACAGTAAAAAGATCATAGATTTAGTATATACTTAGATTGGCAATGTAAAAGAGAAAGGGCATAGCATATGCTTACGTTAGATCGAGATAGAATGGCCTGACGTCAGGTGAACGAAACAAATCCCGCTTATTTTCGCGATATTTTTGATTTTAAAGTATTAATAAGTATTTAAAAGGTGTGATTAAGTATGGTGACGTGTGCCGTACCTGAATGCAGTTCATCCAGAAAAGAAAATCCACAAAATTATACATTTCACATGTAAGTACAATTAAAATGTTTAGCACTCTAACTTCACTATTTCACAACTAGTACAAATGTTTTATACACAAATGGACAGGGAAAAATATCGCATTTTATTACGATAATAATCTAAATGCGTGAGAACTATATTAAAAATAATAACAAATACGTGAATTCCCGCTATTTCTGATCAAATTTTTGTAGGGATTGACACTATCAATATCATCTTATCGATAATATGTTTATAACAGGCAAAGGCATATCCTTGGATACAGCCTCTTGTGACTTCGTATTTTTTTTTAATTTTTAGTTTTTCGTAAAAGTAAATATTTACACATAATAGTAATACTTTAATGAGATGATTTAAAGTCTTATATTGTTTCAAATTTCCAAAAAATAATGAGGTTAAACAAAAATGGTTAAAAATGATAAATAGAGAAGGATGGGTTCCCAAAAAAAAAACTATATGTAGCAAGCACTTTGAACAAAAATGTTTTTTTCATAGAAGTGCACAAAGAGTAAAGCTGCGTTCTGGATCAATACCCACATTATTTATGCCCGTGCGTAGTTTTTTAATTACTTATTTATTTTACTGTACATATCTTAATTTCGTTTCCGCATGTTTAAATGTGTACAACTTGTTGTTGTCATTCTCGTTACGTATATTTTTTTATAAAACGAAAGTAATAAAGAAACTTACAGTATCACTTGATGGTAAACGGCTACTGCAGTACATGGACACCTACAGTCATCTTCAAATAAAGAAAGCTACAAATGTGTTTTTACCCCTGAGGACTAAGATAAAATGTCTTACAGCCTATAATCATACAGGCTCTCTATACTCAACAGGCCGAAACGCAGCAGTGTAAGCACTGCTGTTTAGCGGTAGTATAAGCTCTGCTGTTTAGCGACAGAAATAGGTAAAAGGGTGGTACTTTAATTTATTAATTTTAATCATAGATAAGTACATAATGTATGCACTAATTTTATTTGTTTGTTTGTAAGTTGTATTGAAGCCGATACGCAAAGCATCCTCATATGTCTACAGAGATATATTACCAGTACCCAGTAGCTCAACTGAAAACATTTCTGCTATAGACAATTCCCCGAGAAAGAAAAAAATGAAAAAGACTATTGATATTCCGAAGAATATCAATAGTCTTTTTAATTTCTTTTAGAAGATTAGATATAAAACAAAAAAAACTGAAAAATGTAAGAGCACAAAAAAAAACGGGCTGATGAAAAAGTGGGAAAGTTGTTTCAAGTGATAAAAAACTTAGAAAGGCTTCCCTCACTTCAAAATAACATTAGTGCTGTAATGGAATCTGGTCCAAATGATTTGTTGCAGCATCTCATGGAAAGGTTGATTAAGAAAAAAACAAAATAAAAATATTAAACAAGAGTATGATACACAACTAAAGACATTTGCCCTAACTTTACACTTTTATAGTCCTCGGGCTTACAATTACATGAGAACTAAATTTGACCTGTGTCTACTACATCCTCGAACACTACGAGGCTGGTACCAAAATGTAGGTTGTAAGCCAGGCATCTCTAAGAAAGGCATAGAAACCATAAAGGCTGTAAGTAAAGAAAAAAAAGATTTGGTCATCGCCCTTACGTTCGACGAAATATCTATCCGTGAACACATTGAATTTGACGGTCGTAATCATCATGGTTATGTAGATGTGGGTAATGGTATTCATGGAGATCAAGTAGACAAGACTAAAGAGGTATTGGTAATCATGGCAGTGGCAATTAATTCTTTTTGGAAAATTCCAATTGCTTATTTTTTTGGAAGAGGATTTACTACTTTACAGAAAGCAACACTTCTAAAGCAGTGTATTGCTTCATTGTCAGATTTTGTACAAGTTGCTTCTGTTACTATTGATGGTATAGCATCTAATATAAATATGGCACAAATACTAGGAGCTAATTTGAGCACCGCTCCATTTAGACCATACTTTTACTATAGAAGGCAAAAATATTACGTAATATTAGATGCGTGTCATTTATTAAAGTTGATAAGAAATACTTTTGCAGAATACAAAAATTTTTATCATCATAATGATATTATTAAATATGAATTTGTTGAAAATCTCTGCCAGCTTCAACATGATGTCGGTTTGCATTTGGCAAATAAGGTAACTAAAAACATGTCAATTTTGTAAATCACAAAATGAATGTACGATTAGCGGCGCAACTGTTGAGTAATTCTGTTGCAACCAGCTTAGAGTTTTGCAAAGAAGTATTAAAATTACCTATGTTTGAAAATTGCCAAGCGACAGCAGGTTTTATAAAACAAATAAACAGCATATTTGACATTTTCAACTCCAGAAATTTACTCAGCTACGGATTTAAGAAGGCCTTAAATGCAAATAATGTTGAAAATGTTGTAGCTGAATGTGACAAAGTGTGTTAATTTATTGAAAATTAAAAATACAACAACCAAGCTTTGATAGAGAGTCGAAGAAAACTTGGTTTTATCGGTTTTTTGACGAATACGATAGCTTTGAAGTGGCTATATGTCGATTTCATAGAGTCAGGAAAATTAAAGTTTCTTCCGACCTATAAACTCTCTCAAGATCAACTTTTTTTAGTGCAGTACGTTCTAGAGGAGGATTTAACAACAATCCTACAGCCAGACAATTCACAGCAGCATACAAACGATTAATCTGCCACGTGGAAGTCCAAATCAGCGATAAAGCCAATTGTTTGCCTTTGGAGAATATTAGTATGCTCAACATACAAAGATCGTGTGCTATAGATACAATAAATACTACAACTGGCCTTAGTGCTATGACGATGCCAAACGACGATGCGGCTATTGGCCCAGGCCAAATAGATAATGAAGATTCTGATTTCGTATCATCTATGCCATAGATACCTGAAGGCATGGAATCTGTAGTTAAGTCCATTGTTCAGTAAATATGTGGTTACGTGGTAAAAAAAATCGCAAATAAAATTAAATGCGAATCCTGTGTAAATGTACTTTACGGTGAAGTTAAGGAAGGTTCACTAATAAACATGAAAGACGTAGGTGGCCCCGTGTATCCCTCTCAAGACGTTTATGAGATAGGTGTCTTTTCTGAACGAGTTTTCCGAAAACACGTGAAAGGAAAAATTGTAAACGAAAATATATTTAAAAAATTAGTAAACGAATGCCTTGTGTCCTGCAAACATTTTTTTAACACACTTGACATACATATGTACGATTCGCCAGCATTATCAAACCATAAACACTTAATTATTAAATCAATAATTGAAACTTATTTGGTTATCAGATTAAAGTATGAAGCAAAATTGGAAAATACCTCTAAGGAGAGCTTACAACATTTTTACAATAAATTAATTATTTTTGGTGGAAAATAAAAATCACAAACTTTTTGTTTGTAGTTTTATTTTTATGCCCTCAAACATAATAATTTTCATTTTGTGACACAGACACAGCGTTCTGTATCGATAATTAAAGTTGATACATGGCGCAGCACTACTGTTGTCGCACACATGCACATTTCACTCACACGGATATATTTCGTTTTTGGTCTCACCAAAGAGAATATAATCACTACGTTTAAGAGGCGGGACTTCCATAGTAAAAATAATTGCATGAAATGGGGGCTAATAATCTTCCACTCACCAGATGTCGCTAGTAGCGACTGAGGTAAAGTTTTTTGTTACACAGTGTCAGTTAATTGAGAAATTAATTTTAAATCATAGTTTATCATTATCTAGAGTATTATATTAATACACAACACAATGCGTCAGTGGTTTGATTTTTAATTTTATGCACTTTATAACATTTTTTTAAAAAAATCGGCTTTTAGTTATATTTATAGTTTGGTTTATTCATTTGTAATGTAATTAATATAAAATATAACTAATAATACAGAAAGAATCGTTAAAAATTACATTTTCCTAAGAAATTATCGTCCCCGCTATGAAATCTGTCAAATATTTTACGTCACTGTAAAGTGGCGCCGCCCTGGTGGCAGAAAAAGTCGTGGATGCCCTCATTACGCCAAGCTACTCTACCAATATCAAGATATGACATTTAGTTTTGAGAAACAGTACTGACAACATTGACGAATTACAATAGTGCTGTAAATGTCTATCCTCGAATAATTTTATCGATATATTGTTTATCGATATTTTTACATAAGAAAAGTTAGATCTCTATACTGAATTATTTAAGAGAAATATTTTTTTTAACATGGGGATTGTAAAATTGGAAAGTGTGCTTGGAAAGTAAAAATGCCGACGAGGATAAGAAATCAATGTATTTTACACACAGCAATTTGTAATTATATCTCTACAATTAGGTACAAAAATATGTATAAAGAAAATATAAAATACAAACGCACTATTATATTAGTAATTAATTAGATAAAAAATAAATGACGACTCCGTAGCGCAGTGGCTAAGCGTTTGGCTACGGCACTGCAGGACCGAGGCTTCCTTCCCGCACTGAACAATTGTTGCTATGCTGTAAAATAAAAAGTCTGCGTCTGGATGCTTGTTTTCAACGTTAGTTTTTTAAGGGTAAAAATATTGGGTTTTTAATACTGATTGGATTAAATTGCTTTTATGTGTAACAAATACTATGTACAAATCACTAGGCTTCTTCACAGAGGTACCTATGTACATACTATTCGCAGAGATCGTTTACTAATTGTCGCTTTCAAAATGAGTGCTCATTATAGCTAGTGTTTGTAGATGAATCTATAAAAAAAAAATTATAACCCGGTAATTACAAATAACTTTGGGTTCATTTATATAATCGAATTCTTAACAAAATGTGACTTTAGAGGTATATTATCTTTTGCTACATGTAAATGAAACCTAATTAACATACACATAATTGTAGAAGTTTAAATGAGGGCTAATAATCTTCCACTCACCAGATGTCGCTAGTGGCGACTGAGGTAAAATTTTTTGTTACACAGTGTCAGTTAATTGAGAAATTAGTTTTAAATAATAGTTTATCATTATCTAGACTATTATATTAATATACAAAACAATGCTTCAGTGGTTTGATTTTTAATTTTTTGCACTTTATAATTCTTTTTTTTAAATTTTTCTATTTTAAGTTATATTTATAGTTTAGTTTATTAATTTCTAATGTGATTAATATAAAATATAACTAACAATACGAAAAGAAACCTTAAATATTACATTTTCCTAAGAAATTATCGTCCCCGCTATGAAATCTGTCAAATATTTTACCTCACTGTAAAGTGGCCCCGCCCTAGTGGCAAAAAAAGTTGTGGATGCCCTCATTAAGTCCACTGAAGAAATAACAGTTCATTTTAGTTGGGTTCAAATGCAATGTTGGTCACAAATATGTCTTAACGTGTGAATCTTTTCAATTGGTGCATGTGCCAGCTATTTCACCCATTGCTTGCATCTGAAAAAATAATATAAATAAAATCACATTTTTATTGAACAAATAGAATGTTAGCAGTCAGAATTGACTGTGTAGTTTCTAAGTATAGTTCGTTTCGGATTGCCATACCATCGAAATATCAGATTTAGGAAAGGGTGTGTTTGTATTTGTGCACACAATCGTACACTATAAAAACCTGTCCTACATAGATGGCTAGTCCAAAAATGTACTCGCGTTAAATATCATATTACTATTAAAGTTGAAATCACCACATACCTTTCATCATCTAAGGGAAATATTGCTACGAATAGCCTTTTCTTGTTATCATTTATTCTGCTTCTTGCACCATTTAATTGGAAAGTTTTATAATGCATATTTAATTTCTTAACAATTCTGTAAATGAACAACGGCTTCTATAGCAAAATTAAAAGAAATCTTAGTTAATAAAATATATACAAATATAGTTGTTTATTTGTCACCGGATAGAAGCCAGAAGAAAGAAGCTGGAAGATCCGAAGACCATACAGAAGAAAGAAGTTCATCGACGAAGAAAGAAGTTCATCGACGAAGAAAGAAGTTCATCGACGAAGAAAGAAGGTCGTCGGTTAACCAATTTCATCCCTGTTTCTGACAATAGTACGTCTACGTCTACGTTTACGTCTATTGTCTGTTTCCAGACAATTTTCTTGTTTCTTAACCACGTTTACGGGGCCAGGTTTAGGAGCAATCACTCCCTAACGGTGCCAAACTGTGATCACCTGGTAACGCCCTTGCGAAGGGAACAGCAACCAATACGTGCGTCTTTTTGAAGACGATCGGAAGCCGCAAAGTGGGACATCATGCGTAAGACAAGAAGCCAGAAGACACGGAACGACGACGAAACGCCGGTAGGAATGCGGATTTTCGAAGAAGCGCCCGCGTCCCCATCCGTTTATTTTTCGTTTGCACAAGCGCCCTCCGCCGCGCAAACGCGGGCGGGGGCCCGCGCCCGCGTCTGCGCGGCGGAGGGCATCTATGCCAGCGCATCTATGCCCGCGCCCGCATCTATGCCCGCGCCCGCATCTACGCCCGCGTCCGCATCTATGCCCGCGCCCGCGCTTGCGCCGCCGTGCCCCGCTATGTCCGTGTCGAGGACTGATCGTTTAGGAGAGATTAGTACATCCGCGCCGCGTACAGATACACTCGCTGCGGTTATAGAAGATCTTCCGGTCACAGAGACTAGTTCAGTAAATAGTGCGTACTGTCGCGCCCGTAGCAGACGTTGTATATAGGCCCGCGCCCCGCGCCCTGTCAGTCCGTTCAGCCCGGTCGACAGCTAGCGCGATAGCAAAATTAAAACAAATCGAGTATAATACCGCGGAGGAACTAGCTGCAATTAGAAGGAAGCAATTGCAAATTGAGGAAAATCTTATCAAGAAGAAATACACTAGGGACGTCGCACAACTGCAAGAAGAAACGGATAGGGATAGTTTGAACGAGGACGATATAGTGGAAAATAGGGTACGTGTTGATAGGTGGTTAGAGAACGTAGAGACTGTCCGGGGGGAGCCGCCCTGCCGCCCGTCTCAGCCCGCGCCGCGCATCGGGATATAGCAGGCCCCGTCGAATAGGGGAACCGGTTACGTGTACGCTGAAGATGCCCAGGGGAGGTCGGTTGCGAATAACGATCAACCACGCCACGTAGATACGATACAGAGGGACAATGGATTCGCCGTAGAAATGAACCAGGTGGATCGCCGTGTACGGGTTACGTCGCCGTCGCGCGTCCAACGCCGCACTCTATCGCTTATACGTAGATTACCGTCGCCGTGTCATGATGTATGTATACATAGATCGCCACATCGCCACGCGGATCGTAGATTACCGACGCCGTGTCGCAATGATGTAGGTGTACATAGGTCACTAGCGCCATATCGTAGATTAGAGGGTAATAGGGATAGAGGTAGGTCGCTCACCCCGAGAGGGAAAGATAGGGGCATAGAACGACTAGCGGAAGCCTTGGAAGGCATGATAAGACTTAGACCAGCCGCCGCGAAGCACAGGAGACACAGGAGTTGCCTATTTTCAACGGCTCGGCCGCGGAATGGTTATCGTTTAAAGCCGCGATGAAGGAATCCAAGCATCTGTATGGATTCACAAATACGGAAAATATGACAAGGTTAAGAAACTGTTTACGTGGTAAGGCTAGAGAGGTAGTATCGGCGCTGGTGTTTACCGCGAAGGATCCAGCAGACATTATGCGGACACTGGAGCAGCGTTTCGGCCGCCCGGAAATAATTGTTGATCGTGCGTTAGATGATTTGAAACAAATTCCGCGCCCGGGTCAAATCGCCCAGGAGTAAAATTCGTTCGTTATTAAGTTGCAAAATATAGTATGTATTATGCAGAACGTCGATGGCAAGGGATACTTACAAAATCCGATGCTAACTAGGGAGGTCATGAGTAAGCTTAGCCCCCACTTACGGTCGCGTTGGTGCGGTTATGCGGAGCACTACGGAAGTGCGGACGAACCGGACATTGTCACACTGTCCCGGTTTATGATGAGAGAGGCTGACCGTGCGTTAAGTCACGCCTATACGTCCGTAACGCCGACTAAGGAATCGCCCATAAGACGAGAAGCACCGCCGTCGAAAAGGATAGTGTTGACACGCCGCGTAGAGGATAGGGCCCGCGACGTAAAGACGTTCACCACCCAGGAGGACACCGGAAGTGTCCCGTGTATGTGTTGTGGGGTGTTTCAAATCAAGTCAAATTTGGCGATTGGGTGTTCACCCCAATCGCCAAATGCACAAATGGGTCTGGACGACCGGTGGAAGTGGGTAAGGGAAGATAGGGTATGCTTTAGGTGTTTAAGCAGCCAACACCGACGCCTACGGTGTAAGGCTAGGAAGTGCGGCGTCGACGGCTGCAACGCCCCCCACCATGCCCTCCTTCACGCCCGCAAAGCCCCGACGCCTGAAGCGTCGGTAAAACCGGACGAAACCGTGCTTGTCGCGTCGAAAGCTAATAGTAGTGCGTCGGTATTATTGAAAGTGTGCCCTATTACCGTGCGCGGACCGCGTGGTAAGGAAGTTGATACATATGAGCTACTAGACGAAGGCTCTACCACATCGTTAATCGACGACGACTTAGCTCGCGAGTTAGGAGCGAGAAAGCCGCTCAATATTAGAGGCGCGAAAAATAGTCAACGCGAGGCCAATAGTAGATTAGTAAACATAGGAATACGTGGCAAGACGCGCAGTCAGATGTATAATGTAAGCGCGCGAACGATAGCGGATTTAAAAATAGGCTCGCAGTCTGTGGGTAGATAGTGCTTGCGGTTGAAGCATTTACGCGACTTAGCGAGTGCGGTATGTTACGACAACGCAAAGCCGAGAATATTCATAATTCATTTATTGCATGTCACAAAGTATAAAGTTGTTACAATATATCTACAGAGCATGTGACAACCCTGTACGGGCGTAGCATATTAAGACGGATTTGATTATTAGGCGCCTACAACTGGCATCTAATAATCACCCGCAATTTGAGAATAGGACGCCGAAGGCAGCCCATAGCTGCAAGGACGTTATTGGGGTGGGTGATACAGGGGACCGTGCCGCGGTTAACGTGTAGGGAAGACGGCGAGACCGTATTACACGTGGCAAGCACTAGCGCACGGCCAGATAGGGACATCCAAATGTTTGCCAGTCAGGACGAGGAGCTAACGGACCTCCTCAAACGGCAGTATGAGATAGACTCTATAGGTATCTCGCTGAAAAGTAGGTCGCGACGGGAAGAGGAGCGCGGTGTCGACATGTTCCAGCGCACCATCAAGAAGGTCGGCTAGCAATACCAAGTTGGACTGCCATGGAAGGACGACAACGTGTGGATGCCACCCAGCTATGAGATGGCAGCTCGAAGACTTCGGACAATTGAACGGAAGATGGACCAGTCGCCGGAGTTTCGGACGCCTATACAGCCCAGATAGACAACCTCCTGGCCAAAAGCTACGCGAGGGAAACCGAGGGGACGGAGAGAGAGGAGCCCAAGAGCTGGTACCTGCCACACTTCGCAGTGCAGAATCCAAACAAGCCGGGGAAGACGAGAGTAGTATTCGACGCGGCAGCGCGCGCATCCGGTAGATGTCTTAATGACTACCTACACGACGGCCCCGACTTATTACGGAACTTACCGGGCATACTGTTTAGGTTTAGAGAAAACGAGATAGCCGTGTCCGCGGATATTAGGGAAATGTTTTTACGTGTGAAAATCGACCGTCGCGGCCAACCCGCGCAATTGTTTCTCTGGCGAGGAAACGAGCGATATACGCCGCGGGAATACGTTATGACGTCAATGTATTTCGGCGCGAGAAACTCGCCGTTTCTCGCACATAGTGTCTGAGATTATAACGCGCGCGCACACGCAGAGACACGCCCGTTGCGCTTAACGCTATCGTACGTAGTCATTATATGGACGACTAGACAGTTATGCCACGGTAGAGGAAGCGGTGAACACAGCGAGGCAGGTTACCGAAGTGCACCAGAAGGCCGGCTTCACCTTGGCAGGCTGGAATTCCAATCACGCAGCCCTACTGGAAGACAAGCTGGAAGAACTACTGGCGCGCAAGCCTAAGGAAGTAGGCCTAAGGCAAGATGGCCCAGGCAGAACCCTAGGGTTGTTGTGGATGGCCGACGAAGACGCCCTAACCTTTAACACATCGATGAATAGGGTGCCGCAGGAAGTAAAGGCGCTACAGCGACCACCGACCAAGAGGGAAGCATTAAGCGCAGTCATGTCTGTGTTTGTCCCGCTCGGACTGCTTAGCTACCTCACCATCACCGCCAAGATCCTGCTACAAGACCTATGGCGTATGAAGAAGGTCGGATGGGGTGATGAACTACCCGAGGAGGCAGCGGATGAGTTCCAGAGGTGGCTGCGAGTCGTCGAGGAGGTGTCACGACTGCGACTGCCAAGGTGCTATGCTCCTACAGGGGGAGTAGTAGAGCGTCAACTTCACGTCTTTAACGACGCAAGCGAACGCGCGTACGCATCCGCGGCATATTGGCGTATACGATATCGCGACGGAACGGTTAGGGTACGATTAGTGGCGGCCAAGGCGAAATTCGCTCCAATTAAGACGCAGAGTATACCGCGACTAGAGTTGCAGGCGAACCTGATAGGCGCGTGACTCGCGAAATTCGTGCAGGACGAACACAGAGTGCTAGCAGATAGGGTCGTATATTGGACAGACTCTACTACGGCGCTCCACTGGATACAGAATGATATGGCGCGTTACACTCCTTACGTGGCTCATCGGTTAGGGGAGATAGCCGAAAAGACATCACCCGAGCAATGGAGGTGGATACCGACTGCGGAGAACATAGCAGATCAGGCGACGCGCAGGAACTTCGTAAGCAAGGGAGAAGGCGACCAATGGTTTACAGGACCGTCATTTCTCTACGAGGACGAAGACAGATGGCCTCACCGGAAGGAAGAGAAGGCAGGGGATGATGAAGAGTTGGAGGAAATCGTGGCGCACCAGAGCGACACCAAGGAGCCCCACACCTGCCAGACATAGAAGGATTCTCTTCTTACGAGAGATTGATCAGGGCCACAGCACGAGTACTGCAGTTCATCAATGCCATACAAAGAAGGGCACAAGGACTAACATTGCAGCACATCCAGAGCGCAGAGCGGATGTGGATGGAACTGTTATACGGAGACGGGCTGATTGGTTTTAAAAAACAATTATTTAAAACACTGATATTTAATTAAAGTATGAATGGATTACATATTACAAACTGATAGAATTTAACTTAGGTCTGTAGACAACCGAACAGGTTTGAAGATGGAAGCAGACTGATGTGGCTGAACTGCTCCACTGCGATAGTCACTGAATCTTAAGGCTAAGTTAACATTATTAAGATGCAGTGCAGCACTAACAAGTACAGGGTATAACATCTCCCCCCTTAAGAAGAGATTTTAGGGATGATATCCTAAAATCTCTCGATACTAATTCACTAATAATATCTTTAAACTTTCGTTCTAAGCGGTGCAACATTATCAGATTCAGAATCACTATTTTGTTCAATATCAGGTGGTATAAATTTTAAATGCGGTTGAGGTGAAGTTTTTATGAATTTCATTTTAGGAGTGTTACTAGTATTATTCTTTGTAAGATGGATGTTACGGGATCGGCGGGAAAGCTTAAAACCCAAATATAAAAAATACAACAGCATTAAGATAGAAATGATAATAATAATGATAGAATAATGTGTCCCATATTTAATAATGTGAGGTTTATTTCCTATTGTATTTAGGTTACTTAATAAAGAATCGATAATTATTTTATTTTTTTAATTTAATTCATCTAAATCTACATTTTGTAACTTAATAGATATAGACACATTTTCTACAACATAATTGAACTTACTAATATTACATCAAGTGTCATTGATGAGGTTATAATCGGGCATATAATTTATGGGTGATATAATATTTAGAATATTATATATAGGTAACAATATAGTGCTTTTACAAAATCCAGTACAACCATCAGGAATTGTAATTATACTTGTGCCCAGAATATTTGTTTCAAATACTTGTGACTTAATACAATCTATAGAAATTTTATTTGGGTCGGATTGGATATAAATCCATTTATTATTCATTAAGGGTTTCCAGATATCTAATTTTCCAAAAATAAATTTAGTTTCGCACTGTAACGGAATTTCACTGATCACTTTAGACATAAGTTCACTTTCACAGGATGGTTTAGCGTTCACGAATATACGTTATTTACGTCACAGATGTCCTGGTTGCACAATTTTACACTTCCCTAAGTCGTCAATATTGCAGTAATGTCTTTTGTCTTTGGTCATTGCGATGTATTTATTATTAGTTACAATTAAACTAATGAATTTGGTTCCTTTGCGTTATATGGTGTAGGTAGAGCTATGTTATGAAACAGCATATAATTTTCTACATTTACCAATGGCACTTGCAACAAAAATATGATTTTATTATTTATATTATAGCAAATAATCTTACAAAGTCTTAAAATTAAATGTATATACTTAATATCTAAAGAAACAGGCAATACTAAATTACTAGGTATGTACAAGTTCTCGGTATAACTGTTGATGCGTTATAACGGCTGGATGTAAAATATCCTTACTGCTAAACAAAATAACATTTATGAATTTATGATATCTTCCAATTGAAAAGATAATGTAAGAATTGAAGTTTCTAAACTGTCAAAAATTTCATTAATATTAGCAGATATTTGTAGACCATATAGATACACTTAATTTTGCTTCGTTGTTTTTTATTTTATTTAATGTATCGTTATAATAAGCACGTTATTACAGAGGTAGTAACAAAAATGTTTTCTTTCATTAAAGAAGCCAGTTGTTTCCCATCGTTTTGTACAGATTCTATTGCTTCTTCATACCTTAGAGCATCGTCTTCATCTAGAGTACCAAAAATATGTTTTAACATTGTACCAATACCTCCAAACCAAGCGCTACGCTTGGCTCTGTTATCTAATAAGTGTGAGATGGATTCAAAATCCTTGTTCAAGTTTTGTTTATTTTACAGGTTACTTCCGATTTCTGATGCAGGTTTCACCTGATCGAAGTGATGCGTGACATGGCGTCGATTGATTAGTAGGGTAAGTGTATTATTACTATGTACTTCAACTATTTTATAGGGGCCTTTCCAGAGAGGGGAGAGTGCCTTCCGCAATCTCAAATGGTTCTTTATATAGACATACTCACCGACCTTATATTTAACTGGTCAAGTATGGGTGTCATAATATGATTATGAGGATTCCTTTGACTTCCTTATAAAATCTAAAGCCTTCTCTCTGGAGTGTTTCAGCCGGTTTTGCAACATATAATCGGGATAAGTAGCCCCTAGAGATTCGTTATAAATGGAATTAGGAATGAATGGTTTACTCCCAAACATGAGCTTATCATGGGGTGTGTAATGTGTAGTAGATGAACGGATGTGTTGTAAGCAAGCATGGCGGTGTACTCATAATGAGGCCAATTGGACTGTTCTTCATTAATATAAGATTTCAAGTATTCTTTTAGGGTTGAATGACTCCGCTCTAGGGAACCTTGGGTTTGAGGGTGGTATGATGAAGACCATAAGTTTTTTATTTTAAGGAATTGACAGGTTTTTCTAAATAGGTCTGAAGTAAAATTAGTCCCTTGATCGGTAAGGATCATCTTAGGAATGCCAAAGATTGAAATATAATGCAGTAAGAATTCACTAGTTTCTTCAGCAGTGGTACTTCGGATGGGATATGCACAGGAAAACTTAGTGAGATCGTCTTGTATGGTGAGAATAAAACGTGATTTTGCTGGTCCAGCTTCGGGAAGTGGGCCGACGATGTCCAAGGATATTCTTTGGCATGATTCTGTAGATGTACTGGTGATCTGCATTGGAGCACGGTTGATTTTCCTAAGTGCTTTATTTTCCTGACATGATTTACATTGTTTTACATATGACTCTATATCGCTTCGCATACCTTTCCAATAATACAATTGTTTTATCCTGTTGTACATTTTTACAGAGCCTAAATGACCGGCTATCGGGATATCATGGTTTTCGAAAAGAATTTTCTTAATTTCTGTTGGAGCTGGATATATAATATTGTTATACTTACTTACTTACTTACGCACAATCCCTGACGGGGTAGCCAGAGAGAACAGATCGCCAAGTGTCACGATCCTTACATAGCTCTTTCGCTTCTTTCAGATTCATTATCTTCTTCATACATGCACGTCTAGGTATCCAAGTACTCTTGACCCTCCCCTCTTCGAGCAATTTGCTCACATGGTCTTCGAAAGTTAGTCTCGATCTGCCTCGACACCTTTTAATATTAACTTTCGCGCTATATATTTTCTTCACCATTCGGTCTTCACTCATTCGCTCAACGTGCCCAAACCATCGAAGCACGCCCTTAACAATTTTTGTGATAAGGTCATCTTTCAAACCTGCCATATTGCGAATCTTTTCGTTTCGCTTTCGGTCGGCCATGGTAACGCCGCACATTTTACGAAGAGATCGCATCTCCACTGCATTCAACTTGCTTTTATGCTTCTTCTGGCATACCCAGGTTTCGCTGCCATTCAACAAAGTCGGTACCAACACTGCGTTATATATTGCAAGGCGTGCACTCTTCACTACGCCTTGACTTTTGACTAACGCAGTCAGGGCACCATTGACTTTGTTCCCGGCAGCGACACGCCTGTCCACATCTAAATCACATCTTCCATCCCGACTAAAAGCACTCTCCAAGTATACAATTTCATTTACCTGTTCTAGACATTCCTGATTTACCCATATTTCACACTTCGTTCTCTCTTCGTCCCTTTCAAATACCAGAACCTTAGTTTTATTAGCATTCAAACGGAGACCTTTAATTTCACATTCCTCTTTCATACACGTGACTAATGCCTGCAGTTCTGCCTCTGATGGTGCAATAAGCACTGCATCATCAGCATACAGCAGACAATTTACTTTTATGTCACCCAATTTCACACCCAAACAGCTATCTTTCAGCTTCTGTAAACAGCTGTCGAGATACAGTATGAACAGCCAGGAAGACATGACACAACCCTGTTTTACGCCCGTTTGGACGCTAAACATGGGTGGCAGGTCATGCCCTACCCGCACACAGGCTTTACAGTCACAGTAAAGTGACTGCACAGCCCTTAGCAATCGACCATCCACACCGTACCCCGGCAACAGTTCCCACATTTTCTTCCTTACAACCTTATCAAATGCTTTCTCAAGATCCACATAAGCACAGAAAATCTTCTGGTTAGCAGCCAGAAGCTTTTCCGTGATCATGCGGAGAGAAAACATTTGATCCGTGCATCCTCTTCCAGGTCTAAATCCGCATTGTGCCTCCCATAGAAATCTTTCCGATTTCTCTTGCATCCTACGTGTCAAAACCTTCGAGTAAACTTTACTTGCTAAACTGGTCAAGCTGATCGCCCGATAGGACCCGCAGTCAAAATGTGAACATTTACCTTTATATAAAGGCACAATGACTGCGGATCGCCAATATTCCGGGACAACCCCCGTCTGCCAGCACAAATTACACAGCAGATGAAAGCTGTCCCAGACGCGAGGTCCACCATAGTTGACCATTTCAGCAGTAACTCTGTCTAGTCCCGCAGCCTTACCACATTTCAAACTTTGAATCGCACATTCAATCTCTTTCATACTGATGACCTCAGTGTCATCGAGGTCCGGGTCTGGCGTACCAGTCACGGCGTCACCCCCGGATCCCTCACTAAGATCATCACACGCATACATTTCTCTATAAAATTCGCTCCATCGCTGCATGACGTCCGATTTTTCTGAGAGGACGTCATTGGTTCTCGAAAGCACTTTGTTCATTCTTAAGGCCGTCGCACCACTTCGGGTCCTTCCAACCTCTTTCCAGAAGAGTTTGGAGTTCTCCTTAAAGTTGTGCGACAACCTTTCGTCCGCTTCCATTCTACACCTTTCACGCACTTCCTCAATCAATGCTTTCGTGTGAACTTTCTGCAGCTTATATCTTTCTTTCATCTTCTCTCTCATATCCTTATCATTACTAGAGGCCAAGTAGTATAACCATGCTTTCTTCTTCTTCTTTACAGCTTCTTTCACTTCATCATTCCACCATGCATCTCTTCTTTTACTAGTGCCTCTTTTTATTGTTCCACACACTTCTTCCGCTGCACTCACCATTCCATCCCTAAGGTTCTGCCATGTTCTTTCCACACATTCTTTTCTGCCATCGATGGTGTCAAGCTTTTCGGCTACCTTTGCATGATATTTGTCCCTAGTATCCGCTTCCTGAAGCTTCCAGCTTCGGATGCGACAGACCGACTGTGGTTCTGTTACTGCCGTCCGGTAGCGCCAACCCGCGAACAGACCCCTAAATCTAGTGATCACTAGATAGTGATCCATTCCCAGGTCAGCACCCCTGAACACTCGCGTATCCCTCACCTGCTCACTGCGAAAGTCGGTCATCCACCAGGAACAAATCGATCATACTTCTCTCATTCTTTCTTTCTCTAGTATACATTTGGATTTTCTTGTGATTAAACATAAGTTTTGTCACAACAAGACCCTTTTCCTTGCATACCGCCAGTATAAGCTTGTCAGCATCATTAACCCTTTTATCGCCAAACTTTCCAAGCACCGACTCGTACCCTGGTCGAGCGGTACCAACCCATCCATTCAAATCACCACATTCAACAATTCTTTCCTTTCACCTAGCCAAATCTAGAACTTCTCTTACATTCTCCCAAAACTCCTCCAGCTCAGCCCTGGACGACAAAGCTACCGGCGCATAAACAGCCAAAAGGAATAACTTCGTCAGTCCCAATTTAAAGCGAATCCAGAGAAGTCTTGAGTTCATAACTTTATATTCAGTCATAACATCGACCAACCGAGACGACAGCAGCACCCCCACTCCCTGGCAGGCGCTCTCGCTCTCCGGGACTCCGGAGCATAGAGCTAACGCCCCGCCAGGGAGCTCTTCAGTACCACTGCCCTTCCGTTCGGTCTCCGAGATACACACGACCTCTAATTCTCTTTCTTTTATTATTTCGATCAACTCATTCGTCTTAGCTCTCATGCCTCCTCTAACATTCCATGTGCCAACTCTGCACTCTGTCCTCCACCTTCCGCCGTGTCGGGCTGTGCGTGACGAGTGGCGGTCCCCATGGCCGCTTTGCGCGCTGCATTCCACACCAACGGGGACGAGCTGGTGTGCGTCGCCTTTGGGGCACGCCCTAACCTTCGTTGGCATGGGTGCGCAGCTGTGTAGAATTGCAGCCCTGAAAAGGGCTGGCAGGGTTCGCGACGAGCACGCTTCTACAATGACCCCCTGAATGAATGAATATTGTTATGGTATATATTAATTTTAAATGGAGTATCATGGAAGAGATAACATAGATAACATATGTTTTCATGAATGAGTGTTTTTCGAAGGGATTTTTCAGATCTGATACACCGAGTTCTTTAATTTCTCCGGAAGTTGTCAATTCATTCCTGATTGTTTTTAATGTTTGAAAAATATCTGGATAGGAGGCCTCATCAAAATGATGTACCTTGGTGAACAATAAATAATAGCATTTGTTTTTTTTATTTTTTTTATAGGAGAGGGGGCAAACAAGCATGCGGCTCACCTGATGGTAAGTGACTACCGCCGCCCATGAACAACTGCAACACCAGGGAGGGAATTGCAGATGCGTTGCCGGCCTTTTAAAAAGGAGTACGCTCTTTTCTTGAAGGTCCCTAAGTCGTATCGGTCCGGAAAAATCGCTGATGGTAATCGATTCCACAAGGAAGTCGTGCGAGGAAGAAAACATCTTCTAAATCGCACAGTGGTGGACCGCCAATCATCCAGATGGTGTGGATGGTATCGGGAGTTCTGCCGCGATGTGCGTTCGTGAAATTTGGCGGCTGGGATTAATCCGAACAATTCCTCAGAGCACTCCCCATGGTAGATGCGAAAGAAAATGCAAAGAGATGCAACATCTCTTCGCAGCACCAATGAGTCGAGCCGATCGGAAAGGACTCGGTCGTCGACGATTCGAACCGCTCTGCGCTGGATGCGGTCAAGTGGAAGGAGCTGGCACTGGGGAGCCCCTGCCCAGAGATGGGAACAGTATTCCATGTGAGGCCGAACCTGCGCCTTGTAAAGTTGCAAGCGGTGTGCCGGCATGAAATACTGTCCCGCTCTGCTGAGCACGCCAAGCTTTTTAGAGGCCAATTTGGCCTTCTCTTCCAAGTGACCACGAAACTGCACGTCACTCGATATGTCGACGCCAAGGATTCCGATACTGGCTGAGGCAACCAGGGGAGTGCCTTGAAACTGAGGAGATACTACAAAGGGGTTCTTTTTAGCGGTAAACGCGCAAACTTGTGTCTTCTGAGGATTAAACTGGACTAGATTTAGTCGCCCCCAGTTCGAGACTTTGTCCAGCAAAGACTCGACTTCAGACACAAGTTTGTTCCGGTACTCGGAGACGTTTTCCCGAGAAATATTGACACGGCCGGTGTATAAAGCATCACCAGTGCTGTCATCCGCATAGCAATGAATGTTACCAGTTAGCAACATATAATTGATATACAGAAGAAACAGCGTTGGTGATAGCACACAGCCTTGTGGAACACCAGCGTTAATAGGCTTGTAGTCAGAACATGCACCGTCTACAACGACCTTGATGCTCCGATATGCAAGGAAGCTGGTGATCCAATTGCACAATTTCTCGGGAAGCCCATAGGAAGGGAGCTTCGAAAGAAGCGCTTTGTGCCAAACCCGATCGAAGGCCTTCGCAGTGTCCAGACTAACGGCCAACGCCTCCCCCTTGGACTCTACTGCCTTCGCCCATCTATGGGTCAGGTAGACCAGAAGATCACCAGCTAATCGACCCCGACGAAAACCGTATTGGCGGTCACTAATCAGCTGGTGATCCTCAAGGTACCGGATGAGCTGGCAGTTGATAATGAATTCCATTATTTTGGAGAACAAGGAGGTGATCGCGATTGGCCTATAGTTGGACGGGTCTGAGCGGTCGCCTTTTTTAGGGATCGGGTGGACAAAAGCTGTCTTCCATGAATTCCGGACTATGCCTTGGGAGTAGGAGTACCGGAAAAGACGCCTTAGGACCGGTGCCAACTTCGGAGCACACGTCCTCAGCACAATTGGGGTATCCCGTCAGGCCTACTCGACTTCTGGATGTCCAGGGAGAGAAGTGCTTTGCGAACCGAGCGCTGTGAGAACAGCACATCCGGCATGGAGCACTCACACCGCGGGATGGTCGGCGGTGTTTTCCCCCGTCATCAAGAGTCGAGTTGGACGCAAAAAGGGAGCCTAAAAGGTCGGCTTTGTCTTTTGCGTCATGGGCCAGTGAGTCGTCCTCCCTGTGCAGAGATGGTAGTGACGGCTTACAGAAATTCCCTTGGACAGCCTTGGCGAGAGACCAGAATGCACGGGTTCCCGAAGGAAGGCGAACTAGTTTCTCGCCAATTCTGCCTATGTGCTCTGACTTTGCCTTGGCAATAACTCTTATTATTTGTTTCTATCTTCTTAAAGGAGAAGAGTTCTTTCTCGGACTCCTGTATGTCAGCAATAATTTTAGGGTTAGTTAATATTTCTTGAATATACGGGTTAGATTCATCTAAATCGATAGATGTTGGGACCAGGATTAGCTTCGCGGGACATTTCATAAGAGTTTCGTTGTGCTCTTCTACTTCCGTGTTAAAAGTGTTATCTTTACATGACATATATTTAAGGAACGTAGGGTAATCATTGACAGGTACGTCTGGGGATAAACTCGTGGATGGAAATGGGACATTATCGGTTTGAATTTCAGGTGGTGTTAGCTGTTCAGGTTCCGGTTGAGGTAAGTTAACAGATTCATTTTCAATTTCTTCCCTAAGGGTATCTGGAATATTGGAAGGTAAATCAACGTAGGGTAATGGGGAAGCTTCTTCAGCTAAATCCAATGAAGGAGAGATTGCTTCGTCCGGATTAAAGGAAGGTGGAGAAATGAGTATGTCCATAAGATTTTTGTCTAGATTTTGACCAGAGTCCGCTATAGGAGGATTGGACATTGGTGGATCTATAGGGTGGACAAGGTTCACAGGAAACCGTGACAACGCGTCAGCGTTTGTGTTAGTTTTACCCTTTTTATAATGTATATCATACTCAAATTCTTCCAATTTAAGTCGCCATCGAACAAGGCGGGAACCAGGGTCTTTACAATTAAAAAGCCACTGGAGAGGCTTATGGTCCGTCATTATTGTGAATCGGTTGCCATATAGATAAGGACGAAATGTTTTGGTACTGTTTAAGAGCAAAAGTAATGTTTTAAATGTTAAGAATTTTGTTTTATTTTGTAAATTCTAGATGGCGCTAGTGGTGCTTTGTTGCACGCTATAATCAGCGCATCGTAATGCTATAAGCGCAAATTAAATTATTGTTTAATAAATCAGTTCAGGATACGTATCAAGGCGTTTTATTTACCCGTTACGTTATCCCTAGCGTAGCTAGTAGTATATTGGTCCTTAATTCGAACCTGATAAAGTGTTCGGGATCTGAGGCCTAGTCACTGAAGTGCAGTGGTCAGTAGTTGTGGATCACACCCCCTGGACTCGCAGTGGATCGCTGCAGCAGGAGTTCAGGCACTGGTTAGTGGTGGTGTTTATTTCTGCCAGGCAGGATACATTACCGCTACAGTGGTGGGGAGGACACAAGAGTTCAACATCAGCTGTCAACGTTGGACGGGGAGCTGTCAATCGTGACGAGTGAAGATTATAATAACAGGTGTCACAAATAGATGGCACCGCTTTTAGTAGTGAGTGTAAAGTGAAAAGTCAACACCAGTGGTCAAGTTAAAAGCTAAAGTGTCAAAGTGTAATCATTTAGTGGTGAGTGCAAGAAAGAAAAAAAACTGTAAGTACTTTTGAATTTGTATGTATGTGGAACTATAAAGTGAAAATAACATTAAAAATAACTTCTATATTTAAATTTGTAATTGTGTTAATTTAAAAAAAAACAGCATAAAAATATCTCACATTTTAAATTTGTAATTGTGTTAATTTAAAACTTATGATAATATTCTGAATAAGTTGCCAATGGGTATAGCCGTATATACACTTAATAACTTTGAATGGGACCTAAAATAAATTTGAAATACGTTCAAAACTAGCAGTATAAATGCTCGATTTTGTTCAAAGGGTTACTAACTCTTGTAACATTTTCATGTCTTTCTTTCTAAATATACTTAATTAATTTTTACTTTTGAAATTGGGAAGGAGATATTGATTTAAAAATGGATAAAATTATTAATCTCCAAAGGGAAACACAAACCGTTATTAATAAAGCCTATAGTAATTATAAAAAATGTCCCAAGGAACGTTTAACGTACGAATATTTAGAGACTAGGTTAGAAATATTAGACAGTAATTGGCAATCTTTTATTGATAATCATAAAAAGTTGTACGAAAATGTTAAACCGGAAGACTTGCAATCATCTGATTATGTTAAATTAGAGGTTTATGATAAAACTGAGGACATTTACATTGTTACAAATCTCATATGAAATCTGCAAAAAATAAATTATGTCCATCAGAGGAGAAGCCACAGCACAGTGATTCGACTCTTTTTCTAGATAAACAATGCGCCGTGAAATTACCTAGAATTACAATTCCAACATTCTCGGGTAAATACTCGGAATGGACAACATTCCGAGATTTGTTTTTGTCATTAGTCCATAAAAATTAATCACTCGATAATGTGCAGAGGCTTCATTATTTAAAGAGTCATCTCACTGGTGAGGCGGCTCAACTGATTCGGCATACTCCAATTACCGAAACAAATTATAAAGAATCTTGGGATGTTTTAGAAAGGAGATATAATAACAAAAGGTATTTGTCTAATTGTATTTTAAAAAGATTGTTTGGTCAAAAACGGATATATTGTGAATCGGCATCCAGCTTAAAATAATTGTTAGATACCACAATGGATTGTTTAAGTGCATTAAAAAATTTAGATATAGATGTAAGCAAATGGGATATAATTGTCATTTATCTTGTAAGCTATAAACTGGATGCTGAAACACGTAAGCAGTGGGAATTATTTATATCAAGTGATGATTCCTTACCTACAATTGATAAGTTCAAAATATTTATAGAAAATCGTTTTAGAGCATTAGAAACAATTGAACCGCGTAAAATACTTACTCATAATGTCACCCACTCTCCGAACACGAAAGTTTTGCTAGCGACTAAGTCTTTTAGTTTAAAGTGTGAATACTGCTCGCAGAATCATAAATTATGTTTCTGCAAACAGTTTTCGAGTCAAGATGTTGACCGCAGACGGGAATTTGTGTCAACAAGAAAGATGTGTTTTAATTGTTTGGGCCGAAATAATCTTTCCTACGATTGCAAAAAACCGACAAAGTGTAGGATATGTCAAAAAAGACATCACACACTATTGCATCCCACCAACAATCAGGAGAAAGAGGACCAGGCTGCTGTTTTAAACCAGTCGGCCAGTTGCACTGACACTTCGGAATCTGAAGTTCCGGTAGTAGCTTGCCTTTCTACTGGTCACATCCCTAAGCCCAGGCAGGTCTTATTAGCTACAGCACTAATAAGAGTTGAATCTAAAACTGGAGAACATAAGCTAGTACGAGCCCTTATAGATCAAGGTTCTCAAGGCTGCTTCATTACAGAAGCAATAGTTCAATATCTTCAATTGAAGAAAATTCCAGCAGTCGGGGTGATTTCAGGATTATCAAATAATAAAGTTATGCGCGCTCAATCCAAGGTTCGATTCCAAGTGCAATCATGTGTTGATCCAAGTTTTAAAATGGGAATTGAAGCTTATGTTTTGAGCAAGATCACCGACTGTCTACCTGAAAGGAAGATAGAAGCAATAGATTGGGAAGAGCTTAACCAATTGACGTTAGCCGACCCACAGTTCAACGTACCCAATAAAATTGATATTTTATTGGGTGCGGATGTTTATAGCACCATAATAAAGCATGGGATAAAGAAGTGCACAAATGGGTCCCTGATAGCACAGAATACCACGCTTGGGTGGATTCTTTCCGGTGTAATAAAGAATGTAAATGGAAAAAATAATACATCTATAATGAAACTTCAAGTTATGCATGCACAGATCATGGAGAATGAAATGCTGAAGAGGTTCTGGCAAATAGAAGAAGGTACATTTTATAATAAAAAGAAAATACTTACCGAAGAAGAGCAAAAATGTGAAAGAATTTATGAGACTACGACTAAAAGAACGCCAGAAGGGCGATATATAGTAAAATTACCATTGCGAGACGAAGAGCTACTTTGCAAGAATGGCAATTCTAGAGAAATAGCGATAAAGAGACTAAAGTCATTAGAAACGAGACTAAGTAAGAATCAAGAGCTACGGGAAAAATATCATAATGTATTAAAGGAATATTTAGAGTTAGGGCACATGAGATCAATAAGTAACCATGAACCAAGGATTAACGAACCTATTTATTTACCACACCATGCCGTGGTACGAGAAGACAAGTCCACCACAAAGGTTAGAGTGGTCTTCAATGCTTCAGAGCCAAATAAGTTTAGTGTATCATTAAATGATGCATTGATGGTAGGACCTACCTTACAAGCAGATCTCAGACACACGATGTTACGCTGGCGAACCCATCCGATTGCCTTAGTGGCAGATATTGTAAAAATGTATCGCCAAGTGCTTGTAACCGAAACAGATGCCAACATGTATCAACGCATTGTGTGGAGAGAAGATCCTGAGGAAGAAATAAAGGATTATGAATTCTTAACAGTCACCTTTGGAACTGCATCGGCGCCTTACCTAGCTGTGAGAACGCTTCATCAGGTAGTATATGATGCTGGAGTTCTGTACCCAATCGCTGCGGAACAAGTCTTGAACAGCTTCTATATGGATGATTTAATGACAGATTGTGACACGGTTCAAGAAGGTTGCGTAATTGTTAAACAATTAAAAGAATTATTAGGACAGGCAGGTTTTGAATTGCAGAAATGGAACAGCAACAGTAAAGGGCTGATGAAACACATAGAGCAATTTGAAGGAAAGGACACTATAATAAAGAAAACAAAAATGAAGGACAATAAAGAAGAAGTAAAACTATTAGAAAATGAAATAAGTGAAGTCAAAATAAGATCAGATGATACAATAAAAATTTTAGGACTAACCTGGAGCCGCGCTGAAGATGAATATAAGTACGCAGTACTGCTTTCCCCGGTGACAGGACCTGAAACAAAAAGAAAGATAGTGTCAGAAATTGCGAGAATATTTGATCCACTAGGTTGGGTTGCACCTAGTGTAATCATAGCAAAGGTATTTATTCAAAAGCTGTGGTTGTCTGGAATCAGTTGGGATAAACAGATCTCAAATGAATTAAAAATGATATGGGATACTTACATGGTAGAGTTAAATGAATTATCCAAGGTGCGAATACCACGTTGGCTCGGAACGAAGAATAATGATCTTGCTGTAGAATTGCACGGCTTCTGCGATGCATCGAAATTGGCATACGCAGCAGTTATATATTTGCGAATTATCGATAGTTCAAATAAAGTTAAAACATCACTTGTGGTAGCAAAAACGAGAGTAGCTCCTGTCAAACAAGTGAGCATTCCAAGGCTGGAACTATGCGGAGCAGTTTTGTTGGCGCGACTTTTAGCGGAAACGTCAGAAGTATTTAATATTTCTAAGAACGAGGTGCATGCGTGGGCTGATTCCACCATCGTTCTGGCCTGGCTCAATAACCATCCGAGCCGCTGGAAAACGTTTGTTGGAAATAGAGTGTCAGAAATTCTGACTACCCTAGAATCATCACAATGGTGTCATATCTCCACCAAGCAATATCCAGCAGATTGCGCATCCAGGGGTGTCTCACCTGCGTTACTGGCGGAAAATGATTTATTGTTTTCAGGACCTAGTTTTTTGAAAGAACAACATATATCATATAATAGACCAGAGAATTTATATACAAAAGAAGAAGAATCGGTAAAAACATTTGTGGAGGTAGTTACTGAAGGTGAAGCAGACTCACTTTTTAAGCGGTACTCATCACTCGCAAAACTTTTGAGAGTTGTCGCTTATTGCCGAAAATTTCTCAAAGGGTCCGTAAAGAATCGCTATTTACAAAAGACAGAAATAGAGAAGGCTTTACAGTGTTGTCTAAGAAAGGCACAACTGGAGGAGTTCACGGAAGAATACGCAGACTTAAAATCTGGAAGGCCTATAAAAAAGAAAGGAAGCAAACTAAGAACATTAGGTCCTTATTTGGATGACAACGGAATAATTAGAGTTGCCGGTCGCCTGAGAAATGCAGTGATTGAGGATACCATTAAGCGCCCTATTGTTCTACCTCGTGATTCTCCATTCACTAAATTGATCATTGCAGATGCACACATTCAAACTCTTTACGGAGGACAGCAGTTGATGCTCAATTATTTAAGGACAGCTTATTGGGTGATAGGAGCTAAGGCTTTGGTAAAACAACATATCCATAAATGCGTTACATGTGTAAAAAATAGTGCAACGACTCACAATCAGCTCATGGATGATTTACCATCTGTAAGGTGCACACCTGCTAGGCCATATCTTAACAGTGGAGTGGACTATGCGGGGCCTATCCAGATCAGAACGGCCAAGGGTCGCGGCCACCGAGCATACAAAGGCTATATTTGTATTTTTATATGTATGGTTACAAGAGCCATACATCTAGAGGTTGTCAGTGATATGACTAGTCAGGCCTTTTTAGCAGCCTTCCGAAGATTTATAGCCAGACGTGGAAAATGCGCTCACCTATGGTCGGATAACGGGACTACTTTTGTAGGCGCATCTAAGGAACTACGAGAACTAAGTTCCATTCAGCCGGAAATTGCAGAACACCTAGAAAAAAACGGAACAGAGTGGCACTTTATATCTCCCCGGGCACCAAATTTTGGAGGACTTTGGGAAGCGGGTGTAAAGTCTACCAAGCACCACTTGAGAAGAGTTATTGGAGAAACGACTCTAACGTTTGAAGAAATGAGCACTCTTCTTACTCAAATCGAGGCATGCCTCAACTCTCGACCAATGACAGCTGTTAATTCAGACGATCCTAGCGAACCACTGCCATTGACTCCAGGTCACTTCTTGGTTGGGGAACCATTAGTTAATGCAATCGATAGGAATTATGATTCGAGTAACGTAAATTCATTGTCTAGGTGGCAATTAGTACAAAAGTTGTTGCAATCATTTTGGAAACGTTGGTCACAAGAATATTTGGTCATGTTAATGCACAGATATGTCGCGTATGGTCGCGTCAAATTGCAGAACCAAATTTGGGTGACATTGTGTTAGTAAAGGAGGATGATCTTCCTCCGGGACAGTGGTTACTTGGTCGCATTATACAAAAACATCCGGGCGAGGACAATATAACCCGTGTGGTTACATTGCGTACTAGATCTTCAATTTTGAAACGACCAACCTCAAAATTGTGCATATTGCCAGTAGAAAAGTAATATAAAAAACTTTAGATTATTGTCTCAATTTACCGTTGTATTAGCATGTATTATTGTTTAGTTACTTCTAGATTTTATTGTTTATATTTGTCATAGATTACATTTAAAATTCTATTGTTATGTGTTGTTGTATGTGTAAAATATACCCACCACTCTCAATGTAATATGGGCATGGTGGGCGGCATTCGCTAATTAAGGACATTTTAATTAAATGTCCTTGGTGGGCGGTATGTTTAAGAGCAAAAGTAATGTTTTAAATGTTAAGAATTTTGTTTTATTTTGTAAATTCTAGATGGCGCTAGTGGTACTTTGTTGCACGCTATAATCAGCGCATCGTAATGCTATAAGGGCAAATTAAATTATTATTTAATAAATCAGTTCAGGATACGTATCAAGGTGTTTTATTTACCCGTTACGTTATCCCTAGCGTAGCTAGTAGTACAGGTACTGAACACTATCGCAAGGCACTCTTTTTCGGTTACGCTGTAATTATTCTCTGCTTTATTAAGTGTGCGCGAGGCAAAAGCAATAGGTCGATCTTGTTCTACTGGACCTTGGGAGAGAATAGCAGAGATGGCATAGATTGACGCATCGCATGTAAAGAGGAAAGGTTTACTAAAATCCGGATATGCAAGGACTGGAGCTGTTTACTTTTTAAGGTCTCGAAGGAAAGCTGTTGTTCATTTTTCCATTCAAAAGGGACATCCTTTTTTAAAAGAGACGTAAGGGATTTGGCATATTTAGAAAAGTCGGGGATAAAACGTCTGTAGTAGGATACTAAGCCTAGGAAGGATTTAATGTCTTTGGATGATTTTGGAACTGGAAATTCGGTGACAGCCCTCACCTTTTCGGGATTGGGTTTGACACCATGTTCGCCGATTGTATGACCTAGATAAATAACTTCTTTAGGAAGGAATTCGCATTTTTCAGGTTGTAACTTGAGATTATAACTTCTGAGTCTGTTAAATACAGCATTGAGGTTATCTATATGAGAAGTGAGATCGAAAGAGTAAATAACGATGACGTCTAAATATACAAAACATCGTGCACCTTGGAGTCCTGATAGGCATGCATTCATTAGCTTCTGGAAGGTGGACGGAGCGTTTTTTAGGCCAAAAGGCATTCTATTGAATTGGCAATGCCCCTAAAGTACAGAAAACGCTGTTTTAGGTGCCTCTTCAGATTTGATTAGCAATTGGTGAAACCCGGAAGCTAAGTCCAAAGTTGAGAAATATTTGGTGTTACCCAGCTGGTCTAGGATTTCAGAGATTTGTGGAATGGGATAGGTTTCGCCAATAGTGATATCGTTAAGTTTTGCGATAATTAATTACTATTCGCCATTTACGTTGTCCCTGGGAATCTAATTTCTTAGGCACAATCCAAATTGGTGAGCTCCAAGGTGAGGATGAGGGTTCTATTATGCCCTGGTCGAGGATCTTGTTGATTTGCGTCTCGACTTCCTTTTTATGACATTCTGGGAACCTATACGTTTTAGTATGGATGGACGTCTCGCTGTTCGTTTTGATTTGGTGGTTAAGGGCAGATGTATAAGTTAATTGATCATGGGGCAGATGAAAAATGTCGGAATACTGGGAACAAAGTTCGATGAGGGCGTTGGATTCTTCTTCGTTTAGATGTTCTATTCTTAATGAGTTTATGACATCGTTTGTTCTTTTATACGTGTTACAGATGTTCGTGTTCACCTGAACGGCGTCAGAATGAAAAGGTGTAATTTTAAGATGTAAATTTGGATTTAGATTGACCGGAAACTCTGAAGTATTAGCTATAGTTAAATTAACGTGTTTATTTTCTTTGACTTTTACAATGCAATTGGATATAAGTAAATTATCTGATATGTGTTGATCAGTGATAAGGCCTTCTTTAAGATTAGTATCGCAAACCGAACATTCAATGACAGTTTCGGTGCGTGGTGGAATGACATAGAATGGATCAACAAAGTGTAATTTTATTTCTAATTTACCGATCTTGAGGGTATCGTTTGTGTAATCAATTTTACAGTCAAACGCGGTTAGGAAGTCGGAGCCTATGATACCGTCATATAGCAAGTTGACATTTTTAATGACGGATGTATTTTTATTTAATCTTAATTTTAATGAAAAATGGCCTTCGGTGGTTGTAGATTCATTGCCCGGGTCTATGCCCTTAAGTTTGATATGTTCTTTTATGAGTTTGAGATTTTTCTGGATACTAGACTATTTTAACCGGTTCAGTGCGGGTGACACGCCAGGCGTGCCGTCGATTACTTTTGTGTGTGGCGTATGACACGCGAGTCGTGTCTTTTTAAAAATCGTTATAACTCGCTCAAATTGCTTTTTTGGAAAATTTATCCAGAACAAAATATTCATTATTTTGCGAGTAGTTCATGCATGCAGCTTCATTTCTGGATATTTTGAAAATTTGAAATTTTTAGGGGTTGACAACCTTTTTTTAACGTGTACATGGTACTATTTTTACTTTGTGGGTTTTAAATCATGTTATGGAAAAATTGTCTAATAAGTAACAAATAATAGCACTCATTGCGATCGCTCACAAACTCAAGTTGTAAATAAATTTCTGGAAAACAAGTCGCCTGTTTAAAAAACAATGCGTTTGTCTTATTGTTTAATTTTGCTTAAAATGGTTGAACCGCCGTCTTATTACTATCATATGGCCGAATAGACCTACGAAGTACCATGTGGTCTTGTGATATGGTATAAGGTTTATTTTTGCTTGAAACAATTCGAAACCGTTCATGCATAAAAAAAGTTCGCTAATAAATAGTCTTTTGTCAATCCGCCGCCGTATAGCGCCGGCGTTTTTTTCCTTTTGAAAACACTTGTTTTGCTATTCTTACTAATTAGACGTTTTCAGATCGACTTTACTTTTACATTTGTATAACATTAAATAATATTTAACATTTGTAAATATCAATGAATCATAAACCTTATTTTTTTTTCAAATTAGGTTCTTCATTGTTTAATATATACAAATATTATTATTAGGTGAAAATTTAATTTAATAAAAACCAAGGTTTCCAGGGTGATTTAGCTGTACCTACTTATATAAATGATTTTTTATAACAACAAAAATAGTACAAAAAGTTTGTAATCTCTTCATAAAAAAGTCACTTACTCTCAATTTCAAAGAAAACGCGTAAAAAAACACGTAGTTACCCACTAAAAACAAGTATCCTTCCATTTGTAACTTATGTTTGATGTCTGTGGCGCTTGACACGCCCGGAGTGTCATGAAATGTTTGTTCGCTGCCACAGCTAAAAGTTGTCGAAAATTGGTGCCGCAACGAATCGGTTGATAAACATACGGCAGATCTTGAGTCGATAAGCAAAGACAGAGCGATATCCGTGACGGAAGAATCGAGCAGGACGTGTGGTAACAACCTTTTGGTAGTATCTAGATCTATCTCGTAAATTTCGATTTTGCTTTTTGGAGAGGGAACTTTCAAGTTATGGGTCTTGGATGACTGGGCTCTTGCTTGGGGCTGGTAACCCGAGTGGTCCTTGGATTGTCGGACACTTGCTTGGGGCTGGTTATCCGTGTGGTCCTTGGATAGTCGGACACTTGCTTGGGGCTGGTTACCTGTGTGATCCTTGGATTGTCGGACGCTTGCTTGGGGCTGGTTACCCGTGTGGTCCTTGGGTTGTCGGACGCTTACTTGGAGCTGGTTACGCGTGTGGTCCTTGGGTTGTCGGACACTTGCTTGTTGCTGGGTACCCATGTGGTTCTTGAATTGTTGGGCACTTGCTTGGGGCTGGATACCCGTGTAATCCTTGGACTGTCGGACACTTGCTTGGGGCTGGTTACCCGTGTGATCCTTGGATTGTTGGACACTTGCTTAGGGCTGGTTACCCATGTGGTCCTTGGATATGAGGAAGGATTGGTTGGCTTTAGGATTTATTCTCGGGCGACACCGTGACGAGACTTTTGATCGTTTAAAGTTTGGTTATCGCTATGTGAAAGTTGGAGCTCCTCTTGGTCTTCCTCATCATTGGGATGCTCTATGAAATTCACCCGTGGTTGTGGCCTATACTGGAATTGAGAGGTTGACGGAATATTTTGATTCCTGAATCGATTGTTAGAATTAGAATATTCTGGTTTTTTACAGGCCATAATGTCGTGCCCCGCCGTCTTACAATATCGACAAAAAGCGTTAGTGGAGCTCTGTCTGGTTAGAACTTGGATACTGTGAAAATTTTTAAGGAGTAGACGGCTTAGAATTAAAAGTTTTTACGGAGTTTTGCCTAGGTTTGTGTTCGTATTTTGCTTCTGGCTTTAGTCGTTTGTATAGGCTTTGTTGAATACGTTCCTCCGAGATGGCTAAGTTTATGGCTTCATTAAGGGTCTTTGGAGACCTACACCTAACAATGTTCGAGATGCGAGGGTGCAAACCCATAAGGAAATGATGGAGGGCAAGGTCCTCCATGGCTGCAACTCGACCTGGTAATTCTTTTGCTTTAATGTTACATAGGGATATTTCTGTTAATACTCGTAGTTGTGAAAGACAAGTTTCCATGCGGAGTGCGAATTGACTGACATCATCATGCGGACGTTGCTTGCTCTCTTGTAGTTCGGTGAAAATATGAGCATAGTGTTTACGTTCACTAAATTGTGTTTTTTTAGAAATATTTAAGCTGTTCCCAGTCCTTAAATTCTTTTATAGAGCAAGCAATTTCCGCTTTATCGTGGAGTTGGCTAATGATATATTTAAATAATTTTTTTTGAGATTCTGAGGCTAATTCATAAGCATTATTAAGTGGCGAAGCTTGCGAAGACACTTATTGATTTCACGATGTCTGTCCGTCTGTCCATCTGTCCGTCTGTTTGTCTGTCCATCTGTCCGTCTGTCCGTCTGTCCCACGATGATCTCGAGAACGGTTTCGAATTTTCGAATTCTGTTTTCAGCAATCGATTACTGATCACCCAGGCATCTGAACCTCCTAATTTGAAACTGATTGCTCAACGACAACCGTTAGAAACCGCTACAAAGCTGACTGCTTCGCCACTTTGCTATGCTGTTAGCTTGCTAGGTTTATTGATTTCACGATGTCTGTCCGTCTGTCCTTCTGTCCGTCTGTCCGTCTGTCCCATGATTATCTCGAGAACGGTTTCGAATTTTCAAATTCTGTTTTCAGCAATCGATTACTGATCACCCAGGCATCTGAACCTCCTATTTTGAAACTGATTGCTCAACGGCAACCGTTAGAAACCGCTACAAAGCTGATTGCTTCGCCACTTTGCTATGCTGTTAGCTTGCTAGGTTTATTTTTAAATAAAAATAGGTCAACCCGAAAGTAATCGCTGCCACAAGCTCGTCGTCCGTCATGTTTGCCTATCCGGAATATACTAGCACGTTCGCCGAGCGTGTGGATGCCGTGTTTGTGTTGGGTGAATGTGGTCGGTGTTTGTTCGTGTGTTTGTGGCAAACACCAAGCGTGTGGAGGCCAGAGGCAGAGGTCAGGCAGCAATCAGTTTTAAAATAGGAGGTTCAGATGCCTGGGTGATCAGTAATCGATTGCTGAAAACAGAATTTGAAAATTCGAAACCGTTCTCGAGATAATCGTGGGACAGACGGACAGACATCGTGAAATCAATAAGTGTCTTCGCAAGCTTCGCCACTTAATAATAAAATAATTTACGGTCTCCCTACTACCGTCATACGGTTTAACGAATTTGAACAAGGTGTTTAAATCCATCTCGGTCATTGCAGTTGTTGCAATGCTGGCCTTAGTAACTCTTGGAGTGGCTGGGGTGGATTTTGGGGCGTCACTAACACCCGGTTCTGTGAATTCGACGTTTATACTAGCCTCCTCCCCTTTTACCACTTTTGGCATTATAAAATATATCAATCAATGTAAACACACAATAATATAAAATGATTACAATAAGGAACACGCAATAATATAAAATAATCACAAATAATAAAAATATTAATAAACCTTAAAACATTTAAACTCAATTAAACAAAGAAACAGAAATGTTAAGAAGCTTTGGTTTATAAAGTCTAGACAAAACAATGACCAACGACTCACAGTACTAGCAACGCGTGGGCGATGGCTGCAAACAAGCGGGAACATTCCGATTGATAAGCGCGTCTTCGGTGGCGGACTGGAACGGAACACGATGAATTTCGAGTTGTCGAAATCTCCGACGATATTTATTTTATGACAATGGGTGCTTTTCAGGTTAATTCTTCTAGGTGATTTTCTCTTCTGTATGTATGTATGTAGATGGAAGGAGATGATTGCGGTTCAGGATGCAATCGCGGGTCTTCCTTGGTTAGTATGTTAACACCTTTCCAGGAATAAATTGGGTCTCCGTAATAGGATGGACGTCTGGGCCTTAGCGATGAGTATAGCACTTGCACTATATTTAGGTTCACTAGGACGCGCCAGGACGACACAGAATAAGATATGATTTTATAAGACTTTAGGATACGGAGCGAGTCTGCTGAGATTACATATTACAAACTGTTAGAATTTAACTTAGGTCCGTATACAACCGAACAGGTTCGAAGATGGAAGCAGACGGAAGTGGCTGAACTGCTCCACTGCGATAGTCACTGAATCTTAAGGCTAAGTTAACATTATTAAGATGCAGTGCAGTACTAAGGCTAACAAGTACAGGATATAACAGAACGCAGTCAACTCGACAGATTCGCTGAAGACATCAGCCGCCTTCAGCGGGGGAAGAACCTGGCCACCGGCAGCCCACTTAGGAAGCTCAACCCCATACTGGAAGATGGAATATTACGAGCCAGGGGAAGAATCGACGCAGCCGACGTGGACGGCCAGATGAAGCGACCTGTCATACTGAATGGACGCCACCGATTTGTGAAGCTGCTTATAGAGAAGGCGCATCAGGAAGCAAGCCACGCCAACAGAGAGAGGGTGGTCAACGACCTACGCACCAGATATCATATCCTCCGACTACGACCGACCGTACGAGAAGTGGAGGGGAGATGTCTGCGATGCAGGGTACGCAAGGCGACACCACGGCCAGCGGTTACAGGAGACCTACCACCCGAACGGTTAGGGGCGTTTGCGCGACCGTTTACTTACACCGGAGTCGACTATTTCGGGCCTTTGATAGTTACGATAGGACGACGGCACGAAAAGCGGTGGGTAGCACTTTTCACGTGTTTAACAACGCGCGCGGTTCATCTAGAGCTAGTTTACTCCCTAACGACAGACTCGGCGATATCAGCATTGGGGTATGCACCGGACGGCGTATACGCAACGTCGAGTATCCGGACCAGGGGCGGAGTGCTGCGACGGCCAGTAAGGAAGATAGCCGTCCTCCCGAGAGAAGATTAGGCTCGCATGCTACGCCGGGGGGAGGATGTTACGGACGTCGAGGGGAGCCGCCGTCCCGTCGCCCCTTCATACCCCGATGCGCGCCGCGTACCCCGCACACCGCCCGAATATCACGTGATGCCGCCGACGAATCAGCACGCGGCACACCTCACAATACCACTCACATGCCGAGACACTCTCTTTGGAAGTATAAGAAGGGCGTTTTGGTCTATGAGCTGTTCATTTCATTTCGGCGGTTCATTTCGGAAGCGGCACTACGAGATACTACATCAAGAAAGAAGACCTCAAGAGAGAAAACCTCAAGAGAGAAGAATTAATTTCATAACACAGGTTACCCTAGCAAGAAAGTCAGGGGACCAACTTATTTCTAGGTCATCTAGTTGGGCTGTTTAAATATATAATTGTAAACAAAATATATAAACATACATAAATATCAATAAAATAGAATAAATACATAAAAATACATAAATATATAAAAAATCCAACCAGATGGAAGCCCTCGGCAGGGGGACCAAACGGCCGAGGGTTAGGGGGAAAGGGAAAGAAACCGGCGGACGATGCGAGCAGTATCGAGGAGCACCGCCTTCTGCATTTGAGCTTGGAGCGGTCCGTCACGGAGTCCCAGTCGCCTCAGATGACCCGATAGGCTAACTGGGATTAACCCGTTCGCAGAAAAGACCACAGGAATAATTTCGGCCGGCAGACCACTCCACATGTCGGTCACCTCGTGAGCCAGGTCCAGATATTTTGTCAGCTTATCTGTTTCGGCTTTCACGAGGTTCTCGTCATAAGGAATGGTAATGTCGACCAAAAATATCCTTGACTGTGCCCGGTCCATCAGCACCTATACAGCCAGGCTCTACTGGGACCGGTCCATCATCACAGACAATAGTCCTGTCTGTGATGATGGACCGGTCCCAGTAGAGCCTGGCTCGGTCATTTTCGAGCACGGCTTCCGGCAATTACTTATAATATGGCAGTTTCCGATCCACGAGACCGTATTTCAGAGCGAGCTCCTGGTGTAGAATCCTGGCTACTAGGTTGTGTCTGTGCAAATACTCAGAACTAGAAAGCGCCGAACAACCGGAGATGACATGCCTAAGTGACTCACCGGGATGGCGACAAGCTCGACAGATGTCAACGGTGCCATCTTTTAGGATTTATTTCCGATAATTGTTGGTCTTAATAACCTGATCCTGTATTGCACAGACAAAACCCTCAGTTTCCCAAAAGAGGTCACCGAAACGTAGCCAGTGAAGGGAGGCGACTGTGTCTACGAAAGGCTCATGAAGGGCCTTGTAGAACTTCCCGTGGAGCTCCTTCTCCTTCCATACGGTCTCCCGGTCGGAAATGCTCTGTACTGCCGGGTCTTGCCATTGCTCGTTGGCTAAGGATAGAGGGGTTAGCCCTTTATCACAAGAAATAACATCCCTATAGTATGGATCACCCGCTCTCGTCAGAAAGTAATTACGTAGACTGCACACTTCGCGATTATGCATGGTAAGCGTGCTTAAAAAGCCACGACCACCATGCTTCCGCGGCAAGTACAGCCTCATTACTGGCGATCTTGGATGATGCATCCTGTGGGATGTCATTATAATGCGGACTTTTCTGTCCAGAGTGTTCAGTTCGGTCTGAGTCCACCTGTGTATGCCAAAGGTATACATACAGGCCTTGCTGATTAAAATCAACGACAATTTATGATATGCTTAAAGTTGCTTTTTCTCCCTTTACTAAAAGACAATTAAAAGAGACGTAGACGTATAGAAATACCATAAACCACAACAGCTATCTTCATATCGTAGTTTTTCAGACGCTAGCGCTATTGTGGTAGGTTTTGGAACCTCTATTTTCAGTAAATAGTAGGACACTTTTTCAACTTTCGCCCCTTATAAGATGGTTCTCCTAGTACTCTACACTCCATATTCGCATGGATTCGCATCAACAACTGTCGTTTATGTAGATATTAAACGTTATATACTCTTTGGCCACCTAGGCTATTGACAATCGCAATTACCTATTTTTTTTTTCGTCAGAAAATAAATAACTGTGGTCTTGTATTCAAATATATATTATGCTGGGGCCCAGGGCCTTTGTATGAAAGCTCGAAAATCTGCACACAATCATGATTTTGTCTCAATGTTCGTGTTGGGCTTGTTAAAATAAAGCGAGAAAAATATCGCTGTTTCTTTCCTTCATGTTGTTTTAGATTGCCACTTTAAAAATTAGATACACAAATTCATATTATATCGAAAGAAATTAAAAATGTTAATTATGTGTTAAACTTTTTTTGGTTTGTTCTTTAAAGTATAATTACATACATATTACTGTGAGATTTGCACCATTTAATTCATTTAAATTAAATTTTTTAAATTAGCAGAATTCTATCAAGAGAAGCCATAAATTAAAGGAAGAAAAAAATGACGTTTATTTGTCAACGTCTTTCATATTGAAAATGTTTCTGAAATTTATTAAAATTTATTTAATAGGTTTAGATTTTAATATTTGTAATTGCTTTTTGCTGCAATTCAGTTATTATCGGTTCAGAATACTTCATTTTCGTTTGTAGTCGTTTCTTCGCGACTGTGTCTGTAAATATTTTTTGTAAGATGTTGACTCTAAGAGATATTGACTATAAATTTATTATTAAAAAAATTTATTCACGATGTGTGATCAGAATCGAAAGTAAATTAAGCGTTGTGCAAACAAAAAGCACAAAATCATTTAATTACTTTCTGCAGGTTTCCTACAATAGTAGAAGAAAAACTTTTAACAATATTGTGGTAAGTCTTTAAGCATTTTAAATGTATTGATCGTTATTTGTAGGGATTATTACTATATTAACTCGAATTTTATCTGTTTCAGATCATGTATTTGGGCTGAGTTAAGTTTTCACCATGCGAATTTTGCTGATTTAAATTTACGTTAATGTTCTGTGAAGAATAACTCTCTGACAATAACATGTGTTATACATCAGTAACCAGCGTGGAAATATTATGTACAAAAACAATGAAAAACATCAATAATAATGTGTCGTTTATAAAACAATCTGTCTTCCAGAAAATAAAATTACATAACTATACTTATTTATAGTTTTATTTTATCCCACATACTAATCTAAAGTATATTCGGGTAATTTTGGTGCAACCTCTCAAAAATATGGGAATTTACCCCATAGGTTTGTGAGGCTTGAGCCAAAATTACTCGAATAAGCCTTAAATAAAAAGTTTAAATTTACAGAATACAAAGGTTTGAAATTCCCGCTAAAAAGTTTATATGGGCGTCCACCGTAGCGCTTTTCGTGTACACTCGTAAACACGTGTTTCCACTTTTTAGTATGAAGTTGGCATTCTTCTCTTGGTAGAGAGTAATTGTGTTCTGTGCTGGGGCCACAGTAACGAGAAACGTCAATGCCCATAAACGCAACAATTATTGCCTTAATTTTAACGCGATAAACTAAGTGGCCACACTTGGAACGGTCGACGTCATTTCAATTTTAATGGTGTTGAACGGCGTTAAAGTAAGCTGACCATTTATTTTTTTACTCAAAACGGGACATGGGTTTATTTATACTCCCCAGTTAGCAGGTTAACAATAAACACAATATTATGTTATTTATTTAAAAACTGTAACTTTATACAATTATAGTTCGGCCGTTCAGAGAATGCGTTCCTGACACGTCGCGATTGAACTGACGACGTAACTTTGTAATGGCGTTGCAGTTACGATAAAAATATTTTTGCTGGTTGTTTACCGTTTTAACAATTGATGAGCATTAAAATAACATTATTATATCAATCATCAGTGAATGTTATAATGTTGTGCCAAACTGAGTGTCAAATAACTTGGTAAACAATATTTTTCTAAATCTATACTGCGCTATTACAAGGTTATGTCAGCGCTTTATATTTGTAGTGCTGTGCTAACAATACCAGGCATTAACAGTATCGTAATCTGTTCTTATACAGTTATACTTTATAAATTAATACGTTTTGTTTTTCTTTTTAAGAATTTGAAAATAATGGACTATAAGATAACTTTTATTAAATATAAAAATAAAACTACGACCAAACCGAACGCGCTAATGAAAGTAGCATTTTTATATTTAGGTTGTTGTGCCCATCACTAGTCGTGACTAACTGATAGGTGTCAGGAACGCATTCTCTGAACGGCCGAACTATAGTGTTCGCTATAATTATAATCACATTAATTATAATTATTTTTATTTTAACAAATTGTGAAAAATAAAAATCAATCACCAGTTCAGCGGCTTCATTAAAGCAAAGTTCCTCAGACAGTTATCATAATATGCAACATATTTTTTAATTATATTTATATTTGTCAAGTGTCAAGTCGGTGATGATTTTAAATAAGGGCAAGTTTTTTTTTACATTGATTTTTGATATCAACATCGCCTTTAGAACTGTAACCTGTAAGTGATTTTTTGAGACGTCCATAATTTATTCATAATAGAAAAATACTTTTTCTACTGGAGCATTTGTACCAGGTAGACATAAAATATATTCGATTAGAATGCAAAAGAATTTATGTTGAAGATTGTTGGTGAGAAATGTTTGAATACTACCACCCAACGAATTTCTGCGAAAACTTTGAAATTATCCCATTCGGTTATTTTTTGGTCGGTCCCGCTCTCGCACCGTTCGTGTCTAACGAACTTCATAGTTTTAAATTTTCTCGCGGTTTAGGACAACGGGACTATTTTGCGTCCCGGAGCTTTGTTTGGGAACAACGGGACAGGTGACCGGGAAAAGGGACAGTCCCGTTCAAAACGGGACGTATGGTCACTTTACGTTAATATTCCTTGAATTTCAAGCAAGATGAACGTTGACGCTGCTACTATTACTGCTACTATTATTACTGCTCTATATTTGATGAGTGTAAATTTTTATTATATGAATATATTTTATCATTGCCTAAGCATGGCTCTGTTTGCAGAATCTCAAGAAACGTAATAACTTTTTCATTATTCCACTCTATCGTAGCCATACTGTGCGACTCTGTTGCGCTCACCGTGCACAATGAGACAAACGTAGTGTGTAGCTATGAGCATTATAACGTATAGACAGTTATGGAAACGTCTATTTACTTTATAACGTATAGATAATTATACATAACGCTCATAACTGTCTATTTCTTATAACGATCCGCAACGCACAGAGTACCTTTGAACCGCAACGTTGCAACGTGATAGTTATACATAACGCTCATAACTGTCTATTTCTTATAACGATCCGCAACGCACAGAGTACCTTTGAACCGCAACGCTGCAACGTTGCGTTGGCTTGGAATCGTGATTCGTGATATTAAAACATCACGCACTCGCTGCCGTACAAAATTAAATGTTATGCCGTGTACGATAAGAACTAAACTGCAGCGGAGCTCATATTGAAACGTGTTGACGAGCGACGCGAAATTCGAGAAATAAGTTTATTTCTTTCTTTTTCATATAGATACTTGTATAACTATTTCAAATTGTCAATGTATCTTTTTTAATAAAGCAATTTTAAACCTCGTGCTGTTTATTATAAAATTCTACACAGTATATACGGGTTTTGCCATATATTAAAAATAACACTTGTGCCCCAAAATGTAAGGATTAAACTGCATTAATAACCTTGACCTTGTTAAGACGAAATATTATTATTGATCGTTTGTCCTTCAACTTTTGAACTTGAGTTTTCATATTAATTAGATCTCTGAAGAACAAGTGCAATAATACATTTTGGGTGTAATATTATTATTTAAAAACTTTGCTTTATGCTAATTGCTAATTCCAAGTTTATTTTGAAGCATAAAGCACGCATAGTGATATTAGTGTTCATAAAAGAAGTCTAAAAACGAACAAAAAGCTTCGTAAATATTTATTTCATTTCGTGATTGTAAATATAGATATAGCTTCGTTTGAGGTTGTAATATAACAAAGAAACAAAGTTGCTACAAAACACTGTTTTGTGGGAGTTTTTCGAAAGAAACTGATAATTTAAATAAAAAAGCGCGTTGTAATATGTTTAAAAACGAATTTAGTTTACTGACGACTTCAGGTTATCTGAAGTTACATTTACGGCAGCGATATATACAAATTTCGTTAGAACAGTAAACGATTGCTAGATCTTCGAAACCTGTGAACACTTTGGATGTCCTTGCGTCAGAACTAGCTTAAAAGACAACTTTTTGAGCCAGCCTTCGATGTCAAATCCAACCTCCGTGATGCCATCAGCTGTACTGTACCGCAGTTTCAACAAAAATAAGGAAAAATGGATGGCTTAATTCCTAGAAATATGTCAAAAGATCAAAAGTACGAAGGAAAATTCATTTCAGCAACTAAATTAGTATTTACTTAGTGATACGAAAATAATTTTGACGATAACTGTTCTATGACGGTATATTGTTAAGTTGCGGATACATGGAAAATAGACAGTTATGAATATAGATAGTTATGATAACGTTATCCGTTGTACCATAACGATAACGTTACGTTATTTAGAAAAGACATAATGACACTCCGCTAGTAGTGTGGCCGCTTCAACGCGTTAATTCGTGCGTTAAGGGGCTACTCCATGCGAACGACCTTGAGCATTTGCCCGGCACGCCGCTCGGAACAATATATTGCGTAGTATTATTTTTTCAACATCAATAAACTATTTTATGGAAATACACACAGCGTACAGCGCAGCGATAAATGTATTTTAATTTTTTTATTCGGTATATTACTTGCATTATATTAGAATTATGTATTTTCATATATTATCTAGTTATGAAATTTTATAATTAATTATATATTAAAAATGAAGCATTGAAAATTGTGAGTTTAAAAGATACCCATTCACTATAGGTAAATAAATAGATAACTCACCTTTTGTACAAATATTTGGTGCAATAAAGAATAAATAAATAAATAGGATGTTTCGCAGATGTGTTATTGATTATAGTTAATTTTTACGTGTCACGTATTGAAAAGTAACATACCTACCTACCTACTAATTTTTTGAACTGAGCACCTTGTAACTTAGCCTGCTTATTACTTATGGTGGCAAACATTATCCTTTTATTGATATTAATGATTGATGAGGATAAAAATCAATTTTATTTCTACATACGTAATTATATTTATTTATACATAACGGTAACTTTAATAAAGATAATACAAAAATCAACAAGAAGTATAAGGGTTCAATCTTTCAATTTCAATTGTAAAAAAACGTTACTCCCTCACTAGGATTTTCTCCTGTGTCGTGGAGGCAGTTTACAAACATAAATTGCACAAGGACAAACATCCAGACCCGGAACAATTATTTGTAGGTCATACAAATACTTGTTCCGTGTGGGATTCGAACCCGCAGCCCCCAGCGCAACAACTGATTGCTAAGCCACTGCGCCACGGAGCCGTCGCCGGGTTATAGCTAAAGTGACCATACGTCCCGTTTTGAACGGGACTGTCCCTTTTCTCGGTCACCTGTCCCATTGTCCCCAAACAAAGCTCCGGGACACAAAATTGTCCCGTAACTCGTTGGATGGAAGTATTCAAAGTCAACAATCTTCAACAATTTTTTTTAATCGAATATAATTTATGTCTGCCTGGCACATGTGCTCCAGTAGAAAGAGTATTTTTTTATTTTGAATAAATTGTGGACGTCTGAAAGAAACACTTACGGTTCCAGTTCTAAAGGCGATGTTGACAAAGGTAACAATAAAAAAACTTGAGCAGTATTTTATTCTTATTTAAAATCATCACCAACTTTATTAAAGCAAATTTAATCCACTGACAAATGTAATTAACAATAAAAAAAAAATATGTTGCATTTAATAATTACCATCTATACCGAATATAATTTTATAGTGAACACTAATTGTATAAAGTTATAGTTTTTAGTGTATAAATAAACCCATGTCCTGTTTTGAGTTAATAAATAAATGGTCAGTTTAGTTTTTTTTAGTTAAATTTAGTTTTAATTTTTTTTAGTTTATAGTAATAAGTAGGTATATTAATACCTACTTAGATACTTTTTACCGAATTAGGGTGGAAGCCCCTAATACCAGTCATGCCCCTAATTCCAGTCTTTTCGCCTTTTTACTCCATAAATAAGATTTCTAGTAGTCTTAACTACAAATATTGTCATCTAAAAAATTCTTTGTATACCTAGAGGAAAGTATATTTATTCAAATATTACCTCGCAGTTTTAAACCTAACGGTGTTAAAATCAAAACAGGTACGCAACGAAAAACGATCATTTTCCTAATTTATTGACAAGTTATCCCGGTAAAATTATGCTTACTTTACATTATCTCATATATAGACTTTTTGATTTGTATGAATATGACTATAGACATAGTAATGCAGTTATTTTTGTTTGAATTTACAAGTTATTTATTTTCTTTTAGTGGAATTTAATGGGGCTGTAATTAGATATAAGAAATGTAATCTGTATACCAATGTGTTTTTAAATGGGGAGGAATTGAGCCCTGTTGTATCCACTGTTTTTCTTGGCATCACTCTTGACGCAAAGCTTCAGTGGGGCCCCCATATATCCAAATTAGCAAGCAGACTAAGTTCTGCAGCCTATGCTGTAAAAAAGATTAGAGGTGTCACTAGTGTCGAGACAGCTAGATTAGTTTATTTTAGTTATTTCCATAGCATAATGTCTTATGAGATTTTGCTATGGGGAAATGCGGCTGATTCAGAAACTATTTTTGTTTTACAGAAGAGGGCCATTAGAGCTATTTACAATCTAAAACCGAGAGAGTCTCTTAGAGATAAATTTAAAGAAATTAATATATTAACTTTGGCCTCTCAAAATATTTACGAAAATTTAATGTATGTTCACAAAAACAAAGATAGTTTTAGTAAAAAAAGTGATGTACATTCTGTAAACACTAGGAACAAACACAAGCTAGTGATGCCAGTTTCTCGACTCCACAGAGTCAGTAATTCATTCTTGGGGCAATGTATACGCTATTACAACAAGGTCCCGGAAAGTGTACAGGTTCTCTCTATTACCAAGTTTAAATGTTTTATTAAGCTGAAACTGTATAAAAAGGGTTATTATAGTATGAATGAATACATGGTTGATAATAACCCCTGGGAATGAGGTGGTCGCTTCCAAGCAGTTTCTAAAATAAATTTTGTAAATAGTTCGTAATCAATTATATTGTAAAATTTATTTAAAAAAAAAGTCCCGCTGGGTTTCTTGCTGGTTCTTCCCAGGACAGAGGGTATTTTTTCGAACCAGTGGTAAAGTAAAAAATTACTTTCAATAAGAATTACACATGTAATGTATATTGAATAAAAATTATTCTATTCTATTCTATGGAGTGCATAATGTCAGCCGCCCGGCTGTTATTTGGTTTGACGTACCTAATAAGAAGTACCTAATTTCAGCCACGTAATATAAATCAGGGCTGCCATAAACTGAAATAAATACCATTAATTAGATCATAACTATAAAATAAGCTAAGGGAGTTATGATCAATTCGTCTGTTTTTTAAAATTGGTTTTAGATTTTAATTTTAAAATTTAGCAAAAGATGTACTAGCTTTTCTCTCTGACATTCGGCGTACAGAACACCTTACGTACTCCATAATTTTTTGAAAAAGAAGAAAAACAAGCAATAAATAATATACTATATTTTAGCAAAAAAACTATAATTTAGTAATACTAATTATAACTTAGAAACATAAATGAAAAACTCATAACTGACTTTTTGGCCCGACCCGGGATTCGATCCCGGGACCTCATGATCAGCAGTCGCACTACTACAACAACTAGACCAATGAGGCAGTACTATACCTAATAAGATTATTATAAAAATTAAAATTAAAAATCCATTTATTTCTTTCTCAAGGCATACTAAATAATAAAGTAATGGGAGCCTCCTAGTAAGTATAAAAGAATACCCGTGTCAGGAGGCACCACTCTTCCTAATAATATTAATAATTAATATTGAGCCGAGCAAGATTACCTATGATTTAGAGTAGGTGTGTGTTTGTGTGTGAGTGTGCGCGTGTGAATGGATGTGTGTACGTGTGATTGTAGGTGATTAAAAGTGTAAGCATTTTTATTATTATTATTTTATGTAATTTTATTTAATTCTATTTTATTCTGATAAACAAATATATTATTTAAATCCGTGACGTAGAATGTTTTCTGTAGTGTGATAAGATAATTTTTTAAGATGATCGGTAAGTATTTTTTTACATTCGCGATAATTATGTCGGTGAAAGTTAAATTTTTTATTTCAGTAATTATACATATATCTTGATTGGGCGCAGTACTGTCTCTCAGCAAATTTAGATTTTACATAAATTTGTTTAATGACGTTATGATTCCCCCGTGTAGATGTTTTTTTTTGGATCATATGGCGAGTTAGTATGTGTTTTTAAAATTGACTGTAAGATATATAGTTGCCTAACCGTAAGAACATCACTAATATTATACAGTTGTTCGGTATTAAATCTAATAGGCTTAAAATACATAACTTTAAGAAGGTATCGTTGTCCTCTTTCTATGTTCAGTAAGTTAGTTTTTGCCGCTCCTCCCCATACCGTAATGCAATATCCTAGAACTGACTGAGCTAAAGATATGTAAATTTGATTTATCAATTTAGTCGTTGTAATGTAACGCGGTTTTTTAAATATCCATATAAGCTTACGAATTCTGGCGTTTACGTATTCTACTTGATTAATCCACGAAAGATGTTGATCAAAAATTATGCCAAGGTATTTTGTGTTATGTACTCGGTCAATGTTTTCACAATTACAATTAAAAAAATCCGTATCATCACATTGATGAATTTTTAGTGAAGTTTCACTAGGGGGCTGTGTACGTTTATCTATACTGAAACACATATAGTTGGTACAGACCTTACAAAGACCTTTTTCAGCCATCTCAAATACACCTTTCCAAGTACTATCAGTAAACAAAATAGCAGTGTCATCAGCATACGAAAAGATTTGGCCACCCTCAATATTTAATTCTGTGAGCTGATTAATATACAACGTGTCCCAAAATTCAACGATAAGCCAACACCGGAGGATAGACCTGCCCCGAACTAATCGGGGAAAAAAAGAAAAAAATATATATCCCAATTATATTTTAAGTTATATAATAAAATGAAATTCTTCAGAAATTGAGACCGTTTATGATATTTTTCACTACCATGACCACAATTTTGGTTACCACAACAAACAAAACGATGGTTGCCCAGCACATTATGCCCGTCTTGTGCGAGAATATTTAAATCAAGAGTAGCCAGAGCGTTGGATCGGGCGACTTGGTCCTATCTTATGGCCACCCCTTTCACCCGATTTGAACCCCCTGGACTTCTTCTATTGGGGTTGTCTTAAAAACACGGTTTACTCAAAACCCATTGTGACATTGGACGAGCTTCGTCGAAATATCACTCTGGCTGCTGATTACATTAATAGCAGAAGATATGCAAGACAAATAAAACGATCATTTTTAAGGCGATGTGGTGCATGTATTAATGCTGGTGGCAAACAGTTCGAACATTTGCTATAATGTTAATAACTTAATAAATTACACGTGAAACTGTTTGTACCATTTGTTTTGAAATATTAAACATTTTTCAAGAACTAATACTTTTATTACACCCGACCGTAATTTGGCCCCTGTTAAGAAATAATAGGCCCATATTTTTTTATAACTTGTTTTCCTAGAGAATTATACCATTTTGGAATGTTGGTTAGTTGCGACAATTTTTAAAAAAACTTGCCATACTAGTGTTCGTACTTTTTTTTTACACCACGATAACTTAAATTTGGTTAAAAGTAAGTCTTCAAAAAATTTAGGGAATAAAATAAGTTTCATTAATTTTCGTGATAAAACAAGAGTTATTCTAGAGTTTAAGAATTGTGGTAGATAGCAGTACTATTCAGGTTGCCTATGAAAAAAAAGAAAAAATATTTAAAAAATTGTGGTCATGGTAGTGAAAAATATCATAAACGGTCTCAATTTCTGAAGAATTTCATTTTTTTTATATAATTTAAAATAAAATTGGGATATATTTTTTTTTCTTTTTTTCCCCGATTAGTCCGGGGCAGGTCTATCCTCCGGTGTTGGCTTATCGTTGAATTTTGGGACACGTTGTATATCAAGAATAGAGTAGGGCCCAAGACACTCCCCTGTGGTACGCTGTAAGTAATGTCGAAGTCTTGGCTTTGGTAGTCTTCAATTTTCACCCTCTGGGTACGTCCCTGTAAATAGTCCCTCATCAAATCAAGTGCTTTTTCTCGAATGCCGATATGTTCTAGTTTAGCAACTAGAGTGGGAAGAGAGACGGTGTCAAATGCCTTTTTTAAATCAAGAAATACTGTAATACATTTTTTCCGTGATCAACATTTTCAATTATTAAAGAAGTAAGTGCTAAAACCGCATCTTCAGTAGAAATTTTTTGTCTACATCCAAATTGATTTTTTGATAATTTGTTATATTTAGTTAAATACTTAATTATTAGAATGTTTATTATTTTTTCTAAAATTTTTAAAATAGATGGAAGGACTGAGATAGGCCTATAGTTGTTGACATCGTCTCTCTTACCACTTTTATAAACCGGAGTAATTAAAGGTTTTTTAAGTGAGAGCGGGAATAATTCTGTACGAAAACAAAGATTAGCCAAATGACTAATTACAGGGGCGATGAGAAACTTACACCATTTCAGAAATTTAGTAGGAATATTGTCCCAACCAGCAGCACTATCAGTTTTGAGACTATCAATAGTAAGGACAACTTCCTGTGGATCAGTGTCAATAAGAACGAATGATGTCAAATGAGGACTTGTATTTTGTATAGGATTTTCAGGTGTATTGATGTCATTAGCTAGTTTTTTTCCAATGTTAGCAAAAAATTCACCAACAAAATTAATTGATTCATTAGGAGATGATTTTATTGTAAGGAGTTCATTGCTATGTGTCTTAGAGGGTTTGTATTGAGTAATAGTATTTATAGTTATCCAAATATTTTTTGAATTTTTAGAAGCATTTGTAAGTTGTTCCCGTTCGTATTTTCTCTTTAGTTTTTTTATCAAATAGTTGCAATGATTACGATATCTTTTAAATGTTATTTTTAGAATATTATTATCTGGGTCAGATCTTAGTTTAAGCTGCATTTGGTTTTCTGTTCCTTATACATCGCAAAATACCTGCACTGATCCAAGGCTTTATAGTTCGCTGAGTTTTTGGAAGATACTTAGTAATTTTAGCCTCATCTACTGATTCTTTTAACTTTTGAGTAAGCTGTTCAATAAGTAAGTTAGGGTCTTCACACAAGAGTAGACTCTCTAAGTTTTTTTCAAGCAAAACATTGTAGGCTTTCTCGTAATCTATTATTAATTTAGTTTTAGTCTGTATAGATTTATGTTTACTTTTTGATAGGATTAGTAATAGACTTAGATGATCAGTAATTGTTGTGTTAATAATTGCTATAAATGCTGACACTTTAGACCCATTTAATTTTATAATTATATGATCTAGGCAACTATTTTCACGAGTAGGAAAATTATGTCCATTTAATAAACCGTGTGTAGACAACATGTACAAATAATTTATTCTGTTATTACATTCATATAATTTTTCATTAGATTTAGGAATTATATTTATATTTATGTCACCTGTGATAGTAACATTAGCAGAATTTATAGTTGACAAATGGTTATTTAGAGAATCTATAAAATTTGACGCGTTACTATTGGATGGAAAGCGATATATACCAAGTACAACATGGTTAAAAATATTTACTTGTAAGCATGACGCCTCTTTTAATACAACTTCTGTAATGTTAGCTTTTAATAAGGATTTTGTATATATCACTACACCATCATTCTGATTAATATGATGTGTAGTTGCAAGATGAGTATAATTTTGAAGAAAAGGAATAGCTTTACTTTTATCTAGATGACACTCTGTTAGGACCAATACATCAGGATCAAATTCTAGTTTTTTTTTATAGGATAAGGGTGACAAAAGAGCACACAGTCCACCTGATGGTAAGTGGTTGCTGCGGCCCATGGACATCTACATCTATCCTCTATTACAATTCAAAATGTAGATGCGGTGTCACCCGTGAGGACTAAGATGGAATGCCTCATTTCCAGTAAAAAGGGCTTCCGGCCACCTGCACTCACCAAGCGAAACGCAGAGGTGAACCTCTACTTCACGCTGGTTTTCTGTGAGGTCGTGGTACCACCCCGGTTCGAGCCGGCCCATCCGTGCGACAGCAAAAGCTGCCGCGTGGCTCTACCACTGTTAAAATTGCGTAATAGTTACCAAAAGATCATCAAAATTACAATTCACGCTTCTTATATTTTGCGTAAAGATAGTAAGATCTGATTTATTAATTTTAATGTGTTTACCTAAGTCCTGGATATTGCATTGTATGGAGTCAGCAATTTTAGCACAATCTATGTCATTTAATGTTTGCAAAGAAGTAACCATTTAATTTAATATAAATAGAAAGATTGAAATGATTGAGGGGGTAATTTAAAATTGAATATTTGAGAATAACATGGAAGGTCATTGTGCTAAATATTTCATAAAACTTAGTAATTATAAATATTTTGCCATTATCTCTACGCCATGGTAAACTTGGGAAATGTATAATTGATTTTGTGTGTTGTGTATGTAGTATGAGAGTGACTGTAAGTGTAAGAACATTAATTAAAATTGAAATCGTAATAACGCCTAACCAAAAACGCGCGTTTGCCTCCCAACGCAGCGTACAGCGTAATAAAATAAAAAACCATAACAGAAACCAAGAATACAAACAATATAATAACATAAACACCAAATCTAGTCATTTTACATTGAACAGTTTATGAATTTGGGGTTCAGAAGTCAATGTAATAATGGCGGATTCATCATCCTTTCTAACGTAGACATTGCCATAATTGATCCAGCAATATTTATAATCCGTAGATTTAATTAAATCCCTGGCAATAAAATAGAGTCTGGCAGATTTAGCAGTTAATTGCTCAGATACAAATATTGGGGTCTCCTTAGAGGTCATACCAAGATGTTTCGCACGGAGCTTAGATTTGTTCATATTATTAAAAATCTTGCATTTTTTGAGCAAATCCATTTTCTGAAGGGATGATGTTGTTTCTACAATAATAGGTGTATTTGGAGACTTTCCTTTTTTTCCGCGTACTCTATAGATGTCCTTTATATCGGACGTAGTCAAATCTGAACCGACGTTTTTAGACAACATCTTTACAATATTAATAAGATCTGGTTTATTTTCAAATTCTTTTTTCGGTACATTTTTTATTTCAAAATTAGATTTCCTGTGTTTCTTCTGCAGATTGTCTATTTTATTTTCCAAAATCTCAATATAAGCTCTATCTTCCTTAGACTGTGATTCTAAAGTAGCTATTTTCTTCTTGAACTCTTCATTTTGCTGACTCAGGAATTCGATCGAATTTTCAATTTTAGCATTTGTTTCTTGTATACAAGTAAGGGTAAGATTAATCTTTTTAAGTTCCTTCTGTTGTTCCGTAAACAATAATTTAATCATAGATTTCACTTCTTGTTTAAATTTCACGAAATCACAAACCAAAGTTTCTGTCTTGAATTGCAGAGAAGCGTCTTCACTGTCCTTCTTTCTTTTGTTACCTCTTTGCCGTTCAGATATTTTAAAATATGGTGAAGTATTTCTTTTGGAGTTACCCTCTAATTCTTTAAGATTTGTCTTCCATATTTTACACTTTTAGTGGTCGATATACCAGGGTACTATAGAATTCAAAGAGGTTTAAATTGGAAATTAGCTAGTGTAGTTGAAGGATGTCAAATATCAAATTTTAATAATGGTTTTGCTGGATGTACTAGGATCCCATAAAATTGAAGCAGGCAACTTTGTTATTATTTTAAAAATTTTGTCAAAGAGGGTTTCAATTAGAAGTTAGCTAGTGTAGTTGAAAGATGTCAGATATCAAATTTTAATAAGGTTTTGCTGGATGTACTAGAATCCCATAAATTTGAGGCAGGTAACTTGTTATTATTTTAAATTTTGTCGATACCTAACTAAGACTAAGAAGGTTCTAATGTGTCAATGAAATCAGTGAAAACAAGTAAGTACTACCAGAATTCCATAAGCATTCAGAAGTTACTAATGTCCTTAAAAACCTGTTTGCAACGAACACCTGATCTACAGTGTCAAATCTTTCACGACCAATATTAGCAAAAAGTACCAGAATCACATGAATTCGAAGGAGTCAAAATTCGTGGATACGTACGGTTTGTACGAACACTTATGCACTGTCAAGACAAAATTTTACGCACACACGGATTGCATGCTCCGTACACTTCACTCAACATCCAATGTTTAGGCAACTTGCACTACCTCTTGAGTATTTATGATCTCCTATTTTTTGAACTTGATTTATTTGCAAAAATTAGATTTAAAAAAATATTTTGAAATAACACAGTAACGTAGTTTTGACAAGTCTACTAGCAACCGAGGTCCGGGGGGAAGAGGATTTAATATTTTTTATTTGCATTTATACTTCAAAGAAAATACACGCAAAAAGCTTCATCGCGCAGTAAAAAACACAACAAATACATGTATAAGTAATACGAAAAATTATACCCACAACAAACAAATAATACTACCTATAAATAACCTAATAAGTAATAATAATATTATCGATTGATAAGATGACGTCAGCACAGTAAATATATAATTCTAAACATATATTGGTAAATCCAATTGGGCATACCTTAAGCGCATTAAAAAAATTACGTATAACATGATTATACGGAATTATTAAAGTAGTTTAAATACATTTCGACAGCACTATCGGCTTCAACACCCTCGAAAACCATGAAAATGACACCCATGATGAAAAAATTGATACCTATTGCAGCCGCCATCTTGGATTTACATTTCGACAGCACTATCGGCTTCAACACTCTTGAAAACCATGAAAATGACACCCGAGATGAAAAAATTGGTACCAACTTCAGCCGCCATCTTGGATTTACATTTCGACAGCACTATCGGATTCAACACCCTCGAAAACCATGAAAATGACACCCAAGATGAAAAACTTGATATCTATTGCAGCCGCCACCTTGGATTTACATTTCGACAGCACTATCGGCATCAGCACCCCCGAAAACCATGAAAATGACACCAATGATGAAAAAATTTATATGTATTGCAGCCGCCACCTTGGATTTACATTTCGACAACCCTATCGGCTTCAACTCTCTCGATAACGATAACGATAAAACGACACCCATGATGAAAAAATTGATACCTATTGCAGCCGCCATCTTGGATTTACATTTCGACATCACTATCGGTTTCAACACCCTCGAAATCCATGAAAATGACACCCATGATAAAAAAATTGATACCTATTGCAGCCGCCATCTTGGATTTACATTTCGACAGCACTATCGGCTTCAACACTCTCGAAAACCATGAAACTGACACCCACGATGAAAAAATTGGTACCTATTTCAGCCGCCATCTTGGATTTACATTTCGACAGCACTATCGGATTCAACACCCTCGAAAACCATGAAAATGAGACCCAAGATGAAAAACTTGATATCTATTGCAGCCGCCACCTTGGATTTACATTTCGACAGCACTATCGGCATCAGCACCCTCGAAAACCATTAAAATGATACCAATGATGAAAAAAATTATATCTATTGCATCCGCCATCTTGGATTTACTTTTCGATAGCACTATCGGCTTCAACACCCTCGAAAACCATGAAAATGACACCCATGATGAAAAAATTGATACCCATTGCAGCCGCCACCTTGGATTTACATTTTGACAACCCTATCGGCTTCAACTCTCTCGAAAACCATGATAATGACACCCATGATGAAAAAATTGATACCTATTGCAGCCGCCCTCTTGGATTTACATTTCGACAGCACTATCGGCTTCAACACCCTCGAAAACCATGAAAATGACACCCAAGATGAAAAAATTGTAATATTTTGCAGCTGCCATCTTGGATTTACATTTTGACAGCACTATCAGCTTCAACACCCTCGAAAACCATGAAAATGACACCTATGATGAAAAATTTTATACCTATTGCAGCCTCCACCTTGGATTTACATTTCGACAGCACTATCGGCTTCAGCACCCTCGAAAACCATGAAAAAGACACCCATTATGAAAAAATTGATACCTATTGCGGCCGCCATATTGGATTTACATTTCGACAACCCTATCGGTTTCGACACCCTCGAAAAGCATGAAAATGTCACCCATGACAAAAAAAATTATACTACTTACTTTTAGTACGTACTACTATTATATATTCTGTGCTTTTAAATATTGTAATAAAAAAATCTCTTATTATTATTATAATCAAGTATTTAAGAAATTTGGTTATTCGAATATTGTGTATTTGTACAGCGATCTTTTTGAGCCGCTGAAAACAACCGAAACAATGTCCACTCACGACGGCGACTGAAGCCGAACCACAAACTATATAGAAACGCTACGCAGCCGAACTAAACTTATACTTAATACAAAGGTACTCTGTGAACTAAACTACTCTGTGGCTGTAGATCCCCATTTACAGAAACAATTTATATACGAGGCAACCAAATCAACGAAAATTTCGCCATTTTGGAGCCGAAAATAATTAATTATAGCTAAACAAAACAAAATTACACTGCCATTTACATTCAGTGGCTTCCCACATGATAGATGAAGAGATTAAAAAATAGATTGAGTTAAACAATTGATATTTTCAAAAGTTATAGTGTTTACAAGCCACAGGGACATGATAAATCCACACCATAAGCCACTAATACCCTTTTTTATTTAAAAATAGCAATTAATTGATTTAAAAAAATTATTAATAAGTTCCACAATCATTTATCTTTCTAACAATGTGCTTTTTATATCATTTATATGTATAATATGATTGCTAGATACGATTTTATTCGATAAAATGTTGGTATTTTAATTTTTAGGCGATAGTAGAACATTACCTTGCGCTTTCGCTTAAGGTATGCAATAGTAGAAACAGTATGGAAACTTCACCCACCCTACCCCAGCCTACAAAAATGGGGTAAATAAAATAAAAAAATACCAACAGACGTATCTTAAATAGCACTTTCCAAAATTGTTTATTATTGTAATAGCACCCCAGTAGATTGTGAATAAAAAATAGGTAAAGATCGCGCATCTTATAACGTCGATACCACTTGAAATAATTAAAATTTTGTAGGTTTTGCAACTTAAAAAAACTTCACCCTTCGTGAATTAAACTTCACCACCATCAAAAATCCATAAAATGTAATATTAGGTGCAATTATTTAATAAAACCTATTTTGTCAATTGCCGAATGCACATGGAGTGTTGGCGCATGCGCAGCACATATAATCTAGGGTTATTCTTCGGAGGATCTTTCGCGGCAAGTTCACGCCTATCTCTATTTCCTCTATTTGAATAGTAAATTGCGTGTAAGAGGTTAACTCATACGTTTCTATCTTAATCTTAATTAATAAATTAAGCTGAAGCAGAAAATTACAAATCCATTCAAGAAAAAGAAATCATATCTGTGGGCAAATTTTGAATGACAGTAATAAACCATCTCTCTTCGAGAGATACCTAGCAATGTTCTCATTAAGAAATTTGAGAACAGAGGAAAGTGTTCTTTACCTTTTTGCAAAAGGTTATTATAAATGACAACATGGATGATACCATACATTTTTTTTAAGTTTCAATTCATAAGAATCAATTAATTTTAATTTTAAATTAGTTTGAAGGCAGGCTGTGCACTGTTCCGGGATGAGGTTGCATTTGTACTTGGTCAGTTGCAAGAAGAAGTGAGTATCCCTCACTTGGAAGAGTCTCTCGAAGATGCAAATGAAAATGAAATGGTTAGACATGAATGTGCCGAAGCCCTTGGTGCAATCGCTACTCCTTACTGCTTAGACATTCTAAAGAAGTATTTGGACGACGGAAAACGTTGTTACATAATTTACAACGGTTGTTAAATAATTTACTAAAGCATCAAGCCATACATATATCGTTCGATTTGGATCACATGGTGTAGGTATACCCTAAGGAGATCTATTTGCTGGTCTGGAAATACTTAAATCTGCCATCCATGATCCTTCTTCGACCCACTGTGATAAAATTTTATGAAAAGTCGAAGGTTGAACGACTTTTTCTGTATGGATACAAAACAAAAATAAAGTCATCTTTTCGAAAACGCTCTTAACATTATAAATAAGTGTAGTAAATGAAATACCATCTTTAAGCTAGTGTTTTAAGTCATCTTGAAATGCGCTCAATCTAAATTTGTAATTTTCTTCTTCAGCTTAATTTATTAATTAAGATTAAGATAGAAACGTATGAGTTAACCTCTTACACGCAATTTACTATTCAAATAGAGAAAATAGAGATAGGCGTGAACTTGCCGCGAAAGATCCTCCGAAGAAAAACCCTAGATTATATGTGCTGCGCATGCGCCAACACTCCATGTGCATTCGGCAATTGACAAAATAGGTTTTATTAAATAATTGCACTTAATATTGCATTTTATGGATTTTCGATGGTGGTGAAGTTTAATTCACGAAGGGTGAAGTTTTTTTAAGTTGCAAACCTACAAAATTTTAATTATTTCAAGTGGTATCGACGTTATAAGATGCGCGATGTTTACCTATTTTTTATTCACAATCTACGGGGGTGCTATTACAATAATAAACAATTTTGGAAAGTGCTATTTAAAATGCGTTTGTTAGTATTTTTTTTATTTTATTTACCCCATTTTTGTAGGCTGGGGTAGGGTGGGTCATAGATCCTCAATCTACGTGCTGCAAGCGGCTGCAAGGGCTTATATATTAGTCTATGGCAAGGGCGACTATCAAAAATGAGTCAATATCATAGATATAAGAAAAATAGGGGATATGGCATGTGGTCACGTGACCTGAAGTCAAGTGTTTCTCAAATATGACGACGACTCCATCCACAAGAAATAGCGTTGTTTTTGTCGATATTTTCAGTATCGATGCTATATAAATTATGACGTACCATCCATCTCATAGGTATATATTAAATAAACAAATATTAGATCACTACACTATTGAATTGGGTTAATCCTGTAATAATAGTTGTATTGAGATGATAAATAAATAAATCTTACGTTCAACTCAGAATAGGAAAGTTTTGAAACTGTAACTGCTTTAAGATATGGTGAAGCAACAGTCAAAAGTGAGCGAAGAGACCAAGGGAAGAGCACTTGGTTGGAGCTTTAACTCCTTTCTTTTCAGAAGACGTATACGACGTGCACCAGAATATTATACTGAGTTCGTGCAACGAGCTAACGTTTTTTCGTAACGACGCCAATCTGCACATAAGCACTCCATCCGTGCGTCCCTGGGTCGAAGCATGCATTTTTTTTCTCCTCTGCAGAGATTAACGAAACCACCACTATAGGCAATGTATTAGGCTTCGTATGATTTTTTTGTCCAGCCCATGCTGTCCCACTACTAGGCAGAAGTCTCCCCTAAGTTTTTTCCAGTGGTTTTGTCGTGCACCATATCGAACCAGCCCCAACGGTATGCGTCCAGGTTGCGTGAATTATATCATATATATATAGACTTTATAGCGGCTGGGAAGTTAGTTGCGAGCGCAAGTCCTGTACCTTCACGCTTCGCTTTACGTACTGTGATCTGAGTCACACCATCAAGTTTTCTTTCAACTATATCTGCACGGACTAGCGCTCGCTCTTAACTTCCAAGCCGCCATAATGATTCGACAACACCTTTCTTTTGTGGTAATGTTCGGTTACCAGTTCAAGTCACCATGAACATGCAGTGGACTGACTTTTATCTTGATTTATTTAAAGTTTGTGGAGCATGTGTTCTTTCATACATAGTTACTAGCCGTCATCTCTCTTTTTTTTTTGATAATAAAGATTATTTATTTATTTATCTCAGTAATCTAATCGAGTTGAGCAGCCCCTTTCTAACCATACCACCGTTCACACAATCCATTTATCATTTAACTATCCTAACGTATTCCTCAATCTTCAGCATCCCATGTTCGTACCATACGACAATCAATTTCCATGCAACATTTCGATCAATAGGGGTGGCTGCGCCACTTCAGACTTCCACTTCCATACTCATTTCTCATTATATCCCATTTGTGTAACACCACAAAATATCAATTTTATAGTGTTTACAACCTGCAAGTTGTAATGACTTCCACCAGTAGCGTAATTAGTGGTGGATACTGGAGGTGAACGAGAGAGTAAGGATTAAAAATAAATAAAATAACAATAATGTATACTGATTAAAATCATTTATTCGTGACGAAATAATATTATTTAGTCAGAAAATTTATTTTAGACATAAACCAAATCACCCTCAAGCCGAACTACATCCAGCGTTCTATTTATACATTCTTTTTCAAAATGCAAGGAGCATATTCTTCTTACTACTGCAGGTTTTATGTTTTCCTGGCCTATATTTTCAATCCACAATTTTTGAAGGCCTTCATTTTTGGCAACCTAAAATAAATATTATGCATCCTTAAGTACCAATCAAAAATAATCTTAACATCATCAAATCTTTTAATGAAAAAAACTATTATAGAAAATTTACGATTTACACTATTTTCAAGTTATTTTCTTAAACGAAAGGCTCCCAATCGATCGTTTGATTAAATATACAGTTTACGTATCTAAAACGTTATTTGATTATGACTACATTAATATTATTGTTAAACAGGTTCAGAAGGGCTAGAACCCAGAGCCGTAAAGCCAGTTTAATAAAAAAATATTGTTAAAATTTATATCGATAATTTCAAAACATGACAACACGTAAGGACAACGCTATGTAAAAATGTAAACAATCAAAATGTTTACTTGTTTAAATTTACATGATAATAGTCATTGGAAATTCTACATTTTTTTTTTTTATAGTAGAGGGGGCAAACGAGCATGCGGCTCACCTGATGGTAAGTGACTACCGCCGCCCATGAACAACTGCAACACCAGGGAGGGAATTGCAGATGCGTTGCCGGCCTTTTAAAAAGGAGTACGCTCTTTTCTTGAAGGTCCCTAAGTCGTATCGGTCCGGAAAAATCGCTGATGGTAATCGATTCCACAAGGAAGTCGTGCGAGGAAGAAAACATCTTCTAAATCGCACAGTGGTGGACCGCCAATCATCCAGATGGTGTGGATGGTATCGGGAGTTCTGCCGCGTTGTGCGTTCGTGAAATTTGGCGGCTGGGATTAATCCGAACAATTCCTCAGAGCACTCCCCATGGTAGATGCGAAAGAAAATGCAAAGAGATGCAACATCTCTTCGCAGCGCCAATGAGTCGAGCCGATCGGAAAGAACTCGGTCGTCGACGATTCGAGCCGCTCTGCGCTGGATGCGGTCAAGTGGAAGGAGCTGGCACTGGGGAGCCCCTGCCCAGAGATGGGAACAGTATTCCATGTGAGGCCGAACCTGCGCCTTGTAAAGTTGCAGGCGGTGTGCCGGCATGAAATACTGTCCCGCTCTGCTGAGCACGCCAAGCTTTTTAGAGGCCAATTTGGCCTTCTCTTCCAAATGATCACGAAACTGCACGTCACTAGATATGTCGACGCCGAGGATTCCGATACTGGCTGAGGCAACCAGGGGAGTGCCTTGAAACTGAGGAGATACGACAAAGGGGTTCTTTTTAGCGGTAAACGCGCAAACTTGTGTCTTCTGAGGATTAAACTGGACTAGATTTAGTCGCCCCCAGTTCGAGACTTTGTCCAGCAAAGACTCGACTTCAGACACAAGTTTGTTCCGGTACTCGGAGACGTTTTCCCGAGAAATATTAGCACGGCCGGTGTATAGAGCATCACCAGTGCTGTCATCCGCATAGCAATGAATGTTACCAGTTAGCAACATATCATTGATATGCAGAAGAAACAGCGTTGGTGATAGCACACAGCCTTGTGGAACACCAGCGTTAATAGGCTTGTAGTCAGAACATGCACCGTCTACAACAACCTTGATGCTCCGATCTGCAAGGAAGCTGGTGATCCAATTGCACAATTTCTCGGGAAGCCCATAGGAAGGGAGCTTCGAGAGAAGCGCTTTGTGCCAAACCCGATCGAAGGCCTTCGCAATGTCCAGACTAACGGCCAACGCCTCCCCCTTGGACTCTACTGCCTCCGCCCATCTATGGGTCAGGTAGACCAGAAGATCACCAGCTGATCGACCCCCACGAAAACCGTATTGGCGGTCACTAATCAGCTGGTGATCCTCAAGGTACCGGATGAGCTGGCAGTTGATAATGGATTCCATTATTTTGGAGAACAAGGAGGTGATCGCGATAGGCCTATAGTTGGACGGGTCTGAGCGGTCGCCTGAAAACTGGCAACAGAAAATTGAAGTCTAAGATATGTACTTATCTCTTTTTACATTTGAAAATCATAACGTGTGAGAATGAGACAGATATATTTTTGTTGGCAAGGTTCATGTTTGCATGATATTTGTATAACCAAAAAATATATATGCAATTTACAGCTTATCCTCTACTTTTCTTATATCAATGGTCAATATAGACAGATGGCGCGTGCGCGTGGCGAAAAATGGAACTAATTTTGACAGTTTTCAGTTTCTAGTATATAGTGCACAGATTACTTTTTTAATATAGTGTATTATCTATGGTTTTCAGTGCTTTGTTGTTTCGTCTCCTCAGTGCTTAATCCACGGAGTACATATGGCTTAATCTTAAATTAATAGCTACCAAATATGCCGAAAGCAGTGCGTAGTGCAGCTAGAGATATCTTTCTTGCCGTTAAACATTTGCGTGAGCAAAAAAAGCTTAAAAAGGACCGATAATTCCATTCCACAGTTCCATTCCAAAATTTGAAAGCTCGAACAGGGGCTATGACAGATTTTCTTTTTTGGAGTTTATGGCCTGGTATCTAGACCTTTAGGCCAAGTCTTGAGTATTTTTATTCGGTTTGTTATAATTTCTCCAAATGTATAATTATCCTTCATAGTTCACTACTTAACAATATGTTGATGCGTCACATTGTGCAGCCCTTGGGAGATTTTGACGGCAACTTGAGCCAGCAGACAGCTGAAAGTTGGTGATGGTATCTAAAGGCGCCTATGCAAACAGCTATCTCGAGAATCCATCACCATCATAGCACTTGTTTTACCGTTTCCACTAATAGTTCACATGCGTAAACAGTTAATACATAAAATCGCACCACTTTTACATATCAAAATCGACTTCAAACTATTATTTAAAACTATAAAACAGGAGCAACAAACCGCCGCCGATCAAGTTCCCGCCAAAACTCCGGCTATGACAGTGACAATTAAAATGTTACCAGATAATTAGTTTATTATTTCCGTTATTTTAGATAACATTTTACTTTTGTGAGTTAATTAGTAATGTATGTTTGCATTTTAGGTGTTTCCAAAAGAACCGTAAGCCGCATAGTTTCAGAGGGTAAAGCCCTTGAAAATAATCCTACTGAAAGAATAGAAAATCCTTCCTGATGAGACCCAAATCAAGCAGCTGAAGGTCATTCTACAGTAAGTATTGACTCCACATCAGACAACCCAATAAAAACAACAATGTTTCATATTCGGAGAGCATGATTTTTCATGCTTAAATGCATATCTGCATAAAGCAGAATGATTAAACAAGATGATGTCTACATAATTCATTAAATGGAACATGGTTACGAAGCTGTCAAACTACTTCCTTATCATTGTGATTTAATGCGACTGAGTTTTTATTGAGATATTTTAAAAGAATATTCGCATATTCGAATATCACAGGCCTCTGAATATATGGAGCAGCGAATCCATAACGCATTTTATAAAATAACTGCTATAGAGTTGAAGAAACACTGCAGTCATGTCAAAAATACTAAAGATAATAATCGACGTACAGACAACCGTCATGAAATAAATATGGAACTATTTTTGATCAATGAGGGCATCCACGACTTTTTCTGCCACCAGGGCGGCGCCACTTTCGAGTGAGGTAAAATATTTTACAGATTTCATAGCGGGGACGATAATTTCTTAGGAAAATGTAATCTTTAAGGTTTCTTTCTGTGTTATTAGTTATATTTTATATTAATTACATTAGAAATGAATAAACCAAACTATAAATATAACAAAAAGACGACTTTTAAAAAAAAAGAGTAATAATGTGCAAAAAATTAAAAATCAAACCACTGACGCATTGTGTTATATATTAATATAATACTCTAGACAATGATAAACTATTATTTAAAACTAATTTCTCAATTAAATGACACTGTGTAACAAAAAACTTTACCTCAGTCGCTAGTAGTGACATCTGGTGAGTGGAAGATTATTAGCCCTCATTTGGATAGCAGTCATTCAGAGTTATCTGATTCTGATGATTCTGATGAATTAGCATAGCACCACTAATGGACCACAACTATTATAAAAAATAAAAATATTTTATTACTTTTCTTTTTTTTTAGAAAACCCACGAATACATGATTAGATAGATAGTCCAGTGCAACAAGGATCTGTTGAGTATATGTATGTGTTATGTATGTATGTATGTATGTATGAAGTGTGTATGAAGTGTGTATGAAGTGTGTATGAAGTGTGTATGAAGTGTGTATGAAGTTTGTATGAAGTGTGTATGAAGTATGTATGAAGTGTGTATGAAGTGCGTATGAAGTGTATGAAGTTTGTATGAAGTGTGTATGAAGTGTGTATGAAGTGTGTATGAAGTGTGTATGAAGTGTGCATGAAGTGTGTATGAAGTTTGTATGAAGTTTGTATGAAGTTTGTATGAAGATTGTATGAAGTTTGTATGAGGGTTGTATGAAGTTTGTATGAAGTTTGTATGAAGTGTGTATGAAGTGTGTATGAAGTGTGTATGAAGTGTGTATGAAGTGTGTATGAAGTTTGTATGAAGTGTGTATGAAGTTTGTATGAAGTTTGTATGAAGTGTTGTAGAAGTGTGTATGAAGTGTATGAAGTGTGTATGAAGTGCTTATGAAGTGTGTATGAAGTGTGTATGAAGTGTGAATGAAGTGTGTATGAAGTGTGTATGAAGTGTGTATGAAGTTTGTATGAAAATTGTATGAAGTGTGTACGAAGAGTGTATGAAGTTTGTATGAAGTGTGTATGAAGTATGTATGAAGTGTGTATGAAGTGCCTATGAAGTGTATGAAGTTTGTATGAAGTGTGTATGAAAGGTGTATGAAGTTTGTATGAAGATTGCATGAAGTTTGAATGAAGTTTGTATGAAGATTGCATGAAGTTTGTATGAAGATTGCATGAAGTTTGTATGAAGTTTGTATGAAGTTTGTATGAAGTTTGTATGAAGTTTGTATGAAGTTTGTATGAAGTATGTATGAAGTTTGTATGAAGTTTGTATGAAGTTTGTATGAGGTTTGTATGAAGATTGTATGAAGTTTGTATGAAGTTTGTATGAAGTTTGTATGAAGTTTGTATGAAGTTTGTATGAAGTGTGTATGAAGTATGTACGAAGTGTGTATGAAGTGCGTATGAAGTGTATGAACTTTGTATGAAGTTTGTATGAACTTTGTATGAAGTTTGTATGAAGTTTGTATGAAGTGTTGATGAAGTGAGTATGAGGTGTGTATGACGTGTATGAGTTGTGTATGAAGTGTGTATGAAGTGCGTATGAAGTGTATGAAGTTTGTATGAAGTGTGTATGAAGTGTGTATGGAGTGTGTATGAGGTGTGTATGAAATGCGTATGAAGTGTGTATGAAGCTTGTATGAAGTTTATATGAAGTTTGTATGAAGTTTGTTTGAAGTTTGTATGAAGTTTGTATGAGGTTTGTATGAAGTTTGTATGAAGTGTGTATGAAGTTTGTATGAATTTTGTATGAAGTTTGTATGAAGTTTGAATGAAGTTTGTATGAAGATTGCATGATGTTTGATGAAGTTTGTATGAAGATTGTATGAAGTTTGTATGAGGTTTGTATGAAGTTTGTATGAAGTCTGTGTGAAGTTTGTATGAAGTTTGTATGAAGTTTGTATGAAGTTTGTATGAAGTTTGTATGAAGTTTGTATGAGGTTTGTATGAAGTTTGTATGAAGTTTGTATGAAGTTTGTATGAAGTTTGTATGAAGTTTGTATGAAGTTTGTATGAAATTTGTATGAGGTTTGTATGAAGTTTGTATGAAGTTTGTATGAAGTTTGTATGAAGTTTGTATGAAGTTTGTATGAAGCTTGTATGAAGTGTGTATGAAGTATGTATGAAGTGTGTATGAAGTGCGTATGAAGTGTATGAAGTTTGTATGAAGTTTGTATGATGTTTGTATGAAGTTTGTATGAAGATTGCATGAAGTTTGTATGAAGTTTGTATGAAGTTTCTATGAAGTTTCTATGAAGTTTGTATGAAGTTTGTATGAATTTTGTATGAAGTTTGTATGAAGTTTGTATGAAGATTGCATGAAGTTTGTATGAAGTTTGTATGAAGTTTGTATGAAGTTTGTAAGAGGTTTGTATGAGGTTTGTATGAAGTTTGTATGAAGTTTGTATGAAGTGTGTATGAGGTGTGTATGAAGTTTGATGAAGTTTTGTATGAAGTTTGTATGAAGTGTTGATGAAGTGTGTATGAAGTGTGTATTAAGTGTGTATGAAGTGTGTATGAAGTGCTTATGAAGTGTGTATGAAGTGTGTATGACGTGTTAATGAAGTGTGTATGAAGTTTGTATGAAGTGTGTATGAAGTGTGTATGAAGTTTGTATGAAGTTTGTATGAAGTGTGTATGAAGTATGTATGAAGTGTGTATGAAGTGCGTATGAAGTGTATGAAGTTTGTATGAAGTGTGTATGAAGTGTGTATGGAGTGTGTATGAGGTGTGTATGAAATGCGTATGAAGTGTGTATGAAGCTTGTATGAAGTTTATATGAAGTTTGTATGAAGTTTGTATGAAGTTTGTTTCAAGTTTGTATGAAGTTTGTATGAAGTTTTTATAAAGTTTGTATGAAGTTTGTATGAAGTGTGTATGAAGTTTGTATGAACTTTGTATGAACTTTGTATGAAGTTTGTATGAACTTTGTATGAAGTTTGTATGAAGTGTTGATGAAGTTAGTATGAGGTGTGTATGACGTGTATGAGTTGTGTATGAAGTGTGTATGAAGTGTGTATGAAGTGTATATGAAGATTGCATGAAGTGTGTATGACGTGTGTATGAAGTGTCTATGAAGTGTGTATGAAGTTTTGTATGATGTTTGTATGTAGTTTATATAAAAATTGTATTAAGTGTGTATGAAGTATGTATGAAGTGTGTATGAAGTGTGTATGAAGTTTGTATGAAGTTTGTATGAAGTGTGTATGAAGTATGTATGAAGTGTGTATGAAGTGCGTATGAAGTGTATGAAGTTTGTATGAAGTGTGTATGAAGTGTGTATGGAGTGTGTATGAGGTGTGTATGAAATGCGTATGAAGTGTGTATGAAGCTTGTATGAAGTTTATATGAAGTTTGTATGAAGTTTGTATGAAGTTTGTTTGAAGTTTGTATGAAGTTTGTATGAAGTTTTTATAAAGTTTGTATGAAGTTTGTATGAAGTGTGTATGAAGTTTGTATGAACTTTGTATGAACTTTGTATGAAGTTTGTATGAACTTTGTATGAAGTTTGTATGAAGTGTTGATGAAGTTAGTATGAGGTGTGTATGACGTGTATGAGTTGTGTATGAAGTGTGTATGAAGTGTGTATGAAGTGTATATGAAGTGTGTATGAAGTGTGTATGACGTGTGTATGAAGTGTCTATGAAGTGTGTATGAAGTTTTGTATGATGTTTGTATGTAGTTTATATAAAAATTGTATTAAGTGTGTATGAAGTATGTATGAAGTGTGTATGAAGTTTGAATGAAGTTTGTATGAAGTTTGTATGAAGTTTGTATGAAGTTTGTATGAAGTTTGTATGAAGTGTGTATGAAGTGTGAATGGTGTGTGTGCGCATGCGCGTGCGCATGCGCGTGCGCGTGCGTATATATGTATTATATTTGTAACTTATTGTACCCACCCATTTATAACTTATTTCCATGCTAAAATTGCTTTTTTGTTATTTTAAGAAATAGAATAAAGTAGGTGTAACTTTTTATTACACCTACTCTATTCTATCTCTGCATCATCCCAAGTTAGACTGGTAGAGAGAATGCCTTAGGCATTAAAGCCTAAGGTGTGATTAAAATTTTGATTAGGTATGATTTCTTTTTCTTGAATGGATTTGTAATTTTCTGCTTCAGCTTAATTTATTAATTAAGATTAAGATAGAAAAGTATGAAACCTCTTACCCGCAATTTACTATTCAAATAGAGAAAATAGAGATAGGCGTGAACTTGCCGCGAAAGATCCTCCGAAGAAAAACCCTAGCTAATATGTGCCGCGCATGCGCCAACACTCCATGTGCATTCGGCAATTGACAAAATAGGTTTTATTAAATAATTGCACTTAATATTGCATTTATAGATTTTCGATGGTGGTGAAGTTTAATTCACGAAGGGTGAAGTTTTTTTAAGCTACAAAATTTTAATTATTTCAAGTGGTATCGACGTTATAAGATGCGGGATCTTTACCTATTTTTTATTCACAATCTACGGGGGTGCTATTACAATAATAAACAATTTTGGAAAGTGCTATTTAAAATACGTCTGTTGGTATTTTTGTTAATTTTATTTACCCCATTATTGTAGGCTGGGGTAGGGCACACCCATGTCAGCCAGCGCACATGCTCGCTGACGTCATCTTATCAATCTATAATAATATTTTTACTTATTGGGTTATTTATAGGTAGTATTATTTGTTTGTTTTATGTATAATTTTTCGTATTAGTTATACATATATTTGTTGTGTTTTTTACTGCGCGATGAAGCTTTTTGCGTGTATTTTCTTTGAAGTAAATGCAAATAAAAAAATTAGCATGTAAGGTTCGAATCCATAGTTAACATTTCGACAAATATTATAATTTACACTATAAAAGGCTAATTCAATATTATCAGTATAGTATACAGTTAAAAAATAATCCTAATACCCAATCACAATATCTTATCAGTTATAGTACTGCCTCCTTGGTCTAGTGGTTGTAGTAGTGCGACTGCTGATCATGACGTCTCGGGTTCGAATCCCGGGTCGGGCCAAAAAGTCAGTTATGAGTTTTTCATTTATGTTCTAAGTTATAATTAGTATTACTAAGTTATAGTTTATTGCTAAAATATAGTATATTATTTATTGCTTGTTTTTTTCTTCTTTTTCAAAAAATAATTGAGTACATAAGATGTTCTATGCGCCGAATGTCAGAGAAAAGCTAGTACATCTTTTGCTGAACTTTAAAATCTAAAACCAATTTTAAAACAGACGAATTGATCATAACTCCCTTACCTATAAAATAAGTTATGATCTAATTAATGGTATTTATTTCAGTTTATGGCAGCCCTGATTTATATTACGTGGCTGAAATTAGGTACTTCTTATTAGGTACGTCAAAATGGTCAAACCAAATAACAGCCGGGCGGCAGACATTATGCACTCCATACATTTCTTATATCTAATTACAGCCCCATTAATTTCCACTAAAAGAAATAAATAACTTGTAAATTCAAACAAAAATAACTGCATTTCTATGTCTATAGTCGTATTCATACAAATCAAAAAGCCTATATATGAGATAATGTAAAGTAAGCATAATTTTACCGGGATCATAACTTGTCAAATAATTAGGAAAATGATCGGTTTTCGTTGCGTACCTGTTTTGATTTTAACACTGTTAGGTTTAAAACTGCGAGGTAATATTTGAATAAATATACTTTCCTCTAGGTACAAAGAATATTTTAGGCGACAATATTTGTAGTTAAAGACTACTAGAAATCTTATTTATGGAGTAAAAAGGCGAAAAGACTGGAATTATACATGCCTGGAATATACATGACGGGTATTAGGGGCTTCCACCCTAATTCGGTAAAAAGTATCTAAGTAGGTATTAATATACCTACTTTTTACTTTAACTAGATTTGGTCTAGTGAGCGTGTAATTATACTTTGACAGATGGAAACGCCTGCGTATTTCCCCTCTGATCCGTCGGTGGTCCATGTTGCTTACATAAGCAAATATTCTGTGGATACATAGAATGAAGCGTTTGAATAGTGATGCGGCACGATTAACGCCTACGTGTTAATTTAATTTATAATTTTGCTTAGTTAAAATAATAGGTAAGTATTTAGTAAATATTAGGTAGGTAAGTAAATATATGATAAGTTTTCGTAGGTTAATAAAACTAGCAAGGAACCTTACCTTAATTTTTGCGTAGATCGTACCAAAAATTAATATTCAACAAACTGAAGGTAGCCGGGCTATGAAATCGGGATGTCAAACACCTCAGTCTCCCCTCCCCCCCCCCTTCGTGACCACTTTCACGTTTCGGGTGCTTTACAGCACCCGAAACGTCGGTAATTAAAAAGTTAAATTAAACGCGATAAAATCTGTAAAAAATAGTTTCATTCAACTATTTATATTCCTAATTATCATATTAAATCTATTAAAATGAATTACTAGTGTTGTATAGATAAAAAAAAATTCATTTCAAAATGGTAGAATTTACGGATCTTTTACTTCACTGTGTTGTTTCCTTATTATTCGTTTTTATCTATCTATGTTGTATATTTATTGTTCAATGCAAATAAACCATTATTACACTATTAACATGGCACAGAACTAGCTCCAATTCTGGGCAAAAAACCCGAAGTGCGAGGCATGGGGCATGTGCTGTGTCGCTCTGACCTCGCGACTCTCACTACATTCTTTGACATCCTAAGTAATTCTGTTAAGATCAGTGTTTTCTTATCCAAATATTAAATACCGATCACTGAACTCTATTATGCAAGTATCTATAGTATATATAGAGGTCAGTGATACCGATGAAAATAAATATTATTTTACTTCTAAATTTTCTTCCGTGAATCGTTTTTACAGCTTGGCACTGCACATTTCACCATGGTATCTTCAAATTCAAACAAATACCGTCGAGAGAAACCATTGACCTAGTAGTAGGCCAATGAGAGAAACAATTAACGCACGTGGCCTTTCGTGACTAATAACGTCGCCCTTGCCTTTTAATACATAGGCTGCACTAAAAATATCGGGAATGGAATATTTCCACTGTTCCTGTCATATTCAAATCTTTTTAATTGAAAACTCCTTGGTTTTAAAAATCGAATACCATTTATTTATTTTAAAAAAGATTCTCGTTCTTGTCACAAGGTTTTGTCAAACTTGTTTAGTCGTTGAGAAAATGGAATTGACTCGAGAAAATTCAAGAGCGATGATTTATTATGACTTTCGAAGTGGTTTAACACAAAAACAGTGTGTTGACCGGATGATTTCTGCATTTGGTGATGAAGCCCCATCCAAAACCACAATTTATCGCTGGTTTGCGGAATTTCAACGTGGACGTGTCAAGCTCAGTGATGATCCCCGTCAAGGTCGTCCATAAACTGCAATCACCCAAGAAAACGTTGATGCTGTGCGTAAGCTGATTAAAGAAGGTCGACATGTGACATACCGCGAAATTCAGGCAACTTTGGACATTGACATGAGTCAAATACAAATAATCTTGCATGAACAATTAGGTGTAAAAAAGTTGTTTTCCCGATGGACACCGCATTCGCTCCGTGAAGAGCAAAAAGCGGCTCGCGTTACTTGGTGCATCAGAACTCTCGAAAGATTCCACGCAGGATCCTCAAATGCTGTATACAACATCGTATCAGGTGACGAATCCTGGATATACGCGTACGAATCCCAAACAAAAATCCAGTCACGAGTTTGGGGGTTCGAAAATGAGTTAAAGCCAACAAAAATTGTTCGTTCACGGAGTGTTGCAAAAAAAATGGTGGCCACGTTTGTCTCCAAAACCGGCTATGTTACGACTATTCCTCTTGAGGAATAAAGAACGGTTAATGCAGAATGGTATGTCAGCATTTGTATGCCACAGGTCGTTTCTGAACTACGTAAAGACGTCAGTCTCATTCTCAACGCTGACCCGAGTGTACGCGCGCAGGGAATTCCTTAAGCGGTGCGCTCGCGCAATCTTTTGATATACCTACATATCTGTAATTGTTGAATACGCGTCAAAAATGGAGTGTCAAAAATGTAAAAAGAATTTAGCAAAAAAAGGATCTCACTTCATTTGCCAAGGACCGTGTCAAGGAACTTTTCATAGAGGTTGTGTTAAAGGTCTTATGGCGGACATAAAAAATGGGAGGAATCGGGTCTACTGTAATAACTGTGAAGACGATGGATCGGAAGAAGAAGAACAAGAGGAATACTCACAGGACTACACTAAAATTCTCAAGGACATACAGCTAAAAGTGGCTGCCATTCCCGGGTTCAAAAAACAACTTGATTCCATTACGCAAAGTTTGAGTATGCTTTCCGATAAGTATGATATATTGATCGTAGAACATGAACAATCAAAAGATAAAATACATAAGCTTGAGAAAACTATCGCCGATGTCAGCAACAAAAGCGTCTATTTGCAAAAACAAAATACCGCCCTCGAACAAAAATTACACGAATTCGAGCAGGCATCTCGTAAAAACAATATCGAGATTGTAGGTATTGAACAGCTTCCCGGTGAAAATATCACAGAGATTGTCTCAAAAATAGGAGATATTATCAATGTGAGCAGTTCGGATATAGAATGGGCTAGACGTACTCGATCACCAAAAGAAAGTACCAAACCAGCGTCCATTATCGTGGGCTTTAAGACTACAGGTACCAGGTCGAGGGACAGCTGGCTTGCCCAACGTCGCAACTTATCAGAAACGACGAGTAATATGATTACAAATGGTTCGGCTTTGAACAAAATCTACATAAACGAAGACTTGACCAAGACAACGCGAGCCCTACTATGGTGTACTAAGAAACAGCTCCAAGGAATTTACAAATACATATGGGTTTCGAACGGGAAAATTCTAGTGAAGAAATGTGAAGGTGAAAAAGCAATATGCGTGCGAGCTGAAAGTGATATTTGTGATCTACTCAACAAAAAATGAAAATATAACTAACTACAGTGATTATAGTGTTTATTTTTCATATAAATTTCGCGGACATAAGCAATATAGACTCCATATTACACGATGAATCTGTAAGTTATACGTGTCTTGATAGCTTAAATACGTGGGTGCAACAATTGCACAATATCAAAGACTTATGTTTATTACATGTAAATATTCGATCCTTAAAGAAACATTTCAATGAATTTCTAGTTACTCTCGGTAGTGATTTGAGCCAATTGGATGTCATAGTGATAACTGAACCAAACATAAATTATTCATTATTATCTTTCTACAAAATTCCTGGATTCAAAGTTAATATTTATACTCGACAGGGACGAAGCGGAGGGGGTGTACTTGTGTATTCGCGGGTAGCGCTCACTGCGCGTGTAAGCGAAACAGCTGAGCTCGCGAGTTGTACCAGTGTTATGCGCACGGCGGAGTGCGTTTCCATTACACTAAACGTAAATGGGGAGCATATTTATTTAATTTCTATTTATAGGCCTCCTCGATTCCGCAACCAAGACAGAATTCGAGAATTTTTTGTTGAATTAAGAAATCTATTGGGCAAATTACCTAAACACTCAAAAGCAATAATCTGTGGTGACATAAATATCGACCTTTTAAAATATCAAGATAACAATGTTAAATTGTATGAAAATATAATGGCGGAATATGGTTTTGCCAGGTGCATATGTGACGTAACACGAAGGGAAATAGTCATGGGTAACATTGTAGAATCGTGTTTGGACCATATTTATATAAGGGCACCCTTATCATTAATTGAATCAGCCGTAATAAAACATAAGGTATCTGACCACTACTATATCACGGCAGCGATACAAAGGAAACGCGCTCCTTCCGTGAGTCATGTCACCCACTCTGATAGTCGTATGCCAATGCGCTCGGTCAATAGGTGCGTTCTAAATAATCGTTTGGTTAGAGAAAAATTACTTTTAACAAACTTTGATGATTTATTAAACATTAAGTGTCCAGTTGCGTTGTACGAAGCTTTTACTAGTATTTTTACTAATATTTATAATGAATGTTACAAATCGCAAACAGTTGGGGTAAATAAAAGTGTTAGAAATAAAGGATGGATAAGTGAAAACTTAAAACGAATGATTATTAAAAGAGATAGGTTATTTGTTATTTGGTGTAATGAATCAAAAAATATGATAAAAAGATTAAATTATACTAAATATAGGAATAAATGTAGTAAGGCAATTTTTAAATGTAAGATGGAATATGATAAACAGAGTATACTAGACTGTAACAAAAATATAAGGAAATTATGGGATAAAATAAATAGTTTATTGGGTAATGATAGAAAATCACTAGATGACTTTATACTTTCTAATATGGAAAACCAAGGCAATGTAAAAGAAATTTGTGATAAGTTTGCTGATAACTTTTTAAGTGAAGTCGACCTCATAAGGCACACATGTACAGAAAAATGGTTAGTAAGGGACAATTACGTTGATAGACCTGACGTATGTATGAGATGGCAACCGGTCAGTAATGGAGAAGTCAAACGTGTGATTAATCAATTAGATAAAAATAAATCGCCGGGAACTGATCTCGTACGGATGTCAGACTTAAAGTTAGTTGCTGATAAAGTAAGTCCTGTCATAGCTAATATACTTAACATGTCGGTAAAGCAACACAGGTTTCCGAATAAATTAAAAGAAGCTATAATTCGTCCAGTCCATAAAAAGGGTGATCGAAAAGTTTTTTCAAACTATAGACCAATTGCTATATTATCAAGTATTGACAAAATTATCGAGAAATGCATAACAAATCAACTTGGGTTTTATTTACAAAAAAATAACATATTAAATGAATGTCAGCACGGTTTTCAGAGGGGCAAAAGCACTAATACTTTATTATCAAAATTCACTGATGAAATTAATTCACATTTAGAAAATAAAAAATTTGTTGTTGCTATTTTTTACGACTTCAAAAAAGCATTTGATACCTTAGATACAGAAACACTTTTAAATGGAATGGACGAATGTGGCGTGGGACAGCCACTAAACCAGTGGTTCCGTGACTATCTCTCATCGCGTATTTTCCGTGTAAAGGTTGGTGGCACGCTTAGTGAGGCAACTGAGGTAAAATGCGGGGTGCCACAAGGTTCGGGGTGTGGGCCTATTTGCTACTTGCTACATGTTAATAGCCTATGTGACGTTCTTCAGTATTCCTCTGCATACATGTTCGCAGATGACCTATGTACACTACGGGCTGGTACCAATGTAGTGGAGACGTGTCACCTAATACAGCAAGATATAGATTCCGTAGTTAAATGGTCTCATGATAATGGCATCGTCTTAAACTCAGATAAAACCAAGTTTCTTATCATTCAGTCACCTTATATGTGTTCTACTGACTCGTCTCCTCAAATGTATAGCCATAACTTTGAATGCCTCCATAATGGTCTGAATAGTTGTCAATGTGAGCCTATCAAAAAAGTCGATTGTGTAACCTACCTCGGTGTTAAAGTTGATACTAACTTCTCGTGGTCCAGCCATGTAGATTATATTTGTAATAAGTTAAGATTACTTCTAAGCAAATTTTATCACTTAAGCTTTAAAGTTCCTTCTGCTACTTTAAAATGCTTATATTTTTCATTGGTAGATTCGATTTTGGGATACGCCCTTGACAGTTATGGTCTTACATTCAAAACCTACATTGATAAGCTTGAAGCACTACAAATTAGGTTTTTAAAGTTACTAGTTAATAAAAAAACTAAAGATATTTGTAAAGGTGATTACACAAAATTGTTCAAAATCTGCAAAATACTCCCAGTAAGTTTAAAACATAAGTATTTACTTGCCTTAAATAATTACAACTGTCGAGAGCGTACTCTAATACTAGTTAAGCATGGTCAGGGTACACGGTCGATATCTGCAGGCAAATTTGTAGTACCTAAAGTAAATAATTACTACGGGGACAGAACTTTAAAGAAACGTCTACCATACTTTCTCAATACACTGCCTGAGGATATTCGACGTGAACCAGTAAAAAACATATTTAAAAACAAATTAAAGCAATACTTATTGGCTAGTCTTAGTGCTTAATATGTTAATTATGTAAATGAGACTCAAATGTTCCTGCAGATAAACTGCGTAAGCAGTTTTGCGGGAATATGTATAATAAAAACCAAATTTTGTACTTTTAATAATAAATAAATAAAAAAAAAAAAAAAAAAAAACTGCAACCGCCGCATCATCCTCCATCACGACAATGCGAGTTCTCACACCGCACACAGAACAAAAGAGTTTTTAGAGCAAGAAAACATAGAATTATTAGAACATCCGCCGTACAGCCCCGACCTAAGCCCTAATAATTTCTATACTTTCCCTAAAATAAAGAATAAATTGCGTGGACAGAGATTTTCATCACCTGAAGAAGCTGTGAACGCCTACAAAACGGCCATTTTGGAGACCCCAACTTCCGAATGGAATGGTTGCTTCAATGATTGGTTCCATCGTATGGAAAAATGTGTCAAATTTTGCGGAGAATACTTCGAAAAGCAATAAATACATTTTTAAATAGTAATGTTGTGTCACTTCCTTGATTCCCGAAATTTTAAGTGCCGCCCTCGTACCCGTGCTTACTGTACATGCCGTTTATATGTTGCTTCTAATTATCGATTTTTATACAACCTACATAAAAGTGATACGACTTTTCGTATTAAGTGAACTATTAGTGGAATGATAAATTAAGTGCTCCAGTGTTGATTTTAGTCCGCTTAGGTGCTTTAAGAACTTTATATAGTCTGTTTTCCGATGTACCCGGTGACCACTGTAAGGTGGGACGTCCATTCCGTATACTGTGAAGCCATTCCTTTTTAGTTTGATATACTCGTTACTGTTTAAAACTGAACGCAGTCCAGTATACTATTACCCCCATTTTTAGACACTGTTTTCAAATGAAAATATTTATCATGTACACGTTTTCTGTTCAAGAAGAAAATATATAATTTGAATGTTGTTGCTTTTAAAACTTAATGTCCGAGTTTATTTCAATAACAATATAATAACAACCATTCTTGGAAGCTGTTAAATCTCTAGACGCTATTATGTTTTTTGATCACGTGATCAAAGTACTAAGAGCACCTTTTTTACATGGTAGAGCCATGCTGCAGCTATATTAGTAGTAGGTATAGTTGTAGCACGAATGGGTCAGCTCGACTGGGGAAGGACCACGCTCTCACAGAATACCATTGTAAAATAGCAGCTTAACGCTGCTGTGTTTTGTATGGTGAGTGTAGAGAACTGGAAACCCTTTTTACTGGAAACGAGGCATTCCATCTTAGTCCTCACGGGTGACAACGCATTTGCATTTTGATTCGTAATCGAGAATAGATGTAGATGTCTATGGACCACAGCAACCACTTACCATCAGGTGGGCTGTGTGCTCGTTTGTCACCCTGATCATATAAAAAAAACCTTACCTCGAAAGCGACACTGTTCACAGTAGAAAAATGGCGGCGATTTATGACGTCATATATTTTCCTAGGGTACTGCGGCAGTATACTGGCAGTCCATAACGGAACAAATTTTTTATCAGTGTGAGCTACAGAACACAATTACTCTTTATGTGTTAGCACTAAGCAGTGCTCGAAGTGTATATCGGAACACACCTAAGTGTCGTCGTAATCAGCTGTGAAAACATGTCAAACTATGCTGTATATGCTTAAGTATCTTTGCCTGTAAATAAAAAAACGAACGTCACGCATCACTGTACTCGTCATAAAAAAATATTTACAATTTACCCACCCTACCCCAGCCTACAAAAATGAGGTAAATAAAATAAAAAAAATACCAACAGACGTATTTTAAATAGCACTTTCCAAAATTGTTTATTATTGTAATAGCACCCTCGTAGATTGTGAATAAAAATAGGTAAAGATCGCGCATCTTATAACGTCGATACCACTCGAAATAATTAAAATTTTGTAGGTTTTGCAACTTAAAAAAACTTCACCCTTCGTGAATTAAACTTCACCACCATCGAAAATCCATAAAATGCAATATTAACTGCAATTATTTAATAAAACCTATTTTGTCAATTGCCGAATGCACATGGAGTGTTGGAGCATGCGCGACACATATAATCTAGGGTTTTTCTTCGGAGGATCTTTCGCGGCAAGTTCACGCCTATCTCTATTTTCTCTATTTGAATAGTAAATTGCGTGTAAGAGGTTAACTCATACGTTTCTATCTTAATCTTAATTAATAAATTAAGCTGAAGAAGAAAATTACAAATTTAGATTGAGCGCATTTCAAGATGACTTAAAACACTAGCTTAAAGATGGTATTTCATTTACTACACTTATTTATAATGTTAAGAGCGTTTTCGAAAGGATGACTTTATTTTTGTTTTGTATCCATACAGAAAAAGTCGTTCAACCTTCGACTTTTCATAAAATTTTATCACAGTGGGTCGAAGAAGGATCATGGATGGCAGATTTAAGTATTTCCAGACCAGCAAATAGATCTCCTTAGGGTATACCTACACCATGTGATCCAAATCAAACGATATATGTATGGCTTGATGATTTAGTAAATTATTTAACAGCCTTAGGCTATCCCGATGAGAAATTCACAGAGTTTTGGCCACCAACGTACAGCACAAGTATGTTTTTCTTTATTAAGGCGTATGAAATAAGCACGCGTTATGTGCACTTTTTTAAAAGCAGCTGTATACCCATGATGTTTTATGCACTTGGCATGTATATGAATCAACATCAGGTTTTCTTAATTTAATTTCAAAAGTTCATTATCATCCCATTATTTTTCATGACAATCAATTTTAATTATATGAAAAAACGTATTAAACATCTGCACTAGAATTTACATAGTTTTTGTTTAATGGAACATTTTTACTTTTAATTTCGCACAGTTCACTCGAGTAAAATTCAAAATGTTATCCATTCAAGAAAAAGAAATCATATCTGTGGGCAAATTTTGAATGACAGTAATAAACCATCTCTCTTCGAGAGATACCTAGCAATGTTCTCATTGAGAAATTTGAGAACAGAGGAAAGTGTTCTTTACCTTTTTGCAAAAGGTTATTAAAAAAGAAAACATGGATGATACCATACATTTTTTTTTAAAGTTTCAATTCATAAGTATCAATGAATTTTAATTTTTAGGTTTGAAGGCAGGCAGTGCACTGTTCCGGCATGAGGTTGCATTTGTACTTGGTGAGTTGCAAGAAGAAGTGAGTATCCCTCACTTGAAAGAGTCTCTCGAAGATGCAAATGAAAATGAAATGGTTAGACATGAATGTGCCGAAGCCCTTGGTGCAATCGCTACTCCTTACTGCTTAGACATTCTAAACAAGTATTTGGACGACGAAAAACGTGTGGTCCGTGAGAGCTGTGTGATTGCATTAGATATATGTAAATATGAAAATAGCTCAGAATTCCAGTATGCAAATGTTTTATCAAAAGTTTCCACATGATAATTATTGAAGTTTTAATAAATAATTATAAGTTGTGTAATATACAGCTGCGTCGTTAACATCAACTTGCTTAATTTTAGGAAACACTATTTTATTATTATGTTCAAATGGTTCAAATTCCACCGGCGTCGAAGATTCCGAATACTTTGGTTTTGTGTCTTTCCAGAGCCTCGCGTTAATCGGTACGTTTAAAAAGTCAATTGTGACTCAACTTCGGAACTACTGGGTACAGAGCTATGGCACTAATTCTTGCAGCTACCATTACCAAGGCAATGTCATTGTCGGGTTCTTTTTTAAGAGCCCAAGGCTTATGATGTTCCACCACAACATTAGCGCTTCTCAGAGTGGCCATTACCGCGTCTATTGCGTGATGGATGTAGAAGGATTCGTAGTGTTGTTTAGTAGTTTCTCCGAGAGATTCTATATTCTTTCGCGGTATTTCGGCTTGCTCAGATTTTAGCGCTTTAGCATAGATCGCTGCACTTGGTATTTCACCTTTGGGATTGACAACTTTGCCTGTACATCTGCTGACTAAGTTTCCTAAGGTATCTGCTAGCTCGTTATTGAAGATATTCAAAACCCTCTCCGTACTATAATCTATAAAAAAAATTGATTGAAAACAGTTATTCAAATGATATTAATATTAGTTAAATCTTTAAATGTTGTAACAAATTATTCTTACTCGCATCGTTATGAGTTGCCGAATCTCTGAGAAGAAAGTTCCGCGGGCCTTCCGTCGTAAATTGTTAGGCCGCATTGAAGGGTGATACAACATTACCCTTTGATTTAGACATTTTCTCACCATCAACGGTCCAATGCAAATGACAAAACAAAGTTTTTGAAGGTTCTAACCCAGCTGCTATTAAAAATGCAGGCCAATATATGCCATGGAACTTTAAAATGTCTTTTAACTTTGCCAATCACCTGGGCTCTTTTCTTTTTTTTCTTTTTTTCATATTCACACATATCCAATGCAATTACACAGCTCTCACGGACCACACGTTTTTCGTCGTCCAAATACTTGTTTAGAATGTCTAAGCAGTAAGGAGTAGCGATTGCACCAAGGGCTTCGGCACATTCATATCTAACTATTTCATTTTCATTTGCATCTTCGAGAGACTCTTTCAAGTGAGGGATACTCACTTCTTCTTGCAACTGACCAAGTACAAATGCAACCTTATGCCGGAACAGTGCACTGCCTGCCTTCAAACCTAAAAATTAAAATTCATTGATTCTTATGAATTTAAACTTTAAAAAAAATGTATGGTATCATCCATGTTGTCATTTATAATAACCTTTTGCAAAAAGGTAAAGAACACTTTCCTCTGTTCTCAAATTTCTCAATGAGAACATTGCGAGGTATCTCTCGAAGAGAGATGGTTTATTACTGTCATTCAAAATTTGCCCACAGATATGATTTCTTTTTCTTGAGTGGATTTGTAATTTTCTTCTTCAGCTTAATTTATTAATTAAGATTAAGATAGAAACGTATGAGTTAACCTCTTACACGCAATTTACTATTCAAATAGAGAAAATAGAGATAGGCATGAACTTGCCGCGAAAGATCCTCCGAAGAAAAACCCTAGATTATATTTGCCGCGCATGCGCCAACACTCCATGTGCATTCGGCAATTGACAAAATAGGTTTTATTAAATAATTGCACTTAATATTGCATTTTATGGATTTTCGATGGTGGTGAAGTTTAATTCACGAAGGGTGAAGTTTTTTTAAGTTGCAAAACCTACAAAATTTTAATTATTTCAAGTGGTATCGACGTTATAAGATGCGCGATCTTTACCTATTTTTTATTCACAATCTACTGGGGTGCTATTACAATAATAAACAATTTTGGAAAGTGCTATTTAAAATACGTCTGTTGGTATTTTTTTATTTTATTTACCCCATTTTTGTAGGCTGGGGTAGGGTGGGTGGAAACTTCGAACAAACGCTCGAAACGGCACACTCAAACAAACATGCGCAACGACGAGACTTCTAAGCGTTCGTCGCGGTGTTCTCAGTAGCGAGTGTCGCCCACCCCCTTTAGGGGTATATATGTTCTGTGGTGTCGCCTCAAGACTTTAAAAATGCCACGAACGTATTGCGTAGTATACGGCTGTTTGAACTCGGCTTCATCAAAATCGGAGCTATCTTATTTTAAGCTTCTTGCTGATTTTGAAAGGTAAGAATGATTTTATTGTCATTGTTATAATCGTTATCGAATTTATAAGTCCGTGTGATTGATCATAATGAATTCGTGAACTTATTTGTACATCCAGAATGCGGCGGTTTTGAGGCTATTAAAAAGCTGATAGTGCAATAGTGGTAACAAAAAGTAAATCCAAGATGGCGGCTGCAATAGGTATCATGTTTTTCGTCATGGGTGCCATTTTCATGGGTTTCGAGGGTGTTGAAGCCGATAGTGCTGTCGAAATATAAATCCAAGATGGCGGCTGCAATAGGTATCAATTTTTTCGTCATGGGTGTCATTTTCATAGTTTTTGAGTATGTTGAAGCCGATAGTGCTGTTAAAATGTAAATCCATGATGGCGGCTGCAATAGGTATCAATTTTTTCGTCACGGGGTGCATCGATCACTAATAAAAAACATGGGTATCATTTTCATGGTTTTCGAGGGTGTTGAAGCCGATAGTGCTGTCGAAATATAAATCCAAGATGGCGGCTGCAATAGGTATCAATTTTTTCGTCATGGGTGTCATTTTCATAGTTTTTGAGTATGTTGAAACCGATAGTGCTGTTGAAATGTAAATCCAAGATGGCGGCTGCAATAGGTATCAATTTTTAGGTCATGGGTGTCATTTTCATAGTTTTAGAGTATGTTGAAGCTGATAGTGCTGTTGAAATGTAAATCCAAGATGGTGGCTGCAATAGGTATCAATTTTTTCGTCATGGGTGTCATTTTCATAGTTGTTGAGTATGTTGAAGCCGATAGTGCTGTTGAAATGTAAATCCAAGATGACGGCTGCAACAGGTATTAATTTTTTCGTCATGGGTGTCATTTTCATGGTTTTTGAGGGTGTTGAAACCGATTTTTCGTTGTTGCTTTAAAAAAGAACACATAAACTGCAAAGTAGCTGATCTAATTTACAAAAAAATAAACAAAATCGGTTTCATAGTACCCTGTCCTTGTTTCCCAACAGTCAACTTCTAACAGTGGTAGAGCCACGCGGCAGCTTTTGCTGTCACACGGATGGGCCGGCTCGAACCGGGGTGGTACCACGACCTCACAGAAAACCAGCGTGAAGTAGAGGTTTACCTCTGCGTTTCGCTTGGTGAGTGCAGGTGGCCGGAGGCCCTTTTACTGGAAATGAGGCATTCCATCTTAGTCCTCACGGGTGACAACGCATCTACATTTTGACTTGTAATTGAGGATAGATGTAGATGTCTATGGGCCGCGGCAACCACTTACCATCAGGTGGACTGTGTGCTCGTTTGTCACCCTTATCCTATTAAAAAAGGTCTATTAAAAAAAATCATGTTCATTAGAATGATATTTTTTACACAGTTAAATTTAATAATAAGGAATTCCGAACTTGTCGTAGCAGACGAAAATATTTTTCTGTAAATAATTTGTAATAATCTATACAAATAAATAAAATTGAAGTGTCTGTTTGTAATGTTAAAATAACAGCTTTTTACTAAATGCATATGAAAGTAAATACGGTACTTATAACTAAATAACAATTTTTAAAATTTTTGTCTGTCTGTCCGTCTGTTTGTTCCGGCTAATCTCCGAAACGGCTGGACCGATTTTGACGGCACTTTCACTGACAGATAGCTGATGTCATAAGGAGTAACTTAGGCTACTTTTATTTTAGAAAAAGAATTAGGGTTCCGCGCTAAAAAATAAAAACCCTAACACGCGAGCGAAACCGCAGGGAACAACTAGTGAAGAATAAAGGTACGTTTTCGTCCCGTACGCTCCCGCCGAAACTTTCAAAAGGTTACGCCGTAATGACAAAGTTAAAGATCTATAGTTCTACACGTTGTTGTGTGTTAATATTAAATTGTTTTCCGTGTTTAAACTATCGTTTTTTGCTGAGGTTACCTATTTAAATTATAAGCCAGTTATTTAAATTCGATTGATTGATAAAAAAAAGCAATATCAAAACATTAAAAGTTACAACCCTATTGCTTCAATGGAGCGTAGGTAATTATATCCTCAACTAGGCTTAGTTTCCATACTGTTCATATTTATACTGTGATGTCAGCGAGCATGTGCGCTGGCTGACGTCGTGACAAACGACACGGGCTCCACCTTTCAGAACTAAGCGCTCACTGACACCAGCAAGCCCGTGGGCAGTGAATACGCCCAGATTTTAAAATAATTTCTTAATAAAATCAAATTTTGGTCTTTTGAAAAAAAATTTACAGTAGAAATGTTCATTAATAAATTGCCTATCCATTGGTGTAAATCGCAAAATAAAATAATACTTACTTTACGAGGAGATGATGTCTTATTCCGTGTTCTGTGAGGAGATGCATGTTATCAATAATAATTTCACATTTATGTGGTTTCGTTGTAAGGAGATTATATTAATATTTATTCCTTTAAAAAAAATTCGATATAACTCTTATGAAATCAAGATTATGTAGAAATATAATGTGTTTTTTATTTGTTGACATATCTTTTAAATAAAAAGTAGATAGCTCCTAAAAACCGCACAAATAACGACTAGCGCGACATTTTGCTCAACCTGCGCCTTAATCTCTTTGATGTATCGACACTCGAGTTATCATTCAACGGAAAACGGCATTGTTCTTGCCGTTGTAGAATTATCGCGTTAAGTGGTGGCCACACCTACATTCAACGCCCATCAACGCGATAATTAACGGCATTTCTCGTTAGTGTAGCCCGCGCATTATCATAGAACTATTAGGCTGTGTAATTACTCTAAGTATATTATATAAATAATAATTTAGGTTTGCGTCGTCGTCGTTGACAAAGTCAAAGAGAATACTGCTCTGAGATGCCGCTCGTCTGTCTGGAAGAAATCATAAATTTCAAAAATGACTTGATAAAAGTCATGAGTTTTTAAAAACCATATTTACACAAAAGCCTATTTCGATATAATATAATGTGTTAATGTAATTTGCAAAAAAGTGATTTAATAAACCAGACGCAATCCTGTTCATACCAAATGGATACTGATAATTTACAAGACGGGAAAAATAGTCCAAAAACTATTCCGGTTAATAGATTTTCTTTTTGCAATGAAAATAAAGTGAATAACGGTTTGAACAGCACTGAACATTGTAAGTTAGCATTCGAAAAGCGTGCAAATTATAGAAATGCAATAAATTTTAGCTACAGTTTACATAACAATCTAAGCAAAACAAAAATTCGCGACGACGAATTCATTCAAAGTAAACAATCATTTGAATCAATTTGTGGTGTTAATCAGGTAATAAAAAGTAACAGTAAGAGTTAAATGAATATTTGTATACGTGATTTGTACCTTTTTTTAATCATTTTAGAGTGAATTAGTTGATTTAAAATCTAGTACCCGAATATTATCTGATACTAATTCAAAACTAAACTTTTACGATGAAAACCCAAAATATAATCTCAAGCCGATAAAACGCCACGTAAGTTTTCAACGATTTGTTTTCAAATTTTTGATGCATAATATATGATAGTGCATAGATTATAAATGGTACTACAGTACGTCCTTGAGTCGAGAACCAACATATAACGCAATGGTTGTAGCGTAATATGTCGTGAGTTCAATACCCCGCCTGGGACAATGACTTGATCGTGACGACTTTTTCTGCCACCAGGGCGGCGCTACTTAGGAATGAGGTGAAATATATAGCAGATTTTAAAGCGGGGGAAAGTAAATTAGTTAGGAAAGTGTAGAAAGATTAATGTTTCTTTCTGATAATTAGATACTAGCTTTTTTAACATTATTAATACTGCTCCGTGCTAAAATTAGCAAATTTGAATCTGTTGAGAGGTCTGTTGTAGAGTTACCGGTGTCTGACTCTATGTCTGTTTGTCACTGGATATGTTATTTTTGAATTCTTAGAGACTATTGGACGTTGATGATTGAAATTTTGCGTAGATACCTACAATATGCCACAGAGCATGAGCAAGAGAGCAACACATGAGCTTATCAGAATTGCATTAATATCATAGGTCTAGCAACACCGATGTATTCTTATGAAGCGTACATAGTCTTGGAATCATAATTTTGTTATTTACATTTCATTCTTTACAATTGATTCATAACTAGCTAATACCCGCGACTACGTCCACGTGGCTTGATATATTAACAAAGTTTTCGTATGTGCGAAGGAAAAAACTTCAAAAAGATCGCAAGCAAAAATATACTTTGCTTACAAAATTTCTTTGTAAACAATATTCGTTGCTCCGTATGTAACTAAGATATATAAATTATCTGAGTTAGTAACGCGAGAGCAAGCGACGTACAGTTCACCATGTGAAAAACCCCGTATAAAAATTGTTGTTTCTTAAAACTTTAATAACTTTATATTTATATTAAATATACATATCGCAATAACTTTTTTTTGATAAGGACCAAGTGTCTAAGAAATAAAACTTAGTAAACCTAATTGAAACCTATCCAGTAGTTTTTTCCGTGATATGCGCACAACTGCAAATCTCTATCATTTTATTTATATAGATAGATGAAAGTTAATTTACTTTTGACAAAATAATGTTACATATCACGGTCTTCTAATAACTTACGGCATAATGTTTATTTGCGATATTGATATAAAATAATAATTTATGATTATATGATTCATATCATTGGCACCTTAAAATAGATATTTTTTTTTAAGTTCAATTAGACACAATTTCATAAATTTAAGAACTACATTATATAAAACGTCACGGTGAAAGTAAGCAGAACTACATTCACGAACGGGAGTAGAAATTCATTCGTCTAGTGGTGGCGGCGAAAGATAATCCACTACCCTATATCGAGCCGTGAATCTGGTAAGAGGCGACAACGGGAAATTTAAGCAGAAGATGAGCAGCAGCATTCTGTTCTAATAGCTTAAAATAATAAAAAGCTGCGAATGCCAACCCGCCTGACAAGCGTGTCAACTACGGTAAGGATTCAGTCTATTTGGCAACCTATTTCAGTACTGAGTACAGCACTGAGACATTGGTTTGTGTGAATCGCATCTTTTCAATGATGGTGACACTGTCACCTCGTCCCAATTAGCAACATTGTGAGTGTAAGATTATTCGCGCTCACTATTTTTATGGCCTACAAGCTATTAATACAGAATAATTTGCAATGTGTGATTCGTCTGCTATAAACTTCGACGAAAAAATAAATAAAAACTGCGGTTGCTAAGCCGCCTCTTAAATGAGGCACCTATGGCAAAATACTCCCTTTGAGGTAATTTATGAGAGAAGTCTATGTTCAGCAGTGTCACAGCAACCTCAATGACGTAGAAGGTACTCCTCCAGGATAAGAATCCTAGAGTAGAGATAACGGTTTTTAAGTAGATGTAATGAATGTCACTCGAATTTTCAATTTTAAAAACTTAATTTCTAATGTAAAACCAAATTTATTTCCATTGTCATATTATTTCTGCGGCCCAAATTAATTACTTAAATGACTTTTCATTTGCCCTTGCGTGTCAGCATTAAAAAGATAATATATAAACGTCGTTTTTTAACAGTGGGACGAAACGAACTGCTCAGCCTACAACAGACTCACTAGAAAGTGCCAATGCTTAAATAGAAGTTCCTATAACGATTTCATGATAATGTTTAATGAAAACACTAAGCACTCTACATGTGAAATTGGCGAAATTTTAAAAAATATGCGCATTCTCAAGAAGTTTATATACATGGGAAACGGATATACGAAAAATGCACTTAAGTTTTTAAAAGAAGTAAATACGTAATATTTTCTAAAATTTTTAATAGGTCGTCTCAAAATAAATGAATTTATATTTTCTTTGTGAAAACGTATACTTAGGGATATGTTACTGGTTCTTAATATCACAAGGTAAGGTTTTATACAATAATCAATTTATTCATTAATTTAAATACCTTTTATAATCCCGAATATCTACATCCAGCGCACTACAAGCAATTTGATATTTTTTAAATCTATAGAGATATGGGCCGTTCTCAAAATCTGACTTAAAATTAAAATTTTATTTTTATTTTGTTACTCGTATGATTCCAAGTGGCTTCAAATGAAAGGTATCTTATCCTGCATTATGAAGCACATATAAGCTTTGCTATTTTCACTGTAGTTTATACAAAAAAATAATAAAAATTAAAACACCTCTCCACGGAAGTGACACAACTCCACGGTAGGGATATATTTGTATAATTTTAATAAACTATGAATGATTTACTGAAGAATAAAACGATATTTAATAAATTATTATCTATGTTTATCAATCAATTCGGTATTTATTAATTTTTAGTCTTAATAATTATGTTTTTACGCTTAATTAATAATAAAATAATTAATACCTATTACTAATAAGTTTTATGGGAACAACAGTCTCTTATTCAATTCTATCTAGTCACTAAATGTGGTTTTAATAATAATTAGATTATTATTAATAAACATGGATGAATCGCTCGCGTCCGTAGGCTTCGACCACCTAACCCTAGGCCCACCCTACACGTATCCCCCGGGTGGTGCTAAACGAGCGACAAAGCCGATAGGATAGACTCGGCTTCTCGCCGGATGGTAGCGGCGTAAAATCTACCACCTCTTAGTTCGCACCATGAGCCAAGAAGAAAAAGAAATGGCCCCGAGTTCCCGGCGCCCCTTTAATGGAGCAGGGGTGCGAAGAATCTCCGGGGGAAAAACCGGCGACGAGGTTCGCCACCCGTCACGTCCTGTCTCCCGGAGGGGCGAAAAGTGGATTGCTGAGGCCCGTCTGGCTACGCTGAATGTATGTGGAGCAATGAATGATAAGATGGATGAAGTATATGAAATGATGAATGATAGAGGAATAGATGTGTTATGTGTAAACGAGACGAAACGTAAGGGAAGAGATGTCACTGCACATGGCATGTATACCGCTTACTGGTCTGGAGTAGACGAGACCGAGCGGGCATGCCAGGGAGTCGGTGTCATCCTTTCAGAAAGAATGGGTCAATGTGTGAAAGAGTATGAATGTGTAAGCCCAAGACTGCTGTGGATACGAATGAAAGTGGGCTTAAAGAAGTTGTTTGTACTAGGGGTGTACGCCCCAGATATGTCTAAGCCCACTTATATACGAGAGCAGTTTCGGGACATGGTAAGGCTGGTGTTGACGAAATGTAAGGAAAATAAAAATATAATTATGTTAGGAGATTTTAATGGAAGGGTTGGGGTGAAGAGGTCTGGTTATGAAAGGATATTAGGAATGTTTGGCGATGAAAGAATAAATGAGAATGGTGAAGACCTCCTCACCGTATGTGTGGAAAAGAATCTTTTTGTGGCGAACACTTTCTTTCGCCATAAGAGGATTCACATGTATACATGGGAAAGAGGGGATGATAGAAGTATGATAGATTTCATAATTGTGGATGAAAGGATGAGAAGCGCAGTGGTAGATACAAGGGTTTACCGGGGGTCCAACGTAGGGACGGACCATTACTTGGTCTTATGCCCAATTAATGGTCTATTCAGACGTTGGCGGCATCGGACATCTGTGTCTACCACTGCGTTACAGCGTATAAGAATAGAGAGGTTACAAGATGAAGGTGTGAAAAAGAAGTATAAATGCAGACTGAGGGAAAACATAAGTGGTTTGAATGAATTATATATGAATGATTTAGACTTGAAGAATGTATGGAATAATGTTAAGAAATTTTTGGTGGATGCGGCCACCGAAGCATGTGGTGTAAGTAAGAGAACGAATGAAAGGAAAAGTAATACGTTGTGGTGGGATGATGAGGTACGGGTGGAAGTTGAAGCAAAGAAGAGAGCATGGCTAGATTTACTAGCAACTAAAGCTGGTAATTCTGGCGGTATGAATGATGAAATTGAAAGAAAAAAGGCAGACTTTAGACGTATAAATAAGAGAATAAAAGAAGTTGTTGAAAGGAAAAGGCAAGAAAGGATAGATAAGAATGATAGAAGGATATCTGATAACTTCCAGGCAAATATTAAAATGTTCTGGAAGCTCGTAAGAACTGCCAGGGGAAATTCAAAACAGCCTAGAATGAATGCTATACGAGACGAGAATGGCTGCATGCTGAATGATGAAGTTTCAAATTTAAAGAGATGGAAGGAATACTTTGAAAGCGTGTTTAAGAGTGAAGAGTCGTCTGACGTAAGTGAAATAGAAATTCCGGAAGAAGTGGAGAGAGGTAGGGAGATAAGTGTAGATGAAATAATGAAAGCAATGAAAAGCATGAAAGCAGGTAAGGCAGCCGGATATGATAGAATATCACTCGAAATGCTAAGGGCTGGAGAGGGTGTGGTTACAGGCCTGCTGTACACCTCGTTTAATTTATGTTGGGAACTGAAGCGGGTACCGGAAGACTGGTGCAAAGCCGTTATAGTCCCAATATATAAGGGAAAGGGCTCGCAGCAGGATTGTAAAAACTACCGTGGTATCAGCTTGCTTAGCATTGTGGGTAAACTGTATGCTAAAGTGTTAATTGAAAGAGTTATGGAAGAAACTGATGGAAAAATTTGGGATGTGCAAGCTGGATTTAGAAAGGGGATGGGGTGTACGGATCAAGTCTTTTCCATGCGCATGATAGCGGAGAAGTTTTTGGCCAAAAACCAGAAAGTTTTGCGTTCATGGACTTGGAAAAGGCTTATGATAGAGTGGACAGGAATGTGTTATGGCATACACTGAACTCATTTGGGTTGAGCGCTGGCTTCATACAGGCATTGAGGTCTCTTTACAGGGAGTCCAGTGCTTGTGTCAGGATCAACGGGGTCTACTCGGACTGGTTTGGCATTCATAAAGGTGTCAGACAGGGATGTGTGGCTTCCCCGTGGCTGTTTAACCTATTTATGGACAGTTGTTTGCAAACTTTGAAAGTTGAAGAATGTGGGTTGAGAATGGGTGAGTCAACCGTCAAATGCCTTTTGTACGCCGATGATCAAGTCATATTTGCATCGTCGGTGGCCGAGTTGCAAATGATGGTTACTTTATTGAATTGGTCATTGAAAGAAAGGGGTATGAAAGTGAACGCAAGTAAGACGAAAGTTATGGTTTTTGAAAGAGAAGAAAGTAAAACTTTATGTGAAATAAGAATAGAAGGTGAGTTGATTGAGCAAGTGGATGAGTTTGTATATTTGGGATGTTTATTTAGCAGGGATGGTAGATATGATAAGGATATAGAACGACGTGTGAACGCAGGAAATAGAGTGAATGGGGCTCTACACGCTATTATGAGGAGCCAGAATGTGTCAAATAAGGCACATATGGCGATTCATAATGCTGTGTTAGTCCCTACTTTAATGTATGGTAGTGAAAGTTGGGTCTGGCAGAAGAAGCATGAGAGTAGAATAAATGCTGTAGAAATGCGGTCCTTAAGGAGTATGCTAGGACTGAATCTGAATGACAGGGTGAGAAATAGTGTGATAAGAGAAAAGTGTGGTTTGCAAGATGACGTTGTGACAAGGATTAAGAAAGGAATGCTTCGGTGGTTTGGTCATGTAGAAAGAATGAACGAGGAAAGAGTGACAAAGCAAAGCTAGACGAAGTTTTATCGACCAAATCGGCGATACATTAAAAATGGGCCAGATTAGGAGTACCTTTAACCGACGAGCGTGTATGCGTAGATATATGGATGTAAAGGAAGCGAGAGAGGTGTGTCAGGATCGCGCCAAATGGAAGTCCGTAGTCTCTGCCTACCCCTCTGGGTGACAGGCGTGAGTGTTTATATGTGTTATGTATTAATAAACATTATTGAGTGAGCAATGAGCATATAACTTTGCAAAACTCTTACGAAATAAGGCAACGGAGACTTTTAAAATTATTATTAATGAGAAACCATAATAAACTGATAAAAATTAGTAACAACTTAATGATCTTTAGAAAAATAAAACACGGCAAAGAAACATTGTATTGTGTGATTACGTTTACTAACGTAATTTAGCACTTGTAATAATACGTAAGTTGAGTATGGAATTTATATTACTGTGACTATATGTAGGTAATGTGTAAAAATATAAACATCCTTGTGAAAAATCAAAAAATAATAATAATAGCGATCCGCCCTGGCTTCGCACGAGTGATTTCTGGGTCTCGACATCAGCGCTACCTACCGGGTCCAATTGTGAATCGTTTAAATCATCCATGGATCCAGTCAAGTACACACAAAAAATGTCATCAGAATCGAGCCAGCCGTTTTAGAGTTTTAGCGAGACTAAACGAGCTATAGATTAAAAGTTAAATTTTTTTGGAATGAATTTACTTATTGCACTGTACGAATTTGGCGGATGGGGCTAAGCAATACAAAGTGTAAGATTTTTCCGTCACGACCCCCCTTTCTATAGTGCTAGCGAGATGGAATAATATTCATCTCCCTCATACTTTTTCTTATCTTGCCATGAAAGAAATATTATTTTAAATGACACTTCATTTTAAGGTCGGCCACATATCTACATACGGAATTTCGCTTCGGGATTCCGTTTCGATGTTCCGATTCGGGATTCCGTGAATGCATCACACACATACGTTTATGTCCATTTGGAATAGCAAGGGTCACTCTAGAGAGACGTTAACCATTGAGTGTAGACATTCTGCCAGCGAATAATGACGACCATTTTCTGATTGGGATTCCATTGTTGTTGTATCATTCTTACTAGGTGCATCCCCGTATCTTATATAGCTTGCAATATAATAAAATAAATAAATAAAATAAAATAAATTTTATTTCGTTTTTAAAAAGTACATGCCTTAAAAACTAGTAGTTTGGAACCTCCATTTAAGCAAATAATGCGTGTTTGGAGGGTCCGCCCTTCCATTACTATATTCATGTTACAAGGACCGCCTGTGCGTTCGGAATCCCGAACGGAAAAAAGTCGCTCCGAACGCAAGTTTTCCATAGATTTTGTATTGGTCGCAAGTCGCAACACACATTCCGTAGGTACCGAACGCGCTTAGCTCAGTGCACAGAGTACTTTTTTATATAGGAAATAATATGGCTCAGTGACTCAGTGTTCGCCGCACGACCGAAGCGAGTAGGTGTGTTTATGTATGTTTTTACATTTAATCTTATATGTGTATAGCTTTTCGTAACCTTTCATCTTATTTAATTTAATAATTCGTCGATAGAGTTTACAGACATCCATATTTAAAATATATTTCTGCATAGATAGATCTTTTTACATAATATTGACTATATTGCAAGCTTAGGGTGATGCACCAAGTAAGAATTATACAGCAACAATGGATCGCAATTAGAAAATCGTCGTCATTATTCGCTGGCAGAATGTCTAGACTCAATGGCTAACGTCTCTCAACTGACCCTTGTTATTCCGAACGGAAAAAAACGTATCTGTGTGATGTATTCACGGAATCCCGGGATTTCGAAACGGAATCACGAAACGGAATTCCGTTTCGATATTCCAATTCGGGATTCCGAACGCAGCAAGTCCATATAAAATCTATGACCCGCCACACACGTACGTTATTTTTCCGTACGGAATTTCTCCGATTCGAGATTCCGTATGACCGCCTGTGCGTTCGGGATCCCGAACGGAAAAAAGCCGCTCCGAACGCACGTCTTCCATAGATTTTGTACGAGTCGCAACACACATACGTAAATTCCGTACGGAATGCGCTCAGTGTTCGTCGCACGACCGATGCGAGTAGGTGTATTTATGTATGTTTTTACATTTAATCTTGTAGGTGTATAGCTTTTCGTAACCTTTCATCTTATTTTATTTAATAATTCGTCGATAGAATTTACATACATAAATATTTAAAAAATATCTCTGGATGGATAGATCTTTTTACATAGTATCGACTATATTGCAAGCTTAGGGTGATAAGGGGATGCACCTAGTAAGAATGATATAGCAACAATGGAATTTGCAATTAGAAAATCGTCGTCATTATTCGGTGGCAGAATGTCTAGACTCAATGGCTAACGTCTCTCAACTGACCCTTGTTATTCCGAACGGAAAAAAAACGTATGTGTGTGGTGTATTCACGGAATCCCGATTCGGGATTCCGAAACGGAATCACGAAACGGAATTCCGTATGTATGTGGCCGGCCTTATAGACGATAGTAATTGATTTCAGAAAGGAACTTCGTTCCAACCGAGTGTTCCACGACACTTACGCATGTTTTTTTTATTTTTAAGGCCGCCGCACTGCCACTTGTGGGTGGAATTTCGTGTAATCCGTTCTTGGTAATTTTTAAAATACCTAATAAAATATTCTATCTTATAGTTAAATTTTACAGTTAAAAGAGCTCATAAAAGAGCTAAGTCAGTACATAGGTGGAAATCTCACATAGATATGTGTATATATATATATATATATATATATATATATATATATATATATATATATATATATATATATATATAGCCTAATATGAAAGGGTATCGTGCAATAAAGTTACTTAGAAAAAACTTTGGCATATTATGGACTGAAGCTATGGTTGAGCATGCGGATCTGTCACTGCAGATAGTCCTCCAATGGAGCGATTCCAATCTTGTGACAATCAACGCCTCCAAGACACAAGCTTGTATTTTCACTACTAAAAAGAGCTCGCTAACCCTGACTCCAACTTTCAGAGATATATATTTGGAGTATACTAACCGCCTACAGTTGATAGGGGTTGAGATTGCTCCGAACCTCAGCTATGAGTGATTCATTGAGTGGGCAAGGGAGCAATGGTACTTCACGCCGGGACAGATTGAAGCGACCTTGCTAAAAGCGCAAGTCCGGTCAGAATCATTTCACAAGCTTCTTTGGGATCTTTTCCAAGTTTAAGGATAGGCATAACAATTTGGTTTGACCAAGACAGAGGTATATATGAAGATATATAGATATTGTTCAGGATTTATAGGGGATGCCATCTTTTTTGCCATCGATTTTAAGCCAGATAATACAGAGTTTAGTTCGGACAGTGAAAAAATTTGTTCATTATTGTTGATGGAAGATTAGACTGGAAAGGGTGAGCATATCGCAATAGGGACAAAAGGAGAGGCTAACATATCAGAGAAAGCTTCTAACCATAGTAGACAGTTATCAGAAATGTTGCTATCAGGAAGAAGAGAACCACGAAATATTTTTATATTTTTCCAAACTAATGTTACAGGTATGTTAGGTGACATGGATACACAAAATTGTGATAAAACGCCGGGACAGATTGAAGCGACCTTGTTAAAAGCGCAAGTCCAGTCGTGCATGGAGTACTGCTATCATCTATATGCTGGTGCTGCAAAATGCTACCTACTAGTGTTGGGCTCGAAGGAGAGACGTGCTAGGAGGCTTATTGGATACCTTGATTTGGTTTAAATCAATCTCATCAGCCTCGAGCATAGGTGCAGAGTAGCCAGTCCCTTGGTATTCTATAGAATGAATTTCAGAAAAAGTGCGCAGAATGTGCGCAGAAACTGCGCTGTTTCCTATCGTTTCCACCGTCAACAACACTGTTTACGAAATTTCAAGTATTCGAACTAAACGATTTTCTTCGTCTTTTGTAATGGGAACAGCAAAGGAGTAGAATAATCTGCCGGCGTTTTTCTTTCTGTCCGATTACAATCTGGTTATCTTCAAAGCACGAGTGAACAGGCTTTTGTTATAGGCTTATAGGTACTAAGACAGTGCGATTTACCATCTAGGGCTTCATTACCACTTACCACCAGGTGGTATTGTAATCAAGCACTGGCTTATAAGTTATAATATGGTTATAAGTAAATAAAATTATCTCTTAACCCTAACTGTTTTGTGTTAGCACAGCGGCCGAATCTTATATGGCAATAACTTGTACATGGTCCTCGTGTTCTTGGACTAATAATAATATGGACGATGTTTATATTTTGGTGGATATTTGTGGATTGAAATTACATTGTTAATTTTAATCGTAAGTCTTAATTTACCACGTGTTCGAATCCACGTAATCGAATTTTATATTAATTGTAATTTTAAATGCTGATTTAATTGGTGGGTAGCAGGGATCGAATTCGCATCGTACGGCGTACTATGAATTTCAAAAGCCAGCGTTTATCTTCTGAGCTACTAGAATTCCTTCCCGCTGGCTATGTGAAGGCCGCCGACTAAACTAAATCAATTAAAAGAGAAATTGAGAAGAATTATAACATTATGAAAATACTGCTCCAAAACGCTATAAGAGAGGAGCGGAAGCATGCGCCCATGTGATGTATGTTTACGTGGTAGAGTCATGCTGCAGCTATATTAATTGTATAGTTGTAGGACGAATGGGTTGGCTCGACCGGGGAAGGACCACGCTCCCACAGAATACCAGCGTAAAATAGCAGCTTAATGCTGCTGTGTTTCGTATGATGAGTGTAGAGAACCGGAGATCTATTTTATTAGAAAAGAGGCATTCTATCTTTGTCCTCACGGCTGACAACGCATCTGAATTTTAATTCGCAAATGAAGATAGTTGTAGATGTCTATGGGCCACGGCAATGACTTAACATCTGGTGAGCAGTGTGCTCGTTTGTCACCCTAATTCTACAAAAAAAAATGCAGACTAACTTCTTTTTTTTATAGGATAGTGTGCGGGTTGGCTCGGTAACTTACTTTATACTCTCACTACGTTTTTGTATTCAACCATGTTGTTTATTTACAGGGTTTATCAGAATGCTCGTTGACTGAAAAAGCAAACATCATTAAAGGTTGTGCCCATGCCGACATCTGTAACATATTTGAAGAGCATTCGCTTGTCACTACGTTTATATATTTTCCGTGCAAATACTATGGACATCCTATAACGCAGGTTACTCCACCTTTAAAAAATAATGTAATATTATATATATATATATATATATATTAATATTTGGAATTCATCTATCCATCCATTACAGTCTATAAAAGTCCGCTGATAAATATAAGCCTCCCAAATAGGCCATTGCCTCATTGGGGGATTTCGCTAAAGCTGCCACGCCCGTAATACGGGTTAGCAACAGCGGTTTTTTTTAATAATTTGGAGTTGTTATCAGGAAGATGCTGCTGCCCAGCTCCTGTTTCAGTTTCCTTTTGTCGCCTCTTACGACGACACCCACATCGTTTGGAATATGAAATAGCAATTGATTTTGTCATATTTATAAATATAAATACATATCTAATAATCGGTTACAATCGGTTGTTTTTGTTTTCAACAGATGTCTGCTAATTTAATTTATAAAATTGCAAATACAGAACAAGGAACGCGTTATTTAAACTATAATTCTAAAATAATAGACGACATCACACGATCATTGAAGAAGAGTAGCTCAAAGTTTAATTTAGAAACCATAGAGTTTTTAAACGCTACGCTAAATTTACTGCAAGAACATTTTGTGCGACCCGTCAATATTGCATTTTATTGCAAGCCTGTTATTAAAGGCCATGATTTCTTTTTTAATGAAAGAGCTCAAGGTAAAACTTGTTTAAGCCTAAGTCATTTTAGAATTCAAAAAGTTAATAAAGAAGTTAATACTTGTGTTATAAAACGTAAAAAAATTATCCCCCAATACACTAATTAGGCATAATTATAAATGGAGTAAATTTAAGTTATTATTGTTCAAGTACAAGTTCGGATAATAGATATTATGTACCAAATTTAATGTAACAAATTTAATTGTTAAATCGATAAATAAATGCTAGCCCTTTCATATCGCTTTTGCTGTTTTAGTCATAGGTACAAGAACATTAGGTAGGAAGAAATCTTAATAAATCTTGATTTACTCAAAAACCTGAGTTATTTCGAATAAGTGAAATGCCTCATCCACACGCTTGGCAAACAACGGCAAACAGCAAACACCAAACAGCAATCACGAACGTGTGGTTGGTTGTTTGTCTGTTTGTTTGTTTGTTTGTTTGCGGTTGCCAGTGATCGGCGTTGGTGTCGGTTTTTGTGCACCAATCAAAGGGTATTCGACAAACGTGTTCGTGTATCCACACGTTTGGCAATCAGTCAGTAGTAGTACGCGCGAGCTTGCGGCTTGCGGGCGGCGGAAGGAGTTACTAGTGGCTATTATTATTATACTCTACGCCAATGTTACCAATCCGAAATTTGTCTCGGAGGTAAATATGATTTCAGAAGTTGAGTTTCCTACCAATTCTACTTCGAAAAGTTAGTAGATCTACCACCTATATTTTTTTAAGTTTTCTAGAGACCTCCCAATAATAATGTGATTGACTCTTAATTAATGTTTCTATTGATTAACAAATATTTCACCTGTTTTTATAAGGAGCCCCGTGTGAAAGCAGGATCATCAATTCCCAAAATAAAATCCGAAAAAATGATATAAGATTAGTAGCTATATCCTATATATCGATAAGTTTAGTATATCCTGATTTAATAATTTTTGGACTTTCGTAGTTACACAACAAGAAACTCTTATAGTTTCGCCATGTCCGTCCGTCTGTCCGTCCGCAGTTTTGCTCAGACCCTAGGTGCTACAATTCTGTAATTTGGCACAGTTATAAATATTAATCATGCCAAGAAAACTGTGAAATAAAATCTTAAAAAACATTTTTATTTTGGGTACTTCCCATACAAGTAAATGGAGGATGATTTTTTACGTGCCTATTCTATCATGTGGGGTATCGTTGGATAGGTCTTTCAAAAACATTGGGGGTGTTGAACAACATATTTTCGATTCAAGGGTCCGTTTGTGAAATATTTAGCTTTAAAGTGGTATTTTTCATTAGAGTCATGTGTCCCTCTCACTACCAACTTAACCGATGTTTATCGAAATGTGAAAAGTATACCCAATAGTAGTTTATATAATGCAGTTAAAAGGAACTATCACAGCTAAGTAGAATCAAGAAGTTGACCAACTTATAAAATATACTTAGATTAGTAAACGTTTCGTTACATTTTCATAGAAAGGACCTAAGACTAGCTGCATTAATAACTGTAATGTTATTGTAAGCTGTTAAAAATAAACATTTTTTGAAGAAAACTGCTCATATGCATTACTACTACTAGTTTAGGCGAAGCGCTTAAAAAAATAGTATATCATTTTCATTCCATAAAAAATAAACAATTGTGCGTTTTGAAAATATTGCTATTAAATTATATAAGGCGCTTCGAATAAAGAGATAATCTGAGTTAAAAGTAAATAGATTCGATATAATGTCGAACGAAAGTTCGGGGTTCGATTCCCCGGTCAAGCATTAATTTATAAAAGTTTGTTTTTAGATTAATTTAGAGTCACGTGTTACATAATAATCAGCTATGCAATACGAATAAAAGCGTTCAAACCAACGTTGTTTGAACCTGACGACAATTTATAGCAGTGATAATTGAGAATTCATTTAAGATTCTATGGTAAATAAATTCTTCAATACAATAACCTTGAGAGCAATTTATCTTGCCTTATTTTTAAATAAAAATAGGTCAACCCGAAAGTAATCGCTGCCACAAGCTCGTCGTCCGTCATATTTGCCTATCCGGAATATACTAGCACGTTCGCCGAACATGTGGATGCCGTGTTTGTGTTGGGTGAATATGGTCGGTGTTTGTCCGTGTGTTTGTGGCAAACACCAAGCGTGTGGAGGCGGCAAAACGTGAACTCAATCCATATTTGTCCGTATTATAGAGCAAGATTCCAGGCCCACCAGACGTCACTTATTTTCTGACGAACGAAATGTATATGATTGAGTAGTGTCAGTATGTACTATGATCGCATGCCTACCTGCTAGTTTGACCAGTGGGCCATTTTTCCAGGTATGTATCAAGTGATCAAGGTACGTAAAAATAATACCTCACGTTAATTCTCCCAGCCGATTTTACGTAAATGTTAGATAATATCGTTAAAAATCAGTCATCAATACTCCCAGACACTTTCGGCCGGCAGTATCGCTTTGCAGACGCTTTAATGATCTCAAAAAAAATTACTCAATTTCCCTTAAATTCTGAAGCTTCATTTTTATATAGCCAGACAACTATTTTAAAACTTTTTACAAGAAGGTAAGCTAGCAGGTAGGCATGGGATCATAGTACATAATAACACTTCTCAATCATACACATTTTTTTCGTCAAAAAATAAATGACGCCTGGTGGCCCTGGGATCTTGTTCTATTACTAAATCTTCTTAAACAAATGCTTAAAGAATACGACAACAGTACTATTAATATAAAAGTAACCAATCTCCATAATAACGTATTTTTTAAGAATATGATCACAATATAATATATACTACATATTTAGGGTAATATAAATGGGTAATGGTAAGAAACTCGGCTACTGAAGTAAACATTACAAACAACACACAGTAACGCAGTACACGCAGAAACAAACAGTACGCGTTAGATTAGATGGCCGAGCAACAGGCTAAATAAACTGTCTTCCCGCAAGTAAAGTAAAGTAAAATTGCAGCTTATTTACGTCCCACTGCTGGGCACAGGCCTCCTCTCATTTTTGAGAGGGTTTTAGGGCACGGAAATGTCCGCCGCGCTGCCCCAATGGATGTTGGCGAACTTCACATGTCTTCGAAATATTTTTTTTCTTATTTCTCAGACATGCAGGTTTCCTCACGATGTTTTCCTTCACCGCCGAGCATGTGGTAAATCAGCACTTAAAATTAAAGCAAGTTACCTACCACTTTTAAAGTTTCATGATTTTTTTGTATAAATAAAGATTAATGCATCAAAGCATTAATGGAGATATACCTATTTGGTAACAATTTTATCCATACATATTACAAATTTTTAGACAAATAGTTCATTAATTCTCTCTACTAATATTTTTCCGAAAAAAAAAACCAATACTTCATGGTTATCTTTTAAGCATCGCTTTGAACCTTATGCCGCCTCTACACGTTGGCCAACACGCTGGCGAATGTGTTGGCCAACAACGATGGCCATCGTGTGGAGCGGGTGTTTAAGCTACGTTGGTACGTATTGGGACGATGGCCCACAAGTTGGCGCGAGATCCGTCTGGTGTCGGTTTTTTACAAAAGATCAAAGGGTTGTGGCAGAGTATTGGCCGCCGCGTCCACACGTTGGGCGCACGTTTAGTTTGCTACGAGCTCTCAGAGTGATTGCACGCACGCACGCTTAAATTTTATATGCACGCATCGTAACTAGTGTCTACATAACGGCAATAACAATGACCAATGAATAAACTTTTCGCTTTATAGAGCCCTACCAAGCTGAAAATTGTTTGTAAAACACAAGTCTTTTTAAAAAAAAATGTTATTATACACAGGATTTTCTCCTGTATCGTGGAGGCAGTTTAGAAACATAAATTGCATAAGGACAAACATTCAGACCCGGAGAAATTATGTGCAGGCTATACAAATACTTGTTCCGTGCGGGATTTGAACCCGCGGCCCCCAGGGCAGCAACTCATTGCTAAGCCACTACGCCACGGAGCCGTCAAGAAATAAAATTTCTTTTTTCCATTACTTTTTGATCACCCTTATCTTATACACATTCACGTTGTAGTGATTGATGTATTCATTTTTATTTATTGATGTATTAATGCTATATTATAGGTAGCATTTAGCGTGAAGTAGAGGTTTACCTCTGCGTTTCGCTTGGTGAGTGCAGGTGGCCGGAGACCCTTTTTACTGGAAATGAGGCATTCCATCTTAGTCCTCACGGGTGACAACGCATCTGCATTGTCACCCGTGTTGATTCGCAAACGAGGATAGATGTAGATGTCTATGGGCCGCAGCAACCACTTACCATCAGGTGGACTGTGTGCTCGTTTGTCACCCTTATCCTATAAAAAAAAGCATACTAAAATCAAATTAAAAAGTAGGATACTAAAATTATGTTTTTACTGTCTTTATTATTCCCTATTAGTTTCTTTATTTCGTTAATAATACTTTAATTTTTAGCTATGGAAGAGCGAAGCCACCTGTTACAGGCATTATTTTGCTTACTAGGTGACCTCGATCACTGATCGTATAGTGTAACTTTAATGTTTGACAAAATAAATTATTTATTATTATTATTATTTAGTTTTATCCTATAATTATATAATAAGAATAACGCTTTTTAGAAAAGGCTTTGTTTAATAAAATTTTACAACAGTTTTATAGACAGGCTTCGAATATTTTCCAGGCCTTAGTTGTAAAAGTATTAATTATACCTATGCCTAGGTGTGTTAATGTTTATATAGTTTACTTATCTGTATAACGTTAGTGTATAATAAAGAAATATTAAAAATACTAAATATTAAAAATAGTGAAAATTAAATAAAAAAATAGTGGTATGCTGTGAATAAATAAACCGCAGCAGCCGTTAGCGCTTCAATAAACATTTTAATTCATTCGTCCGCACATTGGCCTGAACCGAAGCAAACTGAACGATCTTCCAACGTGTGGACGCGATCACAATTTCTTGGCCAATATCTCTGCCAACACATTCGCCAGTGTGTTGGCCAACGTGTAGAGCCGCCGTTAGGCGTAACAAACCTATGGCTGTTTCAAGAAAAGTACTGCCTCCTATTGAATACTGAAATAAAAATACGCCCCCGGAACGTCTCGTATACGCTAATGGTTACTAACGTGAGGTTTCAGCTGGTATAAGTCCGATATAACCTTTTCGTTGCCGCCACAGCGAAAGATGTCCATGAGGCATTCCCCACGAAAAAGGAACATAAGCCCCGACTTCATTTCATTTTCATTATTGTTTGTTTACATATATAGGTACCTATTGTTACCTACAATTTTTTTATGAGCCACACCACACAACACACCAGTGTTAATAACTATTTGGGTTTTATATAGGTACCCATTTACCTGTTCATGAAATAGGAGCGCTTGGCTAAGTGGTCGATGTGTCTGCCCATCTTATGTCTTTTGTATAAGGCACAAAATTACCTAAATTGTTACTCTGCGTATTCAAGTCAAGGTCAGCGTTCATAACTTATACATAACTCTCGTGGCACAACCTATACCTACGACTTTACTTACTTATCTTGGTATGTGTGTGTAAAGTATCGTAATATACCTTTAGCATTGTTAATAGATGCGCACGTAAAGGTATGAAAAGGTATGCTAATAGATGCGTGTGCTTTGTAAGCTTAAAGCACAGTAAATATATAGTAGGAACAGTATGGAAACTTCCTACAAACGCTCGAAACCATTGATTATGTTACACTAGATAAGTAATTGCCGCGCCAAAGCGTTGCCACTTCACATATGGCCACAGCCATATGCCCAGCGAACGTCGGTTCAGTGTTCAATGTGACGCCGTCCGAGTTAAGCCGAACGATTCACGACAAAAAATGGGTAAATGCGTAGTGAAAGAATGCGATTCAAGGTCACAAAAACATAATAAATCAAGCGGAATCACTTTCCACACGTAAGTTGTAAATTATATATTCATATTAACGTTCAAAACACTAAAAAATAAAATAAAATATCGAATATTGCAATTTAGCTTCAATGTTGCCACTTTTCCGCCTTTGTGATTTTTCCACATTAATGGGAGACTATATAATTTATGGAATAAGTTAATTTTGTTTTAAAATAAACAAGTAAAATTGTTTCTTTAAAAATAAAAACTATGTTTCAACCTTTATACAAAATAATTAATTATTCTTATTTTAGTTTATTCATGAATGGTCTATTAATTATATTTTATTATTTTATTTTATATTAATAAATTTGCATTGCAAACTTTCCGAAACTAAGTCTTTGTCTACTAAATTTGGTTTTATGACATTAGCTACAAAAACATTAAAAGAGTTTCAAGGAAATAAATTATTAAAAGAATTTGCAATACACCCGGGAGATCATTTATCTTCAATACAAGTTGATCATTCCCTTTTATTGATTATAATGCCATTATATAGACACCGGCACAATTAGCGGAACACAAAAAAAGCAGGATTTTAAAATCTTTTACTTGAGGAACTGGCCAGTTATGATATTTTTTTAATTTATTGTCAAATTTGAAAATAGAAAATTAGATGACATACACTTTTTTCATTCATTTGTTTTATTTTCCCGAGCAATACGTTTTGTCAACTTGTTCGAGTAATAACTACGTAATTGTAATTTTTTTGAAAAATTGCACTTAATGGTTTTTTATAAATTTGTTATTCTATAGGCAATTTTGTTTATTAAAAGCTCTTTATTATGCCTGACTTAAGATCACTGGAAATCATTAGGGCTGATGAAATGAGAAGAAATGGCCATACCTACAGATCGATTGCCTCAAAGCTTCGTCGACCAGTATCAACGATTCATCGCAGCATCCAGCGGTACAGATCGTCTAATCCTCTTGTGAGGAGGAGGGGTCAAGGTAGAAAAAGATGTACATCGAGGCGAGAAGGCAATTTTTTACAACTTGGAGTTCGTAGGAATACGCGATTAACGGCTGTACAAGCTCGAAATGAACTGGAAGACGTTCGAGGAGTACGAGTAAGTGAGCGTACAGTTCGCAGGAGATTTGAAGAAGTTGGTTTAGGGTCGTATATACCTGCCAAAGGCCCAAAACTTGAGAGACGTCACCGCGTAAACCGATTAAGCTATGCGCGAGAACATCGTCATTGGGATTTGAACGAATGGCAGCAGGTTCTCTTTACTGATGAGTGCAGAGTTCTTTTAAAACAGATCGATGGGAGACAGCGAATATGGAGACGCAAAGGAGAACGCCACATACAGTCTAATTTTGAACACACAGTGGCTTATGGTGGCGGCTCGACTATGGTTTGGGGAGGGATATGTTTGGGAGCTCGCACGGAGTTAGTGACAGTCACAGGAGGGACCATGACAGCAGATCGATACATCAGAGACATTTTAGAAGAAAATGTTGTACCATTTGCCCCATTTATTGGTGACGACTTTATTCTAATGCAAGATAATGCTCGTGCTCATAGTGCACAATCGGTACTGGCATATCTAAGCCACGTAGCCACCGGTGATGCAGTGGCCAGCAAATTCCCCCGATATGAATCCGAAAGAGCATGTCTGGGACTTGCTAAAAAGAAGGGTTAAATCCAGAATGCCATCCCCCAACAATCTGAATGAACTTGGAAACGCATTACTTGAGGAGTGGGAGCGGTTGCCTCAAGAAATCATCGATAACATAATCTGTAGCATGCCCAGACGAATGGAAACCGTAATCAGAGCAAGAGGGGGAAACACTCGTTATTAATTTTGCTTTAATTTTATTGTTAAATCATTTAATGCTTACTTTTTTATTTTTTGTGATGGTTCATAATCATCTAAAAATTTCACTTATTTCAAATTTCTTTATTTTTCAATAAAAAATAACGAAGACTTTTCAAAGTCGTTGTTAAAAGATGTTAATCAATTTGTTATTTTGTGTCTAATTACATTTTCGTCAAATATAAGCGTTATTATCTCATAGTCTCACTTTTTTTTCTGTTCCGCTAATTGTGCCGGTGTGTATATATAAATATTTAAAAATAAGATTGTACCACGAAAGTAAATTATACACTCAAACACACAAAAAAGAATCCTTTTGTATAACTCAATGCTCGAAACGGCACACTCACACAAACATGCGCAACGACGAGACTTCTAAGCGCTCGTCGCGGTGCTCTCAGTACCGAGTGTCGCCTCAAGACTTTAAAAATGCCACGAACGTATTGCGTAGTATACGGCTGTTTGAACTCTACTTCATCAAAACCGGAGCTATCTTATTTTAAACTTCCTGCTGATTTCGAAAGGTAAGAATGATTTTTATTGTCATTATTATAATCGTTATCGAATTATAAGTCCGTTTGATTGATCATAATGAATTCGTGAACTCATTTGTACATCCAGAATGCGGCGGTTTTGAGGCTTTTTAAAGCTGATAGTGCAATAGTGGTAACAAAAAGTAAATCCAAGATGGCGGCTGCAATAGGTATAATTTTTTTCGTCATGGGTGTCATTTTCATAGTTTTTGAGTATGTTGAAGCCGATAGTGCTGTCGAAATATAAATCCAAGATGGCGGCTGCAATAGGTATCAATTTTTTCGTCATGGGTGTCATTTTCATAGTTTTTGAGTATGTTGAAGCCGATAGTGCTGTTGAAATGTAAATTCAAGATGGCGGCTGCAATAGGTATCAATTTTTTCGTCATGGGTGCATAGATCACTAACAAAAAACATGGGTGTCATTTTCATGGTTTTCGAGGGTGTTGCAGCCGATAGTGCTGTCGAAATATAAATCCAATATGGCGGCTGCAATAGGTATCAATTTTTTCGTCATGGGTGTCATTTTCATAGTTTTTGAGTATGTTGAAGCCGATAGTGCTGTTGAAATGTAAATCCAAGATGGCGGCTGCAATAGGTATCATTTTTTTCGTCATGGGTGCATAGATCACTAATAAAAAACATGGGTGTCATTTTCATAGTTTTTGAGTATGTTGAAGCCGATAGTGCTGTTGAAATGTAAATTCAAGATGGCGGCTGCAATAGGTATCAATTTTTTCGTCATGGGTGCATAGACCACTAACAAAAAACATGGGTGTCATTTTCATGGTTTTCAAGGGTGTTGCAGCCGATAGTGCTGTCGAAATATAAATTCAATATGGTGGCTGCAATAGGTATCAATTTTTTCGTCATGGGTGTCATTTTCATAGTTTTTGAGTATGTTGAAGCCGATAGTGCTGTTGAAATGTAAATCCAAGATGGCGGCTGCAATAGGTATCATTTTTTTCGTCATGGGTGCATAGATCACTAATAAAAAACATGGGTGTCATTTTCATAGTTTTTGAGTATGTTGAAGCCGATAGTGCTGTTGAAATGTAAATTCAAGATGGCGGCTGCAATAGGTATCAATTTTTTCGTCATGGGTGCATAGACCACTAACAAAAAACATGGGTGTCATTTTCATGGTTTTCAAGGGTGTTGCAGCCGATAGTGCTGTCGAAATATAAATTCAATATGGTGGCTGCAATAGGTATCAATTTTTTCGTCATGGGTGTCATTTTCATAGTTTTTGAGTATGTTGAAGCCGATAGTGCTGTTGAAATGTAAATCCAAGATGGCGGCTGCAATAGGTATCATTTTTTTCGTCATGGGTGCATAGATCACTAATAAAAAACATGGGTGTCATTTTCATAGTTTTTGAGTATGTTGAAGCCGATAGTGCTGTTGAAATGTAAATTCAAGATGGCGGCTGCAATAGGTATCAATTTTTTCGTCATGGGTGCATAGATCACTAACAAAAAACATGGGTGTCATTTTCATGGTTTTCGAGGGTGTTGCAGCCGATAGTGCTGTCGAAATATAAATTCAATATGGTGGCTGCAATATGTATCAATTTTTTCGTCATGGGTGTCATTTTCATAGTTTTTGAGTATGTTGAAGCCGATAGTGCTGTTGAAATGTAAATCCAAGATGGCGGCTGCAATAGGTATCAATTTTTTCGTCATGGGTGCATAGATCACTAATAAAAAACATGGGTGTCATTTTCATAGTTTTTGAGTATGTTGAAGCCGATAGTGCTGTTGAAATGTAAATCCAAGATGGCGGCTGCAATAGGTATCAATTTTTTCCGGCTAATCTCCGAAACGGCTGGACCGATTTTGACGGCACTTTCACTGGCAGATAGCTGATGTCATAAGGAGTAATTTAGGCTACTTTTATTTTAGAAAAAGAATTAGGGTTCCGCGCTAAAAAATAAAAACCCTAACACGCGAGCGAAGTCGCAGGGAACAACTAGTGAAGAATAAAGGTACGTTTTCGTCCCGTACGCTCCCGCCGAAACTTTCAAAAGGTTACGCCGTAATGACAAAGTTAAAGATCTATAGTTCTACACGTTGTTGTGTGTTAATATTAAATTGTTTTCCGTGTTTAAACTATCGTTTTTTGCTGAGGTTACCTATTTAAATTGTAAGCTAGTTATTTAAATTCGATTGATTGATAAAAAAAAGCAATATCAAAACATTAAAAGTTACAACCCTATTGCTTCAATGGAGCGTAGGTAATTATATCCTCAACTAGGCTTAGTTTCCATACTGTTCATATTTATACTGTGCTTAAAGCATAAATACGTTCGTATCGCTATTTGCACGGTCAAGATCACCTGTGGTAGTGCACATGTGTGCGTGTGGTACGAGCGTTGATAAGACGAGTGCGATTAATCAGGGACAAATTGCTGTGACAGTATGTGTTAAAATAAATCCAAGAATAAAATCGATAGTGAAGTGGGGGATAGCGAACCTTTGGCTCCTTGTTAACCTACATACAATAGCGATACGTTAAAATTAAGTAACAATAATATGTATTAACTTGCCGAACGACACACTATAAACCCAAACGGGGTTTCGTGTCGAACAGCCATAAAAATCATCGATATCGTGGATTCGAGTCCCACTTGCCATATTTTTCTTGTCATGTTATTTATTTATCAGTAACCTTTACTTTCTATTTTTTTTTAAATTTCTATTATATCACGCTCCTTGGGAATAAAAGTCCGATATGAGAAGATAGAGTGCCGTGTAGTGGCGGTTAATAATATCCACTACCCCATATCTTCCCGTAGGTGTCGTAAAAGGCGACAAAGGGAAACAGGCAGGAGATGGGCAGCAACATCTTCCTGATAACAGAAAAATTACAATAAAAAAACTGCGGTTGCCAACCCGCTCGCCAAGCGTGGCAACTATGGCAAATACCCCCCTATGACGGTAACAAAGAGACGGCCCCCAGTCCCCGGTGGCCCCGCTATTCCTGGCTACGGTGACGACGATGGTAACGGCGGGGCAGGGGGTGCTAAGAATCTCCGGTGGAGGTTCGATTGCCACCTAAGACGACTCGACCTGGCAACATACAACGCACGCACCCTGAGGACTGACGAGAAGATCGTGGAGCTGGAAGAAGAGATAGACAAGTTACGCTGGCATATTATAGGATTATCCGAGGTCCGAAGAGAGGGGGAGGACACGGTAATCCTCGAATCTGGCAACTTGCTCTATCACCGGGAGGGCGACCATCTGTCCCAAGGAGGTGTCGGATTTATCGTCCACAATTTTCTCGTTAACAACGTTGTAAAGATTGGGAGTGTGTCGACTAGGGTTGCGTACCTTATACTCACGGTATTCGCTGAAGGTCATACAGGTTTATGCACCAACCTCGGCACATCCCGATGAGGAGGTGGAGGAAATGTATGAGGATATCTCTAGAGCCATGCATTCCCCCAAAACCCACTATACGGTGTTAATGGGAGACTTCAATGCAAAACTAGGCACAAGAGAGAACGGTGAGTTCAAAGTAGGGAAATTTGGAATAGGGCAACAGAACCCAAGGGGCCAGCAGCTGGCCGACTTCATGGAGAAAGAGGGACTCTTTATGATGAACTCTTTCTTCCAGAAGCGGCCCGACAGGAAGTGGAACTTCCAAAGTCCCGAAACCTTTCAGCTCGAGCTACAGATATAGATAGCTACAAACTGTTTTCAGTGTCTCGAAGACTGCAATGAAGTGGATGAAATGAATGACAAGCTCGTGGAAACTGTCCATGCGGTCGAATCTAAGTTCTGCAAGACCCGCCGCAGAACACAAAAACTCTCCGATCACACTCTTAATCTCATGGCTGTTAAGCGGGAGATGAAGCTACATTCTTCAACAGATTTGACAGCATACAGGCATCTAAACAGACAGATCTACAAATGCATGCGGCGGGACTTACGCAACTTCAATACAGCTTGTATTGAAGAAGCGATCGAGCGACACCAAGGCTCCAAAGTCTTTGCCAGAGATCTCTCTGCCAGAAAAAGCCATCAAACGCATCTGCATTTTGATTCGCAAACGAGGATAGATGTAGATGTCTATGGGCCGCAGCAACCACTTACCATCAGGTGGACTGTGTGCTCGTTTGTCACCCTTATCCTATAAAAAAAAAACTACGACACATCTTCTCGTTAGACATACCTCAAAACCTGAAAACGAAATTGCACAACCAGTTCGTGTTGCCAGTGATGACTTACGGATCTAAGACGTGCTCCTTCCTTAGCCCAACGGATTAGTAAGCTGAAGTGGCAGTGGGCCGGCCATATAGCTCAAAGAACCGACAACCGATGGGGAAGAAAGGTTCTCGAGTGGCAGCCTCGTAGCAGTAGGCGAAGTGTAGGGCGACCCCCCACTAGATGGAGGGACGACCTGGTAAGACATGCAGGAAGTCGATGGATGCAGGTGGCTCAGGACCGTGCTTTGTGGCATTCCTTGGAGGCGGCCTATGTTCAGCAGTGGACTTATGAAAGGCTGTAATGATGATGATGATGATGATGAGAAGATAAAATCCTGTAGATCATGTTATACCTTTATGCAAAATTTCATCAAAATCAGTTTAGTATTACATACATAGAATGTTTGCGACCATTGCATTTTCAACACAATAGATACCAACTACCAACGTATTACCGCAATCAGTTTATTCAAAAGTAAGTCAAAGTAAAACTAGGACCAACCTGTTTGCAACCACTGACGAACTACGTGACCAACAAAATTTCTTCACGTGTCACTAGGTACTAAATAACAGTATGAGATAATTAATACTCACTGCATTAGTAAGTTTAAGTAAGTTTTTTCATTTTACGTCGTTGTTAATCATGTGCAACTTCGTGGTTCAGTCAGTTAATACCTGCCTATGTATTACTGGTTAGCACTTGCTGAAAGCCTGACAGTACTCGAGCAGCCCGGGTTCGATCCCCGCCGGCACCAATGAAATTGTTAATTGCAATTTTAAGTGCTGATTTACCACGTGCTCGGCGGTGAAGGAAAACATCGTGAGGAAACCTGCATGTCTGAGAAATAAGAAAAAATATTTCGAAGACATGTGAAGTTCGCCAACACGCATTAGCGTAGCGCGGTGGACAATTCCTTGCCTTAAAACCCTCTCAGAAATGAGAGGAGGCCTGTAACCAGCAGTGGGACTTAAGTAGGCTGCAACTTTACTTTACTTTTATGTATTACTGCCTAATTACTAATCAATCGTAAAGCTGTATACTTTTCGTAATCTTTTATTAATAACTTACCTTTAGAGCTTTATTCCATGCATTTCTGATGATAAAAATCACAATTTTCTAAAAAATACTGGGTAATCACTTTTGGAATTAAATGTAACTTTCACTACCCTCCAAACCTTTGGGACATGTCCAGTACACCATGCTTGCTATTATTATGGCCATTAACCTTTTTGTTAAGGGGCTACTCCATGCGAACGACCTTGAGCGTTTGTGTGCCGGCCGCGCCAACTCCCTACAATATAGGATCGCGTAAAAAATAATATGTAATGCCGCCTCTACACGTTGGCCAACACGCTGGCGAATGTGTTGGCCAACAACGATGGCCATCGTGTGGAGCGGGTGTTTAAGCTACGTTGGTACGTATTGGGACGATGGCCCACAAGTTGGCGCGAGATCCGTCTGGTGTCGGTTTTTTACAAAAGATCAAAGGGTTGTGGCAGAGTATTGGCCGCAGCGTCCACACGTTGGGCGCACGTTTAGTTTGCTACGAGCTTTCAGAGTGATCGCACGCACGCACGCTTAAATTTTATATGCACGCATCGTAACTAGTGTCTACATAACGGCAGTAACAATGACCAATGAATAAACTTTTCGCTTTATAGAGCCCTACCAAGCTGAAAATTGTTTGTAAAACAAAAGTCTTTTTAAAAAAAAATGTTATTATACACAGGATTTTCTCCTGTATCGTGGAGGCAGTTTAGAAACATAAATTGCATAAGGACAAACATTCAGACCCGGAGAAATTATGTGCAGGCTATACAAATACTTGTTCCGTGCGGGATTTGGACCCGCGGCCCCCAGGGCAGCAACTCATTGCTAAGCCACTACGCCACGGAGCCGTCAAGAAATAAAATTTCTTTTCTCCATTTCTTTTTGATCACCCTTATCTTATACACATTCACGTTGTAGTGATTGATGTATTCATTTATTTATTGATGTATTAATGCTATATTATAGGTAGCATACTAAAATCAAATTAAAAAGTAGGATACTAAAATCATGTTTTTACTGTCTTTATTATTCCCTATTAGTTTCTTTATTTCGTTAATAATACTTTAATTTTTAGCTATGGAAGAGCGAAGCCACCTGTTACAGGCATTATTTTGCTTACTAGGTGACCTCGATCACTGATCGTATAATGTAACTTTGATGTTTGACAAAATAAATTATTTATTATTATTATTATTTAGTTTTATTCTATAATTATATAATAAGAATAACCCTTTTTAGAAAAGGCTTTGTTTAATAAAATTTTACAACAGTTTTATAGACAGGCTTCGAATATTTTCCAGGCCTTAGTTGTAAAAGTGTTAATTATACCTATGCCTAGGTGTGTTAATGTTTATATATTTACTTATCTGTATAACGTTAGTGTATAATAAAGAAATATTAAAAATTTATATTAAAAATATTAAATATTAAAAATAGTGAAAATTAAATAAAAAAATAGTGGTATGCTGTGAATAAATAAACCGCAGCAGCCGTTAGCGCTTCAATAATCATTTTAATTCATTCGTCCGCACATTGGCCTGAACCGAAGCAAACTGAACGATCTTCCAACGTGTGGACGCGATCACAATTTGTTGGCCAATATCTCTGCCAACACATTCGCCACTGTGTTGGCCAACGTGAAGAGGCGGCATAAGACGCCACCTACCATAGTTTTGTATAACTCAATGCCACCTACTGTACGGACGTATTTTTCAACATCAATAAACTATTTTATGGAAATACACACAGCGTACAACGATAAATGTATTTTAATTTTTTTATTCGGTATATTAGTTGCATTATATTAGAATTATGTATTCTCATATATTATCTAATTATGAAATTTTATAATTAATTATATATTAAAAATGAAGCATTGAAAATTGTGAGTTTAAAAGAGACCTACTCACTATAGGTAAATAGATAGATAGCTCGCCTTTTGTACAAATATTTGGTGCAATAAAGAATAAACAAATAAATAGGATGTTTCGCAGAGTGAGAGTAATATATAATGAGAGTCGTGGAGGCAGTTTACAAACATAAATTGCACAAGGACAAACATCCAGACCCAGAACGATTATTTGTAGGCCTTACAAATATTTGTTCCGTGCGGGATTCGAACCCGCGGCCCCCAGCGCAACAACTGATTGCTAAGCCACTGCGCCACGGAGCCGTCGCCGGGTTATAGGTAAAGTGACCATACGTCCCGTTTTGAACGGGACTGTCCCTTTTCTAGGTCACCTGTCCCATTGTCCCCAAATAATGCTCCGGGACACAAAATTGTCCCGTAACTCTTTGGATGGAAGTATTCAAAGCCAACAATCTTCAACATAATTTTTTTAATCGAATATATTTTATGTCTACCTGGTACAAATGCTCCGATAGAAAGAGTATTTTTTTATTTTGAATAAATTGTGGACGTCTGAAAGAAACACTTACGGTTCCAGTTCTAAAGGCGATGTTGAAAGATAACAATAAAAAAAAATTGAGCAGAATTTTATTCTTATTTAAAATCATCACCAACTTTATTAAAGCAAATTTAATCCTCTGACAAATGTAATTCATAATTAAAAAAAAATGTTGCATTTAATAATTACCTATTTTTAAATGCAACATTATTTTTTAATTTATTGTATAAAGTTATAGTTTTTAGAGTATGCGTAATGCGAGCGTAATAAACCCATGTCCTGTTTTGAGTTAAAAAATAAATGGTCAGCTTAGTCTTTTTAGTTAAATTTAGTTTTAATAATTTTTAGTTTATAGTAAAAAGTAGGTATATTAGTACCTACTTAGATACTTTTTACCGAATTATAAGTATAGAACACCTTATGTACTCAATTATTTTTTGAAAAAGAAGAAAAAACAAGCAATGAATAATATACTATATTTTAGCAAAAAACTATAACTTAGTAATACTAATTATAATTATAACTTAGAACATAAATGAAAAACTCATAACCGACCCAGGATTCGAACCCGGGACCTCATGATCAGCAGTCGCACTACTACAACCACTAGACCAACGAGGCAGTACTACACCTGAGAAGATATTGTAGTTGGTTACTACGATTATTTTTAACTGTATACTATACTGATAATATTGAATTAGCCTTTTATAGTGTAAATTATAATATTTGTCGAAATGTTAATTATGGATTCGAACCTTACATGCTAATGGTGCTTCATTTTTTTATTTGCATTTACTTCAAAGAAAATACACGCAAAAAGCTTCATCGCGCAGTAAAAACACAACAAATATATGTATAACTAATACGACAAATTATACCCAAAACAAACAAATAATACTACCTATAAAATAACCTAATAAGTAATAATATTATCGACTGATAAGATCGTGAGCGTGTGCGCAGGCCGATGCTCTAACGAACGACACGGGCTCCACGTTCGAGAGCTCAACGCTCAATGATCCAGCAAACCCGTGGGCAGTGAATACGCCCAGATTTTAAAATAATTTCTTAATAAAATCAAATTTTGGTCTTTTGAAAAAAATTTTACTATAGAAATGTTCATTAATAAATTGCCTATCCATTGGTGTAAATCGCAAAATAAAATAATACTTACTTTACGAGGAGATGCATGTTATCAATAATAATTTCACATTTATGTGGTTTCGTTGTAAGGAGATAATATTAATATTTATTCCTTTAAAAAAAAATTGGATACAGCTCTTATGAAATCAAGATTATGTAGAAATATAATGTGTTTTTTATTTGTTGATATATCTTTTAAATAAAAAGTAGATAGCTCCTAAAAACCGCACAAATAACGACTAGCGCGACATTTTGCTCAACCCGCGCCTTAAATTTAATTACTAATAAGATTTTCTCGTCCATTGAAGTAGAGCAGGGAACATACCGTTCAGGGCTTTTCTTCTTAAAGGGTTGGAAGCTCTGTTGTATCATCGGAGTTTATCTTTAGTGGCAACTTCCATCAACCAAACGTCTTTAGTTGGTAAAGTTGGCTCATCATTCCAGCTAACTAGTGGAGTAACTAGTTAGTTTGCATTCTGGAAAATATGTTTCAATACGACAAGTTGTGTCTGAGGTGAAGTAAAATCCTGTTGTATTAGGATTTTCTTACCTAAAAGTGTTATATATATATATATATATATATATATATATATATATATATATATATATATATATATATATATATATATATATATATATATGACGGGACCAGCACCATTGTACGTGCGGCGCGGTAGCCGTCGGTGCAGTTAGACAGAATTCTTTTAAATAACACGTGTTCCGCACACCTGCACCATTGCACCTACAGTGGCGCTCGTTTTGCTTGTATAAAACGGACGGCGCGGCCGCCGTTAGGACAGTCTTGGCTCTGATGTGGAACGGTACGCTTGTCGTATTCCGTTACTAGTTTATCCTCGACTCGTTGGATAGTTAATTCGTGTAAACGAATTAATTATTATTCCTAACTACAAAATTAGTCTCTGTACTATACTCTATTACCCTTTCTACATCAGAAGTAGGATAAAGTCCCCATTTTTGCCCACATTTAATCTTCGAATAGTATGAGGATTATTACATTTGTGGAAGACTGTAATGCATTCCGCATTGATGAATCTGTTTTTATGTTAAATACCGTAATGAAGTTTGCTATGCTACTTACGATATTTTTTTATCATTAAAGTGTAGAGAAAAGATAAAGTGAAATTATTTAAACCATTTTATTTTAATTTGTTCGATTTGTATTAAAAGTACCCCGCAAGTATATTCATTATTTCTTGATGTACCTAAATATGTTAACAAATGTCGAAAGAAGGCTTTCTTATTAACTTATTCAAGTTTTGTTGTAATTTGATAGTTCACGCGAAACATGATTATCATTTGCTATATTTTGAAGTTCAAAACGTTTAAGGGATGTACCAAAGTAAAGGATTAACTTTAACACGATATGAATTGAAATTAGTAAGTGACATTTTTGTGTTCTAGGGTGTTTATCAGTGTTGCAGTTTGCTCCGAATATTGTGTCGTCGACAAGATTGGGGTTTGATGTCGAAGGATTCTTAGAAGTCTCTACAATAATAATCAATGAGGAAGATGTTGTGATGGCTAATCAAACATGGTCAGGTACGGCCGAGCGCTAGTAAGATTGAGCCTACACCGCTACAGCCGGTAACATATCGGCTGATCTTACGGCAAGGCAATTCAAGCGGCCGCCGAACAAATGGTGCTTTGGCGCTGTAAATGAACGTCTGAGGTCGGCTTTCGTAGATTTTGTGTAGTTGCCTCCTTCCCTTTGAAATATGTTGTGGTATTTGCCTCTACACATAGTTTTTGTTTTTTTTGCAATGTTTTCAAATGTCATACAGTTGCAGTTTCATAAGAGAATATGTGATGAATTTTGGGAGCTCGGAATCCCATGGTTTACAATACATTTATCTCGATTTCTATTAATTTTGCAAAGCAGTACGACGATTCGCTAGCGCTAGTACGGCTCACTGGCTCACTGGCACGAATGTGGCACGTACGCAGCAGAACGGAAGGCTGGAGTGCGTCTGCCTGGAGGTAGCCATATTGGCCCGTCCATGACTTAAATGAAGTCTGGGATGGTCGACCGTTGTAATATTTAACAAGAGTTAATATCTGTTAGCAGGTGGTGATAACTGATATACCGTATGCTGTTCACTATCAACCGCACGAGGACGTGCGACAGTCAGAGGTAGCCGTGTCTGTGTATCTAGAAAATACTAGAGACGTTGCAACACTCTAACTAAATAATTATTCTTGTGCAGGAAAGGAACATGGAGTTGCAGGAAGGCTGGTCTGTGCTGCACTGGGATGTGTCGTGTTGCTGTTGGTTTACATACTTAGGTGTTATCATGTCACTACGTCCCTCACGATACACTTTTGTGTGATTGTGACAGGTACATGTTTGCGGTATGGTTGGTCTGTACCTGTTCTATATTGAATTGAAAAAAAAGAGTAAGAAAAAAAAAAAAACTATCATTGCAGGGCGTTTGCCGGTCCAATGATATAGCTACAGGGAATAGAGATTCCGGACTAGCAAATAGTACTTGAAAAAAAAAGAGAGTAAGAAATAATTTAAAATTAAAAATTTTGTACAGCCGACTTCAATATAGGTTATTTGAGAATAACTCAATAACCATTGGTCTGACCTTGATCAAATTCATATGGGACCACACGAGAACTATCAGCTTTCATATAAAAAAAGAATCATCGAAATCGGTTCGCCCAGTACAAAGTTATGAGGTAACACACATAAAAAAAAAAAAAAAAAACATACACTCGAATTGTCCTCCTTTTTGGAAGTCGGCAGAAAAAATAGTTCTTACTATCATTGCAGGGCTTTGTGCCGGTCCAATGATATGGCTATAGGGAATAGTGATTCCGGACTAGCAAAAACAGTACTTGAAAAAAAAAGAGAAAATAGAAAAGCTACAGACTAATCATTCCGATCTCCCATAAAGTTGATTAAAGTTTTATAGAGCTTACTGCCGGATCAAAACTGATTGCACCCAAGTCTGAAGGGTCAATATAGACCGGACCAAACGCTGTTATGTCAGGATAGTCGAACGATGTTTTTTTGTCTACAGATAACTAAAATTGTGATGGAGCGCGTGCGAGGACGCACGCATGTCAGTATGGCCGTGACGGGACCAGCACCATTGCACGTGCGGCGCGCTAGCCGTCGGTGCAGTTAGACAGAATTCTTTTAAATAACACGTGTTCCGCACACCTGCACCATTGCACCTACAGTGGCGCTCGTTTTGCTTGTATAAAACGGACGGCGCGGCCGCCGTTAGGACAGTCTTGGCTCTGACGTGGAACGGTACGCTTGTCGTATTCCGTTACTAGTTTATCCTCGACTCGTTGGATAGTTAATTCGTGTAAACGAATTAATTATTATTCCTAACTACAAAATTAGTCTCTGTACTATACTCTATTACCCTTTCTACATATATATATATATATATATATATATATATATATATATATATATAAATATATATATATATATAAATATTTTTCTAGATCAGCCATGACAAACTTCGTATTGTTTTTGATCAAAGTTTTTATTACTTTTTGTAAAATAAACTAAAACTTAATGCTTCAATACATTTAATCACTCATATTTGCAGTATTTAAGTTGACATTGATAAGACAAGTTGCACGCGCTGATGCTCGATACGAAGTGAAGTGACCATGATGTCCCGCCGCGACTGGGCGGCACCGGCGCTCTCGGCATTACTCGGGTGTTTCCGGTAGCGACTCGTAACATCGGCCATCCTGCAAAGTGAATACCATAAGGTATTCACGAAGAGGCATTAGATAACGTTCAGAATATTTGCTACAGCTGAAATGACCGATGCACATCGATTACCAACAGTTCATGACGGATTAACTTTCTAACAGATCAAATCAGATACGGCGCATCCACCACCTCTTCACCACTACCAGCAGAATCTGTTGCATTACCGACAGAACCCTTGTACGGCCGCAACGACTCAGCTACGAAACTCTTTAATCTCCTTCAGACTACGAATCTTGTAATGATCGTCAAGACCGGTATCGTTACAGCCTATCAAAATCTACCGCTACACTTAGGTCCCCCCCCCCACAGACTGCCTCTTAGAGGGTATATTGAACAGAGTCGCCTTGCATTAATTTTGCAGCCTTGAATCTTAGAAAGACAGGCATTTGTGGAAGCACATAAGCAAAATCTATTAAAACCGCCATTTAACCAGGTGAAAGAAGCGAAACAGCACACACAGTAGCCCTTCAGGAGCAGTCAGAATTGTGCTGTATTTTATTAATTACATACACCATAAATAACGCGACAGCTCACACACACCCCATCGCAGACACATGTCTTCTTTTATCAACGAGCACATAGCTCACTCAGCATATGAGATTGCAGATCGATTGAGTCGCTCACGCACCGTGAATTCTACGGCGAGTGTTCAGCCCTGGAGATACCACGGTTTGACTACAGTGTCAGTAAAAAGGAATAATGTGTAATAGCCAAGTTAATAAGTATAAACTCGCACAGAAATTATGTCTTTTACGAAAGTAGGGTAATAATACACTCCAGCATACACTCAAAAGGCAGAAACAGATGTGGAACAGACAGAAACTGGTGCAGAACAGACCTATACAAAACAGACCTGCACAGAATAGACCTGCACAAAACAGACCTGAACAGAACAGACATGCATAGCACAGGTCCGCACATAATAGATCTGTACAGAACAGACCTGTACATAACAGACTTATACAGAACAGCACTTATACAGAACAAACTTATACAGAACAAACTTATACAGAACAGACTTATACAGAACAGACTTATACAGAACAGACTTATACAGAACAGACTTATACAGAACAGACTTATACAGAACAGACTTATACAGAATAGACAGAATTTGTAATACAGACAGAAGGCTCGAAGCCACAGACAGATTAAATATGTAAAAATAATTACGCACCTTCATTTTATTTGCCTGTAGTCTCGCAATGGCGCAATCTTCCACTCGCTTCGCCGCCGAAGCTTATTGCATAGGTTCACACGGCATTCCTCGTGTAATTAAATCATCCTTTCTCCAAATTTTAAGGTTTGGTTCGGATGGCAGCGTCCCAGTGATCAGGATAGAATATGGAACATAAGTCAAGTCGTAAGTTAAGACCCTACGTTGCCGTGTTGTTCATAACTTTGCTTCTTAGAAAACAAAAGATCAGTCCATTTTCTTTACTTGCAATATAGCTCAGTTTTATTAAACGGACTACGAAGAGAAACGCATACTATATTACCCAAAAAAATAAAGTGCAGGATATATATGTTTTTTCTTTTATTATCATTGTATCACAAATATCAACATGAGTGTTTTACAATCTCCAAAGCTGACCTGTGGTGGATCTCAGCCGGACTTATCTAAGTTAGAAGATGAAAATAACGGATAAAACTCAAGTCAAATCCAGAAATCGCAGAGAACCAGAGCCGAACTTTGATACTTTTGATTACGAGTTTTGCAAATATTCGAAAAGAAAATTAAGGTCAAAATGCAACAAGATATGACAGAAATTAAGGAACAACTAAATGATATTAAGACATGTCCAGATAGAGTGATTGAGGAACAGAATATAATGAAAAATTGAATTGGACCGCCTAAAAACTCCGTAATACAAACGAAAATAATATAAAACTTCTTGAAAATAGTATAAACAATACTAGTAGAATGCCTTCATCTTCATTACAGTTACAAATGACATCTTTCACCTATGAAGAAATTATAAAAGAATGCCAGGAACGTAATCATAGACAAAAGAACATGATTATCTTAGGAATACCTGAACTTACAAGCGCCAACAAAACCGAAAGGTCCGACTTCGATAAGCGAAGTTCTTAATATGATTAATATGATAGACAAAAGTTTTTAGGGGCTTTCCCTCAAAATTTTCAGAATAAGCAAAACAGAGAAGAATCGCCCACACAGATAAAACTCACAACCAGCGTAACTACATGAAACATCTGAATACGGAATTGGTACGTCACCAATAGAGTAGCGAAGAAAATCTTACTATCAAAGCACACCGAAAATAATCATGTAGCAGCCAAAAAACTAAATTAACATTGGGACAATAATTTTGATGTATATAGACATTGCAATATTAAATATGCTACATTAGGTAATTATCAACAAATAGCTCCAAGTTTACATTCACTCACCTTTTTCTGAGCTAACGTACGAGATGTAGTTGCTCCTGGAAAATTTGATGAACTACAATGTAGTATTAAATATATTCCGAAAACTACACATCTGATACTCCTAACTGAAACGTGGACAAAGTCGGATAATGAGACGGAGCTGTTACAAATGACTGGATATATATAATCATTGCTACAACTTAAGATCTGATACCTGTAATAAGAGTACACCATGAATGAAAATGACTACACAGACGGCACAAACTGGATATTGCTCAACATATTATCGCTTAATGTTGGAGTTATATACAAACCGGGACGGACTAATTTTACAGAATTTTTCAATATATTTGAGAAACAACTTGAACAACACAATAGGTCACAATAGGATTTCAATATAGATTTACTGTTCATCGACCAAACTACATTACAATATAAGAATAGAATAGAGGAGCCTGGGTATTGTATCATTAACAAAATTGAAGAAAACTACTCCACTGGAGAGACAGCAACGTGTTAATCAGTTCTGGATCCAGCATACATTAATTGATTTGAAGATCATTTTATGTTTTTTATTTACTAGATTCTGCGATGTCTGCGATGTTGTTAAGAAATACCATGAAAGACATGTGTTGAATATATTCACCCTAAAATTACTTCTTTAACAGGCGCTCTGTGTAAAGTAGTGAACTGTCTGCTTAAACAAGTCCGTTTCAATATATACCTATAACTCTTTAGAAAGGCCACATTTAAATTATTTAGTAAAAGTTTGGGGTAATGCAGCGACGTCCGAAAGGTCTTCAAAGTAAAGAAAATAAAGTTAGAAAAGTCTTATTTCATTATAAATACCTAACAGCGACTAAAACAATTTACTCTATTGCCAGAACACAATATGGGAATAAAAATCTGATGTATGAAGGAGCTAAATTAAATACTGTTAATAAATTGCCTAATGCCATGTTAGATCTGACAATGATTGTAAAAATAAGCTTAAGCTATATGTAATAGAAAATACAATTTGCGTTATATTTTTTTATACGAACTTTAATAGCTTAAAATATTCACTCGTATATATGCATGCTCACTGCACAACCTATTTGTATTAAATAGTAGTAGTATATGTGAGTCTTTGTAATCTCTTAAGGCAATACATTTCTTTAAAGCAATGCTTAAGACAAAGTTACTCATATATCAAATGGTGGACGGCAGCAGCGACAAATAATGTGTCCGCGGCGTCTTAATTTGACAGCATACTTCCATCCCAGAGCGACCAGCACAACATCACGCTTTCTACTAAGCCCTCTGCATCAAACCCCAATCCCGTCGACCGCTCAATATTCGGCGCAAACTGTAACACATAACAACACATTAGAACATAAAAAGACTACTTTTTTTTATTTAGCACATTAAATTTTTTTTTTTTTGTACATCGTCAAACATTTCGAACCCCAAAATGTAGCCTATTTAAATCGTATGAACTATCAAATTACAACATAACTGAAGCAGTTGAAATTTCCACTGAATGCAAAACCATAAATCATCCAGAACGCCTTCAATTTTCTTTCAACCTTGGTTAACATATTTGGGTACATTACGAATTTATAAAAGTACTTGTAGGCCCTCAGTATAAGTTGAACAAAAATATTATGTAACTTTGGAATTTCTTTTTTTAAACATTTTGCTTTAAACTTTTACTCTACACTTTAGTGGCACGTCCAAGCCGTAAATGGAACAGCAAATTCCACTATAACATTTAAAATAAAAACAAAAGCACCAAAGCAAACCGCATCCTAGTCCTTCACAACTTAATAACCCTCACACTATTCGAAGATTATGTTTATGTGACGTTAACAAGGAAGGGAATTTATTCCATTTTGTCATGTTAGCAGGTACCGCGAAGTTTTTGTCATCTCGGTTAAGTACAAACATCAGAATCAGTAGTATTCCTCACAATCTTTACTTCCACAATAAGGAATCGTGTTGTAGAATTTTAGCGTCTGCTTAGCTCGTTATTTTGTATTTTCCAGAGAAAATTCTTTCATCTACCCACTCGTCTTTTTTTATAAATGTCCTCTTCAGAATCGTCGTGATTGGATAACACATGACTATGTATTTGATCTACTATATGTCACGTTCCAACACTTGTCGCCATATCCAAATGAAATCTAGATTTTTGTCGTTACTGCTTAAAAACTCTGTCCCTATTTTGTATTGTTTGTTTTCTTTTAAGTTCTAATTGTATATCCCACTTCTGAATGTAAAATAAACTAAAACTTAATGCTTCAATACATTTAATCACTCATATTTGCAGTATTTAAGTTGATATTGATAAGACACGTTGCACGCGCTGACGCTCGATACGAAGTGAAGTGACCATGATGTCCCGCCGCGACTGGGCGGCACCGGCGCTCTCGGCATTACTCGGGTGTTTCCGGTAGCGACTCGTAACATTTTCTTTTCTTACTTTTGATTCGTGCTAAATTGTGAAAAGTGGATGACTGTTATTGGCCCTATGTAAAGACATATCATATAAGAATTATGTATCACAGAATGAAGGCTGTTGTTATCCCTAATAAAATAAAATAAAATAACACTTTCAGGTAAGAAAATCCTAATACAGCAGGATTTTACTTCACCTCAGACACAACTTGTCGTATTGAAACATATTTTCCAGAATGCAAACTAACTAGTTACTCCACTAGTTAGCTGGAATGATATATATATATATATATATATGTGTGTGTGTGTGTATATATATATGTGTATATATATACAAACATAAAAATAAATAACTATACATACAATATATATAATACGTACACACTTTCATACACACATTATATAAAATTATTTTTGTGTCAATTAGCGAATTAGCGAATTGGACATCTAAATTGAGATGCTATTACGGATTTATAAAAGTACGAATGCTACCAACATAAACAATAAGGATTAATTGTCTACTCCTGTCAAAGCATGTACTAATCTTTAATTTAAATGTATTTTTGGAATGGATAAATGGGTCAATATGAGAGAATTTATTGTTAAAAATTTTAACCATTCTGGTGAGGACACTATTCTTGCCATAATTAGTATGATGTAAGGGAACACTGAATAAAGGTGTATGTCTAATCTTACGTCGGGGCACATTAAAGGAGATCTGTAAAAGCAGAACAGAGCAATCAAGTTGAGCGCGTAAAATATCAAACAAAAAACCCATGTCTAATATCTCACGGCGTTCTTCTAACGTAAGAAGATTAAATTTACGACAATTATCACTGTAAGACATGAATGTATGCGTGGTGACGTCGCACCTGAAATTTAGAGATTTTAAAAACTTTTTCTGAATACGCTCGAAGCGTGCTTTATAAACTTCATAAAAAGGCGACCATACTGGACTAGCGTACTCCAATATGCTTCTCACGTATGCAAAATATAAAGTTTTTAATGCTAAAGTACTTTTAAACGGTTGACAGGTTCTTAGAACAAATCCAAGCATATTTATTTATTTATTTTATTTATTTATTTACTCTTTATTGTACACCATAAAACAAAACAAAAACGAATACAGTTAAATCTAAATTAGAAAATGTACAACAGGCGGTCTTATCACTGTTAAGGTGATTTCTTCCAGACAACCTTAGTGTAGAGAACAGATGTAAACAAAAAGGATGTTAAAAATAGAGGGGGGCGTACAAAATAAAAATAAAAAATATGAAAATACATACAAATAAAGGCAAGTGAAGATTATGTATGATATAATATAATAGATAAAATGAAAAGAGTACGAAAAAGGAAAAGTGATTTATCTAATAGCGTTCTAAGCATGAAGCTTTTGCTTCATGGTTCTAAGTAATACGATTTAACAAGACTTTTGAACGAATGAAGAGATTGAGCACGACGAATGTGGAGAGGTAAAGAGTTCCACAAACGTACAGCAGTTACAGTAAAGGATTTCTTAAAAAAGGAGGAAGAGTGCGAAGGAGTAGAGAGAGAAAGATTGACAGAGGATCGAAGGAACCGATTATGGGTAAGGGAAAGATACTGGATACGGTCTTTTAAATAATGAGGAGTGGAAGGATTAAACAGCACGCTATACAAAGTGGAGAGAATGTGAGTATTCCTGCGAAGGCGGATCGGGAGCCATTTGAGCTGTTTGCGAAATTCAGAGATATGATCATATTTGCGAAGCCCAAATATGAATCTAATAAATAAATTTTAAATGCGCTCAAGCTTATTAAGCTGCTCCTCGGTAATGTCAAGATAGCATATGTCAGCATAGTCAAGGATAGGTAGAAGTAGAGACTGGGCGAGCGTAACTTTAGTTACTGTGGGAAGAAAATGACATAATCTACGTAAAGAGCTTAAAGCAGCAAACATTTTTCTACTAACCTCATTAATCTGTGAGGTCCAAGACATACAAGAGTCGAGATACAACCCCAGATTTTTAACCTTGTTACTGTAAGGGATTTGAATGCAGTCTAGTAAAATAGGAAGTAAGGAAGTCCAGTCCATTTTTCCAATTAATCTAGAACTACCGATGATAATGGCCTGAGTTTTCTTAGGATTAATCGTTAAACTATAACGTTTACTCCAATTCGAAATACAAGTCAGATCAGCGTTAATAGTGTCAACTGATTTAGACAAATCTTCAAGAGACGATTGAGTATAGATTTGGAGATCATCAGCATACAAGTGGTAGGAAGAGGACAGATTATGACTTATAGAGTTAATGAAAATTGCAAACACGAGAGGAGACAACACGCCACCTTGTGGTACGCCAGCCGCTGTAGTAGTCCAGGTGGAAAAAACATCTTGCACCTGAATGCGCTGTCGGCGACCAAACAAGTAACTTCGAAACCAGTCAACTACAGTTGGAGATATGTTGAGAAAGCGCAGGATGCCCAACAAGATATCAAAATCTACTGTATTAAATGCATTACTAAAATCAAGTAACGTAAGAATGGTAAGCTTTTGTTTCTCCATACCATACCGAATATCATCTGTGATTTGTAAAAGTGCAGTAGTCGTACTATGGCCAGGACGGAAATCGGATTGCAAAGGATTTAAAAGATTATGTTTTAAAAGATTATGTCTTAATTGGTTGTGCACAAGACGTTCAAGAACTTTGGAAAGGAAAGGCAAGATAGAGATAGGTCTATAATCAGAAAAACTAGACGGATTCAACTTTTTCGGAAGAGGAACTACAAATGCATATTTCCAAGCTGAAGGGAAAATAAAAGAATTCAGTGAATTATTCAGGATGGAAGTGATTACAGTTGAAAGGAGATCAATGAGAGGGATGACCATTTTCCGACTAATGCAGTCACTACCAATTGAATTTGAATGGATGGACATTATGGCTTTCATAACATCACAACTGTTAAATTGACTAAAATTAAAAGCAGAGGTGTCTGGAGCGGGAGCTTTTGAAAGAGAATCCAAAGTATTGTGTTTTGCTTTATCGTTAATGCAAGACGAAGATGAGAAATGCAAATTAAGTTGATTGAGATCAAAGTTAAGGTGAGTGAAATTTTGTCGTAATTTCCCAACTTCTAAAGACTTAAGAAATTTCCAGACCCTAGCAGGACACCCGAAGGAACAGTTACATAATCGGATCTGTATCCACCCAGCACTACAGCCTGAGAGCGATTAGAAAGATAGGAGCTCACCTACCGGAGTAGGTCTTCTTGAATTCCAAGCAAATAGAGCTGGCGGAGCAGAACGTCGTCTACGCGATCTAAGGTTTTTTCAAAATCAGTGTAGACCACGTCCATCTGACCACTATTCTCCATATGCAGGAGGACATAACTTGAAAACAGAGACAAATTCGATACCGTAGATCGCCCTTTTATGAAGCCATGCTGTGTATCAGGAATACCACGGATTATAATGGGGTATATGAAACTGTAAACGATTTTTTCGAAAAGTTTGCTGATAGTGTTCAAAATTGAGATCGGACGATAATTTTCAATTGAGGTTTTTGGTCCTTTTTTATGTATGGGAATTATATTTGCTGTTTTCCATAAAATCGGGGAAAATACATTCATCGAGAGAACGACGAAACAGAATAGTAATAGGTAATGACAAGCTATCAGCACATGAAACCAATACAATAGGAGGAATACCATCGGTTCCAGGTCCCTTAGATTTATCAAGTGATTTTAGGAATTTAAGAACTATTTCACGAGTAATATGTATGCGGGATAGTGACTCCGTGATGGAGTACTCAGAAACGTGATAAGGCTGAGTTTGACTACTTGATGATGGTGTAATAAAAACACTTTCAAAAAATTTATTAAAAGCTGAGCAAATACTTGCACCTTTGTCATATTTCTGATCTCCCAGTGTAAACTGTATTGGGTAACTGGAACAACCTTTTTTCGAACTGCCATATTTCCAAAAGTGTTTAGGATTGAAGCTAATATATTCAGCATTGTTAGTAAAAAATTTAAAATAATTAAATTGTTATGAAATTAAACATCATTAGTATAAAATCTGTCATACTTTTAATAACAATTATCACATATTATTTCTCAAACAAAGCTAGCTTAAACATAAAATAATAATGTATCAAATAAATCTTATAACAAAACAACTTGCACCAAATGGTGGTTTTTTTCTTTTTTAAAAATGTTATTACATTACAATTAGATAATACATTAAACAATATATGAATTATAGTACTCATGTAACATTTTAATAATTCAAATTTAAAAGAGTATATACAATTTATTCATATCAGCTACCTATTTCCTATAAAAAATATCATATAAACCACACTAGGATATTTAACATCAACCAATAATAAATGTATTAAAAAGTTATAGCTATTGTCAAATCTTATTAAAATTAAATTAAGAGATTTGTGTAATTAAAAACATGAAGTCTGTTTGCTATCACCATACTGCATGACTTAGTGGTAGTGGCCAACTACTTTTGTTTATAAAGATAAGACTTGTTAAATTGATCTTATAATCAGCAGATTCGGGTCTTTTTAAATGTTGTGTAAAAGTCTAAATTATTTATCTTAAATAAAATAGACAGAAAATTTTCGTTCTGCCATTAATAGTGATGTGGGTAGCCATGGTGAAGTTAAGTAGCTCTTATGGCTGGCTTGACCAAATAGGCTTGGGTAGTTATTTCTAAAACTAAATTGGTACAGCATTTTTTAAACTGCCACATAAAGAAACAAAAAATTCCAAAAATGCATTTAGTTATACTTTTTATCCCAACTTTTATTTTTGCAAAATACACAACCAATGTACAGCACAGTGTTATTACATAAATGTAACTTTTTGTAACATTAATTCAAAAATATTAATAAAACCATTAGTTTTATCAAACTCAGTTCATAAATAAGTCCTAGTCCTCCAAAATTAATATGAATTTACTGACAAAGGCATCAGTTTTTCAGTTCTTTTATATAATTATTCCTCAATCTGATAGGTTATTTAATTTATTATTATTTATTTTCTTTACTTGGAAAAGCAAAAGCTTTAAACTTATGTTTATTACATAAGAAATAATAATGCTGACAGGCCAGTTAATCAAATGTGGTAGAGCCATGCTACAGCTATATTAGTAGCATAGTTGTAGCACGAATGGGTCAGCTCGACCGGGGAAGGACCACAATCTCATAGAAAACCAGCGTAAAAGAGCAGCTTAACACTGCTGTGTTTCATGTAGAGAACTGGAGAGCCTTTTTACTGGAAAAGAGGCAGTCCTCACAGGTGACAATGCATCTGCATTTTGATTCACAAACGAGGATAGGTGTAGATGTCTAGAAAAAATTTACAGCTATCCACATACTTCTTTCCAATAAACATTGCTTAGAATTCTTAACTTACAAGTAGACCACACCATTTAAAATTTTATTTTGGGAAAATGCTCCACATACATTTTATAAAACAACATTAGATACAAGCGAGATCAAAAAAACTAAGTGTTTTCTGGTTAATGCCCATTTTTTTTAAAAGTTGGTGCTTTCAACATTTCTACTTTAACCTTGGGAATAAGTTTTATAATTAATGTAACCACAATTTAATAAATTATTAACAACTATAACACAATTTTAATAGTAGAAACAACATTGAAAAGAAAATACACTGCAATATATATATAACACTAAACAGTGTGTAAAATATTATACAACTCTAATCTTATTATGCCCATCCCTCAAAGATGTCATGCAAAATAATAAATATATTTTCATTAAATACCTATTATACATTTTAATTTGGTTTTCAGTCTGATAAATTAATCAAAATCTCTATAATGTATTGGTTGATCATTATATGTCAAAGTTCTTTTATTTATCCTGGCAGGAGTATTTGGTTTGAAGAACATAGCTACTAGTATATAAAAGCCACCAATAATTTTACTACAGAAGTCCAAAACACCTAAAAACATAGGAGTTGAATTTTTTATCAATACTGATATTTCTCGAATTAAAGCTAATATGAAATTACCCAGAAAATTTACAAAAGCTGTGCTACCGGTAAAAACAGCTATAACAAATGCAAACAAAAATGTTACAAACTCTTTTACATTTTTTATTGATATTGCACTTTTTAAATTATGTAATAAATCATCATATGATTCTTTTAATGATACTAAACTATTATCAAATTTATTTTCTGTATTTTCAACATTCTTTTTTATTCCACCTGTCAGTATAGGTTCTAGTTCTAGAAAAGCATCTGAAATATGCCTTATACATTTCAATGTCAACATAACTTCATCAGCTCTGAATTTGATACTTTTAATTTGAAACCAAAATGCTCCAAAAGGTTGATTATCAATCTCTGTCCATATACAGACTCCAGTATTGTATCCAAGGATTTCTGAACTTGTAATACCAATCCAGTGTTGATCGGTACAAACTTTTCGTAGCTTTGATTGAACTTCTAATAAATCGCGTTTAAGTTCAACTTCAGCAGCACTTAAAAGAACTATATCGCGATAGCTGGTGCGTTGACTAATTACTCTCCTTTCTAAGTATCGTCCAAGAAAAATGCGAGACTTCAATAAATCTTTCACATAATTTTTCACTTTTATTGTATCCTTATCTTCGTAACTCTCCATAGGGGAAGATGAAGCTGATGTGTCGAAAGAAGAGCTCCGCCGTGCGGTCAGCATTTTATGGTTATTATAATAATTAAAAAGAGAATAAAAAATAAATAACGCGTACAAATGCAATACAATGGAATCACATCACAACAAAGAGTATAGTAACCGGAGAACACATGTACCATAGAGTAGAGTAATATATACTGGAAACATGTACCCTGACCATAGATATAAGAAAAATAGGGGATATGGCATGTGGTCACGTGACCTGAAGTCAAGTGTTTCTCAAATATGGCGACGACTCCACCCTATGCTCCACCCACAAGAAATAGCGTTGTTTTTGTCCAAATTTTCAGTATCGATGCCATATTAAATTATGACGTACCATCCATCTCATAGGTATATATTAAATAAACAAATATTAGATCACTACACTATTGAATTGGGTTAATCCTGTAATAATAGTTGTATTGAGATGATAAATAAATAAATCTTACGTTCAACTCAGAATAGGAAAGTTTTGAAACTGTAATTACTTTAAGATATGGTGAAGCAACAGTCAAAAGTGAGCGAAGAGACCAAGTAAAGAGCACTTGATTGGAGCTTTAACTCCTTTCTTTTCAGAAGACGTATACGACGTGCACCAGAATATTATACTGAGTTCGTGTAACGAGCTAACGTTTTTTCGTAACGACGGCAATCTGCACATAAGCACTCCATCCGTGCGTCCCTGGGTCGACGCATGCATTTTTTTTTTCTCCTCTGCAGAGATTAACGAAACCACCACTATAGGCAATGTATTAGGCTTCGTTAGGGTTTTTTCCAGCCCATGCTGTCCCACTACTAGGCAGAAGTCTCCCCTAAGTTTTTTCCAGTAGTTTTGTCGTGTACCATATCGAACCAGCCCCAACGGTATGCGTCCAGGTTGCGTGAATTATATCATATATATAGACTTTATAGCGGCTGGGAAGTTAGTTGCGAGCGCAAGTCCTGTACCTTCACGCTTCGCTTTACGTACTGTGATCTGAGACACCATCAAGTTTTCTTTCAACTATATCTGCACGGACTAGCGCTCGCTCTTAACTTCCAAGCCGCCATAAAGATTCAACAACACCTTTCTTTCGTGGTAATGGTCGGTTACCAGTTCAAGTCACCATGAACGTGCAGTGGACTGACTTTTATCTTGATTTATTTAAAGTTTGTGGAGCATGTGTTCTTTCATACATAGTTACTAGCCGTCATCTCTCTTTTTTTGATAATAAAGATTATTTATTTATTTATCTCAGTAATCTAATCGAGTTGAGCAGCCCCTTTCTAACCATACCACCGTTCACACAATCCATTAATCATTTAACTATCCTAACGTATTCCTCAATCTTCAGCATCCCATGTTCATACCATACGACAACCAATTTCCATGCAACATTTCGATCAATAGGGGCGGCTGCGCCACTTCAGACTTCCACTTCCATACTCATTTCTCATTATATCCCATTTGTGTAACACCACAAAATATCAATTTTATAGTGTTTACAACCTGCAAGTTGTAATGACTTCCACCAGTAGCGTAATTAGTGGTGGATACTGGAGGTAAACGAGAGAGTAAGGATTATAAATAAATAAAATAACAATAATGTATACTGATTAAAATCATTTATTCGTGACGAAATAATATTATTTATTCAGAAAATTTATATTAGACATGAACCAAATCACCCTCAAGCCGAACTACATCCAGCGTTCTATTTATACATTCTTTTTCAAAATTCAAGGAGCATATTCTTCTTACTACTGCAGGTTTTATGTTTTCTTGGCCTATATTTTCAATCCACAATTTTTGAAGGCCTTCATTTTGTGGTAACCTAAAATAAATATTATGCATCGTTAAGTACCAGTCAAAAATAATCTTAAAATCATCAAATATTTGATGAAAAAAACTATCATAGAAAATTTACGATTTACACTATTTTCAAGTTATTTTCTTATACGAAAGGCTCCCAATCGATCGTTTGATTAAATATACAGTTTACGTATCTAAAACGTTATTTGATCATGACTACATTAATATTATTGTTAAACTGGCTCAGAAGGGCTAGAACCCAGAGCCGTAAAGCCAGTTTAATAAAAAAATATTGTTAAAATTTATATCGATAATTTCAAAACATGACAACACGTAAGGACAACACTATGTAAAAATGTAAACAATCAAAATGTTTACTTGTTTAAATTTACATGATAATAGTCATTGGAAATTCTAGATAATAGCGGGAAACACGATTTAGAACCCATAACATGAACACGAAACGCAATTCACATGAAAAAATATACAATTAAGGAAAAAAGTTACAACTAACCTGAAAAATGACAATCCTTCGTAATTTTTACGAGAATTCGAATTACATCCATTGATGCAACGCTTTGTCATGTTGTTTTTGCTCAACTACCCTTTACTAATGAACAAAAAAGCTCCAAAATAGTCAAAATTCACTGTAACACTGCGAAATAACTCCGAACAAGGCTTAGATGACAGACGAACTACCACAAATGAACGTCATCCTAAAATGGCGTCATGCTTCAAGGTGGAGCTTGGTGACATTTATGAAAACTGGCAACAGAAAATTGAAGTCTAAGATATGTACTTATCTCCTTTTACATTTGAAAATCATAACGTGTGAGAATGAGACAGATATATTTTTGTTGGCAAGGTTCATGTTCTCATGATATTTGTATAACCAAAAAATATATATGCAATTTACAGCTTATCCTCTACTCTTCTTATATCAATGACCCTGACGGGAAGAACGAAAACTTCATACTATAAAAATGCCAACAGCTTGCGACACTAGCGTGCCAGTTTTTGATCCATGAACTAACAGATGTGAATGTGTGCGTGTGTATATATATGTATAATGCTCGTTGCCCACCCCACATTCAATATTCTATTTTTAATCATAATAATATATTAACTACTATTTCCATTCCAATTTTCTACGAATGTAGAAATTACATTCTACATTAGTAAAAAATTGGAATGGAAATAGTAATAAATGAATACCACGTTGAAAATTTTAAATATTTAATAACACAAAACTTAAGAGGATGATTAAAATTAACAATTAGCTATGCATTGATACATAAGTAGAAAATTGGAATGGAACACGGTTAATAGTTTTTCAGGAATAAAACAATTATTTTCATAGAGATTTAAATATATTATTGACTAGTAATATTATAGACACAGAAATAAACTTGGGCACTCATTTTAGATGATAGACGCATCTTAGAACACATCGTTTTCAGTAATCCATTATTATTCGTTAAACATCTTCATTAAGTAAAACAACTCTAATAAATCACCATAAATTAAATATTCACTGGCTAGTAAGTAGTAACACCACACTTAAGGCGCAGGTTCAGTAAAATGTAGCGCGATTCCTTATTTGAGCTATATCCAATTTTTTTGTAAAGGAATAAATATTAATATAATCTCCTTACAACGAAACCACATAAATGTGAAATTATAATTGATAACATGCATCTCCTCGTAAAGTAAGTATTATTTTGTTTTGCGATTTACACCAATGGATAGGCAATTTATTAATGAACATTTCTATTGTAAAATTTTTTTCAAAAGACCATAATTTGATTTTATTAAGAAATTATTTTAAAATCTGGGCGTATTCACTGCCCACGGGCTTGCTGGATCAGTGAGCGTTGAGCTCTTGAACGTGGAACCCGTGTCGTCCGTCAGAGCATCGGCCTGCGCACACGCTCACGTCTTATCAGTCGATAATATTATTACTTATTAGGTTATTTATAGGTAGTATTATTTGTTTGTTTTGGGTATAATTTTTCGTATTAGTTATACATATATTTGTTGTGTTTTTTACTGCGCGATAAAGCTTTTTGCGTGTATTTTCTTTGAAGTAATTGCAATTAAAAAAATTAAGCACCATTAGCATGTAAGGTACGAATCCGTAATTAACATTTCGACAAATATTATAATTTACACTATAAAAGGCTAATTCAATATTATCAGTATAGTATACAATTAAAAATAATCCTAATACCCAATCACAATATCTTATCAGTTATAGTACTGCCTCCTTGGTCTAGTGGTTGTAGTAGTGCGACTGCTGATCATGAGGTCTCGGGTTCGAATCCCGGGTCGGGCCAAAAAGTCAGTTATGAGTTTTTCATTTATGTTCTAAGTTATAATTAGTATTACTAAGTTAAAGTTTATTGCTAAAATATAGTATATTATTTATTGCTTGTTTTTTTCTTCTTTTTCAAAAAATAATTGAGTATATAAAATGTTCTATACGCCGAATGTCAGAGAAAAGCTAGTACATCTTTTGCTGAACTTTAAAATCTAAAACCAATTTTAAAACAGACGAATTGATCATAACTCCCTTACCTATAAAATAAGTTATGATCTAATTAATGGTATTTATTCCAGTTTACGGCAGCCCTGATTTATATTACGTGGCTGAAATTAGGTACTTCTTATTAGGTACGTCAAAATGGTCAAACCAAATAACAGCCGGGCGGCTGACATTATGCACTCCATACATTTCTTATATATAATTACAGCCCCATTAATTTCCACTAAAAGAAATAAATAACTTGTAAATTCAAACAAAAATAACTGCATTACTATGTCTATAGTCATATTCATACAAATCAAAAAGCATATATATGAGATAATGTAAAGTAAGCATAATTTTACCGGGATCATAACTTGTCAAATAATTAGGAAACTGATCGTTTTTCGTTGCGTACCTGTTTTGATTTTAACACTGTTAGGTTTAAATGTGCGAGGTAATATTTGAATAAATATACTTTCCTCTAGGTACAAAGATTTTTTTAGATGACAATATTTGTAGTTAAAGACTACTAGAAATCTTATTTATGGAGTAAAAAGGCGAATAGACTGGAATTAGGGGCTTCCACCCTAATTCGGTAAAAAGTATCTAAGTAGGTATTAATATACCTACTTTTTACTATAAACTAGAATTTTTTAAAACTAAATTTAAATAAAAAGACTAAACTGACCATTTATTTTTTAACTCAAAACAGGACATGGGTTTTATTTATACTCTAAAAACTATAACTTTATACAATTAGTGTTCACTATAAAATTATATTCGGTATGGACGGTAATTATTAAATGCAACATATTTTTTTAAATTATTAATTACATTTGTCAGTGGATTAAATTTGCTTTAATAAAGTTGGTGATGATTTTAAATAAGAATAAAACTCTGGGCATGTTTTTTTATTATTACCTTAGTTAACAACATCGCCTTTAGAACTGGAACCGTAAGTGTTTTTTCAGACGTCCACAATTTATTCAAAATAGAAAAATATACTTTTTCTACTGGAGCATTTGTACCAGGTAGACATAAAATATATTCGATTAAAAAAATTATGTTGAAGATTGTTGGCTTTGAATACTTCCATCCAACGAGTTACGGGACAATTTTGTGTCCCGGAGCTTTATTTGTGGACAATGGGACAGGTGACCGAGGAAAGGGACAGTCCCGTTCAAAACGGGACGTATGGTCACTTTACCTATAACCCGGCGACGGCTCCGTGGCGCAGTGGATTAGCAATCAGTTGTTGCGCTGGGGGCCACGGGTTCGAATCTCGCACGGAACAAATAATTGTAAGGCCTACAAATAATTGTTTCGGGTCTGGATGTTTGTCCTTGTGCAATTTATGTTTGTAAACTGCCTCCATGACTCTTATTCTATATTACTCTCACTCTGCGAAACATCCTATTTATTTATATATTCTTTATTGCACCAAATATTTGTACAAAAGGCGAGCTATCTATCTATTTACCTATAGTGAGTAGGTATCTTTTAAACTCACAATTTTCAATACTTCATTTTTAATTTTTTTTTTATAGGATAAGGGTGACAAACGAGCACACAGTCCACCTGATGGTAAGTAGATGCTGCGGCCCATAGACATCTACATCTATCGTCGTTTGCGAATCAAAATGCAGATGCGTTGTCACCCGTGAGGACTAAGATGGAATGCCTCATTTCCAGTAAAAAGGGCCTCCGGCCACCTGCACTCACCAAGCGAAACGCAGAGGTAAACCTCTACTTCACGCTGGTATTCTGTGAGGTCGTGGTACCACCCCGGTTCGAGCCGGCCCATCCGTGCGGCAGCAAAAGCTGCCGCGTGGCTCTACCACTGTTGAACTACACTGTATAATTAATTATAAAATTTCATAATTAGATAATATATGAGAATACATAATTCTAATATAATGCAACTAATATACCGAATAAAAAAATTATAATACATTTATCGTTGTACGCTGTGTGTATTTCCATAAAATAGTTTATTGATGTTGGAAAAATACTACGTCCGTACAGTAGGTGGCGTCTTACACATTTACGCGATCCTATATTGTAGCGAGTCGACGCGTCACACCTAGAGATGGGCAAATGCCCGGGCATTTTTGGCAAATTCGGAAAATTCCTAATAAGCGCCGATAAATTTCTGTCCTTGGGCATTTATCTGGGCATAAATTTTTGTACCAAAATAGATTTACAAGATTTATTTTAGCATTGGAAGCTGGTCTAACTTTTTGAGTTTAGATGAGATTAAAAATTTAAAGGTGTTATTATATGAATTTGCATACTTTTTTTTAAATATGTTTATTTTACAAAACCATGTTTACGACATAAATGTTACGAATTACGCCGCAGCGGGAAGAAATACTTGTACCGACTGAGTGAGTGAGGGGTGCGGGACGAGCGATGCGTCAAGGCCTCACTCCGCGCCGCCATAGTGTGTAAAATTTTTTGAAAAATTAAATTTTAAATTGCCTAATAGAAAGTCTATTGCAACTAAATATCTAGAAAAAAAAATATAAAGAGATGAATAAAGAAATCAGCGATGATTTAAAAGCATCAAATTTTCTACACTTGCATTGCGACGGTTGGACTGATGTTTGCAATGAAGGCAATATAATTTTTTTAATATCCAAGCCAGAACCTGTTTTTATAAAAAGCCTGAACACACTTGATAATCGGCACACAAGTGAGTATTTAAGTAGTGAAACTGAAAAAGGAATGAAATCTTACGGAGTGAGTAAATTTGTGGTCCTTATTGGAAAGAGTTTGTGTATCTGGGGTCAAAGTTTACAAGAGATGGAAAGTGTGAGAGTGATATCGAAAGAAGAGTGAATGCAGGAAACATAGTGAATGGAGCTTTGCACTCCTTTATGAGCAGTCGGAAGGTGTCTAACAAGGCTCGTTTGGCTGTGTATGAAGGGGTGTTGGTTCCGACACTCATGTACGGAAGTGAAAGTTGGGTATGGCAGAAGAAACATGAAAGCAGAATAAATGCAGTTGAGATGAGAGCATTAAGAAGTATGATAGGAGTTAAACTGAGTGACAGGATAAGAAATAGTGAGATAAGGAAACGTTGTGGTCTGAAAGAAGATGTAGTGACAAAAATTGAGAAAGGTATGCTGAGATGGTTTGGTCATGTCGAGAGAATGAATGAAGAACGATTGACGAAAAAAGTGTATAAGGCGAGTGTGAATGAAAGTGTTGGAAGGGGTAGACCTAGGCGGACATTTCTAGACCAAATCAGGGACGTCTTGAAAAAAGGCCAGGTCAAGAGTACCCTAAACCGTAGAGCATGTATGAAGGGAATAATGAAAGTGGACGAAGCGAAACAAGTATGTAAGGATCGTAGCAAGTGGAAAGAAGTGGTCTCTGCCTACCCCTACGGGAAAGAGGCGTGATTATATGTATGTATGTATTGGAGACAACGCACGAAATGTCCAAAAGTCATTCGAAATGATAAAAAGCAGATACCCACATATTGTGCCATTGAACTGTGCTGCTCACACTCTGAATTTATTGTGCGTTGATGTAATAAAACCACTCGCACTTAAAGCTTTCATAGATCTCGCAACAGATGTTATTAAAAATATTAAAAAAGTCAAGTCTAAAGTGCTTTATTAAGTTAAATTAGAAAAGAAAAAAGCTCTAGTCAAAGTCTAAAATTATCCTGTACGACAAGATGGGGCAGTCATGTTAGTGCACTAAAAAGTCTGAAAATTAATAAAGCTGCACTACAGACTTTAGCTGTTAATGAAAACCTTCAACCAACGCCCGATATTAAATCTACACTTTTAGATAAAGATTTCAGGTCTATGATAGAACAATCCATCAGTGTTCTTGAGCCTATAGCAAAAAGTATCTTTAAACTAGAAGGCAACGAATTCAACATACATGAAGTATTTATGGTGCTAAGAAACCTTAAATCAAAGTTAGAATTTGTGTTACCAACAATCACAATGCTGGATGACGACAGCAAGGAGAACATAAAAACTTATATTGAAAAAGAGTTAAGCAGTGCATAAAAACCATACATTATGCGGCATACATGTTTGATCCTAAATCTGCAGGCATTGAACTAAATCAGGCGGAAAAACTGAAGCCATGGAATTCATCTATAACCTCTCTGAGCATTGCAACATTGACTGTCTTGCTCACCTGGCTAAATATAAAGCTAAAGAAGGTCTTTGGAGTAAACCATTTACTTGGAAGGCCGCTGCGAAAGTAAATCCCATTTTATGGTGGAATCTATATATATGTAATCTATCTATCTATCTATATATATATGTGGCTCAAGTCAGTTAAGTAATGTTGCACTTAGAGTATTGACTGCACCCTGCACGTCAACAGCCACCGAACGATCGTTCAGCACACAGGGATTTATACATAGTGCTAAAATAAACCGTCGCACATCAGAAAGAGCGGCGAAAATAACTTTCTTATCGTATAATTGGAACTTATTAAATAAAGGTGAAAATATTAATCGTCTTTACAGTGAAGATACTGTTCCAGAAAGGTCCTACATGGATGACACAGATGATGATATGTTGCACGATGCTACCATGGAGGGTCGCATGCAAGAGCATATGGAATCTTCTCTTAGGGAGGATATATGGAAAGATATGGAACCAGTAGCTTCAACTTCACGACAAACTAATCATATTGAATTCGTAAATATTAGGGAATGTTTATATAATACCGATAGTGATTAGGCTAATGGAACTTGCAATACAATAAAAAAAACTTTAATTATTATACCGGTCGGGTGTTAACAATGATTCTCTAGTGTGATTTTAATTCGAATTATAATAATATTGATTATTGGAATTTTTACAATATTGTTCCTATTAATGGTAGAAGTCATATTTTCATTATTTGATTAGTACATATTGTTTTATTTTTTAATTAAGCACATATTCTAATATTTTTTATATAAAAATTATATTGTTGATTCTTGTTAAGATATTCACATGACAAAGTATATCAATGTTATTATTTTAAAATAAAAACGTGTTCAGTCAAGAATATTCCTTGTTTTATTTCTTTAATAAGTACAATTTTACATGAGAAATTTAATTTGACCACGTTTTAGTATTACTTTTTTTTGCCCTGTAATTTGGACATATATTGGGCAAAAATAAATTTAAGCCCGAAATGCCGGGTTTTTGCCAATTTTTCCCGCCGCCAGAAACAGATTGCCCATCTCTAGCTCACACCAAATGCTCAAGGTCGTTCGCATGGAGTAGCCCCTTAAGTTATTTTTCTACGAAATATACTATATCGACATCAGTTTTGAATTTGGCTTAGAAAAGTTAAAACTAACTCAATTTAATTTGAAAATGATTTGAAACATTCCCGTTTAAAATAATATCTAAATGATGTAAAATGAACTTTGAAACTTCTTCTTTTCTTAATTTTATGAATATGTAATAAATAATAATGTAGTTTACGTTTTTATTTCAAAACAGCCATAGATACATTTATATTTTCGGCTACAGAGCTTGTTGCACAGAGTAATCATTCCAATCGGACATAAAAATAATCGGAACGTATCATTTAATTTATACTTTCATGGATTAAACAACTTTTATTTGTTATGTATATTACAAAATATATAGTTTATAATTTATAAGATAAGTAAAGATAATTTTTAATGGGCAGGCGATAAAGATATTAAAATGCAAAAATAAAAGTTCCTAAACTGTAATTGAAATACAATGCGTAACATGGTTCAATAGTGATTTCTCTTTCTTGGGTATAGTCTCTGTTTCGCTTATTTTGCCCGATGTTTGCATCGGCTCCATAGAGACTTGACCCCCCATGATAGTAACTGTCCTATACAGTCTACAGGAACATCACAAACTAGACGTGTGTATCTCTTTACGGAAACTACTCACTGATACGAATCACTGAAGTGACACAAAAGATTAGTTCAGTAACAACGTTTCAAATGTATCATTTGGATCTGGAACAGTGAAACATTATATTGCTCTTTGTTCATTTCGCGCGACGCGTCGCTTGCGAGGCGACTGAGCCACGAGCGAGAGAGACAATGAGACAATGATTAACTTAACTATTGACTCACGAGTGGCGAGTGAGCGGGCGAAATAATTATAATCCACACAAGTCAGATAGAGATAACAAATAAGAAGTGTATCACTCAACTCGTACGGATTTTCGCTGACGTTATTCATGCACGTAAAAATTACCACTAAGGCGCTTATGTGTCAAATACAATACGGTCGTTTTTTGTATGCTTAGAGTAATCAACTAACAGGAGACGCCATGCGCATAAAGTTCCAAACAAAAAAGTCTGTCACTTCTAGCGGGAGGCGAGGTAACGCACACTAAGCAAATCGTAAACATTGGGCCACGTCGTTACGCACGCACACAGCATAATATGAGCACACGATTAAGCAAAACGCACACAACCTTGAAAATCTCTCATATATGTCTCATCGTTACAGTGCATAAGCCATAAACAACTAGTGCGAGGGCCTTGTCGATATTGATATGTCGATGAAATTTTATGCAAGTTACATTAACAAATTAAATAAAATAAAAATGAACAAATGTTTAATGTGTAATATTACATTTAAAGAAAAATTTAAAAAAATACATAAGGTACAAAATAATAATACAAAATTACCAAAATTAAAACAAATTGAAAAAGTATTATATTTTTTTTATAGGATAAGGGTGACAAACGAGCACACAATCCACCTGATGGTAAGTGGTTGCTGTGGCCCATAGACATCTACATCTATCCTCTATTACAAATCAAAATGCAGATGCGTTTTCACCCGTGAGGACTAGGATGGAATGCCTCATTTCCAGTAAAAAGGGCCTCCGGTCACCTGCACTCACCAAGCAAAACGCAGAGGTAAACCTCTACTTCACGCTGGTATTCTGTGAGGTCGTGGTACCACCCCGGTTCGAGCCGGCCCATCCGTGCGACAGCAAGAGCTGCCGCCTGGCTCTACCACTGTTAAAATATTATATTTTAACTGGATTTTAAAGTGAATAAGTTTGGGTATATATGTGACGAATACACTTTTTGGCTTTTGAATTCACTCTTTTTTTGCGTGGTAGCTAATTCTAGTGCTTGCATATTTTTCCATCACCAAGTTTGCCAGTTCAATGTTATGTGGAACGTAATCATTATCGAAATAATATTCCTGTATGCTTAAAAATATATAATATGCCTAGTCTATGAAATATTTTTACCATTTTTTAATGTCATGATCAACCGAAAAGGTTATCTGTATAGGGGTTTTAAACGGTCTAATTTTACAGATTTTACCTAACCCATAGAGTTAAACCGTTTTAAGGCTTAGGGTTGAACTACATCTGGCAGCACGGAATCGCACTTTCCTGTGCTTCTATCCTTTTTGGTCACTCAGAAACGTTATTTACTAGAGCAAGAAAGAGAGCGGGAGTGTATAGTTTGACCCTCAAAAAGCCGATTGAAAACCGGTTTCAAGAGTTTATCTATCATTCTTGACAATTCATACTAATATTTTTTTTATAGGAGAGGGGGCAAACGAGCATGCGGCTCACCTGATGGTAAGTGACTACCGCCGCCCATGAACAACTGCAACACCAGGGGAATCGCAGATGCGTTGCCGGCCTTTTAAAAAGGAGTAGGCTCTTTTCTTGAAGGTCCCTAAGTCGTATCGGTCCGGAAAAATCGCTGGTGGTAATCGATTCCACAAGGAAGTTGTGCGAGGGAGAAAACTTCTTCTGAATCGCACAGTGGTGGACCGCCAATCATCTAGATGATATGGATGGTATCGCAAGTTCTGTCGCGATGTGCGATGGTGAAATTGAGCGGCTGGAATTAGTCCGAACAATTCCTCAGAGCACTCCCCGTGGTAGATGCGATAAAATACGCAAAGAGATGCAACCTCTCTACGCAGTGCCAGTGAGTCAAGCCGATCAGAAAGAACTCGGTCGTCGACGATTCGAACCGCTCTGCGCTGGATGCGGTCAAGTGGAAGGAGCTGGCACTGGGGGGCCCCTGCCCAGAGATGGGAACAGTATTCCATGTGAGGCCGAACCTGCGCCTTGTAAAGTTGCAAGCGGTGTGCCCGCATGAAATACTGTCCCGCTCTGCTGAGCACGCCAAGCTTTTTAGAGGCCAATTTGGCCTTCTCTTCCAAGTGACCACGAAACTGCACGTCACTCGATATGTCGACACCGAGGATTCCGATAATGGCAGAGGCAACAAGGGGAGTGCCTTGAAACTGAGGAGATACGACAAAGGGGTTCTATTTAGCGGTAAACGCGCAAACTTGTGTCTTCTGGGGATTGAACTGGACTAGATTTAGTCGCCCCCAGTCTGAGACTTTGTTCAATAAAGTCTCGACTTCAGACACAAGTTTGTTCCGGTACTCGGCGACGTTTTCCCGAGAAATGTTGGCACGGCCGGTGTATAAAGCATCACCAGTGCTATCGTCTGCATAGCAATGAATGTTACTGGTTTGCAACATATCATTGATATGCAGAAGAAACGGCGTTGGTGATAGCACGCAGCCTTGTGGAACACCAGCGTTAATGGGCTTGTAATCGGAGCATGCACCGTCTACTACGACCTTGATGCTCCGATCTGCAAGAAAGCTGGTGATCCAATTGCACAATTTCTCGGGAAGCCCATAGGAAGGCAGCTTCGAAAGAAGCGCTTTATGCCAAACCCGATCGAAAGCCTTCGCTATGTCCAAACTAACGGCCAACGCCTCCCCCTTGGACTCCACTGCCTCCGCCCATCTATGGGTCAGGTAGACCAGAAGATCACCAGCTGAGCAACCTCGACGGAAACCGTACTGGTCGTCACTAATCAGCTGGTGATCCTCAAGGTACCGCATGAGCTGGCTGTTAATGATCATTTCCATTACTTTGGAGAATAAGGAGGTGATGGCGATAGGCCTGTAGTTGGACGGATCTGAGCGGTCGCCTTTTTTAGGGATCAGGTGCACCAAAGCTGTCTTCCATGAGTCCGGGACTACGCCTAGGGAGTAGGAGTACCGAAAAAGACGCGTTAAAACCGGTGCCAACTCCGGAGCACACGTCTTCAGCACAATAGGTGGGACTCCATCAGGCCCACTCGACTTGTTGATGTACAGGGAGAGGAGTGCTTTACGCACCAAGCGCTGTGTAAACAGCACTTCCCGCATGGAGCACTCACACCGCGGGATGTTCGGCGGTGTGTTCTCCCCGTCATCTAGAGTCGAGTTGGAAGCAAAAAGAGAGCCTAGCAGATCGGCTTTCTCCTTTGCGTCATGGGCCAGTGAGTCGTCCACCCTGTGCAGAGATGGCAGAGATGGTTGACAGAAGTTCCCTTGGACAGCCTTGGCGAGAGACCAGAATGCACGTGTTCCCGAAGGGAGGCGAACTAGTTTCTCGCCAATTCTGCCGATGTGCTCTGACTTTGCCTTGGCAATGACACTTTTGAAGGACCTGGAGGCGGAATTGTACTTCTTTTTAAGAGCGCTGGTGTTTACATCCCGGGACGTTGATGCGTCAGCCCAGGCCTGGTAGCACTCCTGCTTATAGCGTGATGCTAGTTTACAGGAGCGACCAAACCATGGCTGGGATCTGCCTCCGATGGGCACCACAGAGGATGGAATAAAAAGTTCCATACCGTGAAGTACCACATCAGCAATAGAATCGGCAACAACGCTGGGATCTTCCGGCGAGAAGCAAACCCGCCCCCAAGGGTAGGATGCAAAAAAAGACCGCATCCCGTCCCAATCGGCCGACCTATAGTGCCAAACACGGCGGCAAGCTGCAGATCGCAACTGCGATAGGAGCGTGTGTGGCACCGTACTCCGGATCAGACAATGGTCCGAAGAGCCCAGAGGGGCATCGACGGAGACCTGATATCCGTCCGGATGAGAGGTCAGCAGAAGGTCCAACAGGGAAGGTACATGGTCTTCCACATCTGGGATCCGCGTAGGCGAAGTAACCAGTTGTGTTAGACCATATGCCAAAGCAAAGTCATAGACAGATCTACCCGCATGATCGGTTAAACGAGAACCAAGCCATTCAGCGTGGTGGGCGTTAAAATCACCGAGTATCACGATCTCTGCGGATGGGACCTGTTGTAGCACGGAGTCTGCAGCCATTTGGACGTGGTCAATGAGTCGGTCTGTGTCGGCATTACCGCTATGGGACCTATAGAGGCACCCGTAGACGCGGGGATGGTCGTCGCTGTCTACGCGCAGCCATAGGATGGACAGGTCCGTACCTTCAAGACTGCCGACTGGCGTCGAAAACAGATGTCCTCCCTGACGTATACGCAAACTCCAGCCCGGGGCACAAAGGAGTGTTCAAATTTGTATCCCGGGTAAGAGAGATATGAAGTATCAGCCGGAGAGGACACCTGAGTCTCGGTTAAAAAGAGCAAGGACGGCTTCGCCGTCTCTAGATGGTAATGGACAGCGTTAAGGTTGGAATGAAGTCCCCTGATGTTGCAAAAATTCACGGATAGCGTGACAGGGGTCGCCTTGGTCTTATTGCTCGGCTTGCCCCGAGCAGTATTAGTCGCGAGCGGAATTTCGCCCCTCCCAGAATACGCGGGGCAGCCTGAGCACCCACGCCCAGGAGTGGAGTGGTTTGGTCGTGGATGCTCAGCGAGGGATTCTCCAGGGGTGCTGGTACCCTCCTGGGGTAGTCTTCTTTTCAATTCCACTACCATGTTGATGGGGGGGGGGGGAATTGGGCCTCCGGCCACCTGCACTCACCAAGCGGAACGCAGAGGTAAACCTCTACTTCACGCTGGTATTCTGTGAGGTCGTGGTACCACCCCGGTTCGAGCTGGCTCATCCGTGCGACAGCAAAAGCTGCCGCTTAGCTCTACCACTGTTATAAATAATATTATAAATTTGAAAGTGTGATTTTTTGTTTATTTGTTTTTGTCCTTCCTTTACGCAACAACGGAATGGAGCAATTAAAAAAAAATTAAACATTTGCTATCTCTTGGCCGAAGTTTACGCTTAACCAAACATACTTTTTTTCGTCATTTTACTTAGGATTGAAAAATAATTAATGTCGTCGTAAAAAGCGGTAATATTTTGTGTTCTACAGTACAAAAGTGTAGTACTCTGTATATATTTAACAATAATAGATTATAAATATGACACTGAGATTATTTGTTTGTCCTTATTTATTAATTTAAGCGCTAATAATTCGTGTCTCATCTGAAAACAACAATTTGGTTGACACCATCTAAGACGATATATTTGTAAACAACATTTTAAAATGAATAAATATCATTCACTAAACCTTCCATTTCGATTTGTTACATGTTTTAAATTTTATCCTTCATAATGTAAAATAAACCTGTAGCAAAATAATAAACTTACTTCAAATAATTTCAAAGTCGGTACAGCAGTTTCATTTAGTTTCCTTTTATTACTTGATTGGATTACGAAAACCGATTGGTCAAAATGCTAGGAACAAATAGTGCTTGTTCGTTTAAGTACCCAGGTTATATGATTGCCACATGCTTTTATCCAAACTTGGCGCATATAAGGATCTTTTAGAAAACTGTAAAACCAAAGATCTTTTTTAAACATTGTACAAAAAAGAATTTTAAATAACACCTTGGTATTTATATATCAAGGTATTAATTATAGTCAAATAAAAACATCGACACTAAAGATTACAGTGAACATCACTATTATTGCCATGATGATACCATTTTATATACTCGAAATTACCCTTCTTTTCGTTTCATAACGTAACTTAATGAAACTAAAATATCTATTTAAAATGTTTTATATACAATAAAACAATTTAAATTGATGTTTTCATTTCGTTAAAAACAATTAAAGATTATTAATGTTGTTTGAAATAATATAGTTTTGCAAATAGATCACAATAATATTAATGAATTTAAGACTATTCAATAACACGATTTTGTCTTGTGTAATAAGAACAAAGAGAAACGACATTTGTCTACAATTAAGCAAAATTTAATTATGTCCTAGTGGTGCAAAAGTCCTTGCTATAGTATTAATACTTTAAGTTGGCAACACACCCTGCTCAGCTATATTAATCAGAATTTTCGTGATTTAATGCTTATATTAATTATTGAAATCAAAATAAATACTTAAAGATGAAAGGTAACGTCGTCTTTTTGTAAATTTGAGGTCTGTGATCTTTTTTTACAAGAAAACACACTGCAACTCGGCATTTTTCTGGAGGTCAATTCACGCTTACGACTACTTGTTAACTGACCCCGTACGCGGCGCAACTAGTTTTATATAACGGGAATGATCCGCGCTCTCGCACTTTTGACAGCGGGGAACGCTCTCCAATGTCGTCTCCTGTTAGTTTAATACTCTAAGTTTGTATGTAATGTTTGCATAAACAAGTTGTCATTTTACGTTGATGCGGCACTTGTAAAAATTGTTTATATTCATTAGCGCCTGTTTACGAAAACATACTGAGTTATATTAAGGATTTCTTTGCGTAGTGATTATTGTGACTTTACTTTCTTCCTTTTCATCATAAAGTTTAGAATTATGATACTTTACGAGAAAATTCTGTGTACATAGACATTGCTGTTTTGTGTAAATGGACATTTTTGTAAATAATGAATTGACATAGTGACATTTTTGTTCAAGTATGAAGGAGAATCAATTTTATGTACAATCTTATTACGGTACACAATAAATAATCTAAGCACTTATATTATTCAGCATTGTTGCCACATAACATTTCACGATTATTGGGTACTTGCGAATCCGTGAAATCAATATCAAATAAATCTTGCATCTCCTCTAAAATATTTAAAATTTTGAATAATTCGGAATGCTTGAACGCATCGATTACCTAAAAATATATCATTGTGGGGTATCAAATTTAACTGTCAAGTGTCAACTGCAATGTCGCAGTTGTCACTTCCTGTATAGGACCATAGGTATAAGAAAAATAGGAGATATGGCAACCCACCCTACCCCAGCCTACAAAAATGGGATAAATAAAATAAAAAAAATACCAACAGACGTATTTTAAATAGCACTTTCCAAAATTGTTTATTATTGTAATAGCACCCCCGTAGATTGTGAATAAAAAATAGGTAAATATCGCGCATCTTTTAACGTCGATACCACTTGAAATAATTAAAATTTTGTAGGTTTTGCAACTTAAAAAAACTTCACCCTTCGTTATTTAAACTTCACCACCATCGAAAATCCATAAAATGCAATATTAAGTGCAATTATTTAATAAAAACTATTTTGTCAATTGCCGAATGCACATGGAGTGTTGGCGCATGCGCGGCACATATAATCTAGGGTTTTTCTTCTGAGGATCTTTCGCGACAAGTTCACGCCTATCTCTATTTTCTCTATTTGAATAGTAAATTGCGTGTAAGAGGTTAACTCATACGTTTCTTTCTATCTTAATCTTAATTAATAAATTAAGCTGAAGAAGAAAATTACAAATTTAGATTGAGCGCATTTCAATATGACTTCAAACACTAGCTTAAAGATGGTATTTTATTTACTACACTTATTTATAATGTTAAGAGCGTTTTCGAAAAGATGACATTTTTTTTGTTTTGTATAAAAATTAAAATTCATTGATTCTTATAAAATGAAACTTTAAAAAAAATGTATGGTATCATCCATGTTGTCATTTATAATAACCTTTTGCAAAAAGGTAAAGAACACTTTCCTCTGTTCTCAAATTTCTCAATGAGAACATTGCTAGGTAAAGTGCGCGCAAGATAACTCTGCGCGCGACTGATGGCGCACTGATGGATGTTACCAGCTTAATTAAGATTTTTTTCCTTCATTTAACCTTATTACTACAATTATATAATTATATGAAATTACATAAATGAATGACTTGATAACCAAAGCTCAGTTAAAAAAAACTGTAATGTTCAGCTTAAACTTACAAAGACCTAATAAATATTAAACCCTTTATTTATTGTTTAAGATTCGCACAATAAACATATTTCTTGATTGTAACTTCCGTAAGTTTGACACAAGTATCACAAATTTCTATGGTAAGATTTAAGTTAATATAAATTATTCCTTAAAAACATTTGAAAACGTTTAATTTATGCGAGCGAGTTTGAGAAAAAAAAATATAAAAAACACGCTTCACTTTTATTTTTGGTATTCTTCTCAGCACATCCTTTTATTTAATATCCATATCACTGGAATGCACAATAAATAACTAGTCCTCCATCTTCGGGATTTCGCCATATTGGATTTAGAATTAGGTCACTTATTTTCATCTAAACTTAACGTACATGCGAAATTTCCGCTCCATCGACAACCTAAAAGTTGGTGAAATTTGAATTTCAATATTTTTTTTTGCATAATTATAGGTGAAGGTATTATATGCGTATTAGAAATGACTATTATTATGATTAATGAACACTGATATTTTGTCTATAATGAATTTTTCATAAAAGTTATTTTAAAAATATTTATTATAAAGAACGAAATTAAAAGTCCGTGGAAACCTTGTAAATCTTTTATTGAATAGCTAAATCTATTTGTAAATTTGGTGTAACAATGGTCCTGCAGTGGGTCAACGCCTTCCATTCTCACATCTTCATCAGAATCCATGCTGGTCTTCATCAGAAGACTCGGATGTGTTGGCCTGTGACATTAATTATAAATTTATCCATTTAAACTGGCACCTTTTGTATTCGTAGCTCCATAGTCTTTAAGCTACTACTCAACGTTGTTCTGCCATATTTAAAATCAATATCAGCTTTCAATTCCAACCAAAGTTTATTTATGGCAGGAATCTCTTTCTTCACAACGTCAAACGATTGACTTAAATGCCTTATAGCGCCACGTATAAAAATGGTCTAAATCATAATTTTTTTCTCCGGTTCCTAGTTTTTCCCGGCGTCACAATTTTAGAAGATGAAGCTACTGCTACATTATGTACCCTCTTGAGTTATTTGGGTGATGTTGAGTTCAGAAACGCCTAAAACATAATAAAAACAACGCATTATAAATACATGATATTAATGACACGAGGAAACTTAAAACGAACAAATGGAAAAAAAATTAGGGAGTTTTATTTGTTATGGCAGCCCTAAAAATTACCTGTGAAATATGAAACGTGAGCTCTAACTTTGGAAAACGGTACTGTAGGCCCGTTATTGTCTCGTTCTTCTTCACAAGCACGTTTGACCTGCAAGGTAATATCCCTGCCAGCAATTTTAGTCACTTTCGGCATAATGATGACGATTATTTACTGCAAAAACGAATAAAACCACGACACCTAACAATCTGTTTTGACACCTGCCATAAACAGTAAGATGGCGGCACACGATTCGTTCCAATTTTGACCGCGCGCAGAGTTATCTTGCGCGCACTATATCTCTCGAATAGAGATGGTTTATTACTGTCATTCAAAATTTGCCCACAGATATGATTTCTTTTTCTTGAATGGATAACATTTTGATTTTTTACTTGAGTGAACTGTGCGAAATTAAAAGTAAAAATGTTCTATTAAGCAAAAATTATGTAAATTCTAGTGCAGCTGGTTAAGACGTTTTTTCATATAATTAACATTGATTGTCATGAAAAATAATGGGATGATAATGAACTTTGAAATTAAATTAAGAAAACCTGATATTGATTCATAAATATACATGCCAAGTGCATAAAACACCATGGGTTTACAGCTGCTTTTAAAAAAGTGCACATAACGCGTGCTTATTTCATACGCCTTAATAAAGAAAAACATACTTGTGCTGTACGTTGGTGGCCAAAACTCTGTGAATTTCTCATCGGGATAGCCTAAGGCTGTTAAATAATTTACTAAAGCATCAAGCCATATATATCGTTTGATTTGGATCACATGGTGTAGGTATACCCTAAGGAGATCTATATGCTGGTCTGGAAATACTTAAATCTGCCATCCATGATCCTTCTTCGACCCACTGTGATAAAATTTTATGAAAAGTCGAAGGTTGAACGACTTTTTCTGTATGGATACAAAACAAAAATAAAGTCATCTTTTCGAAAACGCTCTTAACATTATAAATAAGTGTAGTAAATGAAATACCATCTTTAAGCTAGTATTTTAAGTCATCTTGAAATGCGCTCAATCTAAATTTGTAATTTTCTTCCTCAGCTTAATTTATTAATTAAGATTAAGATAGAAACGTATGAGTTAACCTCTTACACGCAATTTACTATTCAAATAGAGAAAATAGAGATAGGCGTGAACTTGCTGCGAAAGATCCTCCGAAGAAAAACCCTAGATTATATTTGCCGCGCATGCGCCAACACTCCATGTGCATTCGGCAATCGACAAAATAGGTTTTATTAAATAATTGCACTTAATATTGCATTTTATGGATTTTCGATGGTGGTGAAGTTTAATTAACGAAGGGTGAAGTTTTTTTAAATTGCAAAACCTACAAAATTTTAATTATTTTAAGTGGTATCGACGTTATAAGATGCGCGATCTTTACTTATTTTTTATTCACAATTTACGGGGATGCTATTACAATAATAAAGAATTTTGGAAAGTGCTATTTAAAATACGTCTGTTGGTATTTTTTTTATTTTATTTACCCCATTTTTGTAGGCTGGGGTAGGGTGGGTGATATGGCATGTGGTCACGTGACCTGAAGTCAAGTGTTTCTCAAATATGGCGACGACTCCACCCACAAGAAATAGCGTTGTTTTTGTCGATATTTTCAGTATCGATGCTATATAAATTATGACGTACCATCCATCTCATAGGTATATATTAAATAAACAAATATTAGATCACTACACTATTGAATTGGGTTAATCCTGTAATAATAGTTGTATTGAGATGATAAATAAATAAATCGTACGTTCAACTCAGAATAGGAAAGTTTTGAAACTGTAATTGTTTTAAGATATGGTGAAGCAACAGTCAAAAGTGAGCGAAGAGACCAAGGAAAGAGCACTTGATTGGAGCTTTAACTCCTTTCTTTTCAGAAGATGTATACGACGTGCACCAGAATATTATACTGAGTTCGTGCAACGAGCTAACGTTTTTTCGTAACGACGGCAATCTGCACATAAGCATTCCATCCGTGCGTCCCTGGGTCGACGCATGCATTTTTTTTCTCCTCTGCAGAGATTAACGAAACCACCACTATAGGCAATGTATCAGGCTTCGTAAGATTTTTTTGTCCAGCCCATGCTGTCCCACTACTAAGCAGAAGTCTCCCCTAAGTTTTTTCCAGTGGTTTAGTCGTGCACCATATCGAACCAGCCCCAACGGTATGCGTCCAGGTTGCGTGAATCATATCATATATATAGACTTTATAGCGGCTGGGAAGTTAGTTGCGAGCGCAAGTCCTGTACCTTCACGCTTCGCTTTACGTACTGTGATCTGAGACACCATCAAGTTTTCTTTCAACTATATCTGCACGGACTAGCGCTCGCTCTTAACTTCCAAGCCGCCATAAAGATTCGACAACACCTTTCTTTCGTGGTAATGGTCGGTTACCAGTTCGTCACCATGAACATGCAGTGGACTGACTTTTATCTTGATTTATTTAAAGTTTGTGGAGCATGTGTTCTTTCATACATAGTTACTAGCCGTCATCTCTCTTTTTTTTGATAATAAAGATTATTTATTTATTTATCTCAGTAATCTAATCGAGTTGAGCAGCCTCTTTCTAACCATACCACCGTTCACACAATCCATTAATCATTTAACTATCCTAACGTATTCCTCAATCTTCAGCATCCCATGTTCGTACCATACGACAATCAATTTCCATGCAACATTTCGATCAATAGGGGTGGCTGCGCCACTTCAGACTTCCACTTCCATACTCATTTCTCATTATATCCCATTTGTGTAACACCACAAAATATCAATTTTATAGTGTTTACAAACTGCAAGTTGTAATGACTTCCACCAGTAGCGTAATTAGTGGTGGATACTGGAGGTAAACGAGAGAGTAAGGATTAAAAATAAATAAAATAACAATAATGTATACTGATTAAAATCATTTATTCGTGACGAAATAATATTATTTAGTCAGAAAATTTATTTTAGACAAACAAAATCACCCTCAAGCCGAACTACATCCCGCGTTCTATTTATACATTCTTTTTCAAAATGCAAGGAGCATATTCTTCTTACTAATGCAGGTTTTATGTTTTCCTGGCCTATATTTTCAATCCACAATTTTTGAAGGCCTTCATTTTTGGCAACCTAAAATAAATATTATGCATCCTTAAGTACCAATCAAAAATAATCTTAACATCATCAAATCTTTTGATGAAAAAAACTATTATAGAAAATTTACGATTTACACTATTTTCAAGTTATTTTCTTAAACGAAAGGCTCCCAATCGATCGTTTGATTAAATATACAGTTTACGTATCTAAAACGTTATTTGATTATGACTACATTAATATTATTGTTAAACAGGTTCAGAAGGGCTAGAACCCAGAGCCGTAAAGCCAGTTTAATAAAAAAATATTGTTAAAATTTATATCGATAATTTCAAAACATGACAACACGTAAGGACAACACTAAGGAAAAATGTGAACAATCAAAATGTTTACTTGTTTAAATTTACATGATAATAGTCATTGGAAATTCTAGATAATAGCGGGAAACACGATTTAGAGCCCATAACATGAACACGAAAAGCAATTCACACGAAAAAATATACAATTAAGGAAAAAAATTACAACTAACCTGAAAAATGACAATCCTTCTTCATTTTTACGAGAATTTGAATTACATCCATTGATGCAACACTTTGTCATGTTGTTTTTGCTCAACTACCCTTTACTAATGAACAAAAAAGCTCCAAAATAGTCAAAATTCTCTGTAACACTACAAAATAACTCCGAACAAGGCTTAGATGACAGATGAACTACCACAAATGAACGTCATCCTAAAATGGCGTCATGCTTCAAGGTGGAGCTTGGTGACATTTATGAAAACTGGCAACAGAAAATTGAAGTCTAAGATATGTACTTATCTCTTTTTACATTTGAAAATCATAAGGTGTGAGAATGAGACAGATATATTTTTGTTGGCAAGGTTCATGTTTGCATGATATTTGTATAACCAAAAAATATATATGCAATTTACAGCTTATCCTCTACTTTTCTTATATCAATGTATAGGACAGTTACTATACTCTTTGGTTGTCACTGATATCGTTTGTTATTGGTGTCGTTTATGTAGTGTAAAGTAGAAGGAGGACCATCTCCTTATATGAAAAGTGTCCCTAAAAACGCGTCCAATAAGGGTGGCGCGGCAGTAGCATAGGATAAATTAAAAAAAAGCGCCAAAATTAATTAGACTAAGATGGAGAAATAAACAAGGACCGACCAATCCGCTTGGTTTTGTACTACGTAAATAGTTGAGGTTTTGTATACTGGCATTTTACTAACTACTCTAGTCATGAAATTTTTCATATATTTGAATTCAGCTGACTTCACTCCGTCTACAACAGCTACATTCATATAGTAGTTTTTCAAACGCCAGCGCTATTGTAGTAGGTTTTGGAACCTCTATTTTCAGTATATAATGGGACACTTTTCCAACTTTCGCACCTTATAAGATGGTTCTCCTTCTACTCTACACTCTACACTCCATAGTGTCGTTGTTGGTTATCTGTTTCTTTATTAGTTGTTTTAAAAAAAATCCGATGGTTGATCTCAAACACGATCCAATGCACGTTTAGAACAATGTTATCGGTTCTACCTATCCAAAATTAAAAAGAAAACTTGCGGTGAGATATTTAACCACAATCGCTACATCAGCGCCATCTGAGCGGTTATCTACCGACTTCAAAAAGGAGAAGGTACTCAATTCCACTGTGTGTTGTTTTCTTTAAATGTGTGTTATACTTTTTTCTGGGTGAACCGATTTCGATGATTCTTTTTTTTATTTGAAATTTGGTGCTTCACATGTGGTCCCATATAAATTAAACCCATATAAGTATGACCAATAGTTAAGTAAGTTAACTTTAAGTCAGTTGTACAAAATATTAATTTTAAATTATTTTCAATAGCTGACTCAACTCTCTATCAACAAAGAAACAGATTGAAAGGTACTTCTTTGTCAAAATTACTATTTCTTCAATCAATCGGCAAAAATATATGAACACATGAATACAACAAATGAATTAGATATTTGTGAACTTCTTCCAATTTTTTTAATAACTGTTTTATACTACATTGTTTATTGTTTATTAATTTCTTTCATTTCATTAATTATAAATTTATAAACCATAAACAACATGACAATTTTTTATTCATCTGATTCTAACCTATTAAATACGTGTGCAAAAAAACATCGATAATGGCCAACATCGATGTTTTGAGTAGGATAAACATCGAACATCGATGTCATCATCGATGTTTCTACAACATCGACCATCCCTAACACAAACTATATAGAATAGGCATGAGACCGATATATCAAAACGTAACTAATTACGTTATGTTATCAAATATCATATCATATCGATAAACCTAAGAACATAACCGTTATCACATATCCAACCAAAACCCAAAATCAACTAACCAACGTACGAAAACGAAACGTAAAACGCAAACTGTAACGATATGCCAAAAACCAAAAACGGCTCAAAACCAAAACTAACCGATGTCCTTTGATATTCGTTGTTTCACGTTCTAGCGACAGTATCATAAATACATATGAAAGAGATGAAGCGAATATGGATTTTGTTGCGATGTTTTGGTTGTTATCATAAAACGGTGCACGTAGTGAAATATAATTATAAGTATCTTAACAATAAGGTCGAATTTTAAATGGTTAAAATTGCCTAATTTTTTAAGTTTTGTGTAGTTGTGAGAGTTGTCAGATTTAAATGATCTCTAAGACATTAGCTTTGATCAACAATACCAACTAGGCGCAAAAAAATACGGCGAAGTAAATAACAGCGCACTGGAGACGTGAGTTCTTATTTCGTTTTGGTTGACTTGAAACACAGCCAATATAAAGACGTTTCACAATGCCGCAATGTATATTTAAAAGTTGCAAGAGTAATGCCTGAAAAAGCAATTTAACAGCCGGTGTTTCTTACTTTCGGTAAGTACATGTAGAATAATTTATATTTTAAGCTCTAAACTAACAACTATTATCATATTTGAAACAAAATTACCGATTTTAAAGCACCCTTACAAATGTTTTGCCAAGGTTGGCCAATACACGCGTAAACATTTGTAAAACAGAACAGTAGAGTACATGGAGTAAATTTGTATTGTATTTATTTTTAGTAATTTGTTACCAGAACTTTAAATAATGGTAATTGTTACTTTTGTCTCTGTTTGTGGAATTTCATTAGATACTTAGCATTATTATTTTTATTTTAGCAATCCGTAAGTTGAAAAATTTATTGACGTAATGTTACATTATATAATATGTAAAAAAGAAACGGATCATATCAAAATAAATCAAAACGAGAATTGTACAATAAACTTAACTTATTTAAAGGAAATTAATTCATGTATACACAGAATGGAATAATCTTTAATGTTGAATCATTGTAAATATTTTGATTTATTGATTGCACTGAAATTTCCTTCTATTATAAATATTTTAAAGATATATACACACATATATGCTATATATATATATATATATATATATATATATATACATATATACATATATATATATACATATATATATATATATATATATATATATATAAATATATATATAATACATATACTACAAACATATATTGAGCGAACTGTAGAAATGGCATGTGTTGAGTTTGAGCACCTCATTGTTGTGAGCGTCTACAGACCCCCATGTTCTATATACGATACTTTTGAAAAAATTATGGTGGAAGTTTTTGCTAAGCTTAATAAACGGAATGAATCTGTTGTAATATGTGGAGACTTTAACATCAATCTCCTAGAAGCTTCCTCAATCAATATTAAATTTAGATCATTGTTTAAATCATATGGTCTTTTTAATTTATTTTTAGAGCCAACGCGTATTGCTCAATCTAGTGCAACATGTATAGATAACATTTTTACAAATGTGAAGCCGTTGCATAAATGTATAATTCAAAAATTAAGTTTATAATATATTTAATAATATAATTAAGGCCACTCACGCTCCCATCGCAGTTGCGATCTGCAGCTTGCCGCCGTGTTTGGCACTATAGGTCGGCCGATTGGGACGGGATGCGGTCTTTTTTTGCATCCTACCCTTGGGGGCGGGTTTGCTTCTCGCCGGAAGATCCCAGCGTTGTTGCCGATTCTGTTGCTGATGTGGTACTTCACGGTATGGAACTTTTTATTCCATCCTCTGTGGTGCCCATCGGAGGCAGATCCCAGCCATGGTTTGGTCGCTCCTGTAAACTAGCATCACGCTATAAGCAGGAGTGCTACCAGGCCTGGGCTGACGCATCAACGTCCCGGGATGTAAACACCAGCGCTCTTAAAAAGAAGTACAATTCCGCCTCCAGGTCCTTCAAAAGTGTCATTGCCAAGGCAAAGTCAGAGCACATCGGCAGAATTGGCGAGAAACTAGTTCGCCGCCCTTCGGGAACACGTGCATTCTGGTCTCTCGCCAAGGCTGTCCAAGGGAACTTCTGTCAGCCATCTCTGCCATCTCTGCACAGGGTGGACGACTCACTGGCCCATGACGTAAAGGAGAAAGCCGATCTGCTAGGCTCTCTTTTTGCTTCCAACTCGACTCTAGATGACGGGGAGAACACACCGCCGAACATCCCGCGGTGTGAGTGCTCCATGCGGGAAGTGCTGTTTACACAGCGCTTGGTGCGTAAAGCACTCCTCTCCCTGGACGTCAACAAGTCGAGTGGGCCTGATGGAGTCCCACCTATTGTGCTGAAGACGTGTGCTCCGGAGTTGGCACCGGTTTTAACGCGTCTTTTTCGGTACTCCTACTCCCTAGGCGTAGTCCCGGACTCATGGAAGACAGCTTCGGTGCACCCGATCCCTAAAAAAGGCGACCGCTCAGATCCGTCCAACTACAGGCCTATTGCCATCACCTCCTTGTTCTCCAAAGTAATGGAAATTATTATTAACAGCCAGCTCATGCGGTACCTTGAGGATCACCAGCTGATTAGTGACTGCCAGTACGGTTTCCGTCGAGGTCGCTCAGCTGGTGATCTTCTGGTCTACCTGACCCATAGATGGGCGGAGGCAGTGGAGTCCAAGGGGGAGGCGTTGGCCGTTAGTTTGGACATAGCGAAGGCTTTCAATCGGGTTTGGCACAAAGCGCTTCTTTCGCAGCTGCCTTCCTATGGGCTTCCCGAGAAATTGTGCAATTGGATCACCAGCTTTCTTGCAGATCGGAGCATCAAGGTCGTAGTAGACGGTGCATGCTCCGATTACAAGCCCATTAACGCTGGTGTTCCACAAGGCTGCGTGCTATCACCAACGCTGTTTCTTCTGCATATCAATGATATGTTGCAAACCAGTAACACTCATTGCTATGCAGACGACAGCACTGGTGATGCTTTATACACCGGCCGTGCCAATATTTCTCGGGAAAACGTCGCCGAGTACCGGAACAAACTTGTGTCTGAAGTCGAGACTTTATTGAACAAAGTCTCAGACTGGGGGCGACTAAATCTAGTCTAGTTCAATCCCCAGAAGACACAAGTTTGCGCGTTTACCGCTAAAAAGATTCCCTTTGTCGTATTCTCTCAGTTTCAAGGCACTCCCCTTGTTGCCTCAGCCAAAATCGGAATCCTCGGTGTCGACATATCGAGTGACGTGCAGTTTCGTGGTCACTTGGAAGAGAAGGCCAAATTGGCCTCTAAAAAGCTTGGCGTGCTCAGCAGAGCGGGACAGTATTTCATGCAGGCACACCGCTTGCAACTTTACAAGGCGCAGGTTCGGCCTCACATGGAATACTGTTCCCATCTCTGGGCAGGGGCCCCCCAGTGCCAGCTCCTTCCACTTGACCGCATCCAGCGCAGAGCGGTTCGAATCGTCGACGACCGAGTTCTTTCCGATCGGCTTGACTCACTGGCACTGCGTAGAGATGTTGCATCTCTTTGCGTATTTTATCGCATCTACCACGGGAAGTGCTCTGAGGAATTGTTCGGACTAATTCCAGCCGCTCAATTTCACCATCGCACATCGCGACAGAACTTGCGATACCATCCATATCATCTAGATGATTGGCGGTCCACCACTGTGCGATTCAGAAGAAGTTTTCTCCCTCGCATAACTTCCTTGTGGAATCGATTACCACCAGCGATTTTTCCGGACCGATACGACTTAGGGACCTTTAAGAAAAGAGCCTACTCCTTTTTAAAAGGCCGGCAACGCATCTGCGATTCCCCTGGTATTGCAGTTGTTCTTGGGCGGCGGTAGTCACTTACCATCAGGTGAGTCGCATGCTCGTATGCCCCCTCTCCCATAAAAAAAAAGAGTTCTGATCACTGTGGACGAGTAGTTTCGTTACCATATGTTCACAAAAAGAAAGTAGATAAGAAAGTTGTGTTTGTTCCAGTAAATGCACGTCGCTTGGAGAAATTTAGAAGTAACATAGTGAAAAAACTTCCATCACTTACGTACCAAAATGATCCAAATTTTTTTTATGGAACATTATTTAAGCATATTTGCAATGAATTTAATAATACTTTTACTTCTAAAACATTCTCCTTGAATAGTCGGAAGTCATTTAATGAATGGGCGACAGTAGGAGTCCAAAAGAGCAGACATAGGTTATAAGATCTTTACCATGAAAGGTCATTTAATCATAGCGTCGAATTTAGGGAATATGTAAAATAATATTCAAAAATATTTAAAAGAGTGTGCTCCACAGCCAAGTCTTTGCATTTGAGCAACAAAATTAAGACGGCTTTTAATAAAATTAAAATGACACATGGAGTATAATTAATAGCGAAACTGGTAAGATCAACTCTCGCAATTCAAACTACCAGTTAAGTGTTATAAACAAATTAACTGAATCAGATCAGGACGTTGCAGTTGTTTTTGAGAAATATTTTACTGATATTCCGATATTAACCACTGAGTCACTGAATTCTTCTCCTGCGGTCGCCGAATCATTACTTAAACAAAATGTAAATGCGTGTACAAAGAATTTTACATTTCATAAAGTATCATCAAAAGATATTGTAAAATATTTTAAAACTATTGATGTTAAGAAAACTGCGGATCTGTGGGGGATTTCCGTTAAAGTTATTGCGTCTATAATAGATACAATCGCGCCTCATTTAGCTACTATTTTTAATACTAGTATCGAATCTGGTGTGTTTCCTGATTTAATGAAGCATAGTAAAGTAATACCTTTATTTAAATCTGGTAGTACATTAGACCCCGCCAATTTTAGACCTATTTCTGTGCTACCAACACTTAGTAAGATTTTTGAAAAAATTGTTCTTGATCAAATGTTAAATTTCTTTAATATAAATAATTTACTTCATAAAAATCAATTTGGTTTCACAAGGGGTCGCTCGACAACTGCTGCCGGTGTTGAGCTGATTAAATATATCTTTAATGCATGGGAGAATTCACAGGATGCTTTGCGTATATTTTGTGACCTATCCAAAGCCTTCGATTGTGTTCACCATGAAACATTAATCAGGAAACTTCAACACTACGGTGTAAGAAGTGATGCTCTTAAATTAATTGTTTCATATTTAAGTAAGAGAACGCAAAAAGTTGTCATTAACAGTATGAGTTCTTCCGGGTCGATGGTACAGATGGGCGTGCCTCAAGGCTCAATTCTAGGCCCCTTTCTGTTTCTTGTATACATTAATGACTTACCTTACATAGTAGGAGATAACCATGATGTAGTATTATTTGCAGATGACACTTCTTTAATTTTCAAATTAAGTCGACAATTGCTAAAATATGACGAAGTAAATAATGCTATATCTAAATTAGTAAATTGGTTCAATGTTAATAATTGGCATTTAAATGGCACTAAAACGAAATGTATGAAATTTATGACTCCAAATGTCAAACAATTAAATACTAATGTAATTTTAAATGGGGAGAAACTGAGTCTTGTAGATACCACCATTTTTCTTGGAATCACACTAGACTCGAAACTTCAATGGAGCCCCCATATATCAAAACTAGCAAGCAGACTTAGTTCTGCAGCATATGCCGTAAAAAAGATTAGAAGTCTAACTAGTGTTGAAACAGCTAGACTAGTTTACTTTAGCTATTTCCATAGCATAATGTCGTATGGTATTTTGCTATGGGGACACGCAGCTGACACTGAAATTATATTTGTTTTACAGAAGAGGGCCATAAGAGCAATTTATGATTTAAAGCCTAAAGCGTCGCTGCGCCAAAAATTTAAGGAAATTAATATATTAACTTTGGCCTCTCAATACATTTATGAAAATGTAATGTACGTACACAAAAATAAAAGTAGTTTTACAAAAATAAGTGATATTCATTCTGTAAATACTAGGAACAGACACAAGCTAGTAGTACCAGTTACTCGACTCCATCGAGTCAGTAATTCATTCTTGGGGCGATGTATACGCTTTTACAACAAAATTCCAGAAAATATACAAAATTTGACCTGCTCAAAGTTCAAAAACTTTATTAAACTAAGTTTGTATAAAAAGGGTTATTATAGTATTAAAGAATTTATAGATGATAATAACCCCTAGAAATGAGGTGATCACTACCAAGCTATTTCTAATTTGTTGTGTTGTTAATTTGTGTAACATACATGATTGTAAGCTGTTATTTAAAAAAAAAAGTCCCGCTGGGTTTCTTGCTGGTTCTTCCCAGGACAGAGGTTTTTTTTTCGAACCAGTGGTAATTATACAAAAGAGTGACTTTCAATAAGCATTATTTATAATCTATATTGAATAAAAAAGTTTCTGTTTCTGTTTCTGTATATACACACAAAAACTAAAATAAATATATAATGAATTGTCTAATCAAATGCAATCATTATACTCATACTATATTATATTTAATGACTAGTGTGGGAAGTATGTATACTAACAAACATAAATGCCCAAAATGTAAATAATTTTAACTAAACTTATGATCATATTATAAATTATTTTAGTGTTCACCGCGACTCCATAACTTTTGTAGCTAAATTCGAAGAATCGAAGAAGCAAACAGAAACGAAACCAAAGGACGTAGTTTGCAAAGCAATAACGGGAAAAAATACTTTAATTTGTTATATCTTAAGGTTGATTTCACACTAAATGTTATTTAACCTATGTTAAATGTTATTTTTTGTATGGAACATTATTTAAGCTTATTTGCACTGAATTTAATAATACTTTTACTTCTAAAACATTCTCCTTGAACAGTCGGAAGTCATTCAATGAATGGGCGACAGTAGGAGTCCATAAGAGCAGGCATAAGTTATATGATCTTTACCATGAAAGGTCATATAATCATAGCGTCGAATTTAGGGAATATGTAAAAAAATATTCAAAAATATTTAAAAAAGTGTGCTCCATAGCCAAGTCTTTGCATTTGAGCAACAACATTAAGACGGCTTCCAATAAAATTAAAATGACATGGAGTATAATTAATAACGAAACTGGTAAGATCAACTCTCGCAATTCAAATTATCAGTTAAGTGTTAACAACAAATTAACTGTATCAGATCAGGACGTAGCAATGGTTTTTGAGAAATATTTTACTGATATTCCGATCTTGACCACTAAGTCATTGAATTCTTCTCCTGCCGTCGCCGAATCAAAATGTAAATGCGTGTACAAAGAATTTTACATTTCATAAAGTGTCATCAAAAGATATTGTAAAATATTTTAAAACTATTGATGTTAAGAAAACTGCGGATCTGTGGGGGATTTCTGTTAAAGTTATTGCGTCTATAATAGATACAATCGCGCCTCATTTATCTATTATTTTTAATACTAGTATCGAATCTGGTGTGTTTCCTGATTTAATGAAGCATAGAAAAGTAATACCTTTATTTAAATTTGGTAGTACATTAGACCCCGCCAATTTTAGACCTATTTCTGTACTACCAACACTTAGTAAGATTTTTGAAAAAATTGTTCTTTATTAAATGTTAAATTTTTTTAATATAAATAATTTACTTCATAAAAATCAATTTGGTTTCACAAGGTGTCGCTCGACAACTGATGCCGGTGTTGAGCTGATTAAATATATCTTTAATGCATGGGAGAATTCACAGGATGCTTTGGGTATATTTTGTGACCTATCCAAGGCCTTCGATTGTGTTCACCATGAAACATTAATCAGGAAACTTCAACACTACGGTGTAAAAAGTGATGCTCTTAAATTAATTATTTCATATTTAAGTAAGAGAAGGCAAAAAGTTGTCATTAACAATATGAGCTCTTCCGGGTCGATGGTACATATGGGCGTGCCTCAAGGCTCGATTCTCGGTCCCTTTCTGTTTCTTGTATACATTAATGACTTACCTTACATAGTAGGGGATAACCATGATATAGTATTATTTGCAGATGACACTTCTTTAATTTTCAAATTAAGTCGACAATTACTAAAATATGACGAAGTAAATAATGCTATATCTAAATTAGTAAATTGGTTCAAAGTTAATAATTTGCATTTAAATGGTACTAAAACAAAATGTATGAAATTCATGACTCCAAATGTCAAACAATTAAATACTAATGTAATTTTAAATGGGGAGAAACTGAGTCTTGTAGATACCACCATTTTTCTTGGAATCACACTAGACTCGAAGCTTCAATGGAGCCCCCATATATCAAAACTAGCAAGCAGACTTAGTTCTGCAGCATATGCTGTAAAAAAGATTAGGAGTCTAACTAGTGTTGAAACAGCTAGACTAGTTTACTTTAGCTATTTCCATAGCATAATGTCGTATGGTATTTTGCTATGGGGACACGCAGCTGACACTGAAATTATATTTGTTTTACAGAAGAGGGCCATAAGAGCAATTTATGATTTAAAGCCTAAAGCGTCGCTGCGCCAAAAATTTAAGGAAATTAATATATTAACTTTGGCCTCTCAATACATTTATGAAAATGTAATGTACGTACACAAAAATAAAAGTAGTTTTACAAAAATAAGTAATATTCATTCTGTAAATACTAGGAACAGACACAAGCTAGTAGTACCAGTTACTCGATTCTATCGAGTCAGTAATTCATTCTTGGGGCGATGTATACGCTTTTACAACAAAATTCCAGAAAATATACAAAATTTGACCTGCTCAAAGTTCAAAAACTTTATTAAACTAAGTTTGTATAAAAAGGGTTATTATAATATTAAGGAATTTATGGATGATAATAACCCCTGGAAATGAGGTGATCGCTACCAAGCTATTTCTAATTTGTTATGTTGTTAATTTGTGTAACATCATGATTGTAAGCTGTTATATATTAAAATATATTGGTAAATCCAATTGGGCATACCTTAAGCGCATTAAAAAAATTACGTATAACATGATTATACGGAATTTTTAAAGTAGTTTAAATACATTTCGACAGCACTATCGGCTTCAACATCCTCGAAAACCATGAAAATGACACCCGTGATGAAAAAATTGATACCTATTGCAGCCGCCATCTTGGATTTACATTTCAACAGCACTATCGGCTTCAACTCTCTCGAAAACAATGAAAATGACACCCAAGATGAAAAAATTGGCACCCACTTCAGCCGCCATCTTGGATTTACATTTCGACAACCCTATCGGCTTCAACTCTCTCGAAAACTATGAAATTGACACCCATGATGAAAAAATTGATACCTATTGCAGCCGCCATCTTGGATTTACATTTCGACAGCACTATCGGCTTCAACTCTCTCGAAAACCATGAAAATGACACCCAAGATGAAAAAATTGGTACCTACTTCAGCCGCCATCTTGGATTTACATTTCGACAGCACTATCGGCTTCAACACTCTCGAAAACCATGAAAATGACACCCAAGATGAAAAAATTGGTACCTACTTCAGCTGCCATCTTGGATTTACATTTCGACAGCACTATCGGCTTCAACATCCTCGAAACTCATGAAAATGACTCCCATAATGAAAAAATTAATACCCATTGCAGCCGCCACCTTACATTTACATTTCGACAACCCTATCGGCTTCAATTCTCTCGAAAACCATGAAAATGACACCCATGATGAAAAAATTGATACCTATTGCAGCCGCCATCTTGGATTTATATTTAGACAGCACTATCGGCTTCAACTCTATCGAAAACCATGAAAATGACACCCAAGATGAAAAAATTTATATCTATTGCAGCCGCCATCTTGGATTTACATTTCGACAGCACTATCGGCTTCAACACCCTCGAAAACCATGAAAATGACACCCATGATGAAAAAATTGATACCTGTTGCAGCCGCCATCTTGGATTTACATTTCGACAGCACTATCGGCTTCAACACCCTCGAAAACCATGAAAATGACACCCAAGATGAAAAAATTGATATATTTTGCAGCCGCCATCTTGGATTTACATTTCGACAACACTATCGGCTTCAACACTCTCGGAAACCATGAAAATGACACCCATGATGAAAAAATTGGTACCTAATTCAGCCGCCATCTTGTATTTACATTTCGACAGCACTATCAGCTTCAACACCCTCGAAAACCATGAAAATGACACCCATGATGAAAAAATTGGTACCTACTTCGGCCGCCATCTTGGATTTACATTTCGACAGCACTATCGGCTTCAACACTCGAAAACCATGAAAATGTCACCCATGACAAAAAAAAATATACTACTTGCTTTTAGTACGTACTAATATTATTTATTCTGTGCTTTTAAATATTGTAATAAAAAAATGTCTTATTATTATTATAATTAAGTATTTAAGAAATTTGGTTATTCGAATATTGTGTATTTGTACAGCGATCTTTTTGAGCCGCTGCAAACAACCGAAACAATGTCCACTCACGAAGGCGACTGAAGCCAAACCACAGAAAAAAAAACAAAAAACCAGCACAAACTATATAGAAACACTACCAAACCAGTGGCATACAGTCCATACTATAATTTTTCTTAGAGGTATTATTATGTCATGACAGTTTGTCCATGTTGCAGTAGATGTCGCTTTTTTAAATTTAGCCATGCTTGGCCAATTAAGAATCAAACAAATTAATGAATAGTTTAAAATACAATCGAACCTTGCTAACTTACTATTTTGTTACAAAACAAATTTGTAATTAAATTTTTAGTATAATTTATTTATTTTACATTATTCCCTATATATAATGTACTCTGTGAGCCAAACTAAACTACTCATTACTACTCTGTGGCTGTAGCTTCCCATTTAGAGAAAGAGTTTTGGCGGGAACTCGACCGGCGGCGGCTTGCTGCTCCTGTATTATTGTTTAAATAATGGTTTGAAGTGGACTTTGATATGTAAAAGTAGTGCGATTTTGTGTATTAAGTGTCTGCGCATGTGAACTATTAATGGAAACTGTGAAACAAGTGCTCTGATGGTGATGGAATCTCAAGATAAGCTGTTTGTTTGCATAGGCGCTTTTAGATACCATCGCCAACTGTCAGCTGCCTACTGGCTCAAGTTACCGTCAAAATCTCCCAAGGCTGCACAATGTGACGCATCAACATATTGTGAAGCAGTGAAATATGAAGGAAAATTATACATGAAGACAAGGCTGTATGGCATAGTTCCTTTGCCTGCTCTCTCGAGCGAATAATAAAAACAACAACAACAACCATTTAGAGAAATATTTTTGTATACGAGGCTAACAAATCAACGAAAATTTCGCCATTTTGGAGCCGAAAAAAATTAATTATAGCTAAACAAAACAAAACTACACTGCCATTTACATTCAGTGGCTTCCCACATGATAGATGAAGAGATTAAAAAATAGATTGAGTTAAACAATTAATATTTTCAAAAGTTATTGTGTTTACAAGCCACAGGGACATGATAAATCCACACCATAAGCCACTAAACCCTTTTTTTTATTTAAAAATAGCAATTAATCGATTTAAAAAAAATATTAATAAGTTCAACAATCATTTATCTTTCTAACAATGTGCTTTTTATATCATTTATATGTATAATATGATTGCTAGATACGATTTTATTCGATAAAATGTTGGAATCTTAATTTTTAGGCGATAGTAGAACATACCTTGCGCTTCCGCTTAAGGTATGCAAAAAAGTCCCGCTGGGTTTCTTGCTGGTTCTTCCCAGGACAGAGGTTTTTTCCGAACCAGTGGTAATCAAACAAAAGATTGACTTTCAATAAGTATTATTTATAATCTATATTGAATAAAAAAGTTTCTGTTTCTGTTTCTATGTCTTTTCATATCCAAGTGACAGGAGTAATGCATTGAATTGTTCTTTTTGTAGCTAATGATCGTAAAATTTGTGACTTTATTACTAGATTCCATGGTTGTAATTGGGTTGAACATAAAACTGTTTTAATTTTTTGTCTCAGTTCTTTAGTAAATAATGTAGCTGTTTAAGTATATATTCACGCGGACAGCATTTAGCTATGATTTTGTACGTGATCCGTTATCTAGTTGGTATTGTTGATCGAAGGACATTAGGCACTAGACTTAGATTTGTTTCATCACATTATATTTCGTTTAGGCAACTTTTGTTTATGTGAAAGTTAGAATTTGATTTTTTTTCAAACGTAACAATACCGCACTTGACATTGGTGGCGTGTGCCGTTCACTATGAAACTATCTGTAATATTATAATTAATATAATTAATTTTTTATTATAATTAATATAATTAATTTTTGACGTTGCGTTTGTACATTTATTTGTAATATCTGTATGGCATTTTGTACATTTGTTTTAAAACTTTCCTGTCAATCCTAAGCCTAGTTAAGTACCTATATGAAGGTAAATCGCCAACTTAACGAACCATTTTAAAAGGTAGTGAAGGCTTACAGAAATTCCCTTGGACAGCCTTGGCGAGAGACCAGAATGCACGGGTTCTCGAAGAAAGGCGAACTAGTTTCTCGCCAATTCTGCGTATGTGTTCTGACTTTGCCTTGGCAATAACTCTTTTGAAGGACCTGGAGGCAAATTTATACTTCTTTTTAAGTGTGCTGGTGTTTACACCCCGAGTCGCCGAAGCCGCAGCCCAGGCTTGATAACACTCCTGCTTACTGCGTAATGCAGTCTTACAGGAGCGACCAAACCAAGGCTGAGATGGGTACCATAGATGATGGAATAAATAGTTCCATTCCCTGTAGCACCACATCAGTGACAGAGTCAGCAACAGCGCTGGGATCATCCGGCGAGAAGCAAACCCGCCACCATGGGTAGGATGTAAAGAAAGACCGCATTCCGTCCCAATCCTCCGACCTGTAATGCCAAACACGACGGCAGCCTGCAGAACGCAACCGCGAGAGGAGCGTGAGTGACACCACACTCCGGATCAGACAATGGTCCGAAGAGCGGAGAGGGCATCGACGGAAACCTGATATCCGTCCGGATGAGAGGTCAGCAGAAGGTCCAACAGGCAAGGTGTATGATCCTCCATATCTGGAATCCGCGTAGGCGAAGTAACCAGTTGTGTCAGACCATATGCCAAGGCAAAGTTATAAACAGATCTCCCCGGATGATAGGTTAAACGTGAACCGAGCCATTCGGCGTGGAAGGCGTTAAAATCGCCAAGGATCACGATCTCTGCGGATGGGACCTGTTGTAGCAAGGAATCTGTAGCCATTTCGACGTGGTCGATGAGTCGATCTGTTTCGGCATTACCGCTATGGGACCTATAGTGGCACCCGTAGACGCGCGGATGGTCGTCGCTGTCTACGCATAGCCAACGGATGGACAGGTCCGAACCTTTAAGACTGCCGAGGCAAGATGGCGAGATGCCCTCTCTGACATACACGCAAACTCCAGCCCGAGGCACAAAGGAGTGCTCCAATTTGTACCCCGGGTAGGAGAGATACGAAGTATCAGCCGGGGAGGACACCTGCGTCTCGGTCAGAAAGAGCAAGGCCGGCTTCGCCATCTCGAGATGGTAGTGGACGGCGTTTAGGTTCGAGTGAAGTCCCCTGATGTTGCAAAAATCCACGGATAGCGTGGCAGGGGTCGCCTTGTTATTGTTGCTCAGTTTTCCCCGAGCGGTTATATTTTTAATCCGAATTTTGCCGCCCCCCCCCCCCCCCCAGAATACGCAGGACAGCCTGAGCACCCACGCTCAGGAGTGGAATAACATGGTCGTGGATGCTCAGCGAGGGATTCTCCAGGGGTGCTGGTACCCTCCTGGGGTAGTCTTTGGTGTAATTCCACTACCATGCTGATGGGGGGCGGGCGGGGGGGGGGGGGGGTAATTAAACCTCCGGCCACCTGCATTCACCACACGAAATGCAGAAGCAGAGCTTCTACTTCACGCCGGTATTCTGTGAGGTGGTGGTACGGTACCAACCCGGCTCGAGCCGGCCCATACGTGCAACAGCAAAAACTGCTGTGTGGCTTTACCACCGTTAATCAGAACGACAATCTTCTGGTTTTAAAACTAAACTGCAAAACAGTTTTTTTAACCTATACCTTTAAACAATTAAAAAATTAAATATAATTACTGCTACAAATGTTCAATGCCATTTAACAATTTATTAGAATTAAAATAAAAAGAAACGATAAATTAAACTAATTTTTACGGATTTTACTGCGTTTAATTCCCGACGTTTCGGGTGCTTTACAGCACGCATGGTCACAGGGGGGGGGGGGGCAAAGAGTATAGTAACTGTCCTATACAGGAAGGGGTCCCCCCTTGAGGTGTTTGACGTCCCTATGTCATAGTTAGCCTGACTACCTTCAGTTTTTGAATATGATGGCTCGATCTACGCAGCACCCGAAACGTCGGGAATTAAAAAGTTAAATTAAACGCGATAAAATCCGTAAAAATTAGTTTCATTTAATGTGTTGTAGTTTTCACGTACATATAAGAAATCATTAAGAAACTATAAGTTTAGTAAACGATAGTTTTTTTTAAACTAAGTTTGAACAAACAAAAAGTCTAAATATCATTATTCCCACAAATGTTCAGTACTATTTACATTGAATTAGAATGAAAATACAATAAAACTATAAGTTTAAATAATCAAACGACAACATTGAGGTCTCAAAACTAAAATAAATCTTTTTTTAACTTTAAAAAAGACCATAAATAATTATTGCCGCTAATGTTCAGTATCATTTACATTGGAGTAGGATGAAAATAAAATAATAATTTAACTATAAATAATCAAACGACAACCTTTTGGTCTCAAAACTAAAATACAAAACAAATCTTTTTTAAACTTGTGTAATCAAAATAGAGTAAAACAATTATTGCCGTGAATTTTCAGTTAAAGAGTTTAAAAATAATCATTTTACCAAAATTCTTCTTCGTCTCTTTCCCAAAATACGGTTTCGTTTTCTCCTGACAATATTTCCCGCTTTCAAAAATAATCTTTCGGCCGGCGCGGAACTGGCCATCACAGAGAGGGAGCCAATTCGGTTAGGGAAAGTTCCTTCAGAGCATCTCCATATATTGAGGGAATTTGTCTTGAGATTTGATAGTGGTGCCGCAATATATAGGTCCAATTCAGTATTTTTGCCTATTGACGTGTTGGCCGCTATCATTTTTTCACTATAAAATGCTTCTGTCAGTCACTTTTAGGCGTTTTACAAGACATTTTTATTGTTTTAACAATTGTTTACAGTCTCCAAAGAAAGAAAGAAAACCACATAATACTTTTCCTCCTAGCGGAGAAAGAAAACTGTTGGATACATACGAAAGGCGAAACTGTTTTACATACAGGTGGCGCTGTCTTTTGATTAACTTGTTCATGTTAGTAAACTTACTTTGGGTTTTTTTCATCTGTCGCACAGAAGACGCTGTTCTTTTGATCGACTTATTCATGTTATTGAACCACAAAACACAAATACTCTTTAACAAGAGTATTGAACTAACTTCACGTTTTTACATCCGTCGCACGAATGATTACAAAAATCGATTAAAACGCGTAATTTACATAATCGATTTATTAAAAATCGATTTTTATTATCAAAAACATCGACTTTCCAAAATCGATTCTAAAAACAAAATAATCGATTAATACGAAACTCGATTATTTTTCACATCCCTAATTAGTGGATCTCTTAACATTATATACATATATGTTATACGCCAGCTTTGTATTTGATTTCGTATTTTGTCGCGCCGTAACGATACGATCTTGTACAAATATGGATAAATATATGGTAAATTAATGAAAGGCCGAAACAAAAAAGATAATCCTAAGGTAAGATATTTATAGCCTATTTATTTGTTTATGCACGATCATGAAACTCATTTAGCAGGTTACAGTCTGCCAGAAACTTAGTGATTATAATTAACTTAACTATTCTAATTTTTGTTGTTTAGCTTGAACGTAAAAGGAAACCCAAAAACGAGACATCTTCAACTTCTAGTATAGAAGCAATATATGCTGTTCCCAGTTCCAGTTTGACTTCAGTGGGCTTTGCAACAAGTGAGTCAAATAATCCACAAATTAAAAAAATAAAACACCTGAATAAATTTAATGATTTATGGCCACCAAACTTCTTGAGCTAGAAGATTCGAAAATGAAAGATGGAAATGATTTAGCACACTGTATGCTTTGTTCGGTGTCAATCATAGCGCATACGAGTAAAAGTGATCTGATTCGACATATGAATTCAGATCGCCATAAGAAAAAATCATTAGAAATACAGAATGTTCCAAAAATTTCAAATTATTTGCCAGTGACGGATTTAGAAATAAATGTACGAAAAGCTGTAATAAACTTAGCCGGAGCGTTGGCTGAAAATAATATACCAATATCATTTAGCGACATTTTTGGCCCACTCTGCAAAGAGATTTTCGCAGACAGTTATAGCTAAAAATATGAATTTACACAAAACCAAGGCGACGGCTATATTAAATAATGTTTTAGGAAATACATTTTTAGAGGATATATATGAAAAATTACGCGGAGAAAAAATCTTCTTTTCATTAGTAATGGATAAAACGACGGATCAGAGCTCTTTAAAACAATGCTGTTTTACTGTTGTTGTCTATGATGAGAACACCAATTAGGTAGAGCATTTGTTTCTGGATATGGTGGAATTGTCATCAGGAACTGCTACGGGACTGTATGACTGTTTACATCAAATGCTTCGAAAAAAAAAACATATCCATAGGAAACATGGTAGGATTTAGCTCAGATACCACAAACGTGATGGTTGGGAACATTGCTCTGGTTTTGCTCTTCTTAAAAAAGATTTGCCTCACATTGCTCTGGTGAAATGTTCTTGTCACATGATACACCTATCATCATCTATAGTTTGTCTTAAATTACCTCGAAATATTGAAGATTTTGTGCGTTCTGTTGGAGCTCACTTCAGTAGAAGTTCACAAAGACAACTCATTTTTTTTTATAGGAGAGGGGGTAAACGAGCATGCAGCTCACCTGATGGTAAGTGACTACCGCCGCCCATGAACAACCAGGGGAACCAGGGGAATTGTAGATGCGTTGCCGGGCTTTTAAAAAGGAGTAAACTCTTTTCTTCAAGGTATCTAAGTCGTATCGGTCCGGCAAAATCGCCAGTCGTAAATGATTCCACAGAGAGGTCGTACGCGGAAGAAAACTTCTAGTGAAACGTACAGTGGTGGACTGCCAAACATCCAGATGGTGTGAATGGTATCGGGAGTTCTGTCGCGATGTGCGTTCGTGAAATTTGGCGGCTGGGATTAATCCGAACAATTCCTCAGAGCAGTCCCCGTGGTAAATGCGAAAGAAATGCAAAGGGATACAACATCTCTTCGCAGTGCCAATGAATCGAGCCGATCGGAAAGGACTCGGTCGTCGACGATTCGAGCCGCTCTGCACTAGATGCGGTCAAGTGGAAGGAGCTGGCACTGGGGAGCCCCTGGCCAGAAATGGGAACAGTATTCCATGTGAGGCCGAACCTGCGCCTTGTAAAGTTGCAGGCAGTGTGCCGGCATGAAATACTGTCCCGCTCTGCTGAGCACGCCAAGCTTTTTCGAGGCCAATTTGGCCTTCTCTGACAAGTGACCACAAAACAGCACGTCACTCGATATGTCGACTCCGAGGATTCCGATACTCGCTGAGGCAAGAAGGAGAGTGCCTTGAAACTGAGGAGATTCGACAAAGGGGTTATTTTTAGCGGTAAACGCGCAAACTTGTGTCTTTAGAAGATTAAACAGGACTAGATTTTGTCGCCCCCAATCCGAGACTTTGTTCAGCAAAGACTCGACTTCAGACACAAGTTTGTTCCGGTACTCGGCGACGTTTTCCCGAGAATTATTGGCACGGCCGGTGTATAGAGCATCACCAGTGCTGTCATCCGCATAGCAATGAATGTTACCAGTTAGCAACATATCATTGATATGCAGAAGAAACAGCGTTGGTGATAGCACACAGCCTTGCGGAACACCAGCGTTAATAGGCTTGTAGTTGGAGCATGCACCCTCTACAACGACCTTGATGCTCCGATCTGCAAGGAAGCTGGTCATCCATTTACACAATTTCTCGGGAAGCCCATAAGAAGGGAGCTTCGAAAGCAGCGCTTTGTGCCAAACTCGATCGAAGGCCTTCGCAATGTCCAAACTAACAGCTTTGAAGCTACACGAATTGCAGGGTGTAGTACAACTTGTATTGATAATATTTTTACAGGTGTTGTACCAATCAACAAATCAATAATTCCAAAACTTAGTTCAGATCACTGTGGACAACTGGTTTCATTACCTTATATGCACAAAAAACAGGAAATTGAGAAAATTGTGTTTGTTCCTATTAATGCAAAACGCCTGGAGAGATTTAGAAGTAATATGGTAAAAAACCTTCCATCGCTTTCTTATAAGAACAATGCAGACTATTTATATGGAGAATTATTTACCCTTATAAGCAAGGAATTTAAAAAAACATTTACTTCTAAAACATTCTCCAGAAACAGTCGCAAGGCATTTAATGAGTGGGCGACACTAGGAATTCATAAAAGCAGACGAAGGTTATATGACCTTTACCATGAAAGATCATATAATCCTTCCGATGCTTTTAAAGAATATGTCAAAAATTATTCTAAAATGTTTAAAAGAGTTTGCTCCACAGCCAGATCGTTACATATTAGCAACAAAATTAAGACGGCTAAGAATAAAATTAAAATGACGTGGAGTATAATTAACAGCGAAACCGGTAAAGAGAAACCTCGTAATTCAAACTATCAATTAAAAATTAATAATGAATTGACTAAATCAAATCAAGAAGTCGCAGCGGTGTTTGAGAAATACTTCACTGATATTCCTATCTTGACAACAGAGTCATTGAATACTTCTCCAACTGTCGCCGAGTTATTACTCAAACAGAATGTTAACACCTGTTTAAAAGAATTTAGATTTGAAAAAGTATTACCGCAAGATATTGTAAAATACTTCAAAACCATTGATGTAAAGAAAACCGCAGATTTGTGGGGGATTTCCGTTACAGTTATTGCGTCCATAATAGATTTAATTGCACCTCATCTTGCTATTATTTTTAATACTTGTATCGATTCTGGTGTGTTTCCTGATTTAATGAAGTATAGTAAAGTAATACCTTTATTTAAATCTGGTAGTACATTAGACCCCGCTAATTTTAGACCTATTTCTGTACTACCAACTCTCAGTAAAATTTTTGAAAAAATAATTTTGGATCAATTGTTAATTTTTTTTTAATACAAATAAATTACTTCATAAAAACCAATTTTCATTCGCCGTGTGGAGTCAATCTTGCGCAGACGTGTAAAAATACGAACAGTTTAGCTTGGTGAATACGTGCATTCTAATTAGAACCTTAACTAGTTAGTGACTGAGTGCGCCTTTGTGTGTCTTGTGTGTGCAGTGATAAATAGCCTGCGCATCTCTTGTGAATCGCTTACAACGCTGTGCTTGAAAAGGCAAGCTATATTACATCTTGCTGCCGTAATGCAACGTACACCGCCATCGGCTACTTTTAAATGTGCATCCAACCCCGATATTCCTAACTCAGCGCTTAATATCCGCGATACTGATTGCTTTGTTAACTTACGTAAGCGCAAACAACCCGAATCGGATATGGCAAGCTCCGTAGTGGAGGTTGTCGAGCAAAAAATAAATGAACAGCTTGCAGCTTGGAAGAATCGGCTGGACACAAACATCGCTGAAACCATAAGAAACGCTGTTAACGCGACACTTGAGCACGAAATGAGTAAATTAACCTCGTCTATTAACAACTCACTGAAAGATATAACTACTAGACTGGACGACATAGAAAAATCTATCACCTACTCAGGTGAAAGACAAGATAATTTTGAGAGTCGATTGAAGTTATTTGAAGAAAAAGTTGTCGCGGGTAGCACTGTGAATTCCCAAATTGCCGCTTTAGAGAATAAAATTGAATCAATGGAGCAACAGGCAAGGCAATATAATATCGAGATTGCTAATCTCCCGGAACGCCGTAACGAAAATCTTATAACCTTATTAGAGAAAATAGGTACAATAATAAAACATCCTATCAAGGCCACAGACATTCTCTCCGCTCATCGTGTACCCCATTTTGATCAGAAAAATCAACATCCCAAAAATGTGATTGTTAAATTATCCTCTAAAATATTGCGAGACAACATAGTTGTGGCGGCGAGGGCAGTAAGAGGAGTCAGATCTGACCAACTCTCAATCTCTGGCACTCCGTGTACCATTTATTTAAATGAGCACCTGACTCCAAAAAATAAACAATTATTTCGTTTATGCCGTGTCGCTGCGAAAAAGCATAATTATAAATATACTTGGATTAAGCATGGCACTGTACTTGTTCGCCAAACCGATTCATCACCAATATTTGCAATACGTAACGAACAAAATATTGATAAGATCAAGTAGTGACGTCAATAATAATTTGCATTTTTTGTTTTATCGTGTAAAAACATATATATCAGTATCACGGTTAAAAAAAAAATAAGTCTACCCTATGTCTATTGTTATTTACCCCGTGTCTCTTGTTTGTGCGAATTCCAAATAATAATAATTTTAGTTGTGTGTTCCTATACTGAAAATAGTGCATTAATCTGTTATGATAAAGTATGTCATAAATATCACTGTATGTATTATAATAACTTGTGCGGTTTTAATCTAAGTTATAACCATGAAGTGGAAAATAATTTATGTTTGATAGAATTTTGGAAAACGGTACAAAACATAGCACTTAATTATTTTAGTAAAAATTATTTAGCAATAGTCTCAATAATGGTATATTACACTAATTATATCTCTCAAATTTTATAGGAATTATTCATTCAAAATGGCTAATAGTTATTTAACACTGTACTACCAAAACTGCAGAGGACTTAAAACAAAACTACACACTCTTTACACTAATATTATCTCCAGTACCTACGACATAATAATCTTAACGGAAACTTGGCTACGTAATGACATCTCCGATAGTGAATATATTGATTCTAGGTATCAGGTGTTTAGGATGGATCGGGACCGATCGACCAGTGGCCGGCGGGATGGAGGCGGCGTGCTTGTTACCGTGTCGCGAGCGCTCTGTGCTACTGCACTCGCGCTGCCCGCCACCGACGTACCCCTCCCACCTCTTGTTGACCAGTTGATGATTCAACTCAACATAGGAAAACGTAAACTGATTATTTGCGCTGTGTATATCCCACCTAAACAAAACTACGACACATACCGTGCTTATTTAGACGTTTTACACAGCGCGGTGCATGATTTAGATACTGACATTTATATAATAGGTGACTTTAATCTGCCTAGTCTAAAGTGGGAAAATAAAGGCATTTTCACTCAACCAATTATAAATTCTGATATAACTCCCACGCACAGATACTTAATTAACTTTATGTCATCACTTGAATGTTATCAATTGAATTCGTTAAAAAATAAAACAAATAATATATTAGACTTATGCATCAGTAATAATATAAATAGCAAAACTTCTCCTGTACAATTACCTTTGATTCCACCAGATGGACATCATCCTCCGTTCCAGGTAGTTGTATCTTTTGTTGAGGAATTCAAACGCTTGAAAAATAAAAACTATCTTAAATATTGTTACAAACACGCGGACTTTGTAAAAATTAATGAAGAAATAGCAAATACTAATTGGAATCTTCTCTTCATGGAAAAAGAAGTAGAAGAGGCAGTTTCTAATTTCTATGAAAGGATATATGCAATAATAAAAAAACATGTGCCCACAAAAGTTATTAAATCGTCACTTTTTCCTAATTGGTTTACTCCCGCACTTATTAATTTATATAAGAAAAAGGAGCGAGCCTGGATACAAATGAAAAGATATAATACGGAATCAAATTATTGTATTTTTGCTATACACAGAAAACAATTTAAAGAAATGTCGGATCGGTGTTATAAAGCTTACCTCAAACATGTAGAACACAGTATAAAAAATAATATTAAATTTTTCTGGACATATATTAATAATCGTAAAAAGAATTCAGATATACCCAACACAATGCACTACAAAAACGTAACTGCCAATTCACCTTCTGAAGTATGTAGTCTTTTCTCGAAGTTTTTCCAATCAGTATTCGAACCTTCATCTGTACCAGACAACTTTGAAATTAAAGATATTAATATAGATGAACGTCAAACGCCTGATACCTTAATCTGTAGTGTAGAAATTTCAAAGGAAGAAGTTCATACCTCAATTAAAGTGCTTGATGTTAATAAAGGTGCTGGAGTTGATAACATTAATGCCTATTTGTTGAGACAGACTGCCGATACTATTGATGAACCTATATGCTATTTATTTAATAAATGTTTACGTGATGGTGTCTTTCCTAAGATCTGGAAATCAGCCAGAATCGTCCCTGTATATAAAGGAGGATCCAAGAAAGACGTAGAAAATTATAGGCCTATTTCTATTTTGCCTACCCTGTCGAAGCTTTGCGAAAGATTAGTACATAAAGCTATTTACCCATGTCTCCATAGTTCCATTTTACAGCAACAACATGGATTCGTTGAGCGTCGTTCTACGATTACTAATCTACTTATTTATACAACGGATCTCTTTGAAGGACTAGATGCAAATAAACAGATTGACAGCGTGTACACTGATCTTCGCAAAGCTTTTGACAGGGTGGATCATAAAATCCTCCTTGAAAAGATAGCCTTTAATGGTATACGAGGAAACCTTTGGAGATGGTTTAAATCTTACATATCGAATAGAACTCAAATGGTCGTTATTAAGGGATTCGAATCTCCATGTGTAAATATAAGCTCAGGTGTACCACAGGGTTCCATTCTTGGCCCTCTACTATTCGTATTATTCATTAACGATATTAATAAATGTTTTGATCACTGTAAGTTTCTTCTATATGCAGATGATTTAAAGATTTACAAGATTATTAACACTTTAGACGATCATGTTAAACTCCAAAATGACCTGAATCAACTCTCTTTATACTGCAGTGAAAATAAACTTGAACTGAGCATTAATAAATGCAAATCCATAACTTTCACAAGAAAGAGGAATTTTAGTAATTACTTTTATTCACTTTGCGGAATAACCTTAAGAAAGGAAAACACTATTAAAGATCTTGGAATCACACTTGATAGTAAACTACATTTCGATGTACATATAGAGAACATTATTAATAAAGCATTTAGAATGTATGGGTTCGTCATTAGGTCAGGTGTTATGTTTAAACAAACTTCTACATTCTTATATTTATATAAATCATTGATACGTTGTCAGCTAGAATACGCTGTATCAATATGGAATCCACTTTATGAAAAATACCATTATATGCTTGAAAGGATACAAAAGAAATATCTTCGATACATACATTTTAAATGCCACCGCAAACGATTGTCGTATAATTTGTTACTAAAGACATACAATTTAATCGATCTTAAATCTAGACGCACACAACTTGAAGTAATGTTATTACATGATCTTACTCATAATAAATATGACTCTATAGAAATATCAAACAAACTTTGTTATAGCGTACCTCCTCGATCATTAATGAGGTCTACACGTCCGCATAGATTGTTTGCAACCTTATCCTGCCGAACAAATGCGGGCATTCGTTCTCCACTTCACCGTATGGCCAAAACATACAATAATATTTTCAATGATATCGATATTATTGCATTACGACATACATCTTTCAAGAAATCAGTCATTGATAGGCTTGGCTTAGTAACACATAAAAAATGATTTTATTTTCTTCCTGTATATCGCTAGCCTGGTTGTAGATTCATGTACCTGCCAAACACGTCTCTGAACCCAAGGTCGCAGCTGTTGTAGGGCAGCCAGGCTAGTGGTGCCTTGTCTGTTTGGCACTGTCTAGACATCCACCTCTGATTGTTCACATAACTCATTGAAATCACACGCACTAACACATACACACCTACCTCCACTCTTACACACACACACACACACACACACACACACACACACACACACACACACACACACACACACACACACACACACACATATGCACACACACACACACAAACACGCGCGCGCGCGCGCGCACCCACCCACACACACACACACACACACACACACACACACACACACACTAATCCATACACACACATGTATTAATAATGTTTATTAGTTACTTCATGATTTCTTAACTAGTTTCTTAACTAACTAACACTTGTTATAATGTAAGATGAGCTCCACTTTAACACTAGATTATATGTATAATGAGACCAGCGCTGTTGGATTCATAATGATAATTACGTTTCTTTGGTTTGAATATTTTATATATATTTAATTGTGAATCTGTTTGTGGTCCTTTAAATAAATGAAAAAAAAATTTGGTTTTACAAGGGGTCGTTCAACGTCGGACGCCGGTGTTGAGCTTATGAAATATATTTTTAATGCCTGGGAGAATTCACAAGATGCCTTAGGTATTTTCTGTGATCTTTCCAAGGCTTTCGATTGTGTTCATAATGAGACATTAATCAGGAAATTACAACATTACGGTGTAAAAAATTTGGCGCTTAGACTTATTACTTCATATTTAAGTAACAGAACTCAAAAAGTCGTGATCAATAGTAAAGGTTCCTCCGGATCGGTAGTATCAATGGGCGTTCCTCAGGGCTCGATTCTAGGCCCATTCCTGTTTTTAATCTATATTAATGACTTACCTGATCTTGTAGGGGACAATCACGATATAGTATTATTTGCTGACGATACCTCTTTAATTTTCAAACTCAAACGGCAGTTAATTAATTATGACGATGTAAATAATGTTCTATCGAAATTAGTACACTGGTTTTACGCTAACAATATGCTCTTAAACGGCAATAAGACAAAGTGTGTTAAATTTACAATACCTAATGTAAAACATTCGAATACCAATGTGCTGTTAATTGGGGAGGAGTTGAGTCTTGTGGATACCACTGTTTTTCTCGGTATTACTATTGACGCGAAACTTCAATGAGGCCCCCATATATCTAAATTAGCAAGCAGACTTAGTTCTGCAGCATATGCTGTAAGAAAGATTAGAAGTCTCACAGATATTGAGACAGCTAGATTAGTGTATTTTAGTTACTTTCATAGCGTAATGTCTTATGGAATTTTGCTATGGGGTAATGCGACTGATATTGAAGCTATATTTGTTTTGCAAAAGAGAGCCAATCGGGCGATTTATAATCTAAATTGTAAAGAGTCCCTCAGACAAAAATTTAAAGAAATAAACATATTAACTTTGGCATCGCAATATATTTATGAAAATGTAATGTTTGTACTAGTGACCGACCGAAGATTCGGTTTCGGTTTCGGTTTCGGCAAAGTTTCGGCAAAAAATCTAGTTTCGGTAATAGTTTCGGTTTCGGCAAAAAAACTGCCGAACCTTCGGCAGCGCCGAAACTCAGCGTTCGTGGATTATCGTGCGTCGTTCGGATGAGTTCGTGATTCGTGTATTATCCACAATTATACGGAAACAGAAACATAATCTTTTTTATTCAATATAGATTGTAAATAATACTTATTGAAAGTCACTCTTTTGTTTAATTACCACTGATTCGAAGAAAACCTCTGGCCTTGGAAGAACCAGCAAGAAACCCAGCGAGACTTTTTTTTGAAACAGCTTACAATCAGAGGCGTAGCCTGGACTAATATAAACGTGCGCGAAGTTGCATCAGCGAGGCCCCTTTTCTTTCGTTCCTACCGAATAGATACCTAACATGCATTGACACGACATACGAAGGCGACACTGAAAGTTTTTATACCCCATTTACACTCTCGCGCGAGCGACGAGGCGAGTCGCGAGGCGAGCCACGAGGCGCGAGTGTAGGCATGGGTAAAAAATATCGATATATCGAAATATCGATATTTTTTAAAAAATATATCGATATATATCGTCGATATTTTAGATAGCGATATATCGACATATCGATATTTATGTTAGAGTATCGAATTCGTATCAATTTCGATATATTTTAAAATTTTGTATCGTTTTTTTCGTTGTCCAACCGTTAGTTGAGAAAATTTTGGACCTTATCTTTACATCATTCAAATGATGACGATATATCGATATATCGATATTTATCACGCAAATATATATAGATACTGTTTAAAAATATCGATTCGATATATATCGATATATTTTTTCCCTTTGCGCATCCCTACGCGAGTGTAAACGCTAGCTCGTGGCTCGCCTCGCCACTCACGGCGCTCGCGTCGGAGGCGGTTTTTTGGGCACGAGGCAAAGGGCCTCGCGAGCGACGCGAGCGTGGTGTTTACACTCGCGCTCTCGTTTCAGTTTGTTTACGGCGCCCTTCCGTGCAGGTTGTGTTGTTTGGTTGGGTTTACACGTTCGACTTCAATTTAGAGATGAGACATACTTGCAAAATTTAATACCAGGGCTTCTAAGTACGAGTATGGAAAAATACCAGGGTCGAAAACCAGGTTTTAAAAATACTTGAAAGTATTGGTTAGTGTCAATATATTATATATGAATGCCTAATTTGATTCGGGCAAAAATTTATACTGAACGTTTGTAATTTGTTTGTTAACTAAATGAAATCTTTCCTTCCTACTTTTTGGCTTAGGACTCTTAATTAATAAAAGTTTTAAAACTGTCTATAATTCAATATACACGCGAAATATCTATTTAAAAATTAGGTCACGGTCAGTAGGTTACGTAATCAGTTCACCATAACAATTGAATTTACAAAAAATCGAAACAAAATTTTTACTTCCTCGAATATAAACATAATTCTTATTACTTACTACTTACATGACGTGACCAGCCGCGGTGTCAAAGTTTGAAATTACTTGCATAGGAATTCGGCTTTCCATGTTAGGCTATTATGATTAAAGAGCAGTCGTATAAATAAAAAAAACTACTTTGAAGTTCAAAGTATTTTTCATTCACAAATACGATTGAGTTTCTATATAATTATAATAATATATAAAAATTAATAATTTTCCTATGCAAGTTTTTTCATACTTGCAAGTATTTTTTGCTCGTACCAGGGCGCCGTACTTTGAAGTGAATACCTGGTTTTAAAACCTGGTAGCGTAAATACGTCTCATCTTTACTTCAATTAAAAATGGACTGGTGGCAAGAACGCTGCAGTTCTTGGAACTCTATCAGACTGAGCGAATAATTTGGGATCCAAAACATATTATGCATATAAATACCCAAAAAGTAAATAATGCGGGGAATAGAATTTCCGAGGTTATGTGCAGACCGCTAGCAGAGCTCAAAGTAAAAAAGAATGCGCTTTTGGCTACCTTTCGTCAACACCTACGAAGAAAAAAGCAATCTATGAAATCTTTGAAAAAATCTATGACATTTTTTAATTTCCTTCTTTTTAAAATGGTCAAGCATCTATAAATATTTATTAAGACAAGAGTTGATGTCTCTATGAAATTTTTTAATTTCCTTCTTTTTAAAATGGTCAAGCATCGATAAATATTTATTAAGGCAAGAGTTGATGCCGCTATTATTTCGACGTCTTCCATCGTTGCTGGTTTAGGCATGGGTAAAAAATATCGATATATCGAAATATCGATATTTTTAAATAAAAATATCGATATATATCGTCGATATTATAAATCACGATATATCGATATAACGATATTTATTTTCGAGTATCGAAATCGTATCAATTTCGATATATTTTAAAATATTGTATCGTTTTTTTCGTCGTCCAACCGTCAGTAAATAAAAAGGACCTTATCTTTGCATCATGCAAATGATGACGATATATCGATATATCGATATTTATCACGCGATATATATCGATACTGTTTAAATATATCGATTCGATATATATCGATATATTTTTTTCCTTTGCCCATCCCTATCTGGTTCAACGCAAACTGAACGCATCGCGAGAGTGTAAACAGGCACTCGTTACGTCGCAACAACACGCGAGCTGCGAGGCGAGGTACGAGGCGAGGCGCGAGGCGAGAGTCTAAATGGGGTATTAGAACTGGCCACTTGTAAAAGATATAATAAAAAACCGGCCAAGTGCGAATCGGACTCGCGCACCGAGGGTTCCGAACAAATCCGTAAGTATGTAAGTTTTAAATTATAAAAAATATTTTTATTACATGATGTAACTAAAAATTTATGCTTTTCGCAACTTTTCCTTTATCTGTACTATAATACGTTGCTTCGTACCAAATTTTAAGATTCTGAGTTCACGGGAAGTACCCTGTAGAATTTGATTCCTTTGCGAATGTCGAAAATTTGCGGCATAAACGGCTGTATCTTTTAATTGCGTTGGCTTAGTAGTTTGATTGTTTCACAGCTCCAAGGGACAGTAGACTTGAGTATTTGTTATGAATTTCAGCTTGATACCTCCACGCGTTCCTAAGAAAAAGGGTCTTGACAGACATACAGACAGATCCTATAAGGGTTCCGTTATTTCCTTTTGAGGTAAGGAACCCTAAAAAATAAGTTAAAATTTTGAAAATGGAACTCTGCCAATATTATTGTGTATGTATTTTATTAATTTGTCATTTCTTTACGATTTGGCTGCAAATTGAAAATTGTCTACGTCACATCAGCATGAATTTAACGCGAGAAAATTTTTGTACACTAATTTTTTATGAATTTCGATGTTATTTAAGTCAACAAAAAAGATATGATAGACTTCGATTGGCCTTTCACGATGCAGCCCCATCTTGTGCCACTGTTTATAACTGGTTTAATGAGTTTAAACGTGGTCGTACTAATCACACCGATGACCTGCGTGAGGGACGGCCATTGATTTAGTCTTGTATAACTCAATGGGGACGGCCTTCTACGGCGATGACTGAAGATAACATCAGTGTTGTGCGGCGTGTGATAGAGACTGAAAAAAGGTGACTTATCAGCAGATTCGGACAAGATAAGGCATCGGTATGAGTCAAGTACACAAAATCCTCCATGAATATTTAGCAGTCAGGAAGCTTTGTGCCCGGTGGATACCTCATAACTTGACTGAGGCCCAAAAACTCCGTCGTGTTGATTGGTGTCGTGAAATGTTTCAAGCATTTAATGGAGGTGACTCAAATGCTGTGTGCGACATACTTACAGGTGACGAAAGCTGGATTTATTGTTATGATCCTGAAACTAAGAGACAGTCTGCTGTCTGGGTGTTTCCTTCCGAGGAGTTGCCAACTAAAGTGAAGAGAAGTCGAAGCGTGGGGAAAAAAGATGGTGGCCTCGTTCTTCGGAAGGACAGGTCATTACGCAACAATTGTTTTAGTGGATTGAAAAACAGTTATTGCAGAGTGCTATACTAACAATTGTTTGCTATTTGTCTTGGAAAAAGTTCGGGAGAAACAACCTCGCAGTAGGATCCTCCTTCACTACCACAAGGCCTCGTCGCACACCGCCAAGCAAACAATCGACTACTTGGCGACGTCAGACGTGGAATTACTGGGTCACCTGACCTATAGCACCGACCTTGCGATTTTTATTTATTTCCGAAAATAAAAGAAAAACTTCTTAAAAAAGATGTATATGGACACTATTGTGAAAAGATATAATAAGAGTAATAACTTGCTAGTTTGTTTAGTTTTTGATTTTTTAAGAACTTTGAGTGTTACCCTCGTACCTACTCATATCTATTAATTCCTGACAAGTCTCGTATTCCGTCCATGTAACAATCACGGTCTTTAAAGGTATTTTAAAAGGCCTCGCAGTCGCATTTAAGGGGGTTTCTTGCGAGGCTCCAAACAACACACTTTCACTTCTTCAAGGGTAAAAGTGATCAAATTAATTAGTCATCTGTGGTAAAGTCTGGAGGCATCGCATTTCAGGGGGTCTCGCGAGGCCCCTTTTAGTGCGAGGCCGTGGGCGAGGGCCCAGTTCGCTCACACGTAGCTACGCCACTATTACAATCATGTATGTAACACACCGACATAGCCCAACGGATTAGTAAGCTGAAGTGGCAGTGGGCCGGCCATATAACACGAAGAACCGACAACCGATGGGGAAGAAAGGTTCTCGAGTGGCAGCCTCGTACCGGTAGGCGAAGTGTAGGGCGACCCCCCACGAGATGGAGTGACGACCTGGTAAGGCATGCAGGAAGTCGATGGATGCAGGTGGCTCAGGACCGTGCTTTGTGGCATTCCTTGGGGGAGGCCTATGTTCAGCAGTGGACTTATGAAAGGCTGTAATGATGATGATGATGATGTAACACAATTAACAACAAAAAAGAAATTAGAAAGAGCTTGATTGTGATCACCTCATTCCCAGAGGTTATTATCATCCTTAAATTCCTTAATATTATAATAAACCTTTTTAAACAAACTTAGTTTATTAAAGTTTTTGAACTTTGAGCAGGTTTTGTATATTTTCTGGGATTTTGTTAAGGTGTGTGTATGACTGCCTTGTTGGTCTAGTGGTTGTAGTAGTGCGACTGCTGATCAGTCCCGGGTTCGAATCCCGGGTCGGGCCAAAAAATCAGTTATTGAGTTTTTCCATCAAGAAATTCTCAGTAGCTGCCCGGAGTCGGGAAGTTGGCGGTGTTTCACCCCCGTGCCTCGGAAAGCACGTAAAGCCGTTGGATCTCTCTCCGGTCGTGTCGGTTTACCGTCCCATCGGGCTATGAGAGTGAGGGAATAGAGAGTGCACCTGTGATTGCGCATACACTTGGGCACTATAATCCTGTCCTGCGCCAATGGCTAGTCTTCGTTGAGACTGGCCGCCGTGGCCGAAATTCGGTCTGGAGGACATTATTATTATTAGTATGTATATTGAGTGTGAGTGTGATATATTAAGTAAATGATCTCATTGAATAATATTAACAATATTGTGAACACAATAAAATATGTTCTCAATTAGCGAGCAACTTTTTATGGGTGTAAGTGTTGATTTTTATACAAAATTGACTTAAAAAAGTATTTCTTAACGTTAAATTGTTGATTTTTACTTGAAAATAAATAAATATGTCGCTGCATGACTATTACATTACAGTTACTGTTTTTGATTAATATGCATTACTTATCTGTATATGTATAAAAATATACCAGATTCCAGTATACAATCAAAAAAATGAACATGTCTAAAAAAGGTTCGGTTTCGGTTTCGGTTTCGGCCGAAACTGACACCCAGACCGAAGGTTCGTTTTCGGTTTCGGTTTCGGTTGAAAATCTTGTTTCGGTCGGACACTAGTTTGTACATAAAAACATAAATAGCTTTAATAAGAATAAGGATGTGCATACTTTCAACACTAGGAACAAACATAAGCTTGTAATACCAGTTACTAGACTCCACAGAATCAGTAATTCATTTATGGGGCATTGTATACGCTTTTACAACAAAATCCCAGAACATATTCAAAGTTTGTCAATAAACAAGTTTAAAAGTTTTATTAAAGAAAAACTGTACAAAAAGGGTTATTATAATATCAAGGAATACATGAATGAAAATAACCCCTGGGAATAAGGTGATCGCCACCATGCTGGTTCTATGAAAATTCATTTAAAATTGTATAAACGAAATTATTGTTAAGTGATGTTTGAAAAACAAAATCCCGCTGGGTTTCTTGCTGGTTCTTCCCAGGACAGAGGTATTTTCCGAACCAGTGGTAAATAAAAAAATGACTTTCAATAAGAATTATGTAATAATTAGTGTCCGACCGAAACAGGATTTACAACCGAAACCGAAACTGAAAACGAACCTTCGGTCTGGGTGTCAGTTTCGGCCGAAACCGAAACCGAAACCGAACCTTATTTAGACATGTTAATTTTTTTGATTGTATACTGGAATCTGGTACTTATACATCTGCTTTTTATACATATACAGGTAGGTAGTGCATGTTAATAAAAAACAGTAACTGTAATAGTCATGCAGCAATATATTTATTTATTTTCACGTAAAAATCAACAATTTAACGTTAAGAAATACTTTTTTAAGTTAATTTTGTAAAAAAAATCTACACTTACACCCATAAACAGTTGCTTGCTAATTGAGAACATATTTTATTGTGTTCACAATATTGTTAATATTTTTCAATGAGAACATTAACTTAATATATCACACTCACACACAGTATACATTCACACACCATAACAAAATCCCAGAAAATATACAAAACTTGCTCAAAGTTCAAAAACTTTAATAAACTAAGTTTATATAAGAAGGGTTATTATAATATTAAGGAATTTATGGATAATAATAACCCCACTATGGTGATCATAATCAAGCTATTTCTAATTTCTTTTTTGTTGTTAATTGTGTTACATACATGATTGTAAGAGTGGTGTAGCTACGTGTGGGCGAAGTGGGCCCTCGCCCACGGTCTCGCACTTAAAGGGGCCTCGCGGGACCCCCTAAAATACGATGCCCCCAGACTTTATCACAGATGACTAATTAATTTGATCACTTTTACCCTTGAAAAAGTGAAAGTGTGTTTGTTTCGGGCCTCGCAAGAAGCCCCCCTTAAATGCGACTGCGAGGCCTTTGAAACTACCTTCAAAGACCGTGATTGTTACATTGACGGAATACGAGGGTCTTCAGGAATTAATAGATATGAGTACACGATATGACTTAATAGACAGAGTACGAGGGTACCACTAAAAGTTCAAAAAATCAAAATCTGGACAAACTAACAAGTTATTACTCTTATTATGTATATCTTTTCAAAATAGTGTCCATATACATCCTTTTTAAGAAGTTTTTCTTTTATTTTCGGAAATAAAAATCACGAGGTGCGAGATCGGTTCTATAGGGCAGGTGACCCAGTAATTCCACATCAAACGTTGTCAAGTAGTCGATTGTTTGCTTGGCGGTGTGCGACGAGGCGTTGTCGTAGTGAAGGAGGATCCTACTGCGAGGTCGTTTCTCCCGAACTTTTTCCAAGACAAATAGCAAACCATTGTTAGTGTAGCAGTCTGCAATAACTATTTTTCAATCCACTAAAACAATTGTTGCGTAATGACCTGTCATTCCGAAGAACGAGGCCACCATCTTTTTTCCCCACGCTTCGACTTCTCTCCACTTTAGTTCGCATCTCCTCGGAAGGAAACACCCAGACAGCCAGCTGTCTCTTAGTTTCTGGATTATAACAATAAATCCAGCTTTCGTCACCTGTAAGTATGTCGAAGACAGCATTTGAGTCACCTCCATTAAATGTTTGAACCATTTCACGACACCAATCAACACTACGGAGTTTTTGGGCCTCTGTCAAGTTATGAGGTATCTACCAGGCACAAAGCTTCCTGACTGCTAAATATTCATGGAGGATTTTGTGCACTTGACTTATACCGATGCCTTATCTTGTCCTAATCTGCTGATAAGTCACTTTTTTGTCAGTCTCTATCACACGTCGCACAACACTGATGTTATCTTCAGTCGTCGTCGTAAAGGCCGTCCCCATTGAGTCATACAAGACTAAACCAATGGCCGTTCCTCACGCAGATCATCGGTGAGATTAGTGCGACCACGTTTAAACTCATTAAACCAGTTATAAACAGTGGCACGAGATGGGGCTGCATCGTGAAAGGCCAATCGAAGTCTATCATATCTTTCTTGTTGACTTAAATCACATCGAAATTCATAAAAAATCAGTTTACGAAAATTTTCTTGCGTTAAATTCATGCTTTTACGTGGAAGTGCCATGCTGCAGCTATATTAGTAGTATATTTTTAGCACGAATGGGTCGGCTCGACCGGGAAGGACCACGCTCTCACAGAATACCGGTGTAAAATAGCAGCTTAACGCTGCTGTGTTTCGTATGGTGAGTGTAGAGAACCGGAGACCATTTTTACTGGAAATAAGGCATTCCATCTTAGTCCTCAAGGGTGACAACGAATCTGCATTTTGATTTTTAATAGAGGATAGGTGTAGATGTATATGGGCCGCAGCAACCACTTACCATCAGGTGGACTGTGTGCTCGTTTGTCACCCTTATCCTATAATAAAAAAAAGAAGTACCACACTTAACTAAAGAATAAAAAGGACATCTAAATATTTGTCCTTTGTGCAATTTATGTGTGTAAACCGCCTCCACAATACAGGAGGAAATCCTATAGTATGGCTATAATATGCTGATGTGACACAGACAATTTTCCATTTGCCGCCAAATCGTAAACAAATGACAAATTAATAAAATACGTACACAATACTATTGGCAGAGTTCCATTTTCAAAATTTGAACTTATTTTTTTATTATATCGTTTACAAGTGGCCAGTTCTAAAAACTATCAGTGTCGCCCTCGTATGTCGTGTCAATGCATGTTAGGTAGGATATATCTATTCGGTAGACCCATAGAACGAAAGAAAAGGGGCCTCGCTGATGCAACTTCGCGCACATTTATATTAGTCCAGGCTATGCCTCTGATTGTAAGCTGTTATTTAAAAAAAGTCCCACTGGGTTTGTTGCTGGTTCTACCAAGGACAGAGGTTTTTTTCGAACCAGTGGTAATTATACAAAAGAGTGACTTTCAATAAGTATTATTTATAATCTATATTGAATAAAAAAGTTTCTGTTTCTGTATAATTATGAATAATACACCAGTCACCCAGTCACGAACTCATCCGAACGACGCACGATAATTCACGAACACCGAGTTTCGGCGCCGCCGAAGGTTCGGCAGATTTTTTGCCGAAACCGAAACTATTACCGAAACTAGATTTTTGCCGAAACTTTGCCGAATCCGAAACCGAAACCGAATCTTCGGTCGGTCACTAGTAATAATCAATATTGAATAAAAAATTATTCTAATCTATTCTATTCTATTCCAACGCCTCCCCCTTGGACTCTACTGCCTCCGCCCATCCATGAGTCAGGTAGACCAGACCTGCACAGCTGATCGACCCCGACGAAAACCGTATTGGCGGTCACTAATCAGCTGGTGATCCTCAAGGTACCGCATGAGCTAGCAGTTAATAATGGATTCCATTATTTTGGAGAAGAAGGAGGTGATGGCGATAGGCCTGTAGTTGGAAGGGTCTGAGCGGTCGCCTATTTTAGGGATAGGGTGGACAAAAGCTGTCTTCTATGATTTCGGGACTACGCCTAGGGAGTAGGAGTACCGGAAAAGACGCGTTAGGACCGGTGCCAACTCCGGAGCACACGTCCTCAGCACAATTGGGGGGATTCCATCAGGCCCACTCGACTTCTAGATGTCCAGGGAGAGGAGTGCTTTGCGAACCGAGCGCTGTGAGAACAGCACATCCGGCATGGAGCACTCACACCGCGGGATAGTCGGCGGTGTTTTCCCCTCGTCATCAAGAGTCGAGTTGGACGCAAAAAGAGAGCCTAAAAGGTCGGCTTTGTCTTTTGCGGCTTGGGCCAGTGAGTCGTCCTCCCTTTACAGAGATGGTAGTGACGGCTTACAGAAATTCTCTTGGACAGCCTTGGCGAGAGACCAGAATCCACGGGTTCCTGAAGGAAGGCGAACTAGCTTCTCGCCAATTCTGCCTATGTGCTCAGACTTTGCCTTGGCAATAACTCTTTTGAAGGACCTGGAGGCGAAGTTATACTTCTTTTTAAGTGTGCTGGTGTTTACATCCCGAGTCGCCGAAGCCGCAGCCCAGGCTTGATAACACTCCTGCTTACTGCGTAATGCAGTCTTACAGGAGCGACCGAACCAAGGCTGAGATGGGTACTACAGATGATGGAATAAATAGCTCCATTCCCTGTAGCACCACATCAGTGACAGAGTCAGCAACAGCGCCGGGATCATCTGAGAAGCTGATGTGAATCTGATCAGCGCGAGAAGCAAACCCGCCACCATGGGTAGGATGCAAAGAAAGACCGCATTCCGTCCCAATCCGACGACCTGTAATGCCAAACACGGCGGCAGCCTGCAGAACGCCACCGCGAGGGGAGCGTGAGTGGCACCACACTCCGGATCAGACAATGGTCCGAAGAGCCGAGAGAGCATCGACGGAGACCTGATATCCGTCCGGATGAGAGGTCAGCAGAAGGTCCAACAGGGAAGGTGTATGATCCTCCACATCTGGAATCCGCGTAGGCTAAGTAACCAGTTGTGTCAGGCCATATGCCAAGGCAAAGTCATAAACAGATCTCCCCGAATGATCGGTTAAACGTGAACCGAGCCATTCGGCGTGGTGGGCGTTAAAATCGCCAAGGATCACGATCTCTGCGGATAGGACCTGTTGTAGCAAGGAATCTGTAGCCATTTGGACGTGGTCGATGAGTCGGTCTGATTCGGCATTACCGCTATGAGACCTATAGAGGCACCCGTAGACGCGCGGATGGTCGTCGCTGTCTACGCGTAGCCAAAGGATGGACAGGTCCGAACCTTCAAGACTGCCGAGGCATGATGGCGAGATGTCCTCTCTGACATACACGCAAACTCCAGCCCGAGGCACAAAGGAGTGCTCCAATTTGTACCCCAGGTAGGAGAGATACGAAGTATCAGCCGAGACGGCGTCACCTGCGTCTCGGTCAGAAAGAGCAGGGAAGTCCCCTGATGTTGCAGAAATCCACATATAGCGTGGCAGGGGTCGCCTTGTTATTGTTGCTCAGTTTTCCCCGAGCGGTTATGTTTTTAATCGGAATTTTGCCCCCCCCCCCCCTCCCCCCCATTTTTTAACCCCACTAATTTTTAAACTTGGTACTTAATTACCACCTAAAAAGCCCTTAATTTGGGCTTTTTCTAAAAGCCCAAATTAGGGGCTTTTTAGGTGGTAATTAAGTACCAAGTTTAATAAAAGCCCAAATTAGGGGCTTTTTAGGTGGTTATTAAGTACCAAGTTTAAAAATTAGGTGCTCTAAAATTTTCACCGCAACGATCGATTGAAATTTGCGTTGCTAGCAAAACGTATCTAGCAACGCAATGACATTGCTAGATATACGATAAATATTAATAGCAAGGAATTAAGTGCTAATTAAGTGCTGAGCGATTATCGAAACTCGATAAAGATTAAGACATTATTCTGGGAATCATGGGGTCCACGACCACCATTACCTTACCATAATGTATGAACGGTATTTTTTGTTCTTTATCAGTGCCTAAAAATTAAGTGCTAATTAGGTGCTGAAATATTATTGAGGTTGCATGTAGATGACGGTAAAATTCTGGAAATTATCGGATTTAAAACCACCATTACCTTAAAATAAGTTATGAAAGGCATTTTTTGTCTTTCAGATTTAATATAATCTATAATAATATTTAATATAATTTTCAACCAAATAAATGTCACAATTCTTATTTTTAGACATGTGAAGCCTAAACTTTAGTGTACTAAATGGAAAGGATATTTTCTTTTCAGTAACTAGCTTTGTAATAAATAGCACCATCTACTACGTTCTATAGTTTTAGTTATTTTATCGAATCAAAATCGATGGACTCTCAAGGTGGTAAGTGCGATAGACGCTAGATGGCACAAACACAAAGACCTGATTTTCGCATTTGCTTTGCTGAATAATTTTCTGAATAACGACTTTATTTTTATCTGGGGCGCCTTGTCATTGCCTATACTTGCAGCACCTAATTAGCACTTAATTCCTTGCTATTAATATTTATCGTATATCTAGTAACGTCATTGCGTTGCTAGATACGTTTTGCCAGTAACGCAAATTTCAATCGATCGTTGCGGTGAAAATTTTAGAGCACCTAATTTTTAAACTTAGTACTTAATTAGCACCTAAAAAGCCCCTAATTTGGGCTTTTTCTGAAAGCATTTTTATTCTTTTCTGATTTTCAGAAAACCTGAATTTTGCGTCTGCTTTGTTCTGAATAACGACTTTATTTTTATTTGGGGCGCCTTGTTATTGCGTATACTTGCAGCACCTAATTAGCACTTAATTCCTTGCTATTAAAATTTATCGTATATCTAATAACTTAATTGCGTGCGCGTGTTGCGGTGAAAATTTTAGAGCACCTAATTTTTAAACTTGGCACCTAATTAGCACCTAAAAAGCCCCTAATTTTGGATTTTTCCAAATGCAAATTCCCGACTTTGCGTTGCTAGCGATACACAACTCAGCGCGAGGCCGATAGTAGGTTAGTTAACATAGGCATACGTGGCAAGACGCGCAATGAAGTGTATAATATAAATGCGCGGACAATAGCAAATTTAAAGATAGGTTCGCAGTCTGTAAGTAGGGAGTGTTTACGATTAAAACACTTACGCGACCTACCGAGTTCGGTTTGTTACGACGACGCAAAACCGAGATTATTATTAGGCGCCGACAACTGGCATTTAATAATCACCCGTAATTTAAGAATAGGACATCGAAGGCAGCCTATAGCTGCACGTACGTTATTAGGGTGGGTAATACAGGGAACCGTGCCGCGGTTAACGTGTAGGAAAGACGGCGAGACCGTGTTACACGTCGTAAGCGCTAGCGGACGGTCAGATAGGGACATCCGAACGTTTGCCAGTCAGGACGAGGAGGTAACGGAACTCCTCAAACGGCAGTACGAGATAGATTCCATAGGTATCTCGCTAAAGAGTAGGCCGCGACGGGAAGAGGAGCGCGCTGTCGACATATTCCAGCGCACCGTCAAGAAGGTCGGCGAGCAATACCAAGTTGGACTGCCATGGAAGGACGACAACGTGCGGATGCCACCCAGCTAGGGAATGGCAGCTCGAAGACTACGGACGATTGAGAGAAAAATGGACCAGTCACCGGAGTTTCGGGACGCCTACATAGCCCAGATAGACAACCTCCTGGCAAAAGGATACGCAAGGGAAGCCGAGGGGACAGAGAGAGAGGACCCCAAGAGCTGGTACCTGCCACATTTCGCCGTACGGAACCCGAACAAGCCGGGGAAGACAAGAGTAGTGTTCGACGCGGCAGCGCGCGCATCCGGTAGATGTCTTAATGACTATTTACTCGACGGCCCCGACTTATTACGGAACTTACCGGGCATACTGTTTAGGTTTAGGGAGAATGAGATAGCCGTGTCCGCGGATATTAGGGAAATGTTCTTGCGTGTAAAAATCGACCGTCGCGACCAACCCGCGCAATTGTTTCTGTGGCGAGGTAATAAGCGATCCAGCCCACCGCGGGAGTACGTTATGACGTCTATGATTTTCGGCGCGAGGAGCTCGCCGTTTCTCGCACATAGTTTTAGAGATTTTAACGCGCGCGCACACGCAGAAACACATCCGTTGGCGCTTAACGCTATCGTGCGTAGTCATTATATGGACGACTATTTAGACAGTTATGCAACGGTAGAGGAAGCGGTAAATACAGCAAGGCAGGTTACGGAAGTGCACCAGAAGGCCGGTTTCACCTTGGCAGGCTGGAATTCTAACCACGCAGCCCTATTGGAAGACAAGCCGGAGGAACTACTGGCGAGCAAGCCTAAGAAAGTAGGCTTAAGGCAAAACAGCCCAGGCAGGACCCTAGGGTTGTTATGGATGGCAGACGAAGACGCCCTGACGTTCAACACCTCTATGAACAGGGTGCCGAAGAAAGTAAAGGCGCTACAGCGACCACCGGCTAAGACGGAAGCATTAAGCGCAGTTATGTCGGTGTTTGACCCACTCGGACTGCTTAGCTACCTCACCATCACCGCCAAGATCCTGCTACAAGACCTATGGCGAATGAAGAAGGTCGGATGGGATGATGAACTACCCGAGGAGGCAGCGGATGAATTCCAGAGGTGGCTGCGAGTCGTCGAGGAGGTGTCACGACTGCGACTGCCTAGGTGCTATGCTCCTACGGGGGGAGTGGTAGAGCGTCAACTTCACGTTTTTAACGACGCAAGCGAACGTGCGTACGCATCCGCGGCATATTGGCGTATATGATATCGTGACGGAACGATTAGGGTACGATTAGTGGCGGCCAAGGCGAAAGTCACCCCGATAAAGGCGCAAAGCATACCGCGTTTAGAGTTGCAGGCGAATTTGATAGGCGCGTGACTCGCGGAATTCGTGCAAGGCGAGCACAGAGTGGTAGCCGATAAGGTAGTGTATTGGACAGACTCCACTACGGCGCTCCATTGGATACAGAACGATACGGCGCGTTACACCCCATACGTGGCTCATAGAATAGGGGAGATAGCGGAAAAGACGTCACCCGAGCAATGGAGGTGGATACCGACTGCAGAAAATATCGCAGACCAGGCGACACGCGTAAATTATGTGAACAAGGAAGAGAGCGACCGATGGTTCACGGGACCGCCATTCCTGTACGAGGAAGAAGACAGATGGCCTCGCCGTCGGGAAGAGAAGGCAGAGAATGATGATGAAGAACTGGAGGAAGTCGCGGCGCATCAGAGCGACACCAAGGACGCTCCACACCTGCCAGACATAGAAAGATTCTCTTCCTACGAGAGATTAATCAGGGCCACTGCACGGATACTACAGTTCGTCGATGCCATACGAGGAAGGGCGCACGGACTGACATTGCAGCACATCCAGAGAGCAGAGCGGATGTGGATAGAACACAGCCAACATGAGAGCTTCGCTGAAGACATCAGTCGACTTCAGCGAGGGAAGAACCTGGCAACCGGCAGCGCATTAAGGAAGCTCGATCCCATATTAGAAGATGGAGTATTACGAGCCAGAGGAAGAATTGACGCAGCCGACGTGGACAGCCAGATGAAGAGGCCCATCATATTAAACGGACGCCACCATTTTGTGAAGCTGCTTGTGGAAACGGCGCATCAGGAAGCAAACCACGCCAACAGGGAGAGGGTGGTCAACGACCTACGCACCAGATATCATATCCTCCGATTACGACCAACAGTACGAGAAGTGGAGCGGCGATGGCAAGGTACGCAAGGCGACACCACGGCCAGCGATTATAGGAGACCTACCACCTGAACGATTAGGGGCATTCGCGCGACCATTCACCTACACCGGAATCGATTATTTCGGGCCTATAACAGTGACTATAGGACGTCGGCATGAAAAACGGTGGGTAGCGTTATTCACTTGTTTAACGACGCGCGCGGTGCATTTAGAATTAGTGTACTCCCTTACGACGGACTCGGCGATATCGGCATTGCGGTGCATGTCGGCTAGGCGTGGGTGGCCACGGGTCATATACTCGGATAATGGGACGAATTTTCACGGGGCAAATACTGAACTACAACGGGCAATGGAAGAGTGGGCACCACAGCTGAAGGACTACGCGCTGACTCGGCGGACAGATTGGAAATTCATCGCACCGGGCGCGCTGAACAAGGGAGGCGCATGGGAGCGTCTCGTGCGCTCAGTGAAGACCGCACTCGAAGCCACTCTGCACCAGAAGAGCCCACGGGAGGAGGCGCTAGCAACGCTCCTCACAGAAGCTGAGAACACAGGCAACTCTCGACCGTTGACGCACGTACCGGTCGACATCAACGAGGAAGAGGCGCTGACACCCAACCATTTCCTGCTGTTGGGACCATCGAGCCTACCAGTCACCGCGCCGTGCACACCTAGTGATCGTCGGGCGTGGAGAGCGGCGCAAGGACTCGCCGATGAATACTGGAGGCGCTGGATTAAAGAGTACCTGCCAACGCTGGTTGCGCGCGGGGACTCTCGGGATGTTCAGCAGCGCCAGATCCAAGAAGAGGACCTCGTCGTGGTGGCAGATAGCAACACGCCACGGAACGTGTGGCCACGGGGAATCGTAACGAGGACCTTTCCCGGACCAGACGGCGTAGTGCGCAACGTGGAGGTGAGGACCAGGGAAGCTTAGGCTCGCAAGCTACGCCGGGGGAAGGATGTTGCGGACAGCTAGAGACCCGCCGCCCCGTCGCCCCTTCATACCCCGTTGCGCCCCGCACACCCCGCGCACCGGAGCCAAGCGACGACCAATGGGCGTGCAGCATCGTCGCGCGGCACTACTCACAGACTGAGACGCTCTCTTGCGGGATATAAGAAGGGCGTTTTGGTCTGTGAGCTGTTCATTTCGGAAGCGGCACTCGAATACGACAAGAGAAGAAACCTCAAGAGAAACCATCAAGAGAGAAGAATCTAGACTCCAGTAAAGACTCCCTTTGTGTAAATAATTAGTGAAAAGCCGCATTGTAAATAATTTAATACAACATAGTCTACAGTACCATCTTTTCTTCACGCAGTCCCCTAGCATAGTTAACCTCAGATCGGTCAGTCAATTTAGTCAATACAGTCCACTAGCTCTACAGTAATAAATAAATACAGTCCACTTATATCCACTATAATAACAGTTTATAAATTCTGGATATCATATTTCATCCACCGTTTCATGATCATGCCAGATTTTCGAATTTTAAATGAACAAAATTAATGTACCTGCGAAAATAATAATATTTTTCATTTAAAATCAGAATAAAAAAATTAAATATGATATCCAGCAGGACCGAACATGCTTATATAACTTACCATTTGTGATCAATTATGTGTAGAACGTTCCTATATACCAATTAATAATAAATAAGTATTGATTTTAAAAACAGTTTATTTAATTTTTACTCAACTAATCATTATTATTTTATATTAAAAATACTATAATATGGGATATTACAATATGGAATCAAGGATCTCCATCCCATCTCCATACATTTGTTTACTGTACAATATTATTGTACAGTAAACAAAGGTATTTATTATACAAGCAAAAATATTAATTTTCCCACTACTATGTCAATATTCATTTTTATTGTGTGCATTATAACTTTTTAACTTTGTTCACATTAATATAAAACAAAACGTGTGTGTGTACTTATGTATGCGCGTAAAAAGTTATACTTCCTTAGCGTAACAAAACAAAAATAACTAAAATAAAACACGTTTTATACATTCATATATATTTGAATAACTACTTCGAATATAGTTATCAGTTCTCAGGAAATCTTAACAATTGACAGACAATTACCAATTGAAGTTGTAAAAAATTCACTCTTATCATTTTTCACAAACGCGCCAAAAGAAGTATAACTTCAAAACTTGAGTAAGCTCTTAGCACACTCAGAACATTGTTTAAAACAAATTGCAAGTTAGCTGCCTGCATACTTAACTCATTGTTTGACTGTGTAACTAACACAAAAAATCTGTAGCAGTGTGCATTGTGTAAGTGTACATATGCGGGAAGCATCATGAAGCAGCTCAAGCGAAATTTAAGAGATAGCAATCCAAAACTAATTTAACATCCCAACAATATCAATTGCTTCATGTGATTGAAAAATTCTTTTGCTCGACAACAAAAACCACGCAATGGATGTTGTTAAACTTTCAAATTGATATGATTTGCCATTTTAGGTGTGTTACGCAATTAGGCTATGGATTTAATTTCTATAATTATATGAAATAAGAACAAACTCATATTAGTAAAAATATCGATATCAGCTGCCCACATTGCTGAGTTACAACCCTATAAAAGGTGGCCATTTTATACGTCAGATTTGTTTAGGTAGTCACGCTAATTCTGTAGGTATGCCCAGTCCATATACATCTAAGTCATTGGGAATTACATATATTGGCATTGGCAACCCTGGTTAGGGGTGTCCACTTAAAAATATATCTATATTTATATTCGATGTAAAACATCGGATCCCAGAATCGATGTTTATAGATATATCGCTAGAAAACATCGATATTTTTTCACTATCGAATACTCTCCACAAAAGTTTAATATTACCTTTTTTCAGTGAAACGCGCAAAGTTTGTGGTCCTTGATTTTGTATATGTGAATGTAGAATCAGAGACCAGAGTTGCAAGTAAAAGCAATCAAACCAATGATTTATTAAATCGTTACCGCCAAACAGCAGAAGACGACGCAAGAAGAGTGAGAGTGAGTGAATGAAAGTAAATATAATGTACCTATAGAATCCACAGTCAACATACATCGAGAGTGAATGGTCGATAGATCTGTCAGCATATATTTGGTAATTAAGCTGGTCACTCACAGATATCACTATCTAAATAACCCTTACTTAAAATTGAAGTCATCAAGTAGTGTTAATATTATATAGTTTTTTAATTGATTCGACAAAAATAAAAAATAAAATATTCGATGTTTCTATAAATAAATATATCGAATACAATAAATATTTGTTAAAACATCGAATCAATCCGATATATCGTTCGGAAAATATCGAATAATTTCGATATATCGGTGTTAAGTGAATATCCCCAACCCTGGTCACTGATTACTGTCCCTTAGGCTTACAGTGATGCCAACTTAGCAACTTTATAGCTAGATATAGCTATTTATTGGTGACGGACAGCTACAATTTAATGAAATTTGTTGCCAAACTTTTCAGCTACTTTTTCTAGCAACTTTTCATTTCATCATGAGACGTGAGGCTATCAAGATTCGTAGAGTAGGGTACCGAGTCTCGAAAGAAAAAATAAAAACTAAACGCGAATCTATGGTCATAGATGCTACGAGTCTATGATGCTACGGTAGGTTTACTCGGTGTTGGCCGGGAATTCCCCGTTTCCTGCTGCATTATGACAGATTATACAACCAAATTATAAAGTAAGTAGTAAGTAAGATTATAAAGTACAACCAAAATAGTACATGCTACTCGTATTCCACCTTGTGTTGTTTTCTTTTACCCATATAAACTAATTTTATTTGAAAATGGATTTATCTTCGAAAAAAAGCACAGAAATATAGACCGAAGTGGGAAAATATGGACGAATTTCAAGGTTGGTTGTGTTTCATAACTCTGAACTCAATCCTCTGCATTAGAGACTCCCTCAGGAAAAATGGTAAATGCTGCTATAACCGTGTTTTGTCTAAATGTGTACTGTATAAAATGGGCACCGCTGAAAAATATTCGGAATGAACGACGAAAGACACTGAACCCCAAATATTGACATCTTCTTCTTTGATTGATTAATTTTAAACTTATTTTTTTATTCAACTAGCTGTTACCCGCGGTTTCGCCCGCATGGTCACTGGGAAATGAACTATCCATTGCTTTTTGAATTGAAAGAAAACTGAGTTTTATAGATTTGTCAGAGATGCAGCCACTAAAAGGAAACTGAGCAAAATTGATTCGTCAGCCTTGTTTAAAAACATTTAATTTCAGTTCTAATAGTTCTACTCTAACCTTAGTATTTAGTACTGAAAAATGTCAAGAGATGTCGCTAGCGTCGAATTACAACTCGTTATCTTTTCGTTCACGGCAAACCGTATAGGGTCTGAGAATTATTATGAAAATAAATTGTTTTACTACTGGTGACATCTGGAGTTTAATTTCAACATCCGCAAGTTTAGACATAAAGTGGTGCCGAAACCAGGGAGAAGAAGGACATAAGTGTAACAGTGAGTAAAGTGACGAAAAAATTACAAGTGTTAAAGTAAAGACTTAGAATAATTGTGAGTGAACTGTAAAATTGGCAAAGTGTTTAGAACTTAGAATATTTCGTGTGCAGTGAAAAATTGTCTGAGTCCCAAAGGCTTAGAAAAATTTAACTCGTGTTGGAACTTAGAAAATTTACTGATTATGGGACTTAAACTTTTTACTGATTATAGGACTTATAAAATTTTCGGTCAGTGGAACTTTCTTTAGTATTTTAAAGTGTTTTGGACATAGTCGCTGGAGCGTTTGGTGAACATTAGTAGAATATTTATCAGTGAATTTTAAAGTTATTTGGACGTTTGTTTTGCGTCAACATGGAGGAGATAAACTCAATGATTCTAAAACAAACTGAGATTAGTCAGCGTATTTCAAAGGCATTTAAGAACTTCAAAAAATCCCCGAAGGATAGAATTACGGTGCCCTACATCCGAATTAGAGAAGAGACCTTAAAGGCACATTGGGACCTATTCAACACCAACCATTATGAGATTGTTGCTGTCACCTCACCAGACGATAAGAAGCTGTTGGCGTACTTCCTCGAGGATGCGTATGACTGTTGTGAAGATACATATTTGACATTCAAGACTATGCTGCTAGAGCAGTTAGAGAAGCTTGTTCCAACCAGCCAGCTACTGAATCGAGCCACTCTGGAAATAATTCGGAGACAAGTTCAGGAAACACTGGAAAGCCGCAACCTGACGTGAAGTTACCGAGAATAGAGTTGCCAAAGTTTACCGGGAACTACGACGAATGGCAGAGCTTCTACGATATGTTCACTTCGATCGTTCACAACAATTCCAGTTTAAAAGATGTTCAAAAGCTCCACTACCTGAAAAATAGCCTGTCTGGAGAACCTGAGCTGCTTCTGAGAAACCTAGCAGTGACTGATGCAAATTATCAAGATGCTTGGACAAAACTGACCCAACGTTACACAAACAAGAGATACAATTGCAACGAGGTAATGAAGCGTCTGTTTTCCCAAAAGGCTATTACTGCTGAGTCAGCGACCTCTACGAAGCAACTTCTAGATAATACATCTGCGTGTCTCAAGTCACTACAGAATCTTGATATCAACACTGACACTTGGGATCCTATCATGAACTATCTGGTAGTATCTAAGCTTGATACCGAATCACGCAAGCAATGGGAAATGTATGTGAGTCAGAATGTTCAGCCTAACACCTTACCATCTTGGAATCTAGATTTCGAACATTAGAGATGCTGGAATGCCAAAAAAATACATCAAAGGCTACACAGAACAATACTTCGAAACAAATAATTAAACTCAAGTCATTTCACTCCACTGTTAACAACAACGAGAAAAAAGTGTCAATCAATACTTGCGTGATGTGTTCAGGAGGACACTCACTATACCAATGTAAACAATATGAGAGGCTGTCCCCAGAGAAGAGAACTGAGTATGTGCAAGCAAACCGCTTGTGCTTCAACTGTTTATCATCGAGTCATTCTGTGAGAGGATGTCATCAGTCTATGAGTTGTCGTCGGTGTGGACGACGTCATCACCCTACACTACATTACGAGAGAGATCAACAAGTGGCTGCTGCGGTTCCGATCCTACCGCTAGCTACTTCGCCTACGGTTCTGTCAGAGAATCAGCAACCGTCTGAGAAGAAGAATTCACAAAGTTTGAGTCAACAACCTAATAATCATACCGAGTCGAGAGTAGTAGCTCATTTTGCTAAAGAGAGCTATCAGGGCAATCAGAGTAAATTGTTAGCAACCGCCCTGGTAAAAATTGTATCGTCAAATGGCTACTCCCGATTAGCCCGAGCGTTAATTGATCAGGGTTCTGAGGTGTCTTTGATCACTGAGGCAACCGTTCAGTCATTAGGTCTTGATCGAACTCCTGTTAATGGTATAGTTTCCGGTGTAGGTGAAGGTGAAACAAGAACCAGGTGCATGGTATCCTTTAATATTGAGTCTTTGCTTAATCCTGAGTTTTCATTTCCAGTTAGAGACGCCTATGTGTTGAAGAGTTTGACTTCATTACTGCCTTCGCGCAAACCTGCAAATCTATATTAGCCTGAGCTTGATAATCTTTCACTAGCTGATCCACAATATAGATCTCCTGGTAAAATAGATGTCATTTTAGGAGTTGATGTTCATAGTGGGATAATTAAAGAGGGTCTTATTAAACATCCTTCTGCAGAGCCAGGTAGTCCACTTGCTCAAAATACTGAACTTGGTTGGATTTTGTCCGGTAAAGTCGACAACGAGTTCCCTGGAGCATGTTCTTTTCCCATCAGTCTTCATATCAGAGTTAATGAAGATGAGCTTCTGAAAAAGTTCTGGGAGATAGAGAGAGAGCCAGACAAAATCAAGAAAAAGATGACAGAAGAAGAAATGAGGTGCGAAGAAATTTATAAAAGGACCAAAATGAGAGATATGAACGGACGTTACATGGTGAGACTACCCTTCAAAACTGCAAACCCAGAGTGTTTACATGGCAATACGAGAGAGATAGCGCTGAAGAGGTTTACATACTTAGAGAAGAAGCTTTTAAGAAATCCATCTTTACATGAAGAGTATACAAAAGCTATCGATGACTATTTGATTCAGGACCATATGGCTTCTATCGTTGAGGAAGAGCAAGTGAAAGATCCGACAGTAGTGTATGCTCCTCACCACGCAGTTGTGCGAGAAGATAAAGAGACGACCAAAACGAGATTGGTCTTTGATTTTTCATGCAAAGGGAAGAACAATGTTTCCTTAAATGAAGAACTGCTCGTCGGTCCCAAGATACAGCAGGAATTACGCCATATCTTAATGAGATGGAGACGACATCCGATCTGCATTGTGGCGGATATTAAGCAGATGTATCGCCAGGTAATAGTCCAGGAGCCAGATACTGACTTACAGCGCATTCTATGGAGATCAGATCCCAAAGAGCCAATACAGCATTTTCGAATGAAGCGACTGGCGTTCGGTACGGCGTCAGCGCCGTATTTAGCGGTTAAGTCTTTGCAAACGCTGGCAATGGACGAGTTTGCAAAGTATCCTGTAGCATCTCAGATCACACTTGAGGACTATTACATGGACGATTTGCTATCGGGATGCGAGACTTATGAGGAATCCATAGAGAGATTTATGAGCAGATGACGAATCTGATGAGAGCCGGAGGTTTCGAACTGCAAAAGTGGTGTAGCAACAATAATCAGCTACTTGAGCACATTAAGACTGAGAATTTGCGTACAGATAGAACTATTGGGTTCAAATTTAATCACGTGGTCAAAGTATTGGGTATATCTTGGAACAAAAGCACTGACAACTTCGAATACAATTTACAACTTCCTATGAAAAATGAGACGGTGACTAAGAGATCTGTGTTATCTGAAATTGCAAGACTTTACGATCCAATCGGATGGATCGCACCTGTGATATTTGTGGGTAAAGTCTTCATCCAAAAACTTTGGAAGTCTGGTCTTGATTGGGATGAAAACTTGCCATCGGAACTCCTTCACGAATGGTGTAAATTTAGAGACGATCTGGTAAATGTTCCTAGGCTTATTGTTCCAAGATGGCTGCAAACAAAAAGAGAGGATCATGTTGAGCTACACACCTTTGCAGATGCTTCCCAATCTGGATATGCTGCAGTTTTTTACCTGAAAACTGAAGACAAGGACGGTAAAGTTGCTGTTAATCTGATTACATCCAAAACTAAGGTAGCGCCAGTTCAAAAAGAGATATCCATACCTCGCTTAGAGTTGTGTGCTGCACTTCTTGCCGCAAAGTTAATACATGAAGTTTCCCAAGTTATGAAAATACCAAAGGAAAAATTATATGCCTGGTCGGATAGCACCGTGGTGCTGGCATGGATTGCAGGAGAACCTCACCGTTGGGTGACTTTTGTGAGCAACAGAGTATCAGAGATACTTACGATACTGGATAGAAGTCAATGGAGACATGTAAACACAAAGCATAATCCTGCGGATTGTGCATGCCGAGGCATAAGGAGTGAAGAGTTGGTTGATCACGAGTTGTGGTGGCACGGACCTACATGGCTAAGGGACAACAAAATGTATGAGAGTCAAGGCTGTCAAGAATTTGAGACTGCAGAAGAAGAAAAGCCTGTCAAGTCTTTGGTGACTACGATACAACCAAAAGACGTTTTCCTTTGGACGAGATTTTCTTCGTTACCAAGGTTGTTACGCGTGATGTCCTACTGCAAAAGATTTTTGAATTTAAAACTACCAAAGAAACAAAGACTCACCTTATCGAAGAAGGTAACAGCCGACGAAATGAGCACGGTGATGAGACATTGTATAAAGGAGACACAGAGTTTATATTTTGAGGAAGAGATCAAGCACTTAAAAACCCGCAACTGGGTCCCAAAGAGGAGCCGTTTACATACTCTGAACCCGATTCTCGATGAGAATGGTGTGTTACGAGTAGGTGGACGCATTAATGAAGCCAAGGTTGGCTATGACACTCGTCATCCAATAATTATGCCTAGTGAGAGTTATCTTACAAGACTCATAGTTGCGGATGCTCACCTTACAACACTTCATGGTGGGCCACAGTTGATGCTTAATTTCTTAAGATCAAAATACTGGATCATTCGAGCGCGTGACCTGGTGAAGAAGCAGTATAGAACCTGTGTGAAGTGCATAAGGTATTCGAAACAAAACAACAATCAGCTGATGGGCCAAATTCCCGAGGATCGTTTAAAACCAACGAGACCCTTCAAGATCTCAGGAGTTGATTTTACGGGTCATATTAATATTCGTTTTTCACCTGGACGAGGAGCAAAGTCTTACAAAGGCTATATCTGCGATTTTATCTGCATGTTTTCAAAGGCGGTACATTTAGAAGCAGTGACGGATATGACTGCTAAAGGCTTTTTTTTTATAGGAGAAGGGTGAAAAACGAGCACACAGTCCACCTGATGGTAAGTGGTTGCTGCGGCCCATAGACATCTACATCTATCCTCGTTTGCGAATCAAAATGCAGATGCGTTGTCACCCGTGAGGACTACGTTGGAATGCCTCATTTCCAGTAAAAAGGGCCTCCGGCCACCTGCACTCACCAAGCGAAACGCAGAGGTAAACCTCTACTTCACGCTGGTATTCTGTGAGGTCGTGGTACCACCCCGGTTCGAGCCGGCCCATCCGTGCGACAGCAAAAGCTACCGCGTGGCTCTACCACTGTTAAATACAATGTAAAATACGGCTTTATCGCAGCCTTCCGCAGATTTGTTTCAAGGAGAGGACATTGTAAGACCTTGTTCAGCGACAATGGTACTAATTTCGTCGGCGCCGATAAAGAGTTGAGAGAGAGTTTTAATCGCGCTGTATCGCAGTTGCCGGACGAAATTAGCCACTTACTTGCTAGCGAAGGTACGACATGGAATTTCATAGCTCCACATGCTCCCAACTTCGGAGGCTTGTGGGAGGCCGGAGTTCGATCCACTAAAACGCATCTTTCGACTGTCTTAACTCAAATTGAGGCATGTCTCAATTCTCGTCCACTTTCTTATCTCAGTGATAATCCTGATGACCCCTTACCATTAACGCCTGGTCATTTTTTAGTTGGGGAGCGACTTATTGTAATACCCGATGAATATTGTACTAGTAAAAATGTAACTGGTCTTCAGAGATGGAAATATACTCAAAAAATGGTTAACGATTTTTGGAAAAAGTGGTCTAAAGAATATTTAGTAACTTTAAATCAACGCTATAAATGGACAATGAAAAAAACTGAGCCAGAGATTAACGATGTTGTTATAATTAAAGATCATAACTTACCCCCTGCAAAATGGTTGTTAGGTTAGTAGTAGATTTGTTGAAAAACATGTCGGTAAAGATCAGATTACACGTGTTGTAACGCTTAAAACTAAGAACGGTGTCGTGAAGCGACAATTAAAAGAAGAAAGAACCTAACCTACGATCAGCAAAACAACCAAATAGACCAAGACAATAATATATTTAAGTTTTTAAAAGAGTATTTACAATTTTATAAAAAAAATGAAATATGAAGATGATGGATGATGTGATTTACAAATTATATTTAAAAAAAAAGGTAATAAAAAAAAGATTTATGTCGTAGCTGAGTCCGAAGATCCCAAGCGTGCTCTCAGCGCCTGGAACGAGCACGCACGGCGTAGGTGGGTAGGCGTGGGCGTCTCTAGGCAACGACCTCAGGTGAATGCGGCGATTGCAGGATCGGCGACTTCAGCCCAGACAGGAGCTTGCAGGATCCTCAGCGACTTCAGACAGCGCAGTGGCCTGCAGGATCCGGTGACTGCAGGCGGGACAGAGGTTTGTAGGTTCCGGTGATTTCGGGCGGAACAGAGGTTTGTAGGTTCCGGCGACTCCAGGTAGAGTAGAGACTTGTGGGATCTCGGCGACTTCAGGCAGAGCAACGTTTTGTAGGATCCGGCGACTTCAGGCAGAGCAACGGATCGTAGAGTCCAGTGGCTTCAGGCAGGATAGAGGCTTGCAGGATCCCGGGGCTGAGCGGCCCCGGGATAAGGCCTTTAGAAGATGCTTCCGATACGAGAACTGAAGCAAGACTGAATTTCTTCACCGATTGTTCGGCTTTTATATCTTTCTAGAGAGAACGGAAAAATTATTTAAATTAAAAGGAAATTTATTGTAAATGACCTAGAGCAAAAGAGTATTTATGTGAAAATATCGAGATAAAACATTATATCGGTAACGAATTTGAATAAAAATTGCCATGACAACGGTATAAATAGTAGTTGTCATAAAAACCAATTTTTGGTTTTTGGACTTTTATTAAGAAATTATTACATTTAAGTATGAATTGAGATATGATTCACATAGGAAAAACTTATGCACGGCTGCGTGCATGAAGCCTGAAATTGTAGAGTTACAGAGAATTCAATAAAATACCATAAAAGGTAAGACTTCATTGACAGCTATTTTAAAAGTGATAAATAGTGTGAAAATACGAAGTAAAATGATATGTTATTGTGTAAAAACGTTACAGGATCCTATAGAAATAAAGGTGATGCAAAATATAAATGCAGAAAATCAAAAACAGAATGAAAAAAATAGTATAAAGTGATGCAAAACATGAATGCAGAATATCAAAACAGAATGAAGAATTAGTGTACAATGAAATGTAAGTAGTATAACACTACATTTTCCCGCCGACCCTGGAAAATTTTTGACTCAGCAAAAATTTTGATATATACATTCTAAAATAAACCATAAAAACACAGCTTTGCAGAAACAGACATCACCAGTCAAAATCAGATATACTATCTCTTACATTCATCATCTGCATTCAGGTAAGGGTGGAGTTCACATTCAATGACTACCACTCTAAAAGTGTGTTTCCAAAACGACATTAAGGCTTATTTAAGGAGTAGTCAACCGCTCCTGTGTGGGAAAAAAAATTAGTCGAAGAAACACCACTCTTAGAAGTGTGTTTTCAAAAGGACATTCAGGCTTATTTAAGGAGTTGTCAACCGCTCCTAAGTGAAGATAAAAAATCAAGAGAGTAGTCAGCTGTTCCCAAGTGAAGATAAAGGTGAAGAAAATTAAGGGAGTAGTGAGCCGCTCCCAAGTGAAGATAAAGATAAAGCAAATTAAGAGAGTAGTCAGTTGCTCCCAAGTGAAGGTTTATACATATATACAAATTAACAGTTATATTTATACATATATACAAATTAACAGTTAATAAATGTATAGAAATAATAAGGTGAAAGTGGTGATATTTATACATATATACAAATGAACAGTTAATAAATGTTTCGAAAAGTTATGGTTTGTTTCGCTTCAGCTTTCAAAAACAATTTTATATAAAGTGCAAAGTGTAAAGTTAAGTTTAAGAAATAGAAATATTATTAAAAATCGTACCTCTAAGTTATCTAGAATAAAAAATATTATAGTGATGAATGTAACTTAGAGTGATGAATGTAAATGAAGTGTTATTTGTAGGCCTAAATATAATCCAAATAAGTTGAAAAACTAGAAGAAGTTTTGTTTTAGAATTTTGAAGGTATGAAAAGGATGTATAAATGAATGATGAATACTGAGTTAAGAACGAAAGGGAAAGCAATTAAGTCAAAAGGGAATAGACAAGGCGCAGTAAAGGTGAAGAATTAAAAATTAAATTAAGCAAGCTTTAGTCGAAGAGACCGAAGCCCATAACTTCATCGTCAGACTCAGATTCTTCCTTCTTGGACTCTCTCTTCCTTCTTCTTCTCAGCTACCGGCGCTGCAGCAGCGGCGACCGCGGCCACGGGCGCTGCTCCACCGACGGACATGGTCGACAACTTCTCACGACCCTGCGCAATCAGTTCTTCACTCTTGCCATTGAGTTCCGAGATGACCTTCTTCAATTTCTCGGAGTTTGCCTCAACACCGACAGAGTTGAGGATCTTCACAGACAGAGTCGACGCCTGGCCTGCAGGATGCGCCGACGACTTCAGGATGCGCCGGATGTAGATGGAGGCTTGCAGGATCCCGGCGCCTGGTTTGTAGGTTCCGGCGACTCCAGGTAGAGTAGAGACTTGTGGGATCTCGGCGACTTCAGGCAGAGCAACGTTTTGTAGGATCCGGCGACTTCAGGCAGAGCAACGGATCGTAGAGTCCAGTGGCTTCAGGCAGGATAGAGGCTTGCAGGATCCCGGGGCTGAGCGGCCCCGGGATAAGGCCTTTAGAAGATGCTTCCGATACGAGAACTGAAGCAAGACTGAATTTCTTCACCGATTGTTCGGCTTTTATATCTTTCTAGAGAGAACGGAAAAATTATTTAAATTAAAAGGAAATTTATTGTAAATGACCTAGAGCAAAAGAGTATTTATGTGAAAATATCGAGATAAAACATTATATCGGTAACGAATTTGAATAAAAATTGCCATGACAACGGTATAAATAGTAGTTGTCATAAAAACCAATTTTTGGTTTTTGGACTTTTATTAAGAAATTATTACATTTAAGTATGAATTGAGATATGATTCACATAGGAAAAACTTATGCACGGCTGCGTGCATGAAGCCTGAAATTGTAGAGTTACAGAGAATTCAATAAAATACCATAAAAGGTAAGACTTCATTGACAGCTATTTTAAAAGTGATAAATAGTGTGAAAATACGAAGTAAAATGATATGTTATTGTGTAAAAACGTTACAGGATCCTATAGAAATAAAGGTGATGCAAAATATAAATGCAGAAAATCAAAAACAGAATGAAAAAAATAGTATAAAGTGATGCAAAACATGAATGCAGAATATCAAAACAGAATGAAGAATTAGTGTACAATGAAATGTAAGTAGTATAACACTACAACGGATACTGTAAACGGCCGTGTAACAAATTATATTTTCTACCTAAGTCTGTAGACTAAGTTTAAAATTTTGTTTAAGTTGTAACTACAGGGTTAGTTTTGGGTTTTTTCTTAAAGTTGTGTACAAATTTATATGTATTTTTTTTTAAAGTAATTTAATTTATTCCTTTACTTTGAGTGTGATCTCATGGTGGGCGGTGTATGTAAGCCCAGAGCCTAATTATTTTCTATAGTTTCTATTAAGAGTTTCTATATTGTTGTGTTCCTTTATAGACCTTATTTTGGTTTGTATAAATTTATTTTGTGAAAGGACGGAGTCCTTTGGTGGGCGGGATGTTTAAAAAAACATTTAATTTCAGTTCTAATAGTTCTACTCTAACCTTAGTATTTAGTACTGAAAAATGTCAAGAGATGTCGCTAGCGTCGAATTACAACTCGTTATCTTTTCGTTCACGGCAAACCGTATAGGGTCTGAGAATTATTATGAAAATAAATTGTTTAACTACTGGTGACATCTGTAGTTTAATTTCAACATCCGCAAGTTTAGACAAGCCTATTTAAATGTTTTGAAACGCAGCGTATAGGAAAACATGAAAATAGCCTGTTCACAGAACACAATTACTCTTTAACAAGAGAAGAACGCCAACTTCATACTAAAAAACGAAAACACGTGTTTATGTGTGTATACGAAAAGCGCTACGGTGAACGCCCATATAAAACTTTTTAGCGGGAATTTCAAACCTTTGTTATTCTGTAACTTTAAACTTTTTAATTTACGGCTTATTCGAGTAATTTTGGCTCAAGCCTCACAAACCTATGGGGTAAATTCCCATATATTTGAGAGGTTGCACCAAAATTACTCGAATATACTTTAGATTAGTATGTGGGATAAAATAAAATTATAAATAAGTATTGTTATGTAATTTTATTTTCTGGAAGACAGATTGTTTTATGAACTACACATTATTATTAATGTTTTTTATTGCTTTTGCACATAATATTTCCTCGTTCGTTACTGATATATAACACATGTTTTTGTCAGGGAGTTATTCTTCACAGAACATTAACGTAAATTTAAATCAGCAAAATTCTCATAACGAAAACTTAACTCAGCCAAAATACGTGATCTGAAACCGATAAAATTCGAGTTAATATAGTAATAAACCCTACAAATAAAGGCCAATAAATTCGAAATGTTTATAGCCTTACCACAATATTGTCATAAGTTGTTCTTTTCCTATCATAGGAAACTTGCAGAAAGTGATCAGATGATTTTGTGCTTTTTTATTTGCACAACACTTAACTTACTTTCGATGATGACTGAAATCGTGCATAAAAATTTGAAATAATGAATTCATTTATAATCAATATCTTATACAGAATTAACATCTCACAAAAATCTTTACTGTACATTCACGACGATATAATGACTGTATAATCGCGTACATACGAAAATGAAGTCCATCTAACTGAATTTAAGCAAAAATTAATAATAAATATTAAAAACTAAACCTATGAAATAAATATTAATAAATTTCAGAAAATATTTTCAATATGAAAGACGTTGACAAACAAATGTCATTTTTTTTTTCTTCTATTAATTCATGAATATTTAATAATTTAATTTAAATCAATTATAATAGGTAAACTAATTGTGCAAACCTCAGAGTAATATGTATGTAATTATACTTTAAAGAGCAAACCAATAAAAGTTTAACATCGAATTAACATTTTTATTTTCTTCCCATTTAATATAAATTTGTTTATCTAATTTTTAAAATGGCAATCTAAAACAACATTAAAGAAAGAGACAGCAATATTTTATCTTGCTTTATTTTTACAAGCCCAACACGTATATTGACAAAACCATGATTGTGTGCAGATTTTTCAGCTTTCATACAAAGTTGCCTCACCCTGAGCCTGTTTATTCCAAATGGAAATGGGATACTTTTTTAATTAAAGGAAACTGAGCATAATTATCCGTCAGGGATGCAGACTTTTGAAAAGAAACTGAGTTAAATTGATTCGTCAGAGATGTAGTTTTCTGAATTAAAAGGAAACTGAGCCAAATAAAAGATCCGTCAGAGCTGCAGCCTTTTGAGTTGAAAGGAAACTGAGCTTAATAGGTCCGTCAGAGGTGCAGCATTTGGAATTGAAAAGAAACTGAGCTAAATAGGAAATTTTGAATTGAAAGGGAAGATCTGTGGGAATTCTGATTAATTGATTGTGGGAATTTTGGAAAAAAAACTAACTGAACACTATTTTAAGACGCTAATGTACACAATGTTATATGTTTTTCCATTCGGGGAAAGAATGTGGAGATTCTGGGCATTTGACAGACGCGAATATGCTACATACAGCTGACCATGAGAGAAGCACGGTTTTTCTAAGTTGACCCCCGCTACCTGTAACGTATGCCCTTGCGCTTTATTAATTGTCATTGCAAAACTTAGCTTAATAGGGAACTGCAACCTTTTGAATTGAAAAGGAAGATCTGTGGGAGTTATAGGGATCCGTGGTATAATAACATTTTCACCTTTTCCTACGCCTGTCAAAATTGTAGCACCGATTATAGTCCGTCCATGATGTGTCACACACAGCCTTGTCCCGTTACATAACCGAGGAGCATCTAAATTTCGCATTAGCATGACTGGGACGCCTAATTTTAATTGAAGCTTATGTGAGGGCACACCTGACAACTCTAGAGGATTTAGAAACTCTACGGGATATGAAGTGCTCTGTTCTGTGTCCATAACTGTGTCTACTGACAAATACTCTGTTATTTCTCCTGCTAATATATCTGATATATCTGAATTTATTTTGTTAACGCTCTCATTTTTTGGTGCAAGAATCGCCCTTTCACATAACCATTTGTCTTCATGCATGTTGTTCGTTAAATCTGAATAAACGCTCGCAATTAATTCAGAATGACTCTGTACTAAATTACAAAAATCTCTCGTCAATTTAACGCAGCCCTCAGCATCCGTTTCCAACCGCCCATCGCCAATTTTTAATAGTGTGTCAGCATAGTTTCCAGCATTGATATCATTATACAAATGCACTCTCATATTCGTAGTTAAACTGAATTTTGTCACCTTGTTCCATAAAATAGACAACTTGAGGCATGCTTTAATTTCATCTGCAAGTGTGCCCTTTTGAATGACAGGTAAAGTTTGGCGAAAGTCACCAGCCAGTAAAACCACCATTCCTCCCATTACATCGGTATTGCTGCGCAAATCCTGAAGCGTTCGATTTAGTGCTTCTACAGCTTTTTTATGTGACATTGTACTTTCGTCCCACACTAAAAGTTTGCATTTTCGTAGCATTATACCTCGTGCACTATTTTTGCTAAAGTTGCAGATCGGCGATTCTTCCTAGGCTAGATTTAGAGGGAGTTTTAAAACAGAATGTGCAGTGCGGCCCCCGCTTAGCAGCGTGGCAGCTATACCGGAGGAAGCTACGGCCACAGCAATGTTTTTATCTTTCCGTGCTTGCGCTAGTAATAAATTTAACAAAAATTTCTTCCCAGTTCCTCCAGGGGCATCTAAAAAGAAAAGTGCACCGTTTCCAGATTCAATTTGTCCTAATACTTTGTCAAAAACTCGTTTTTGTTCGGGAAGCAAGCGGGGTACAAATTTGGCCACTTGCTGCTGCAAAGCTGGTATATCGTAGTTTGTTTCACGTATAATTTCATCACCTAGTTCATTTTCGGTTGTTCGCTGAGGGCTTATAATTCCAAAGTCGCTTAATTTTTTGCCTACCATTGCCATAACTTTATCTTCAATTTTTCCAAGTGCTTCATTATAAATGTGTTCATTGTATGTCATGTTCGCGTGTGTCTGCTGTAACCTTCGTAAAATATCTTCCGCCATGTACTCTTTATATTTGTCCCACATTTCATGTGCATTAGATAGCCCGCGAGATGATATGAGAGTTGCATAAAGATCCCTAATTTTGGCTGGTGACTGGCACTGCACAGCTTCCTCCATGGTTTCATCCCAGTGATTATCGTTTTCTAAAAGATGCAGAGCTTCACATGCTTCTCTATAAGTTCCGCATTCCTGACCGCTGACAGTTTTAAGGTCTTTATATCCTGTAGGATCCCGAACATGGTGCAGCAACAATCGTAAACAGAAACATTCAACATTAGTTACACACGACCAAGGGCATCTGATGACTTTACACCGGGCCAATTTGCAACAGGCGCGCCTTTAAAATGGCGTTACCACTCTGTACGATATTCTACTGGGTTTAGCGACTTACCGCTACAATCTCCCTGCAACCACGAATCCAGGGGCTGGCTAAAGGAGCTCGGGGCAGTCGTTGCAATGATAGTAGTATAAAACTTCAGCAGAGTGTATCGCACAAGAGTCCATAGGTTGCACGTGCAACACTTCCAGGTGAAAGAGATCTTGAGAGACGAGCTTGATTAACACGAAATTATTTGTATGCGCGCGCGTCGGTGTTTTTGATTAGACTGTTCACAATTACCGCCAATCGATGTGGCGCTTGTGTCGCACAGAGAACCATAACCCGCAAGATTATGGATGCATTCAGAATGAAAACAGTTGATCGCTAACCCAATGAATTTAATAGAAATATAGAAAAAATAATATCTTCGAAATTGTATTGCCTTGTACTTGTTATTATATACGAAAAAAAAGAAACCAAAAATGCAATATATTAATAATCTCTTCCAGTACGAAACATGCCGCTCACCTTAAAAGAAGTAATTTCTTTTAAAAATCGCTAACTTATAGTATAAATTGAAAGAAAAACAAATTAACTTAAGTACTAAGATTAAGATTGTAAGCATAACACGTTACTCTAACGGAAGTGGGCAAACCTTTACTACAGGTCGTTTAAAAATAGTATTCCCAGCCTTTAAAGTCACTACACGAGTGACTTGATCAGAGCCAGGATGAACAGCATGCACACGCGCGAGCTTCCATTGTAATGGCGGAAGGTGCTCGTCGCATACCACAACAACAGTGCCTTCACGAATGGCTGAGCCGCGGTCATGAAGCCACTTACTACTCTGTTGTAAATGATGGAGATATTCTCTACTCCATCTTTTCCAAAAGTGCTGGACTGACTGTTGTATCCAGCGCCAGCGTGTGAGATGGTTAGGAGTTTCGTCCAGCAAAGATACATCAGGTAGAGCCGTTAAGGGTTCCCTATTAAAAAATGAGACGGTGTTAAAGGGAGGGGATCGGTAGAAGCCGAACTCATGGCGCAAAGGGGACGTGAGTTTAACACGGTTTCGATTTGACAGAGAAGAGTATGCATCTCGTCGTAAGTATGAGTACGAGTTCCAACCACACGATGTAGGTGATGTTTGAAACTTTTAACACTGGCTTCGAAGAGACCTCCAAAATGGCTAGCATACGGAGGTTGAAAGTGCCACGTAAGTCCCTGTTGAAGGGTTCGTTGATTAATTGTACCTTGAACGACACCACTACGTAAAAACGCGTATAGGTCTTTAAGATAATTGTTACATCCGACAAAATTCTTTCCGCAATCTGAATATATATCCGTACATAATCCTCTACGGGACGTGAAGCGTCGCAGAGCTGCTAAAAATGCATCAGTCGATTTCATTTTCACTATTTTCGCGTTACGTACCTTATTTGCACGAACAACGAATGGACCGGCATAATCTACGGCCGTTTTAAGGAAAGGACGCGCCGGACGTATTCTCGAAGCTGGTAGTGGTCCCATAATCGGTTGATCACGCGTTGGACGAGCACGAAAGCAACGGACACAGCGATGTATGCGTTGACGTACGATGTCGCGGCAAGACAATATCCAATAGCGCTGCAACAGCTTATGTGAGCGTCGTCGATAATTAAGTTAGTTAAAGCATGTTTTTTCGGCAAAATTATTTGATGTTTAGATTCAAATGGTAACAATGATTTATGAATTCGACCTCCTACGCGTAACAGTTTGTCACTAGTTAGATAATTTTCCTTGAGATATCTTTAAAATATCGTCTTGAAAGACCGATTGTTGAGTAAGGTAAATTAGTCTATTTAATGAGAAATTATATTCAGGTACTGTAACGTAACCCGGGAACGGAATTTTAACCTTTTTGCATGTATTATAAAAACGAAATATTAGCGCGGCAATCCGAACGAGTTTGCCTAGCGACGAATATCGCATTATAATTTCGGCATTTTGTACCGGCAGTGCCGTAGACATAGCAGAAGATAGCGTTAAGTTACGTTTTTCTTCATAGGTGCTCATAGTTTGATTCTCAACCGGCCAGTTGTCGGGACTTCGTCGGAGCCATGCGGGACCATGGTACCACAAGTCGTGTTGTACTATCGCAGTAGGTAGTAAGCCACGTGATGCAGCGTTAGCAGGGTTATCGACTGACGGAACATGGTGGCAGCAGCTGGCGGGAACGCGGGATAGAATATCGCTAGTATGATTGGAAACAAACGTCTTCCATTCATGCGGTGATGAACGGAGCCAGGCCAGCACGATAGAGGCGTTGGACCATGCGTAAATCCGTTCGCGGCAGATGCAATCTCTGTATAAATTTGCTACCTTATCTAATAGCTTTGAAAGTAATAGAGCTGCCATCAGCTCGAGACGTGGGTGGTAAGGGGTACGCGGAGCGGAGCTACCCTAGTCTTCGCCTTAATTAGGTAAGTATAAATATTGCCGTCCTTGCCTGTAAGTCGAATATAAACACAGCCGGCATATGCGATCTGGGACGCGTCAGCAAATCCATGAATTTCTATCGAATCGATATTGTTAATGAAAATGTATCGCGGAAACGATATCTGTGATAGCAGCGGCAGCTCGTTTATGAAACATGTCCACGAATTAATGATATCAATGGGCGGATTATCATCCCAATCTACATTTGCCATCCACAATAGCTGAATCAAATGCTTGGCATATAAGGTTACCGATGATAGCAACCCGAGAGGGTCATATATTTTTGCGATCTCAGAAAGAATAGACCTCTTGGTGCATTTATGAGTGGTAACTTGAACTTTAAAATTAAATGTATCAGATCCCGGATTCCATTGGAGTCCGAGGACCTTAACTCTTTTGTCGTTCTCCATTTCAGAAAATGGGACGTATTCGGGCCGCTCACCATGACAAGCTGGTGGCTGTACTGTAGCGAGTATCGCTGATGAGTTGCTGTGCCACTTGCGTAGTTCGAATCCAGCCGTTTTACAATTGTCGATAAGCTCTCGCTGCAGAGCAAGAGTTTTAGACTCCGTATCCTCACCAGAAACAACATCATCGACAAATACGTCATTCAATAATACGGAAGACGCGAGCCTAAAATGCTCGGCCTCATCGTGAGCGAGCTGCTGAATTGTACGCATAGCGAGATATGGTGAGGAATTTACACCGAATGTGACCGTGCGGAGACGGTTATCCCGTATAGGTTCTTCTGGCGATTTACGCCATAAGATGCGCTGGAAATCCCTATCAGTTTCACGAATCAGTATATTTCGATACATTTGTTTAATATCCGCAGTGAACGCTACGGCATGCACACGAAACTTTAAAAGTACGTCTACTATATCAAGGTGAAGCTTGGGACCCGTTAGAAGAACGTCATTAAGCGACAAACCACTCGTCGTTCTACAACCCGCATCGAACACTACGCGTGTGCGAGTTGTTTCGCTCGATTCTTTAACTACACAGTGGTGTGGAATATAATACCTGGCACCTTGCAAAGGCTCACTATCAACGAGCTCCATATGATTCAGGTCCTTATACTCCTGGAGGCACGTGTGATAATCAGTTTTCAGCTGCACATTGCGTTCCAATCTATACTCTAATTTTCGAAAACGAGCCAATGCAATTTGCCGTGATTCGCCGAGGCGCGGTGCATTGGGCTTGAATGGCAGGGCGACGACGTACCGTCCTGTCTCGTCCCGTGTATGCGTCTTTTGGAAAAAGGATTCGCATAGCTCCTCGTCTGGAGTGTAAGTACGTTTCTCAGAAAATGATTCCAGCTCCCAAAACCTTTGAAGATTGTCGTTGTCAAACGAGCTAAAACATACTTGGAGTGGAGTCGAAACGATTGTGTCGAACGTTATTTTACCTAATAATAAATAACCTAACACGCTATTCATCGCAATTGGTGACCCCGGAGGTCCAGCAATCATGTTGCCTAATAAAATGTGGGATAGTATATCCGCTCCTAGTAACATTTCTACCGGTTGGGATGAGTGAAAGTCAGGGTCAGCTAACTTTAAATTTTTTTTTATTCCACTAAGCCAGCGCTTATCTACGATCCCACCTGATGGTAAGTGGTGATGTAGCCTAAGATGGTGAAGCGCACTGACTGAACAAAAGCCTATTCACTCTTGCCTTGAAGACACCCACACTGTAATCGGATGGAAAGACAGATGCTGGCAACTTATTCCACTCCTTTGCTGTACGCATGATGAACGACGTGGCGAACCGTTTGGTTCGAATGCGTGGTAAGTTAACAACGAAAGGGTGGAGACTGGGTGAACGTCTGGTTGTCCGATGGTGGAAGGGAGAGGGTGGAATTAAGTTATGTAATTCCTGCGCACACTCTCCGAAATGCATCCTGTGATTTTTTAAATGTGACCACCCTGTAAAGGGCAGAAGTACACTGGGCATTTTTGTAACTAATTTTGGCAAAATTAATGCATCCACGGGTACAATGGGCTGCTGTTTACCCTTTGGAACAATTACATATGATACTATACCTTTAGGTTGCACAGGATCGCTATCGCCTATGCCAAAAACCGGAATATTTATATGTTTACGCGCTAAACCTAAACGTTGTACGCAAGACTCTGTGATAAAGGACGCCTGGCTACCCGTGTCTACAATACATCGAACGGTGGATACCTTTGATTCACCTACGCAAATATCAACGAGCGCTGTAGATAATAGGACTGTATTAGTACGAACTAAAGGTGCATTGGACGCGCAATTATTATGTACCGCGCTGCTGTCGGCAGGTAAGGTAAAAGGTGACTCAGCCGTGATAACTCTCATTCGCTCTTTCGTAGGCGGGGTCTGTATAGCACTATCCGCCGCCGCCGTTTCGCTAATGACCGATAACGATTGCGCTGAAAAATTAATTAATGTATGATGTCGTTTATAACACGAACGGCAAACGAAATTTGATTTACGATTCTGAACGTCGTGTCCAACATGTAAGCAATTAAAACAGATGTTTTTATTCTGCACGAATGAATATCTATCTTGTGGAGAAAGGTTTAGAAACTGTGAACATTTAGTTAATATATGTTGACCGTTGCACTGTAAACAAGTTTTAACCTTATTACCATTATTTTTAGATCGAGACTGCTCTATGGGTACATTAAGGTTAGTAATGAAAGAGCGTCGCGCCGTAGACACCGTACCGTCGCTTGCGTTGTTGCTCCGCCCCGAGAATTTTACTGAACTACCCACATTCAACGATGGTTTCTTAGCGGAATGTACGTTTGCAATAGTAGAAATAGTTATTTCGTCAGCGGAAATTTCCCGTTCGAGGAAAGAAATTAACGCGCATACGTCTGGAATTTCGGATGGCTTATCCAATGAACGTTCAAATGTTCTTCTAATTGTGAGCGGAATCTTACGCAACAAAATATTTAATAGTATAAAACTCCATTGAGATTATTGGAAGATTCATAACTTCAAGTGCCTTTATATTCGACGGCTCCGTGGCGCAGTGGCTTAGCAATCAGTTGTTGCGCTGGGGGCTGCGGGTTCGAATCCCGCACGGAACAAGTATTTGTATGACCTACAAATAATTGTTCCTGGTCTGGATGTTTGTCATTGTGCAATTTATAAAATTAAATAAAATTAAAAAAATATTCTCGTGATATATATTTAGTAAATTTCGTACACTATGACTTAACCTATCGGAACAAGGTTCAATATCTAGAATTTTATCAAGGTGTTTCGATGCAATAATTCTTTTATTATCATAACGCGACACTAAAATATCTAAGGCTACAAAGTAATTTTCGTCGGTGATAGGAATAGATTTAATAAGATTATGTGGCTCGTTTTTAACTGCAAGTAGCAAATATCTAAACTTTTCCGCATTACAGTAAGCGCTGTTGTTATGTACTAGTGAACGAAAAAATTCATAAAGCGACGGCCAATCGGTTGGATCGCCGTGAAATTCTGGCAATGGCAATATAGGTAGCTTTACCCAGTTGTTAGACATTTTCAAAATGTTGCTAGATTGCCAGCTTTTTTACCCCAAAAAGTTGCTAGAAGTAGCTAAATGCTAAATGTTACAGTCATGAAGCAAATACAAAGAGGAGACGTTGTAATTAAATTTCACTATGTAACAACGCGTGACAATTTGCGGGGTGAGGGGATGCAAAGCCCCGCCCACTTTACATTATCTACATCTACCGATAAATAGTAAAACTACTCGAATTTTTCCATATCGATGTTGCAATGTAGCTTAGCTACCTTGACGGTAGATGGCGGCATGTCCACAAAATGTTATAAAGTATAAAAATGATATTTTGGCGATTAAAATTTCTTTATGACTGAATGCAAAACAAATTTCAGCACCTTCGTATGATTCTTTTATCATTATTGAGCTCTACGTACCTTTATATTTTTAGTTCATAGGATACAAAGTGTCGCCATCTAGTGTGGAATATATTTAATTATATTTGAAAGCCGACGCAAAGAGATTTTTCTAGAACTATTTTAATAAATTAGGTGTAAAATTACTTACAAATGAAATGTGATGCCATCCATAGCATCGGAGCGTCTATCTTATGAAGCAAATATATTCAGACAAAGACATTTTAATCGTCAAAGTAATATTTTTATAGTTTTCATAATAATTTTGGGAACAAGCCGCCATCTATCGTCAAGTAAACCTCATAAAAAATAACAAAAAGACTGGGCCGCAATTAGAATTCAATCATTTTACCCAGTAACCCAGCATTCAATATTAAAATGAAGGAAATTGTACTTGGCTGGTTTTTACGAAATGTTTAAGTTATATTTAAGTGACATTCTATATGCAAAGAATCACTTAAATACAATTTAAATATGTTTATCATTTCGTGAAAGTCAACCTTCAAGAAATATTTATTTTATCCATAAAATAGTCTCTTTGAAACTAAATATTCTATGTTCAATATTAAGTAGGATATTTAATTTGGAACTAAATATCCTACTTATCTCACTAATATTATAAAGGCGACATTTTGTGTGTTCTTTCTGTCTCCTTGAGCTTATTCCACACTAAGTATGTACTATGGATGTGTAATTTTTTTCACACAGTAACGGCTGGACTATTATTTATGTGTGGGCTCTGAGGGAGAGCAAATAATAGACAAATTATTATAATTAATATAATTTTATTAACAAATCAATAAAAATATAAATATTTTATTCCAAATTAGGCATCCGAATGCACTTTTTGAATGCCAATCTAAGAACATTAAATTGTATTTAAGTGATTCTTTGTATATAGAATGTCACTTAAATATAACTTAAACATTTCGTAAAAATCAGCCTAAGTACAACTTCCTGCTTTTTAATATTAAAAGTTGTGGATTACTGGGAAAAATAATTGAATTCTAATTAGGGCCCTGTCTTTTTGTTATTTTATAAGGTTTACTTGACGAGAATACGGCCTGTTCTCAAAATTATTATAAACTATAAAAATAATATTTTGCGATTAAAATGTTTTTATGTCTGAATGCAAAACAAATTTCAGCACCTTCGTATGATTATTTTACCAATACTGAGCTCTACGGACCTTTATATTTTTAGTCCACATGACACAAAGTGTCACCATCTAGTGTCGAATATATTTAATTATATTTGAAAGCCGACGCAAAGAGATTTTTCTAGAACTATTTTAATAAATTAGGTGTAAAATTATTTACAAATGAAATGTGATGCCATCCATAACATCAGAGCGTCTATCTGAGTAGTTTTTACACAATAAAACACAACACTTCATCCTTTTCTTCTTAATATTACGAAAATACACCGATATGTGATTTTTTCAACACATAAGCGCACAGGACGAATGCTGACAGTGTACTAACTAAAGCCACGCCCACTATGATGACGTCAGGACCTACTTAGAATCACAGTGCACAGTTGATTATGCCGTCTCCCCTTTGTATTAGCTTCATGGTTACAGTACCCTACGTACTCTCTATCTATCTCCTATTGAAAATGTCTAACAACTGGGTAAAGCTAGCAGTTGGCAACACTGGGCGTAGCTGTCAGTTCTACATGTCATGTGTGTGCACAAATTATAAAGTTGTATGAAAGTTGTATGTACAAGATTTGTGTGTTTGTTTAGAGGTTTTCTAGGATATTTTGTTGTTACTGCGAACCTAAGGGCGTAGTGTTTCTATATAGTTTGTGCCTAAGGGTTAGTGTTCTGTGCTGCGTCTATCTAAATAAACTTTTACTGACATTTTAGTGCTATTTTACGAAAGGACGTTATTATTTATAAACTAATTTACTTATTGTGTACTAGGTTATATATTTCGGCAGGACGATTTCTTTAGATTAAGTGTATTTTAATTTTTAGTTCTAAAATGTATTTTAAGTGTTGCATTCCCAATTGTGCAAGTAAAAGAGAAGAGGCTAAGTTACATAAGTTTCCGTCTGCCGAAGACCAAAGAAACAAGTGGCTGGAATTCATAAACTGTGACAATCTTAAAAGTATGCATTCCAGTAACCTTGTCAAGATGCTGGTTTGTCACAAACATTTTGAAAAAAGGTTTCATACTGCTAAATCTGGGATTAAGATGACAGCTTATCCAACACTATTTTCTTTGGAAGAAATTGAGTCAGGTTTCTCATCAAGGTCAAACAATGACCAAGGTATGTACATTTAGTTATTATTTAATAATCATAACTGCTCAGTATACTCGATATTCATCTACAATTTTAAAAATTAAATTTGAGCAATGTTTAACTTAAATTAGTAAGTAACTATATTTAGTAGCATATGCTTAAGTATATCTTGCAATATTATATAGTTATTATTACCAAAATGTACTATTAAATCATTGAAGTATAATGTACTTACGTACTAGAACAGCTATTTCAAACAAAAACTGTGTGCTACTCTATGTCGTTGTGAATGTGCCGTAAACAGTTTACCGCGCATGCGTGGTTTTTTTTCATAATGGATTATGCTTAGGTAGAATGATCAGTAGGTATTTAATTATTGTTTATTTAGAGTACATATATTGTTAATTAATTTATTAAAACTAGTTAAATTTTTAATAATTTGTCATTTATTTTACATGATATTAGGTAAATTTATGTGATAACATATAATATTGTCACAATAGCATTTCAATTATATTTGTATATAAATATTTTATAAGATAACTACATAAATTGGAAGGAACTGAAGCTAATGAAATATATTTAGTTAAGGATAAACTTTCCAATATGGACCATCGATTTAAATGCCCATATTTTTTTTGTAGATAGTACTCACTAAAAGAAAGCGTTTTGCAAAGTTTCAATATGCGGAAACGTGTACTTTTTGAGAAAAAAATTATTGAATATCAATTATTTTTGCAATATTTATGTCAATTCCTATGGTAAACCTGACACTATTTTGTATTATCATTGTCATCGTCGGTAGGGATGTCGATTCTTTCCAAAACATATTGATATTTAAATCGATTCGCATCATAAGTTGATGTATAGATTCACAAAAACATCTATTTCTAAAATATCGATATTTTTTCATGTTTGCATTTATAATGTAAATATAAATCTATTTTATGAAAAACCAGAAAGATACCATAGTAAATAAACTCTTATTGAAATTTGTTTTATGTTAATTAATTTATTTTTATTAGGGCAGATAACAAATAAAATAGGTTAGGTTCAACTTATGTCAAAGAATCGAATTGATTGACCCCGACTCCACCTGATACGAGTCTGTCCTACCTCTAGAGTGGTTATATAGAGCCGGAGGCATGTAGGGGGAGTAGCCTCCGCCTGCTGTAACAAATCATAGACATTGGACGAGCTGAAGCGGCTGAGGCTGGTCCCCTTTTAATCAGTCCCCCTATTTTACGTCTGATGAAGGGGATTTTGTTCTCATAAAGTAGATTTATATTTCCATTATAAATGCAAACATGAAAAAATATCGAAATTTTAGAAATCGATTTTTTTGTGAATCCATACATCAGCTTCCGATTCGAATCGATTTATAAAATCGATCTTTTTCGGAAAGAATCGACATCCCTACTGACGATGACAATGACAATACAAAAAAGCGTCAGTTTTACTGTAGGAAGTCAGTTTTTCTTAAAAAGTATGCGATTCCGCATATTGAAACTTTGCAAAACGCTTTCTTTTAGTGAGTACTATCTACAAAAAAAATATGGGCATTTAAATCGATGGTCCATATTGGAAATTTTAACCCTTTTTATATTATGCCTTATGAATTACTATGAGAAAACATAGTAAAACTTTAAAAACTTCTACCATTTCTGTTTACACAAATTATATCGACGCTGGAAAGGAAAAAATTACCAAGCGACACTTTGGTCGATATTGAGTTATATATATCATTGGAATCAGCTTTTTTTTTCTGCGTCGATTGATCCTACTTTCGTGCTTCTACGATGAAATTAATGTCGTTTAGTTATTTTAAAATTTGAGGATGTATTGAAGTGTTCGGCGACCAACCGACGATAAGTTTCGTCATTTAAAAAAAATTGCGTTTAGGACAATTTTCAATCTACCGTATTTGTACGTAGTAAATTTATCCTATTTTTGATATAAACTATTTTGGTTTTAAGTTACTTTTTCCTGAACATATAAAAAATTAAAAATTTATTTGGCTATCTTTTCCTACGTAATTTTTTTTTTGCAACCTCTTACCTTTTTACCTGTCTTTAATATTAGCTATTTGTCATTTAGATATTTTTTACCAGGTCTAATTAACAAAAAGATGTTGTTTAGTGATATTTTTCCTTCCTGTAATTTTGTCGCTTAGATGAATGTGACCTGCGGTTTTCTAAAATATTTTGGCATTAAGATATCTCTTCCAGAAATATTTATTTAATAAAACGTCAGTTGAGCCTTCCGCGTAGATCTTGAATTGTCGTGTAACTAGGTTGTGATTTAATATTGAAGTGGTCGTTAGGAACAAAAAATTGAATCACCGTGCTACAAGCTGGCGCTTGGTGAATAGATGTGTGACCGCGCGTCCCAATGACTCGTCGCTTAGTCTATAAAAGCGGTAATTGTTTTCATTTAAGTATCAAATAATATTTTTTAGTTGTGTGCTAATGTTTGAGTTCCTCATATTTTACAACTGCGAAAGGACCTGCGTTTTTCGAAATTAATAGACCTAGCTATTAATTAAGGCATGTATTAGTCCCAAGTACCTTGTTAAAAGATAATATACCAAGGATTAGTTAATGTAATTAACTTTTATTTTGATGATGACATAATTTTGTTTTTCTTTGCATTACTCCTTACCCATTAAAAATGTTTCTGAAGATTATAATGTCGTGTCATGCTAAGAAAAATATTTCATTATTTTGAAGTATTTCAAAGTTGCTTCTCGCCGGATGATTCCAACGCTGTTGCAGATTTTATCGCTGATATGGAAATTCAGGGAATGGACCTTTTTATTCCATCATCTTTAGTACCCCTCGGAGGTAGATCCCAGCTATGAATTGATAGCTCATTTAAAATTGTATCTTGCCATAAGCAGGAGTGCTACTGGGCCTGGATTGACGCGTCAGTGTCACACCAAACACCAAGAAGAAAAGAAATATAATAAAACTAAGAAAGTTCCGCTTCTAGCTCCTACAAAAGAGTCATTGCTAACGCAAAGCAGTGCACTGATTCGTGCGTAAATCTGCAGAATTGGCGAGATAATAGTCTCGTCTCGTAGATAATTCTAGTCTCTTGCCAAGGCTGTCCAACGGAACTTCTGTCAGCCATCTCCTTCATCTCTGCACAGGGACAACGACTCACACTGGTCCATGCCGCAAAGTAGAAAGCCAATCTGTTAGGTTCTCTTTTTGCATCCAATACGACTCTCGGTGACGGGAGGACACTGCTGACCATTCTGCAGTGAGTGCTCAGTGCGCAAAGCACTCCTCTCCCTAAATGTTAACAAGTCGGGTAAACCTGATGAAGTTCTTCATATTGTGCTGAAGACATGTCTTACTAGGCGTAGGAGTAGTCCTGAATTCATGGAGATAGCTTTAATGCACCCGATACCTAAAAATAGCGACGGTTCAGCTACAGGCCTATTACCTCTTTGTACTCCAAAATCATGGAAACCATTATAAACTGCCAGCTGATTACGTACCTTGAGGTCCACCAGCTGATTAGTAACCACCATTACAGATTTCGGCGCGGTCACTCAGCTGGTGATCTTCTAGTGTATCTGACCCCCAAGATGATGGATGCAGTAGAGACCAAGAGGAAGACCTTGGCCGTTAGTTTTGACATATCAAAGGCCTTCGATCAAGTTTGGCACAAAGTGCTTCTTCCGAAGCTTTCTTCCTATTTGGTTCCCAAGAAATTGTGCAATTGGATCACTAGTTTTCTTGCATGCTCCAACTGCAAAGCCATTTATGGTAGGGTTCCACAAGGCTGCGTGCTAACACCTCCACTGTTTATGTTGAATATCAATTATATGTTGCAAACCAGTAACATTCATTGGTATACGGATGACAGCACAGGTGATGTATTTTACATCGGCCGTACCAATGTTTCTCGAGAACACGTTGTCGAGTACCGGAACAAAATTGGGCCTGAAGTGAAATCTTTTTTAAATAAAGTCTCGGATTGGTCTCTGAAGACATAGGATTGCGTGTTCACCACTAAAAAGAACCCCTTAGTTGTATCCCATCAATTTCAGGACTTTTTCATTCTCGGCGTCCATTTATCGAATGATATACAGTTCCGCGGTCACTTAGAAGGGAAGGCAGAATTGGCTTCTAAAAAGCTCGGCGTGCTCAGCAGAGCGGAACAGTATTTCATGCCGGCACACCGTTTGTAACTTTACAAGACGCAGGTTTGGCCTTACATGGAATACTGTTCTCATCTCCAGGCTGTGACACCTCATTGCCAGCTCAATCCACTTGATCACATCCAGCAAAGAGCGGGTCGAATAGTTGTTTATCAAGTTCTTTCTGATCAGCTCGATTCACTGGCGCTGCAAAGAGAATTTGAAGAATTATTTGGATTAATTCCAGCCACCAAATTTCACCAACGCACATCGTGACAAAACTCACGATACCATCCACACCATCTGAATGCCTGCAATTTACTTGGAGTTTCTTTCCTTGCCACAACTTTTTTGTGCAATTATTTACAACCGGTGATTTTCCCGAACCAATATGACTTAGGGACTTACAAGAAACGAGTTTACTCCTCCTTAAAATGCCGGCCTTCAATTCCCCTGGTGTTATGAATGCTCGTGCGTGGCGGTTGACACTTACAATTAGGCGAGCCGCATGCACGTTTGTCCTCTCTTCTATGTAAAGAAAGTTTATAGTTCGTTAAATAATTCTAAATAATTACCGTTACAAAGTACTTGTGAGTTCTTTTTATTTTTATATAAAACCGAAGGTCTCTGACGATATTTGTAACTTGAGGAGGTGCTTTTAATTTTAGTTTAGAAGGGTGTTTTGTTTCGGGAACGTGATTTTGAATCACGAAATTGAATATTTATTTATTAAAAAAATTTAATTTGTTCTCTATAGTATGTGCCAAATCGATTGAGAAAAACGGACAATGACCTTTCGGTCGTTTAACCAGGGGTTACAAACCTTCAATATATAGGCACATTTTATATGTAGTACTTTCTTTATTTATAATGATTTTTTTATAATGATTGATATAATATATATTTATTAACTATTATTAAAAAGTTATGTGAAAGATCGCTGTAGAAGAAAAATCATCTATTGTTATAAAGTACTTTATTCATTTAACAACAAAAAACATTAATTTATAACACATATAAAGATTCGAGTGATAACGACACCGAATAAGTACGTACTTATGCAAAAGATAAAACTTTATTTTTAATATTATATAAGAACTTTATTTTTATTCGGTGCAATCATCACTCGTATCTTCACTTGATGAACTATCTGTAACATTAATTATAAAGCGATCTGCAGTTTGGTCAATTCTATCATCCATGCCACGCATTTTTTGTTCAACCTTAAGGACATGCTGAACACAGTTTTTCCATTTATCTGGCGTGATTTGAGTTAAACCATCTTTAAGTAAATTTTTAACATCTTTTAACTTGAAAGTTGTATTTTTTCGTGCAACGTACCCTTTCACATCTGCCCACACAAGTTCAATGGGGTTAAGCTCACAGTGATAAGGAGGTAACCTTACCACTGTGATGCTTTTTTCTTTTGCCATCTCGTCGGTGACGTAACTTCGATAGTTATCTTTAACTGCCTTTATTTTTTTGCATTAAGTGGGTCTTTGTGTCCGAGGGCACGTATGCGATCTGTTTAGATTCTAGCCATTCCTGCATATTTTGTTTCCGCCAAGACATTGTTGGGGTTTTTTCTAAACGTCTGGAGTGGTAACTAGCGTTATCCATAACTATGACATCGCCGCTTTGCAGTTTTTCTATTACTTTTCTAAACCAGTCCTCGAAATGGAGAGCGTCCATACTCTCATGGTAGTCACCAGTAGATGATGATTCAAATACCCAATCACATCCCTCCAAAAAGCCATTTTCATTGCCAACGTGTACAACTATTAATCGCTTTCCTTTACCCGAAGGGGCTTTCGCGCCAGTAGAGTAGCCTTCTAACCGTGATTGACGAGAAGATTCAATTGTGGTGTCTTCCCATACCTTTCCCATAGTATGACCTGCGTTAATCCATGTTTCGTCAAGGTAAAAAATGTTACGTCCCTCGTTTCTTAATATTTGTATTTCTCTCAAATATCTGGTACGCCACAGAACTATCTCTGGGCGATCTATTAGACCACTTTTTCTGTTTCTCTTTATATATTTGAATTTTAAATGGCGCAACACACGTCGCAGGGAAGTTTTGCTCAAGTTTGGCAACTGGTCATCTTGATTTATACTGAGCAAAATTTTGTCTAAAGTCGGTAATTCTCCTGCAAGAAAGAACTGATGCACTTTCGCTCTTATAGCCGATTTATCAAAATCGTCCAACTTGTCAATTACAGACTTTTTTCTTTTATTAATTATTCCCTTTTCTGGTATTTTATGGGAATCTCTATACACGCTTAATACGCGATATATAGTGCTCTTGCTGACTCCTGAGATCTCCGAAACCTTTTCTACCATATTAACGTTTGAAGGATACACGTCTTCGGGCCAGGTGTTTTTGACATATTTGTATACATTAATGATAATCTCTTGTTCCCCGACCGACAAAGTGGTAGGTTTTCTCTTTTTTACTGGTGACGTTAAAGGTGCTCCAGAAGATGGGCCTGTAAATAAATGACAAAAATATACTACCATAGTACTACATCACATAAATACATATTGTTTTAGAAAATAAATACCACATGGTCACATAAAAAGAGCGCTTTAAGAAATAGAAAGGCTACGTCGTCGCATTTGTACCTATTTGTACGTACCTGCTACGTTTATTATGGGTCGGCGACGTCTCTTTCCACTTGATGTTGAAGGACCGGGTCCTTCACCAAATTCTCCTGAACTCATGTCGATTTAGTAACGACCGTCACAGTAAAACTAATATAACAGATTCAAAAAACAAAAACTTAACGATATAACAAATTTAACAGTAAAAACTCAACTAAAACAATGCAATGAATGCTATGAATTACCCGAGACGTACACACGCAAGCGCTATCCGAACACGAATGAAAACAAAATGGCGGACCGGCCCAAAAAAGGTAACGCATCTCTGGCTGCCATTGTCACGTTTCTTTTAGAACGAACTGACGTAACGCGCGTTTTGTTTATTTTAAAGGGATGAATTTGCAAAAGCTCAATATGGTGATTATATTGCTTCAAATATTTTTTTAATATGAAACTGTTATTAAATGAATTGCTGCGTTACTTACCATAAATTGAAATATAAAATATAACACATTTTTCGCGATGTACCGTAAGATTTTACTATGTTTATAGGAACCACAGACAATATTATTTAAGAAACAAAAAAACAAAACATATGTGCTGACCTAGAAGTGGGAATAATATCAATATTTAAATATTGTTATCACATCTAAATTGAGATTTTGTAAGTTACGCCTTTTGACACTCGGCTCATATCTGAGGTCATTGTCCGTTTTTCTCAATCGATATGGCACATACTATAGTAAAAATATCACAGACAGAAATTGATCAATCATGATGTGGTAAGTAACTTTTACCAGATCACAGAAATGTCCTTTTTATTATATAGGTATTTTTTCCATGCTGAAATTCTTCAAAACTGTCTGATTATGAATTTTTTTCGGGTTTTACTTCTAAAGTCGGTTGTCGGTAGGTCGATTTTTCCCGTTCGTGTTTTTTTAATTTTTTTTACTAAGCGACACTAACTTAAGCAAATCAGGAACTTACTTAAAGTAGGTAATAAAGTGTTCAAACAGCTTTTTAATCATGTAAGAATCAATTCAATAGGGTAAATAGTACAATTAATATGAATTTTTTTCCAAAATTTCAAACTTTAAACAGCTCTCCTGTAAAGTTGCCTATATGTCGCTTGGTAACTTTTTCCTTCCCACCGTCGATATGTATATACACTTATTTGTTGTTTTTTGCTGAAAATTAATTTCAATTACTAAAATGTATAAATGTTATTGTAAAAATATATATTTATCCTCTTCCTTAAAATGCAAGGAACAAATGTATGTATGATTTGTTGGTAACCACATCTCTTCTCTAAAATTATTTTGGACGAATTTAATTCACTTTTCGCGTTTTTCGTGGCTTGGACGTGGAAACCTAAAAATAAAATAAAAGAATAATCAACAAATATAAACATTATAAATATAGCCTAATTATAAATACTTCTATTTATTTCTACAAAAAAAAATGTGCATAATAAATCGTCCTAAACTTGCTCACAGAAATGTCGTATCTGAACAAATTAATTTCATAATCTATATTCTATGACACAAGTTGGCGCCAAAGAAATAACTTTTTTAATTATTAATGTTACGGCCTACGGCTCCTCCAGCAAGGGTAAAATCTTCCGGGGCCCATCAGCAGAGGACTTCACGAGCAGACGCAGGTCGGGCCCCAATGTGGCCACGTGGAATGTCCTATCACAATAAACTATATGGGAGGAAGTTTTAACATTGGTAGAGCCACGCGGCAGCTTTCTGCTGTCGCACGGATGGGCCGGCTCGAACCGGGGTGGTACCACGACCTCACAGAATACCAGCGTGAAGTAGAGGTTTACCTCTGCGTTTCGCTTGGTGAGTGCAGGTGGCCGGAGGCCCTTTTTACTGGAAATGAGGCATTCCATCTTAGTCCTCACGGGTGACAACGCATCTGCATTTTAATTCGCAAACGAGGATAGATGTGGATGTCTATGGGCCGCAGCAACCACTTACCATCAGGTGGACTGTGTGCTCGTTTGTCACCCTTATCCTATAAAAAAAAAAGCTAGAAACCAATAGTACTTACCAGTATCAGAAGCTAGGCTTGGGCAGGCCGTGAGTGTGTGTAATGGTGTTTGGCGAACAGTGTACAGTGAAGTGTAAATATGTGAGGCCTGGGCAGGCGTAGGTGACCAGCCGATTTCCAGGCTGCCCCAAAATGCTGCATCGCTCCAGCCTGCTCCATCGCCGGACCACTTCTTTCTTCACTGTCACTAATTCAGTCTCTTAGCTTCATTGTACATTTAACTAATTTCAATTCGCCTAATTCCACTCTCATCGCAGAATCGAACACGTGATGCCCGACACGGTAAGGACAGTAGCGCAAAATTCGACATTCAATGTCCCGGATTCATTTATCACAAATTATAAATAGGGAATTAAAGCGATCTCTCAACGGATCAACCATTCAGCGTTAAACACAACTAAGCTCCTTAATTCGACACCAGAATAACACGTCGCGCAAGATTCAAAATACGCCTCGTTGACACGCAAATTAATCTAACTAGGCAACCAAAACACAAAAAGGCACTAAACGCGACGACACAATTATAACGATATCCTGACAATTAAGCGGGAGAAGCTCTCAAACAAGGAATGCGCGGTTCGAATCCTAGACCGTATTTCTCCTCGACGCGCGTACACAATTTCGCACTCTCGAGTTAAATATCGCACAATTCACATATCTACGAGACGAAGAAACACGCACTTCATCTAGCTATCTAGACCTACGACGCACGCGTGAATTTAGGTAAGAGGGCCTCACGGCTCCCCGCTCCATCGTTGGTGGAGCACTAACTCTTCGCCCTGGCGTCGAGCGACTGCAAGCCGTCCGCAGCCGCCCCACCTCCGCGCTTACCTCACCTACATACCATCAGGTGAGGTGCCAGCTCGAACGCAATTGGATGGCGTACAAATTACCTTTTTTGGCCTAAACAATTAATCTATAGTTTTTTTTATTAATTAAGTATCTTACTTACCGATGAAAAGTGATTCCTTGGTTTTTACTAACATTTCGTGATTTTTTGTGCAATATCTAAGAACAAACCCCGGCATATATTATTAAGAGATTTTTTTTAAATCAACACAACACGTGACAACTCTACAAGCGCGTAGTGAGTGACTGATTAAAGTGTGGTAACATTGCCGCAGTTGAATGGAACAGCGTAACTTAGTGCAATGTCGCCTCTAGTACGTAGTACTTAATAACTCAATGTATTAAATAGGTGGAATGCATACTTCTCTTCGCTCTGCATGTACCTTCATACTACATACCCTAGAGCTATCATGTGAAGGATATCCACCTGTACATAATGAAGTAAAATTTACTGTAGTTTGTTTCTAGGGCAGGCGGAAAAACGTACATTGACCTAAAGTATTATGTTAGCACAGAAACAAAACGACAAGTATTGCTTCCATGCATTTCATTATCGAATACGTATCGTTATGCGCTAAGCGTGTTTCATGATACGGGGGGGGGGGGGGGGGTGAAGGAAGTGGTCATTCAGAGATAACAAACCTAAACCGAAACAATACCACTTTTAAAATGGTACACGTCAAAACACTATATGAAGAAGGGCAATAAAATATTGAGCATATAAAGTGGAAAAACTGCAATAACCGTGTCATAAAAGAAGAAAACAAATTAAATGAATTGGACAATGCCATTGATAAAACTGTAGATAGTTTTATAATCAATGTGGCGCACTTTTTCACGTCTTTATCATCAGAAAATGATTCTGAAATAGTTACAAAAGCATAGCCTGTCAAGTGTATCTGACAATCTATTATGAGAAGTTTTATGCACAGAATGCATTAAAAATTCGTCATTTTACCCGACTGCCAAGAAGTGATTATGTTTTGTACAACTACCTACCTACCTACTTATTACACTACTTACCTACTGTTAATGTAATAATTAAATTTGTATTGGCTCTTCTGGTTTATAAATAATAAATTTTAATTAATGTTAATTTGCTTTTTAATTCATATAAGTACAGGATAATCTTCTTTCTTCATAATAAAATAATAGACACATGATCTGCGAAGAACTTCGCACTCGGCACTTTTACCTTTCACTCTGATGATGTATGTAATGATACAAGGATAAAAAGATAAAACCTAAGAAAAAGGCTACCGCGATGATATTGTCAAAGGTCAATGTACGTTTTTCCACCTGCTCTAGAAACATACTATAGTTTATAGATGATATTAACAATTGCTATTAAGTTTTAATCTGGATGGTTATAAAGTAATATGGTTAAATTATTTTTATGTACCTACATGATTAATTTTCTTGCTTTCAGAGAATGTACTTGTTGATCACACATATACACGTAAGAGGCACTATGACCACACATACTACAAAATAGAACAACATTCACCTTTACTAACGGCTGAAGACCCCCTTATTGGTAACTATTCAATCAATTTTAAAACCATCTTTTCTCTATAAAAGTAATCAATTAGACTAGCATATTTCTTGTAATATTAGTTTATTTTATATTTATATTAAGATGAAATATAAGTTGAGCCATGATATATGATAGTTGAAAAATGTAATGTATGTTAAATAAAGTAAATAAAATAAGTTATTTATAATTAAATAATTTCAAAATGTTCTTTTATTAAGTTTAACTTTTTTTTTATGTTTACAGATTTGACTAACATACCATCAACATCCTTTGCTCCACTGTCACATTTGGACAATCTGGGAAATGTATCTGGTAATTTTTCAATTATTTTCTACTTTATTTTCATAGTGTTCATTAGAATAATTGTTTCTACAACCAATTAAATTTGCACTTAAAATAAGTAAAATAGTTGTATAAATCTTTGCTTACAAAGTTTTTCTATTTCTTCTTTGTAATTTTGTTAGAAATCGGCAAGATTTTATGTCAGTCATGAAACTGACACTAAATTAATGTGTTAAAATCATTGAGTTATATGTACTACATACTAGAGAAGCTATTCCAAACAAAAAATGTGCGCTACTCTATGTCTTCGCGCATGCGCAGTTGATATAAGCGCGTTGCGCCTGCGCGGTTAGTTTTTTTCATCATAGATTAGGTATACGAAGGTAGAATGATCAGTATGTAATAATTGTTTATTTATATTGTATTAATTAATTCGATGTTAATTATATCGAGTACAATTCTTTTATTGTTATATTTATTTTGCATATGTGCTAATTTAATATAATATTACATAATATTATGTCACAATTATATTTTAATGATATTTTAAAAGGTAAACACGTAAAATATAATAATATACATTTATATTATATTATATTATTTATTTTTATATTCGTAAGAATCACATTTTTCTGTAAATAAATATTTTCTCTTTGTATTTTCTTAAATTTCTCAGTAATTTTCTTTCTAGCTGAAGCTTGCCTAATTTATTTTTGAGTACAATTTTTGTCGGACTATCAAAAATGGAATTTAAACTGCTTACTGATTCAGACAACGGTTCTAATACTTCTTGTTCACCACATATTGTTGGCTGAAAAAAGATACTAGTTATCTGGGAAGCCTGTAAAAATTCTAGCGTTACAGTATTATAAACCCGCCATATACTAGTACGACTCGCGTGTCGCGGGCACTACCTCTCTTAAGTCCCGTAAATATACCGAATTTACACATTACAAAAATTCGTTCGTCATCTAATCACAAAATAAAACGGAAATCCCAGCAATATTATATAATAATATAATTACGTTATCGCATGGCACTGCAGATTTCTTTAAGTATATTCTTCCTGTTTTAGTGAAGTATTCGTTGTTTTCTTTGAAATGTACGTAACATATGCGTGAATAATCTGACGGTAACCACTTTTCTTCGCTGCAATTATTCTGAACAAATTTGATCCATGATTCTCTTTCTTTTTTTTGATTCAGGAAACCTTTAAATCCAAATAATAATAAAAACTATTAATTTTAATGCATTAACATTTCCTACCGTGATTATATATTAATATTTACTGTCCATAATTACTTAACATTATATGTCAATAGTGTTAAGTCTGCGCATAAAAATGTTTTACTCTTTGACATTCCCCTATACATTGCAGTTGATAAAATATAATTAAACTAAGCATGTTTTAAAAATAATAATGTTGAACTTACTGGTGAAGAGTCACTCCTTGACTTTTACTTATATTTCTCGAGTTGTTTGAACAGTATCTCAATGCACACGAAGGCATATTAATTTAAAAATAATTCTTCACTCAAACTTCTCACGTTGCAGCAACCGAGACACAGACTAAGTGAGTTTAAGAGCGCGCACTCTAACGCGTGTTACAAACAATCGAGTTGAGGTGTCTCCTCTAGTACGTAGTACATATATCTCAATGATTAAAATATGACTTAAATTTGAAAGAAAATTCTAATCAAATTATAAACTTTTTTTATGTTTACAGATTTTACTGATATACCATCAACATCCTTTGCTCCACTGTCACATTTGGACAATCTGGGAAATGTATCTGGTAATTTTTTAATTATTTTCTACTTTATTTTCAGTGTTCATTAGAATATTTGTTTCTACCACCAATTAAATTTGCAATTAAAATATGTAAAATAGTTGTATAAATCTTTGCTTACAAAGTTTTTCTATTTCTTCTTTGTAATTTTGTTAGAGATCGGCAAGATTTTATGTCAGTCATGAAACTGACACTAAATTAATGTGTTAAAATATGACGTAAATTTGAAAGAAAATTTTAATCAAATTATAAACTTTTTTTATGTTTACAGATTTTACTGATATACCATCAACATCCTTTGCTCCACTGTCACATTTGGACAATCTGGGAAATGTATCTGGTAATTTTTTTATTATTTTCTACTTTATTTTCAGTGTTCATTAGAATATTTGTTTCTACCACCAATTAAATTTGCAATTAAAATATGTAAAATAGTTGTATAAATCTTTGCTTACAAAGTTTTTCTATTTCTTCTTTGTAATTTTGTTAGAAATCGGCAAGATTTTATGTCAGTCATGAAACTGACACTAAATTAATGTTAAAATATGACTTTTAAATTTGAAAGAAAATTTTAATCAAATTATATGCCTAAAATATGGGTTAACATTTTAGTAAATAAACATTATATATAAACTTCAAAAATTTTTAAATACATCAAACAAAAGATAATAAATATAAGACTTACAAAAAATATGTTCATTGCTGCGACCGCTCCACAGATGTGTGGATTTGGACCAAATAGAAACAATGAAAATTATCCTGTTCCATTCTTAGTTTTTTATTCAAAGTATAATCTACAAGTTTTATTAAGGAAAATTACTATGTTAATAATGATGTTTTTTTCTTGTTTAGGTGAATTAATTTCAACAACACCTAAAAAGGTGGTCAAGAAGAGGCTTGTACAAAAGTTTTCTAAACTTTCTCCTCAGCACAAGCTTCTATACAGTAAATTTAAAAAGTCGAGAAGGCAATTAAATTATAATGTACGGGTCAGGAGGGCACTAGCTTTTTCAAAAGATCATACTTTTGAAAAAATGACTGGTAAAATGAATCCACTTGCAAAGAAGTTTTTCTATATGCAAATAAAGATGTGCATGAAAAAGAAAAAAGGCAGAAGGTTTTCATTGGAAGAAAAGTTGATTGCTTTATCTATTATGAAGCAAAGTCCCAAAGCTTATAGATTTCTTCAGAAAATGTTTATCCTACCTTCAAATACAACTTTAAAGAAAATGATTACAGAATTAGATGTAAAAGCAGGGATATAGCGGGTAGGTGCTCAAAAAGTTAACACACGTTTCTGTGATTGAACTTATTGTATTTAGTGTAAAAAGTATTTCTCTCGCATAATTTCATGTTTAATCTTAATATTATTGTCTATATCATTTCATATTGTTTAGACAATAATTTAATGTCAAAGTAATATCATAGTGAATATACCTGCCGGTGACTGTGTCAATAGCATATTATCTAAAGGCAATTTTCAAATTACGGTGATCTACTTACATAAAATGACTAACATTATTTATATTTCTGAAACACAAAAAGCAATAGAAGCTACACTTCGAAAAAGAATGGATGACTTTGCGCAACAACTTGGCACTGCCTCAATCAAATCAGAAAATCTTGTTCAAATTAATAAAGAATTTAATGCTTTTCGCGACTATGTTCAGGAGATCATCAAGCTAATGCGACAGCAAATTCATGAGGTGAGCCAGTTAGCCGATTCATTGGAAATGAGACACCGAAATAAATACCTTATCCTTAGTGGAGTACCTGAAAAGGCTGATGAGAATACTGCTGGTATTGTTACCACAATATTAAAAAACAACCTTGGTCTCAACAACATTACAGCCTCTTCCTTCAAAGTTGTACACAGACTTGGATGCGCATGTACGGGCCATAGTAGGCCTGTACTTTTTAGAGTTACTGATTCATCCCTCCGCTATACTGTTTGGAAGAAAAAGGCTTCACTTAAGGGCACACCCTATGTACTATCTGAATTCCTAAGTAAACAACGCCAAGCTGTATTTATAGAAGCTCGCAAACTTTTCGGTATGCGTAACATTTGGACGCTGGATGGGAACATCACGATTAAACTGCCACATGGAAACCAACATAAAGTGATGACTTCAGAAGATCTTAAAAAGTTTGTTCGTGGTAAGGATTCGGATTCGATCGTCCAGTAGGTTTCAGGTGATAATGCAGATCGGGCATCAGGAAAGTCCTGGCACGTACCAGACGTGCTGGTAAGATCAAGTAATGTGATTTTTTTTTTGTTTAATCACTGTAGTGAAATCTCATCTTAGTCATATTTATATCACTGGTAAACTAATCACAATTAAGTTGTTTATATAAATGAAGATACAATTTACTCAGGCCCTGGTGTCATTTCACCATATTATGTTTAATTTTATATACCTAGTGTTTAAGTTCTGTTATCTCATTAGCTTAAAATTTCATATGTACCTTTTTCTTTCACCATATTTTATCCTGTATTTTCATCATAGTGTAACATAAGAAGACAATTTTTGGTCTATTCAGTGTTTCAGTGAATAATAAGCACTTGTTTAATTATATTTTTTTTTATAGGATAAGGGTGACAATCGAGCACACAGTCCACCTGATGGTAAGTGGTTGCTGCGGCCCATAGACATCTACATCAATCCTCTATCAAAAATCAAAATGTAGATGCGTCGTCACCCGTGAGGACTAAGATGGAATGCCTCATTTCCAGTAAAAAGGGCCTCCGGCCACCTGCACTCACCAAGCGAAACGCAGAGGTAAACCTCTATTTCACGCTGGTTTTCTGTGAGGTCATGGTACCACCCCGGTTCGAGCCGGCCCATCCGTGCGACAGCAAAAGCTGCCGCGTGACTCTACCACTGTAAAATTACGATCATTAATTTTGTTTACAGTGTCTTGTTTTATCCCTTGCACCAGTTTTGGTAGTTATTATTTCTATTCATAACCTACAAGTTTTAGTTATATTGATTTCATTACACATTGGTTAACTAGGATTATAGTCATTACATTATATATTTTTAAAGTATAGTAGCACATGGAATATAATAATACAACCGGATACCTGCGTTGTTTAATAATTCTCTATACTTTTAATTATCATACTGATTGTGAAATACTATCTAATAATAATTTGTACCTAATCTATGGTATCAAATATTAGTGCTAGTCAATGATATTATATATAAAAAAGAGGTAGATATCGCACTAGTGCGCGCAAATTGTTGCAGACAAATTAAGACAATTGTTGTAATTTTATTTAGTCGGCCAATAGCAGCGAGCGAAACAAAGCGTGTCCGTGGCGTGACAATATTGACCATAGAAATATTAAATAAAGGAGAAGTGGCAAGGGGGCGTGTCTGTGTCCGCACGATATGATCAAAATGCTCAGATTTTATTCAAATGGCCGTCTTTGCGTATTAGTATACTTTCAACCGTAATCGTGAAACAATATCAGAATGCCGTGTTATTCAGTGGTTTCTTGTAAAAACCGAAGCCAAAACAAAATCTTTGTAGATCATGGAATCACTTACCATATCTAAGAACAAGTATTTTACTATCTTTATCTTTAAAATCATGAAAAACAACAAATCGTAAAATATTTTTTGCTCTTAATGCGTTATTTTTGTTTTCAAATATCACTGCAACGGTACTATTTTGTAGTAAATACATTGCTCCTTAACCACTACTTATATATATCGCTAAGCGACTGAACAAGCAATGTAAATATGACAAAACGATACTTTGTTTATGGCGATGCATCGTGTAGTACGGCCACTGTATCTTGCGATGAGTTAGTGTTGTGCTTGCGCAGATCCCCTAACGTATGTTATCGACAACAATGTCGATTGGCGAATTGCTATTATAGTTTATTCTTTCAATTTGTCAACCATTTTTGCCCGGTGGGAAGACTGATGTGACATAATGGTATTTAATTATTTTGATTATTTTCACCGTTTACTACACTGAATTCGTAACTAGCGATCATAAAGAAGTTGATTAAATACATAGGTTAATCATCGGTGAAGTGTTTTGGATTGAATTATAGTATGTTATGCCTTATCTTCGTGTTAATTCCATACTTTTATGTTTTCAAAAGCTTCGAATGCGTTATTATACCTAATTGGCATGGTTCAGAATTCAGATAATATTATAATAGTGACTTTTGCTAAAAATAAGTCAACATAATTCTCCTGGCTATTTATTTGTTATGCATGAGTGTGTGTTTGTTTTCATATATTTAACAATATCTTAACCAACCAGGGGTTTTTAAACAAAGGCTTGCCAGGTATATGGATAGGTTAAGAAATGCGTAGGATATAATATGTAAATGATAAATAAATTATTATCGTACATTTTCAGCTTCCCAAAAGATGCTAATTTAAAAAAGAAATGAATTGATGCCACAGGAAGGCCACCAAACTGGTTCCCTACAAAAACTAGTACCATATGCCAAAATACCTACTTTTTCAATACGCTATGACAATCTAAACCAACATAACCGGATTTTTTTATTGGATTTGTTAGGTAGGTTAGGTATTTAATAATTTACGTTTAACTACATATTGTTTATTTTTATTATATAATTTCCTGTGCATATAGTTTTTTATTTATTTTATTTTAAATTTTAGTATAAATGTCGCTGCCGGGAACAAAGTCAATGGTGCCCTGACTGCGTTAGTCAAAAGGCAAGGCGTAGTGAAGAGTGCACGCCTTGCAATACATAACGCAGTGTTGGTACCGACTTTGTTATATGGCAGCGAAACCTGGGTGTGCCAGAAGAAGCATAAAAGCAAGTTGAATGCAGTGGAGATGCGATCTCTTCGTAAAATGTGCGGCGTTACCATGGCCGACCGAAAGCGAAACGAAGAGATTCGCAATATGGCAGGTTTGAAAGATGACCTTATCACAAAAATTGATAAGGGCGTGCTTCGATGGTTTGGGCACGTTGAGCGAATGAGTGAAGACCGAATGGTGAAGAAAATATATAGCGCGAAAGTTAATATTAAAAGGTGTCGAGGTAGACCGAGACTAACTTTCGAAGACCATGTGAGCAAACTGCTCGAAGAGGGGAGGGTCAAGAGTACTCGGATACCTAGACGTGCATGTATGAAGAAGATAATGAATCTGAAAGAAGCGAAAGAGGTATGTAAGGATCGTGACACTTGGCGATCTGTTCTCTCTGGCTACCCCGTCAGGGATTGTGCGTGAAGATAAGTTAAGTTTTTATAAATGGAAGAGAATTGATAACTTTCCAATTTAGTCAATCACTAATGTATATGTAAAATAAATAGATTTTGTTTTTAAAATGCACAGCACAACGATAGCGACTGATATTTTTGTGTGAGTAAGTAGTACGGTGCATGGTAAATGCACGCTGTTTCTGTAGGGATACGGTTTATAATTGATTGTGTACTACATTCTGATTTATAAAATAGTAGTGTGCGCGACTGCGTATCTATTGCTTTTACTGATCTGCAAGTGTAGTAGTAGGCGGGTGGTAGCGGCCAACTGGAGACACCGGGTTCCGATACATTTTCAACTACCGGGCATATCTCCTTTTATTATTATATCTATGATATTGACAATAGTATATCCAAAATGCCAAGTTGTGTCTTAAGAAAGTGTAAAAACTATGGTTCGAAGATAAATAAGAGTGAAGGAATTTCATAACATACGTAAGTATAATAAAATAATATTACATATTTATATCTTGTCACGATTTTATTTCTCATTTACAAATAAATGTTGAATTGTTAATATGGTGGTTCGAAAAGGATAGAGAATATGATTGCCAATATAGCGCGACAAGGACAAATAGAATGCGTCATAGATTAACAACCAAAAGCGAAATCGTAGGCACAATAGCAGCTTGATCGCGAGTTTTCTTGTTAGTTAGTGAGTGCCTTTCTAACATAATATTATAATATAATATACAATTGTGACTTTCAACGTTTTAAAATGAAGATGATATAGAATGAGATTAGTAATAGCGGGCTATTAGATATTTTATTAGTAAAATTAAAATGTATGTAAAGTACCTAGATAGAACATAATTTTTCTCATGTTATATTTACCTGTGATAGCATCGGTAAAATTTATTATTATAAAAATCACGATACTTCATTATTTTAACAAAAAACAGGTCGTAACTTCAGTAATTTCACAATTTCAATTTTACAACTATTGTGTGTAAAAGGGCAATTTAAGTTTTTTTTTATTTAGGGGTCACAAAATTTTTTGTCCCGTATAGGAATCGAATCCACAGCACTTGGCGCAGCGTTACTAGTGGCACTTAAATCACTAGACCACCTGTGCAGTCAATTTTGGTTAATTAATTACTACAATCATTCTTGTATAATTTACCGTAACAATTAAGACTTTTTATTCTTTTTCAGGACAATGATGATGTTCCGAAATTTGGCTTACCTATCAATCTGGTCATTAGGCTCCTATTTGCCAACGGCTCGAACCGGGGTGGTACCACGACCTCACAGAATACCAGCGTGAAGTAGAGGTTTACCTCTGCGTTTCGCTTGGTGAGTGCAGGTGGCCGGAGGCCCTTTTTACTGGAAATGAGGCATTCCATCTTAGTCCTCACGGGTGACAACGCATCTGCATTTTGATTCGCAAACGAGGATAGATGTAGATGTCTATGGGCCGCAGCAACCACTTACCATCGGGTGGACTGTGTGCTCGTTTGTCACCCTTATCCTATAAAAAAAAAGTAGTGCGACCATCAGTAAAAAAACGTAAACAGTAAATTATGTAGGTATTCGATAAGTAGGTACATAATTTATCGAAAATACGATTGACAGAACTCAAATTTATTTAGAATTTGTTTGTGAATAAATATATAACAATTTTGTTTATAGTTTTATTTAATATATCATTACTAGTGTAATATGCCTATTGTTATATTCAATGTCTCTTCTGTGGCAAATCCACATACTCTATAATTCACTCGTATACTTCAAGCGCAATACACTACAGACAGTTATCTCTTTCTGTATTTTACGTTCCGTATTATCTATTGCAGTCGTAGTTGAAAATTACTATACACGTATATGTATTTACATTTGTTATAACAACGCAACGATATCTGAACGCCGCTCAGTATGAACGTAGCGTATCTTTCCTTTTATTGGTGCTAGTACATGTACGTGATGTACGTTGAAATGTTTTTGTGTTATATAGAATAGGAGTCAAATTTTATTATGCATCAGAGTGTAATAATAATATTTAAGGAAGGATGTATGTATACATTGTAAATTATAATTTTTATGATTTTATAAACAGATTTTTTTAAAACTGGCTTTACGGCTCTGGGTTCTAGCCCTTCTGAGCTTAATATAAACAGAACAGATGTCAGAGCACAGAGTACAATTGGGAGAGAGTAGATAGCCCCATATTCATAGGTTAAATATGAAATGTTTTTGCTTTAATGTTTACGTTCATACATGTATCGGTGCCTACCGGGCTTTTAGTCAAAAAGAAATATTTGAAGTTTTTTCTTCTTTTATATTAGCATTTTTTTATACTTATGATGTCGTGACATAACTAGCAGTTATGTCACAACATCGCTTGAATTACGTGCTGATCAGCTTATGTTGAATTTAACTCACGCTACCTATGTAATGATGTTTATGACCCTGTATTACGCCATAATTATGAATTTTGTAGACGCCTTATTTGCTTATTGTAAACAATCGACCGGCGGGTTAGTGCCTATATTAACTGCGTGCCGTTATATTTATATATTTATTTATTTCCTATTTATTTTACATACATTACATTAATTCGTTATACAATACAATGTCAGACGATGGTTCCTTTTACTTGGTTTCTGACTCAGATTTATCATTCAAGTCCACTGAAGATTCGGTGATAGAATCGGTTAGCCTAAACACGTTTATTGCTCAACAAACTGTTTGTCACATCAATGCGCAGAACTTACCACAGCATTTCTCAGAACTTTTGCATATTTTTACTGATATGATCCACGCTATTCTAATTTCTGAAACCTGGCTCAAACCTTCTTTACTCTTGACTTTTTTTAGTATGCCCGGGTTTGTGCTATTACGTAATGATAGATTAGGAAACCGAAATGGTGGAGTGGCGATCTACCTTCACTGTCCCTTATAAAGTTATTGCATCTTCTCCTTCTATAGCGTCTGGATCTCTTGAGTATCTCTTTCTAGAAGTTCTCCTAAATGGAAACAAAATTATTCTTGGAGTTGTATATTCTCCGCCCTCAGTTAACTACTTTCATGACCTTGAGTCCGCTCTCATGAAAATTGCATCTGAGTACGCACATCATATAATTATGGGCGATTTCAATACCGATCTTTTGCAGAACTCGTCTAGATCGCGAGAACTACTAATGATCATAAATTCAGTAAATTTCTCTATTCTCCCGCTTGGGCCCACGCAATCTAATATTAACACTGCTGATTCATGGTTAGATTTGATAATCGTTTCGTCTACTGAACATGTTGTAAATCATGGGCAGTTTCCGGCTTCTGGATTCTCGCGGCATGATTTTTTATTTATTACCTATCGAATCAATTCGTCAAAATTTACTGCACCTGTTCTGCGCCTGTGTAGCTTTGCGACTCTGGATGTGGAGTTGTTGAAACGGAAGGCTGCCTCAATTGACTGGTCAGATATTTTTTGATGTAAATCACATGTGGTAGAGACACTGACTAGTAATATCCTTCAGTTATACGATGCAGTAGCCCCGATACGCAATGTTAAAGTCAAGCGCCCCCTCGCACCGTGGATGGACAGTGATATCCGTAGAGCAATTACAAAACGTGATCGGGCTTTTGTAAGATTTAAAAACAATCGCTGTGATGCCAACTGGAATATATATAAAGCTACCAGAAACAAATGCAATCAATTGACCTATTTGCAGACAGTATAACACGTCTGCTGACTCTTTTTTATAAAATTATTGATGATATGACAATTAATAATTCGACAATTTAATTTCGTTGACTATGTACTATTAATACTTTATATTTAAGATGTAATTTTAATTATGGGCATATTAGGATTGTCATTAGTTTTTATTGACATTGCATTATAAATTGATGTGACAAAATATTTCATTGTATAATTATTAATATTTTATTGTTTTAATTGGCTTTATTACCATTTTAATTTATGGCACGGGCTGCCAAAAGCTACGAGATTTTATATTACTATTATTTTATAATTAATTAATTTATGATTATTAATTTTTGTTGTTACAGATGGATACAATTTGTGAAAAAAAAAATTGCATGTAAAATTTAACCTTGTGCGCGTGTTGAATTATCTGTAAGCTACAAGTTTATGAATTAAATAAATAAATCAGATGGTTCGAGCTGCAAAACGCCGACATATTCATAAGAACATTTTAAGCTCTTTGCCAGCCGGCATTTGGAAGTTTCTCAATTCCCTGGGGTTAGGTAAACAAAAGAATTGCCCTGATATGAGGGCAATATCTCTCAACGATCTTAATAAGCACTTGTCCTCGGTACCTATAGTCGACAACAACACTAAACATAAAACCATTTCACTTATCTCATCTCTTCCCAAAATCGATGCAAACTGCTTTGCTTTTTCTCCAATAACTGATGAAGATGTTCGTAAAATTATTTTTTCCATTAAATCTAAAGCAGCTGGCTTCATAGCTGATGATGTGAGTAGAAATATGATTATTCCCATACTTGATAACATTCTCCCAATCATTACCCACATTATCAATTTTTCTTTTTCTACTGGGGTTTTTCCATCTTTTTGGCGTAAAGCATTTGTCCTTCCTCTTCCCAAGTTAGATAATCCCAGTTCTGTAAACCATTTTCGACCAATTTCTATACTTCCCGTTCTTTCAAAGATTTTAGAATCAGCTGCACACAAACAGCTATCCAGCTACATAATATATAAAAATAAACTTCTTAGTCCCTTACGATCTGATTTTCATCCCGGACATAGTACAACCACAGCAGCTCTCCTTAAAGTTCTCGAAAACGTACGAGAGGGTATGGAGGAGTCAAAATTAGTATTTCTCATATTAATTGACTTCTCTAATGCTTTCTGTACTGTCAATCGTAACATTCTTCTTGCTATCTGTAAATACATGGGTTGCTCTTCGTCAGTTTTGGATTAGTTATCAACTTATCTTCGTGGTCGCCAGCAAAGAGTTAAGGTCAATCAACAGTCTTTCTCTGATTGGTCTGATCTTGCTACTGGCGTTCCACAAGGCGGAATTCTTTCCACTTTATTATTTTCTATTTTTATAAATCTCATAACTGTAAATTTCAAATGCTCCTACCATCTGTATGTTGACGATTTACAGTTATACGCTCGGATTGATCCAGCAGAGGTTAACTCTGCAATTGAAATTTTAAATCTTGATCTTACCGGCCATCTGCGACTGGTGCACAAGTTATGGAATTGCTGTCAATCCTGCTAAATGTCAAGCCATAATTCTCGGTAGCCCTCGTCGTCTAGCTAAATTAGACTTCAATTCACTGGAGCCTATTGTTTACAATAGCACAAATATTCCTCTTAGACATGTAGTTAAAGACCTTGGGTTAATGATTGATGCTAATTTAAGTTGGCAATCTCAGGTAGCTGAAATAAGCCTGAGAGTGACAATCGCCCTGCGTGGCCTTTATCGTTTCAAGAATTTCCTTCCAACCGAGACTAAGGCTATGTTGGTGCGAACACTTGTTTTACCGGTCATTGATTATGCTGATGTGTGTTACCCTGATGTGAGTCAAGTACTTCTGTGCAAATTGGATCGTTTGTTAAATAATTGCATCCGTTTTATTTTTGTCCTTCATAAATACGATCATGTATCCTTATATCGTTCTAAGCTTAAATGGCTCCCTATCCATAAGCGTAGATGCATCAGAATTCTTCGCACGCTATTTTCAATCCTATATGATCCATGCACTCACCAATACCTGAAATGAAAGTTTCAGTATTTGGGTTCTTCCCACGATCGTAACCTGAGGTCCTCCGAGGGAATTACTTTATGTGTTTTTCCTCGCCGTACTAAATTTATGTCTCAGTCTTTCGCCGCTGAGGCCATAAGGCTATGGAATAAATTACCTCCTCATATCAGGAAACCGACTTCTGTTGCAGCCTTTAAAACAATGGTGACTGATCACTACCTTTCTTCTTTCAGCAACTGACCTTCTTATTTAAATGTTTCTGCATAAGTGTATTATAAATTACTTAAGTTGTTTTTGTATAATATGTTTGTATGTAAGTATGCTTAAAATGTATGTATTATGTATTGTTAAAAATTATGTATGTTTATGTATCATGTATAGAGTATATTATTTAGGATAACCTTACAACTGTGTACTGTCAAAGGCCGCATTTGTCAGGTGTGTGAATTATTTCATTCCAACCGGAATATCTCTAATTCTTACTAAAATTATGGATATTTATTAGTAAAGTATGAGTCTAAGATCACGATTCTACAAATTTTATTCTACTTCTTTATCATTAGTATTAAATTGCACGGTTAAATATAGCGCATAATGTAGGATTATCTAAATTTGATTGTTTTTATTATTTATTGTAAAAAAAACAATTAATAGCTTTTATATGTTATTTTATTAACAGAATAAGATATATAAAACAAAAAAATAATACAAACATCACATCTCATCATACATTTTTTTTACACACCACTTGTTTTTATAAAAAGCACTAACTTCGACCACTTTGTTTGGTATCTCAAGTGGCCTTCATATTTCTCAATGGTTTAAAAAGACTTTGTATTAGTGTCAAACATTTTATGTTTTCAGTAAGTTGATCATATCAGCTACTACATAACAACAGCTACGAATGGTTTCCTCAGTCAGTCACTGACTGAATCAGTCAAGTCAGACTGATAGATGCAATTTAAACAGGTTAATGCAGTCAGTCTCAGTCGGGCGATATTTGCTAGAGTCGTAACGTTGTGTGATAAAAAATATTATTAACTTAAAATTTGACATAAGCCTGTTCATGTATGAAGGGAAATCAAATAGATTTCCCTTCATACATGAACAGGCTTAGGACTGTCATTCTAGTCAATAGCATAAATATACCATTTTTATGTATTGCAATAAAATATTTATCCATACCTACATAAATTTATTGGCCACTGCGTATTATGGTAAAAGGCTAAGCAGAGAGTAGGTATTTATTGTAAACTTACTAGGTGATAAAAATATCCCTACATCTGGAGAAATTTCAGACCATAACTAGTGATAAATTTTTCTGCAAGGTGGCAACACTAGTGTTTTTATATAGGTTTGTGGCACAGAGTACATTATATAAAGGGGAGTTTGTGGTTTGTGCAGGCAACGTGTGAGGTGGACGTACCGAATGTTTTATTAAATTTTGATCATAATCCGAAGTTAAATACCAGTTTACGTAGTGAAACTGTGTAAAAATAATACTACAAAAAATCAGAAAGACACTGGGATCACATACTATCAGTAAGTGTCATACAATTTCGACATTTTAACATAAAATAACACGAGCCATAAATAAGTCACAAAACGCCATTCAGTGTTGCCGCGTATACAAAAATAAAGTCCCCCGTGGCTGAGATTTTTATATGTGAATTTATTGTTACTATATTTTATAATATATTTACTTATCGTCACGCACAATCCCTGACGGGGTAGCCAGAGAGAACAGATCGCCAAGTGTCACGATCCTTACATACCTCTTTCGCTTCTTTCAGATTCATCATCTTCTTCATACATGCACGTCTAGGTATCCGAGTACTCTTGACCCTCCCCTCTTCGAGCAATTTGCTCACATGGTCTTCGAAAGTTAGTCTCGGTCTACCTCGACACCTTTTAATATTAACTTTCGCGCTATATATTTTCTTCACCATTCGGTCTTCACTCATTCGCTCAACGTGCCCAAACCATCGAAGCACGCCCTTATCAATTTTTGTGATAAGGTCATCTTTCAAACCTGCCATATTGCGAATCTCTTCGTTTCGCTTTCGGTCAGCCATGGTGACGCCGCACATTTTACGAAGAGATCGCATCTCCACTGCATTCAACTTGCTTTTATGCTTCTTCTGGCATACCCAGGTTTCGCTGCCATATAACAAAGTCGGTACCAACACTGCGTTATGTATTGCAAGGCGTGCACTCTTCACTACGCCTTGCCTTTTGACTAACGCAGTCAGGGCACCATTGACTTTGTTCCCGGCAGCGACACGCCTGTCCACATCTAAATCACATCTTCCATCCCGGCTAAAAGCACTCCTAATATATTTAACTTATTATAATATAACCTAATTCTATAGTATTGCTCAAATGACCTAATTTCCTTTTATTAGGGTTCCGTACATAGATAAATATATATGTAGCAAGCTACAGATACGACAGTGACTTTTAGTCAAGTTTCCAAACTACGCGTTTTGGCGCTGCAGTCGCCCATTTTGACAGATGTGTAATAAAAAAAAATATAGCTTAGAGATTGCAAGCACACATCCTTCAAATCATCGATATCGATGTTTAGTGGTGTTCTTATTTTGTCGATATCTACAGAAGTGCATTATACAGGAATACTAATATTACTTAATGAAACACTTATAATACATTAACATTTATTTTTTATTCAAGCACACCAACATCATATACATACGTAATCTTAGGATTAAATTAAAGGCACACCAAGTTATATAAACAAATTAGAAAATTGTACATAACATTGAACATAAATAAGTACAATTTGACGAGAAACAGAGCAATATTTATAGTTCATTAAATAAAGCAAATTAAACCACATGAATCATATTTAAGTGCTTAATATTTTACTTTTCAAGTTACTTTTTATTAGAAGCAATGCTATTTACTTTTCATGTAGGGTAAACCTGGCCATTTTTTTACAAAATTGTTTTAATTGTATTACTAAGAAAGTTATTTGTTTAACATATAAAGGTTTTCAAATAATTCTCTATAGTTTTAAAATAGATTGGACATTAAGCAAGTCTTTGTGAGGATTGTTCACCTACAAGTTACAATCTTTTTTTAAATTTTAACATCTCTTCTTTTATTTCATTTTCTTCACCACGTAACCTGAAAAGAAATAAATAAAAATAAAGTCTAATATTCATATTTTATGACTGAACGATAATCATAAATCATATATTATTCATATTAAATTAACAAAGGGCAGCTTCATGGCAGTTGGCATTTTCTTTCGGTCAGCCATGGTGTGGTGAAAATAAAGTGGTAGATGCAGTAAATAAGAAATAAAAAATATATAAATATTAACATTGTATACATCCATTATCAGGAGCTTTCTCAATGTCTTCAGGCACTTCCAAATAAGTGTAACCTTAATACTAAAGGAGTAGTTGATAAAACCATTGAAGTGTAGTGGAACTGTAATATTTAGATTAGATGAAGAATAAAGAAATCTTACTGTGATTTGAGGATAGATGATATGCTGAATATAGATATAATAGATATGTTGAAATTTTGCCTAATTATGTCTTAGAATAAAGTGAATTTATCATACCATTTTGCCAATGTGTACATTTTGTATCATCTGGCTACATTTGTCTCACCACATCAGCATTAGATTTCTATTCCTGAAAACAAACAATATTTGTGAATTTTATGCTCTTATACTTGAACCCAAAATTAAAGAATAAATATATAATGTATACGTCTATATTGTATATATTAACTGTTAACGACAGTTTAGTATAATCTTAATTAAAAAGTAATCTATATTATCATATAACTCAGTTATATGGTAACATAAATTACTTTTAAAAAGAACATTTATCTCCTTGGTGTTGGTACTTTCACTTGGAGGTTGTTCCATGATAAGCATCTGAAAAATAAACAAATATCGACATCAACATTAAAAATAACAAGTATGCTCAAGATGCTAATAGCGTAATATAGCATAAAATCGACTCCGCGCTATAGAAGCATATTATAGGTTGCTACAGACCAGAGATTTTTAGGGAGTAACTTTATTTATTTCTACCTTTGTCTTTACAGGCGTACCTAATACGACAGTGTAGGCACATTAAACTATCTAATTTAATAAGGACAGAACACAACTTATCTACTATTATAACATAATACATAATATAATGTCACTTAGGTAAATTCACCCAAGGAACAGCAGAATAAATCTACATCCTGAGCTACTTTATTTAGTGGGCAGCACTCTGGTCAGTGGGCCTCGTTTAGAAGTCTACTATTATAACATAATACGTAATATAATGTCACTTAGGTAAATTCACCAAAGAAACAGCAGAATAAATCTACATCCTGAGCTACTTTATTTAGTGTGCAGCACTCTGGTCAGTGGGCCTCGTTTAGAAGTCTACTATTATAACATAATACGTAATATAATGTCACTTAGGTAAATTCACCAAAGAAACAGGAGAATAAATCTACATCCTGAGCTACTTTATTTAATGTGCAGCACTCTGGTCAGTGGGCCTCGTTTAGAAGGTACGTGCGCGCGGTGTCTCGAATGGTGGGGGCCGCTTCCGGCACCACACGTACCTGTCCGGCACACACAACATAGCCATTCGCAATATCGCCTCGTTATATACTTGGTTTGCGGGGACCTGAAACAGCGTTTACGTTTCAGGAATCCGAACATTCTATTTAACCACCGTCATCATTACAGCGCTTCACAAGTCCACTGCTGAACGTAGGCCTCCCCCAAGAAATGCCACAAAGCACGGTCCTAAGCCACCTGCATTTCCAGGTCGTCACTTCATCAACATTTTATTTACTTAAAAATTTTTTTCTTAACCTAAGACTTTTATACTTCTTTAAGGCCAATTTCTGGGGTTCACCCATTTTAGATACATATTTTTCATCAATATCACCCTTCAATATTTTATTATTTATGTTGCACCAATTGTGTCCATGTAATCTAATTAAAATATTGGTGAAATAGTTTTTTACAATAAAGGCATGCTTATCACACCCTAGGCAGGAAAAACTCAAAGTGCTCAATATTTTTCTTTTCAAATTACTTTTTATATTACTTCCAATACAACTATAATTCAAATAGTTATGAATAAAGTGAGTACCATCCCTGTACAAGATAAGGAATTTTTCGTTAGGGTATGCCAAATTATTATTTTTTAACAATTTATACTCTCTAAATTTAATGTAAGAGTGAATGTTTGTCTCCGTACTGCTAATATATGTTTTGATGCAATTCTTACAACGAATCGCTCTCGTTATTTTCCGACAAATGTATCCAGCAGTGTAAGCTGAGCAGTGGACTTTGATTTTTTCCATGACAACATCATTCACCAGCAACTTTTCACTTGAACTTGCTTGTGAAGAAGATGGGAGATCTCGCGAAACACTGATAGTGTTTTCCGAATCATTTTCTTTATTATTATGAAGGTTTTTAAAAAGAACACTAACATTTAATAATGTTTCTCCATTATCCTCTTCACAGTTAGAGAATTTGGAATGTGGACTAAGCATGTTAGATAATATCAAAGATTTAAAGGCATATATAAATGTGTTTGCATCTGGGTTAACATTTCTATAATTTATAGCTCTTATACGGCCAAAAAAATTTTCTAATGGGTCTTGATTAATATTCCTCGGATAATAATATTCTACATTATACTGTTCAAATAATAATTTGGAGACCCTTATAAAACTTTCAAGAGTTGTAACCCATCCTTGTTGGGATGGCACTCGCACAAGTCGAGGTTTTCCTGCTTTTGTAGCATGTTTGCTACTGGTGTCTACAAAAACAATTTTTTTTATTTTATTAATGGCCTCAATCCAAAAATTGTGATGTTGTGAATTTTGTTTAACCGCTCGTCTTAACTTTCCTCTTTGCACACCACCCGGGTAGCCATTGACGCTGTCAAACAGTGTGTCGAAGAATTCAACAACTTCCGCTGTTGTGGCCATTGTTGCGTCAGAGTTTGCAGTATGAAAATAATCTGAAAAAAAGTATTTTTAATTTAATTTCTTTTACAGTTGTAACTGCAAATCTTTCGCCAAAAGACACTTCGTATTTGGTTACAACAACATACTTTTTTAACCATTTTTTTACAAATTGAGACTTATGGTCAAATTTTACAATAGTATATACATAAATTGAATAAGTCTACAAATCAATATAGCAATCGTTACTTACTGAGTGCATTTGTATATTTGAGCATAGCAGCAGTTCGAGCACTAAATACTTGAGCAGCTACGCTGACCTTCATTTTTTTAATCTTTTGGCGATCAACATGATGAGCCGTTAACTTTGGTAGTGCCCTTGTGTGTCCCAATTTGCTATCCAAATCAAAAATGAACTCAATATCTTTCCAAGAGGCAGTTTTTTCTTCCCAAATTATATCTTTATTTAAAAAATTATTCCTTAAACCCTTTAAGAGATGAGGTGGGTCAAAAAATATGCTTAAATCGTGATCAGCAATATTAACCGACCCATCTGTAAAATAATTAAAATAAATACTATTTGTCATGAAGTAGAACTAGTTTTTAAGTAATTAAGAATGGTACACACCATCATGAACACCTTGAATATTCCGCCTACGAATTGTATCTTCCCTAAGTCTTCTTATTGCTGTTCGAAATGTGGACCCTTGGTCACAAACAAGTCCTAAAGGTATTAACCCAGTTCGTATTACTTGGGACACAATCTGTTTTAAAATGCATTGCAGCTCTGCTGCTGATACTGTGCCTTCACAGAAATAAAATGCTACACTCTGTCTCCATGGAGAGCATATTCCTCTTAGCATAAAAACTAAAGCATGATCACAATATTTCAGTTTTCTCTCTCCAGCTATATCTACAAACCCATTAATTATATCATCTTTTTCATTAAAAGTTAAATGTGGTGTCAGAGAGACTTCGTCAAAAACGATTGTACATAGCTTTTGTTTAGTGTCCCATTTTTTGGTTGTATTTGATATATGTTCAAATATTAATGGATTGAGTCCTGGTTGTATTGAAACCTTCTCAGAAAGTCTATTTAATGTCCGTTTACTAGGCAAGGCAAACATTTTTTCTAATAGTTTATAACTTTTGGGGCTTTGTTTCATTATGAGCAACGCCATTAATTTTTCATCTAAGGTAAACCTTCTGGCCATTTTGCTTTTATGAATTTGTTTTAATTGCATAAACAAGAAAGTCTGCGCTTGTTTGTTTAACAAATAAAAGTTTTCCAAAAGGTCTTTATTTCTTGACAGGGATTGTGCTTGATCAAGTCTTTGTGATACTGAGTCACTTAAAGTTTCAGTTGCAATATTAGTCAAAATTTTAACCAATTTTCTTTTCCTTGATACTATTTTCTTCACCATGTAACCTGAAGTGAAATAAATAAAATAATTAAGTTCTATATTCATATTTCATGACTGAATGATACACTTAAAAATATTAATTTATTATTTATATATTTTTATTTTAAACTTTTAATGTATTTACTTTGAAAAGATAACAAATAAAGTGGATGTCATCAGGGGTAGAGTTCCAGAGAAATGTAACCTTAACAGTAAAGGAGTTGTTGATAAAACCATTGAAGTGTAGTGGAATTGTAATCTTGGGATTAGATGAAGAACAAAGAACTCTTATTGTGATTTGGTAGATATTGAAACTTTTTCTAATTATGTCTATGAATAAACTGAATTTATCATACCTTTTTGCTTTTTTGTACATGTACTACCTTTTGGCAACATTTCATTCACCACATTAACATTAGAATCAATGCCTGAAAAGAAGCAATAGTTATGAATGTTATGGTCTTAAACATAAACTCAATATTAAATAATAAATTTACAATGTATGCTTCTCTGTATGTCTACATTAAATCTAGCTACTGTTAATAATAATAATAATAACTCTCTGAACCCTCTTAGTACATTACTGGAGGGTTCCGGGAGGGGATTTCAGCTTCGGAGAGGAGGTACAAAAGTGACCCACCTTTTCTATATGGATGATCTCAAGTTATTCGCCTCCAGTCGCTCTCATCTTATGGAATTGCTAAACATCACTTGTGATTTTAGCAATTCTATTAGAATGGAGCTGGGGACGGATAAGTGTGCGGTCCTCCATGTTGAAAGGGGAAGGGTTGCTAACTCGGAGGGCATAGACTTATCTATGCCCATCAACATAAGGACCCTTTCCGAGGCTGAAACATACCGATACCTGGGTATGTCACAGAACATCGGTGTAGATGAGGCGGGTATGAAACAGTCAGTTTGCGATGTGTTTTATGCACGCTTGACCAAAGTGCTTAACAGCCTTTTGTCCGGTGTGAATAAGACGCACGCATATAACGGTTGGGTCATGCCTGTTCTCATGTATACCTTTGGCATACTCAGGTGGACTCAAACCGAACTAAACGCTCTGGACAGAAAAGTCCGCACTATAATGACATCCCACAGGATGCATCATCCGAGATCGTCAGTAATGAGGCTGTACTTGCCGCGGAAGCATGGTGGACGCGGCTTTTTAAGCGCGCTTACCATGCATAATCGCGAAGTGTGCAGCCTCCGTAATTACTTTCTGACGAGAGCGGATGATCCATACTATAGGGACGTTATTTGTTGTGATAAAGGACTTACCCCTCTATCCTTAGCCAACGAGCAATGGCAATACCCGGCAGTACAGAGCATTTCCGACCGGGAGACCGTATGGAAGGAGAAAGAGCTCCACGGGAGGTTCTACAAGGCTCTACATGAGCCTTTCGTAGACACAGTCGCCTCCCTCCACTGGCTACGTTTCGGTGACCTCTTTGGGGAAACCGAGGGTTTTGTCTGTGCGATACAGGATCAGGTTATTAAGACCAACAATTATCGGAGATACATCCTAAAGGATGGCACCGTTGACGTCTGTCGAGCTTGTCGCCATCCCGGTGAGTCACTTAGGCATGTCATCTCCGGTTGTTCGGCGCTTTCTAACTCTGAGTATTTGCACAGGCACAACTTAGTAGCCAGGATTCTACACCAGGAGCTCGCTCTGAAATACGGTCTCGTGGATCGGAAATTGCCGTATTATAAGTACTTGCCGGAAGCCGTGCTCGAAAATGACCGCGCCAGGCTCTACTGGGACCGGGCCATCATCACAGACAGGACTATTCTTGCGAATAAGCCTGATATTGTGCTGATGGACCGGGCACAGTCAAGGATATTTTTGGTCGACATTACCATTCCTTATGACGAGAACCTCGTGAAAGCCGAAACAGATAAACTGACTAAATATCTGGACCTGGCTCACGAGGTGACCGACATGTGGGGTGGATTGCCGGCCGAAATTATACCTGTAGTCGTCTCTGCGAACGGATTAATCCCAGTCAGCCTCTCGGGTCATCTGAGGCGACTGGGACTCCGTGACGGACCGCTCCAAGCTCAAATGCAGAAGGCGGTGCTCCTCGATACCGCCCGCATCGTCCGCCGGTTTCTTTCCCTCTCCCCCTAACCCTCGGCCGTTTGGTCTCCCCTGCCGAGGGCTTCCATCTGGTTGGGTTTTTATTTATTTATGTATTTTTTATGTATTTATTTTATTTTGTTGATATTTATGTATGTTTATCATTTTCATTTACAATTATATATTTATACAGCCCAACCAGATGAGAAAACTATATAGATACCCCATAATAATAATAATATTCCACAACTATCACACAACGCCATCTAGTCCCAAGCTAAGCAGAGCTTGTGTTATGGGTACTAGACAACTGATAAACATACTTATATATTTCTAAATACATAAATATTATAGATAAATTACACCCAGACACAGAACAAATGATCGTGCTCATCACACAAACATTTGTCATAGTATAAAGACAGGGAAGTAGGCTGTCTCCGGCCCAATCCGCGATATAATTGCCTACTGTCTCAGGGTTGTCATTGTCACCAAATCATTAGTTTAAAGCCCGGCCTTTGCCAAAAATAATACATCTCTGTATAACTAATTCAGTGATCATTAGTCGATAAAGTTCAACAATGGTTTTCCTAACAAATACAGAAATGTATTAAGATTCAGAGCAGTATTATTTATAAAAAAAGGGATAAAATAAACCGGCGGGGCGGTGTGTGAGCTCGTGTTTAAATTATTTACTTAGTATATTCTAGTTATTTTTTATTTTTAATAGGCATAATATAGTATTTGCACACATAAAGGACCATATTAATTTTTATTTTTAATTAATACAAGCATATATATATTGAATCACACATTTATTACAAAATTACAAATTAGCTACAGAAAAATACTTTCTTCGGTTTTGACTATTACGAAACGACTTATTATTAAACTTTAATGTGTAATATATCCGCATCCTTATAAATAACTTTTGCAATTATAATTAATTACGATTTTATAACCGTAAGTAGGTACTTAGTTACTATTCTTCCTCTGATAGACAACTAATACAACAAAAATATGTAATTGTATGTAAAAAAGCCGTAACGCGCGAACCTCGTGCGGTGTTAGCCCAGACTGGCGTTATCTAGTTTTATCCATAACTTCGTTATGGATAAAACTAGAAGCCTGCATTTTTACTAACCAAGTAGGAATTGTATGAACTCGGTATATTTGAAATTTCATTAAATTGGAACCAGTAGTTTAAGAATTATAACTAGTCAAAGTTTCTTAATTTTGTCACTCACTGACTGACCGATCATCAAAACTCTAAGGCACTTCTAGCAGACATAGAAACTTCAAATTTGGAATTTAATTATTGTTTAGTATATAAATCAAGGAAAAATTAAAATATTTTACAATTTCGGTCTAGTTTTCGAGATACACCAACTGCATAAATAGCTTTGTAATCCCATATAAACATATAGTATTACAAAGTTACAGTTGCAGTTAATGAATCAGTGTACCTATATATGTACATATAATGGAATAATAGGTGTAAATAGCTACCTAGATATAACTATCTACAAAAAGAAATGAGATGCCATCAAAAATATAACTTGTAAAAAAAGCAAAGTCTCGCAACTCAGTTCTTCTACCGTAAAAATTTGTGAGATCCATGTAATACCAAGTCGGTTAATTTATTCAGTCCATAGATAGACTTGGCAATCGCACTAAACAATCTAATTTAATATAATATGTATTACTTGTGAGATATATTGTGTTTTCATGCGATTGCCAAGTTAATCTATGTATCAATCTATGGACTGAATAAATTAACCGACTTGGTATTACATGGATCTCACAAATTTTTACGGTAGAAGAACTGAGTTGCGAGATTTGGCTTTTTTTACAAGTTATGTTTTTGATGGCATAGAAAGCTTTTTTTGCTACTTCGTAACTAGTACTATATGAATATTAGTACACACCTGATGATCCAATCTCTACCGATGATTTGGAACAATCATTTTGCTCTTTGCAGTAATTGTGTTCAATCGTAACATCACTTCCTGAAAACATTATTCAAAATGTTGAAAAATTTGCCACTGACTGAAATTTAAATAAAATATTTTTAGAAATCATGGTGTTCATCATAATATGTTTACTATAATTTACAATTAACATCAATTAAGATATTTGTACATACCAGGCTTTCTAATCAATACCACAGCTTCTGTGAAATCATCGTCATCTTGCACTTTACAATAATTATGTTCAGTTGTGACATCCCATCCTGAAAACATTACATAATCATAGCAAATAACGATGTAGAGTCAATGACATTTGTACTTTACTAAGCATAGAGTCAAAGAGTAAAAAGAGAATCCTTAGTTAGCCAACCCACAAAATGCTTATTCTGGAAAAAAATTTACCCACATGCAATCTTTGGAAATTTGTAATAAATTGCTGCTTTTTCGATATTGAGATATTTTTATAGAATAGAATGATTTTTATTCAATATTGTTTATTACATAATATCTATAATATAATAATCAATTCTCGTTTAAATTGATCATTTTAATATCTATTTTTGATTATTTTTCTGTGTTAACTAGGGAGATAAAAAATAATTGCATACTTGTCTAGAAAATAATAATAAAAAATACAAAATATCAACATTCCAACAAGTAACAGCTAAAACAATAATTCAAGTAATAGATCTCAGATCGATTAGTAATGAGTTAACTCGAGTTGAATCTTCCTAACTTGAGTTTGGGTTGTGGTACATGAACGGATCAAGTAAGCTAGCAAAAGAGTAAAAGTGTAATTCATTCGTTGTGTGAGAGCTTTGCATTTCAAAGAGTATTTAGCTACAACCAAAACAATTTGTTATTTAGAATTTTATTATAGCTAGTTGTGTAATTTAATTCCCTTTATAAATTTGATTAATTATGATCAATATCAATATGAACAGCGAGCGCTACCCATCTGAGCCGTGGTGGCTCAGATGGTTAGCGCTCGCTGTAAGCTTCACAGTACTCGAGCAACCCGGGTTCGATCCCCGCCGGCACCACTGAAATTGTTAATTGCAATTTTAAGTGCTGATTTACCACGTGCTCGGCGGTGAAGGAAAACATCGTGAGGAAACCTACATGTCTGAAAAATAAAAAAAGATATTTCGAAGACATGTGAAGTTCGCCAAGACGCATTGGGGCAGCGCGGCGGACATTTCCTTGCCCTAAAACCCTCTCAGAAATGAGAGGAGGCCTGTGCCCAGCAGTGGGACGTAAATAGGCTCCAACTTTACTATGATCAATATAGTGTCACCATACTTTAAATTAACGCCAAATGTAACACAACTCACAATAAATATATTGAATTTATTTAAGAATATTTTGACTATAAACTTCAACCTTTTGTAATTAAACTAGTAATAACTTATGTACCTACATCTTAAAGCTAGACTAATATTATACATCTTAAAGCTAGACTAATACATAAGTATATGATACATACTAAATATACCTTTTTATATCAATCCTACATAATAAGTTTTAATAGGTATAAAAAAGGAAATATAATTATCTCAACCCACCAAAGAGATAGAAAAACAAATTTATAAAAAAGTAGTTTGTAACAAATCATTTACTCTGATTTGTACTGCTAACTCAAGTTGCGTGGATTTCAACTTGGGTTAAATCAAGTCATAATTTTCTAAGTTGGCACATCTATAAGATCAGAATTCCTAATATTCACTCCACTTAGTTGTTGTTGTTTTAACTTTCATTAATCGTTTCACCATTTCGTTTAATTATTAACCACAGCTTTTTTGGTGATTTTTTACTGATCCTGCTTTTATATATTGAAGTAATTATAGTGAAAAATAGCCTGTTACTGTGTAATAATAGTGAAAAATCACCTGTTACAGTGTAGCCAATAGATAATCTCACTTTTACTTATTCTACAATAACTTAGTTCCTAGATTGACAAATCTTGCAGATTTTTAGCTAGGAATTGTTTATATACACGCTTTATAATACGTACTTTCATCTTGTTAACACTTGGGCCCGAGAATGTATAGAGATGTCTTTTTTTCCTTTAAGTACCATGATTGAAAGTAATAAAATGACTCACCTGTTGCAGTCAGAGGCACACCATGAGCTATTTCATTGTCAGTAAGCAAGCACGGGTAAGAGTATCGAAGTCTTCTGCCTTCATTGTCGAACTGAAACATATCAAAATGTTTTTCACAGACACGTTTGTTAAGTAACTGTTCTTTGGAAAGTACAATGAGCTGGGGATTTGTCGGCACCAGGGGCGTAGCTACCGCCGTATCAGCCGTATCAATGATACGGGGCCCCCGGGCTACAGGGGCCCCCAACGTGTGTAAGCAAAAACTCCAAGGACTTCTAATGGGACAGGAAAGGCTATCACTATTCTCTAAAGAAGTAAAGAATTTAGTAAAACTGAAATCGTCTTCAGCTATGTTCGCCGAACAAAAGGCACGAAAATTAAATTGTTTGGCTAGCTTAGTTCCTAGGAGTATTTATTGTAAGTAATAACTCATAAGCCCGTGTAGTGGCGGGTAAGAATACTCACAACCCCATATCTTCCCGTGGGTGTCGTAAAAGGCGACAGACGGAAACTGAGGCAGAGGATGGGCAGCAGCATCTTTCTGATAACAGCAAAACAACAATAAAAAAACTGCGCTTGCCAACCCGCTCGCCAAGCGTGGCAACTATGGCAATATACCCCCATGAAAGTAACGAAGAGATGGCCCCCAGTCCCCGGCAGCCCCGCTATTCCTGGCTAAGGTGGCGACCATGGTAACAGCGAGGCAGGGGGTGCTAAGAGTCTCCGGTGGAGGTTCTGTTGCCACCTACGACGACTCGACATGGCAACTTATAACGCACGCACCCTGAGGACTGACGAGAAGGTCCTGGAGCTAGAAGAAGAGATAGACAAGTTGCACTGGAATGTCATAGGATTATCCGAAGTCTGAAGAGAGGGGGAGGTCACGGTAATCCTCGAATCCGGCAATTTGTTCTATCACCAGGAGGGCGACCATCTGTCCCAAGGAGGTGTCGGATTTATCGTCCACAAGTCTCTCGTTAACAACGTTGTAAAGATTGGGAGTGTGTCGACGAGGGTTGCGGACCTTATACTCAGAATCACCGAACGGTAATCGCTGAAGGTTATACAGGTTTACGCATCAACCTCGGTACACGCCGATGAGGAGGTGGAAGAAATGTATGAGGATATCTCTAGAACAATGCATTCCTCCAAAACCCACTATACGGTGTTAATGGGAGACTTCAACGCAAAACTAGGCACAAGAGAGAACGGTGAGCTGAAAGTAGGGAAATTCGGAATAGGGCAACGGAACCCAAAGGGCCAGCAGCTGGCGAACTTCATGGAGAAAGAAGGACTCTTTATGATGAACTCTTTCTTCCAGAAGCGGCCCCACAGGAAGTGGACCTGGTCGAGCCACGACGGTTCGACAAAAAATGAGATTAACTTTATTATGACGACCAGACGACAACTATTCAGTGATGTCTCAGTGATCGCGAGGGTGAAAACCGGCAGCGATCACCGAATGGTGAGAGGCACACTGAACCTAAACGTTAAGTTGGAGAAGTCACGTCTAATGAAGTCAACGCTCCGTCCTTCTCGTGCTCTAATCCAAAGTCCAGAAACCTTTCAGCTCGAGCTACGAAACCGTTTTCAGTGCCTAGAAGATTGCAATACAATGGACGATATGAATGACAAGCTCGTGGAAACTGTCCATGCGGTCTGACGTCTGAGCTAAGTTTTGCAAGACCCGCCGCAGAAGAAACAAAAAGTCTCCGATCACACTCTAATCTCAATGGCTTTTAGACGGGGTATATAGCTGCAGTCTTCAGTAGATTTGACAGCGTACAGGCAACTGAACATACAGATCTCCAAATGCATGCGGCGGGACTTGTGCAACTTTAATTCTGCTCGTATTAAAGAAAAGATCGAGCAGAACCAGGGCTCCCAAGTCTTTGCAAGAGATCTGTCTGCCAGAAAGAGCCAACTGTCGAAGCTGAAGACCGAGTATGGCAGCGTCGTTTCCGGGACACCTGAGGTTTTGAGTGAGATTGAGAGGTTCTATTGGCAGCTGTACACATCATCGTTGGAGCCACACGTAAGTGTGAGTAACGATCCAAGAGCGAGTCTTATCCGACACTATTCCGATGATATCTCGGACGTCAGTCTGAGCGAGATTAGAATGGCTCTCCAGCATCTTAAAAACGGCAAGATCCCAGGCTGGATGGAATTACAGTGGAGCTTCTGAAAGCGGGTGGAAAACCGATACTTGATGTCCTTCAGAAGCTCTTTAATTCCGTCCTCCATGGTGGCACTACTCCGGAAAGGTGACAACGCTCTCTTGAAGAACTACAGACCGAGTTCCCTTTTGAGCCGCGTCTACATGCTGTTTTCGAGAGTCATTACTCCCGAACAAGCCGGTTTCCAAAAAGGCTTTAGCACCATATACCACATACATACCCTTCGGCAAATTGTACAGAAGTCCGAGGAGTACAATTTACCACTATTTCTGGCGTATGTGGACTATGAGAAAGCCCAAAGACTTTCAATCAAAATTACGTCGAAATTCGGGCGGTGCTGCAGTCCCTTCAGCGATGCCAAGTTGACTGTCGGTATATCGAAGTGCTGAAGTGCTTGTACAGTAGGGCTACGATGGCTATCCGAGTACAGAACCAGAGTACGAAACCTATCCAATTGCAGAGAGGTGCAAGACAGGGTGACGTTATATCCCCGATACTCTTCACCGCTGCATTGGAAGACGTTTTCAAGCTTCTGGACTGGTAAGGATACGGTGTTAACATCAATGGCGAGTACATCACTCACCTTCGATTTGCCGACGATATAGTCCTTATGGCAGAATCGCTGGAGGACCTAAGCACTATGCTTAATGACCTCAATAGTTTTTCCCAACGGATAGGTCTTAAGATGAACATGGACAAAACAAAGATCATGTTTAATGTCCATGTCACACCTATGTCGGTAGTTGTTGGTAGCTCTAAGCTCGAAGTTGTTGACGTTTATGTTTACCTGGGACAAATAGTCCGACTAAGTAAGTCCAACTTCGACCGAGAGGTCAATCGAGGGATTCGACTCGACTGGGTAGCGTTCGGGAAATAACGGCACATCTTCTAGTCAGGTATACCTCAAAACTTGAAAACGAAATTGTGCAACCAGTGCGTGTTGCCAGTGATGACATACGGAACTGAGACGTGGTCCTTCACTGCTGGCCGGATGAGGAAGCTCAAGGTTGCTCAGCGAGCTATGGAGAGGGCTATGCTCGGAGTTTCTCTGCGTGATAAACTTAGAAATGAGGATATGCGCAGTAGAACCAGAGTCACCGACATGGCCCAACGAATTAGTAAGCTGAAGTGGCCATGGGCCGGACATATAGCTCGAAGAACCGGCAACCGATAGGGAAAAAGGTTCTCGAGTGGCGGCCTCGTACCGGCGGATGAAGTGTAGGGCGTCCCCCCACTATATGGAGTGACGACCTGGTAAGACATGCAGGAAGTCGATGGATGCAGGTGGTTCAGGACCGTGCTTTGTGGCATTCCTTGGGTGAGGCCTATGCTCTTTAATGGACTTATGAAGGGCTGTTATGATGATGATGATGATGATGAACTAGTGGAATTAGTACTTTTGCCGTTGTCGTGATAATTGACGATAATTTATGTGTACATAGAGAACTGAAGACCATTTTTATGTATATGTTTTTTATTCCTTTATTCGTTTTTTCATTCCTTGGACTTATGAAGGGCTGTAACGATGATGATGAATAACTTAAAATCAATATATAATAATTTGAATTCAATGCAAGCGTTTTTGTTCCTTTTATGAAATCTTTACTCTTCATTGGGGCCCCCCAACAAATTTTGATACAGGGCCCCTCGAAGGCACGCTACGCCACTGGTCGGCACTACGAAAGATATCCATAAGTTTCTTAAATTATCGTTCTTAGGGAATCTGAAAAGCCGGTGCGTTTCATGTGTTGTATTGCAACCACCAACACAACACTTTTCGTATACCATTATGTTGGTATATGCAATATTCACACGAGCAGCACAAAAACAGAATATTTTAATAACTGAGGAAAATTCGCATTAATATTGGCGGCAATCAATCTATATCGATAGCTTTGACTTTTGACAAATGATTTGACATTGGCGTCTCAAAATGCTCAAAATGGCGTCCGTAGGCAGATAACAAATTGCGACGGTAGCGCCAAATGGCGTAGAATGGAACTAAGCTGTCACGGGCCTGGTTCCGTACCCAAAGAGTATCAACGGGACTCGTCTCCACTATCGTTCCGTCTGTCTGTCAGCAGGCTGTATCTTATGAACTGTAATATGTAGATACTTGAAATTTTTATAGAATAAAATAATATATTAAAGGACCCTAAAAAATCACGTTTATTGTATGAAGGCCATACAAGAAACGTGATTTTTTTTCTGTATTGATATGTGTTTTGTTTACAGACTGTAGCGAAACCTGGATTAACACGCAATAAAATGATGCTGTGTGTATGGTGGGATTGAAAGGTTATCGTTTATCATGAGCTTTTACCGTCGGGTAAAACCATCTATTCACATCTCTACTACCAACAAATATTGAGACAAGCAAGAAATAGAAAAAAAAAACTGCCGGCATTGATAATCAGAAAAAGAGTGGTCGTTCATCATGATAACGCCTGATCAAAAGATGAGTTATCTGTTTTAGACTTTCAATACACACTAACATTCCTAAAAATCAAATACAAGATTTTTTCTTGAGTAATTAAAACTGGTATAAAACTTTTAATCATTATTTGCTTTTGTTGTTTGTGTTCTTTAAAAGAAAGCTGTAATATTTAAGTTTATAATATATCGTTTCGCATGTTCTAAATAATTACGAATATTATTATTTTTTTTCCATTATAAATGGGATGATTAAATCCATGTTCCTTCAAATCGCTAGTATTGAATATATCAAATAAAACTTCTTGTCGCATTTATTTTATCATAAATCCCAATATTTCTACAGCAACGCGATTATGTCACTACCTACAAGATGGCAACAAGTTATCGAACAGAATCGACCCATATATATTATAATTAAATGTAATAAAACTTTAAAACAAAACGTCTTGAATTTGTATACAAAATACGAAGGAACTTTTTCCCCGATCTTATATACTAAGTAAAGGTGTAACAAAATATTACTCAATATCTTACCGGGGAAGGACCGCGCTCTCACAGAATACCAGCGTAAAATAACAGCTTAACGCTACTGTGTTTCGTATGGTTAGTGTAGAGAACCGGAGACCCTTTTTACTGGAAACGAGGCATTCCATCTTATTCTTTAGGGGTTGCAACGCATCTGCATTTTGATTCTTAACCGGTTCAGTGCGGGTGACACGCGAGGCGTGTCTTAAAAATCGCTCAAATTGCTTTTTTGAAAAATTTATCCAGAACAAAATATTCATTATTTTGCAAGTAGTTCATGCCTGGATATTTTGAAGAATTGAAATTTTCAGGAGTTGACAACCTTTTTTAACTTGTACATGGTACCGTTTTTACTTTATAGGTTTTTAAAACATGTTGTGGTAACATGTTCGCCGAGTACCGGGACAAACTTGTGTCTGAAGTCGAGTCTTTGCTTAACAAAGTCTCGGATTGGGGCCGACTAAATCTAGTCCAGTTCAATCCCCAGAAGACACAAGTTTGCGCGTTTACCGCTAAAAAGAACCCCTTTGTCGTATCTCCTCAGTTTCAAGGCACTCCCCTTGATGCCTCAGCCAGTATCGGAATCCTTGGCGTCGACATATCGAATTGTGTGCAGTTTCGTGGTCACTTGGAAGGGAAGGCCAAATTGGCCTCTAAAAAGCTTGGCGTGCTCAGCAGAGCGAGACAGTATTTCATGCCGGCACATCGCTTGCAACTTTACAAAGCGCAAGTTCGGCCCCACATGGAATACTGTTCTCATCTCTGGGCCGGGGCACCCCAGTGCGAGCTCCTTCCACTTGACCGCATCCAGCGCAGAGCAGTTCGAATCGTCGACGACCGAGTTCTTTCTGATCGGCTCGATACACTGGCACTGCGTAGAGATGTTGCATCTCTTTGCGTATTTTATCGCATCTATCTCGGGGAGTGCTCTGAGGAATTGTTCGGACTAATTCCAGCCGCTCAATTTCACCATCGCACATCGCGACAAAACTCGCGTTACCATCCATACCATCTGGATGATTGGCGGTCCACCACTGTGCGATTTAGAAGAAGTTTTCTCCCTCGCACGACTTCCTTGTGGAATCAATTACCACCAGCGAATTTTCCGGACCGATACGACTTAGGAACCTTCAAGAAAAGAGCTTACACCTTTCTAAAAGGTCGGCAACGCATCTGCAATTCCCCTGGTGTTGCGGTTGTTCATGGGCGGCGGTAGTCACTAACCATCAGGTGAGCCGCATGCTCGTTTGCCCCCTATTCCATAAAAAAAAATACTCTAATAAGAAACAAATGAACAAATAAGAGCACTCATTGCGATCGCTCACAAACTCAAGTTGTAAACAAGTTTCTAGAAAACAACTCTCCTGTTAAAAAAAAACAATGCCTTTATCTCTTTTGCTTAAAATGGTTGAAGTGCCGACTTATTACTATAATTTGGCCGAATGGACCTACGAAGTACCAAGTGTTCTTGTGATATGGTATAAGGTTTATTTTTGCTTGAAACAGTTCGAAACCGTTCATGCATAAAAAAAGTTCGCTAATAAATAGTCTTTTGTCAATCCGCCGCCGTATAGCGCCTGCGTTTTTTTCCTTTTGAAAACACTTGTTTTGCTATTCTTACTAATTAGACGTTTTCAGATCGACTTTACTTTTACATTTATATAACAATAAATAATTTTTAACATTTGTAAATATCAATTAATGATATACCTTTTTTTTCAAATTAAGGTTCTTCATTGTTTGATATTTACAAATGTTATTATTAGGTGAAAATTTAATTTAATAAAAACCAAGGTTTCCAGGGTGATTTAGCTGTACCTACTTATATAAATAATTTTTTATAACAAAAAATAGTACAAAAGGTTTGTAATCTCTTCATAAAAAAGTCACTTTCTCTCAATTTCAAAGAAAACGCGTAAAAAAAACACGTAGTTACCCACTAAAAACAATTATCCTTCCATTTGTAACTTGCCGCCACAGTCACAGCTAAAAGTTGTCGAAAATTGGTGCCGCAACGAATCGGTTAATCGAGGATAGATGTAGATGTCAATGGGCCACAGCAACTACTTACCATCAGGTGGACTGTGTGCTTGCTCATTTGTCACCCTGATCCTATAAAAAATCTCAGTCAGTTATTCCATTCAAAATACATTATTATCTACCGATTTTGTTATCGGTAGATAATAATATATCCACAGGTATGTATTCAATTTCGAATGAAACAGAAATAACACAAAATATTTATGTGAATATTATTTAAATAAAACAAATAATTGAAAGAGCACTAAAAATTTTTTTGTACATCTTTACAGTTTTCGGTTTGGTAACGCATGCTTGAAGACTAAAGGATTCTAAGTTAATATTTTTTAATCCCGTTCAGAGTCTGTAACCCTAAAAAAGAACGGACAAGACACTTTAGGGAACTGTTTACAATCAGCTAAACTTACATACGATGACATGTTTATTATTGCAAACATTTATTGCAACAATTTTTACGAAGAAACGAAAAGCGATGAAGTCAGCAACAGCCTTTTCAGTATTATAATCGGACAGCCATTTTGTCACCGGGAGCCTTTTATACATGAGACGTTTGTACCACGTGTTTCTTGAAACGGTGTTTGGACAGAGATGACATTATTTATTGCATCTTACCTGAGAATAAAGAGACAATTTTTAAATACTCAATGTAAAAAAAAACTATTTTTGTATAATACTAGTGATCCGCCCCGGCTTCGCTCGGGTGATTTCTGGATCTCGACAACAGCGCCGGCTACCGGGTTCAATTGTATTTCTCTTCTAAATCATCCAGGGACTCAAACAAACGCCCACAAAAAAATTCATCAAAATCCTTCGAGCTGTTTTCGAGTTTTAACTAGACTTACGGACAGCAATTGATTTATATATATATAGAGATTAAAGTAACAAACAAGTTCGCATGGTAAAATGTTACTACAACCAAGTACAAACAAAAGGAAATTCATGTGTATTGTCGTCTCTGATAAAGAATGAAGATGAATTACGAGTATGTACACATGTAATTATAGCTACTGTCTCTTCCATCAAACTGAAAAATAACACTGGAAGCATGACCGGTTGGCGACAGAAAGGGGTGGGAGGGTAGTACATATTTAAACAAAAAATGGGGTGATTTTACAATTTACGATGTACTATATTAATTTTTATAGCTGTAGTTTTTAATTAAGATATAAGACTACATAAGTTTATAGCATTGCTATTGAATGTTTCTCAAAAAGATATAAAACTCAAAGAGATACAAAACTCATTTAATAAAATGTTTACCTGTTTTTGTAAACACAAAACGCGCCTGCTATCTACCGCCTAGTTCAAAGTAAAGTGAAATAATGTTACAGCTGTAATAATATGAAACCATAGGTTTAGTTAGGATAAGTGTAGGTAGTAGTTTGGTAGAGCCACGCGGCTTTTGCTGTCGCACGGATGGGCCGGCTCGAACCGGGGTGGTACCACGACCTCACAGAAAACCAGCGTGAAGTAGAGGTTTACCTCTGCGTTTCGCTTGGTGAGTGCAGGTGGCCGGAGGCCCTTTTTACTGGGAATGAGGCATTCCATCTTAGTCCTCACGGGTGACAACGCATCTGCATTTTGATTTGTAATCGAGGATAGATGTAGATGTCTATGGGCCGCAGCAACCACTTACCATCAGGTGGACTGTGTGCTCGTTTGTCACCCTTATCCTATAAAAAAAAAAGGTCGCTCATCAATAATATCCTGAAAAAATAAATATTGAGCATGTAGAAAAAATATCCCTATAAAATTCAAAAGTACAACAATAGTTAACAACACAAATTCAAAACCAAAATAGGTTACTTACTGGAATAAAAAGTGTCAGAATCGCATTCGGCAACAAATATGTCTTCTTGTGCGTTTTACGAAAATAACGCGACTCAAAATGTTTCGAACATATGCGGTGAGGAGAACCTCAGGTTGCCATTCCTTTCTCCCAGTAGCTACAATCCACATATTTATATTATTTGCTTCTTTAGGAAATCTAAAATAAATAAATTATATTGGTAATTAAATTAAGGTTAAAAAAATTGTTCAGTCTTTAAGAAATTAAGGAATTTTTTTGCCAAGCACTGGTATTCCTGTAGTGATTATACAGAAAATTTGAAACGACAAAAAATAAATGGCAACCTTTAAATAAAAGAATGCTTCTTAATTTAGTCGTATAAAACGAAAAAAAGTTGTAGGTTATTTTGGTAATTTATTGTATATTTTCTGATAATTATACACTAGAGATAATGAAAATTAATCAGCTAATCGATTTTTATAGGCAATTTTACTTTAAATAAGCTTACTTACTGATGAAAGGTTGTTTGGTATTTTTCGTTCTGGTCGGTTTTACAACCTAACACACAACAACGCACGATAATTTCACATAAACTCTGTCTAAAACAAAAAACATTAAACGTCACGTAACTCAAACGTCAACAATTTAGCAAATAATCACATAAAACCACTAAAACAGTTGACGACAGCCGTTTGTTTGGAACATAGTATCTTTGTTCCAAACAAAGGAAATCGCGTACGGTGAAAGAAACAAAAAAAATTGTTTGACTCGCTCGCTTTTAACGTAAAACAGATAAGTGTGTTTCTCTCCCGCATTTCCTGTCATTTTAGTGACGCCTCTATAGTTCATTCTCTCTCTACGCACTAGAGTAGTTAGTTAGTTCTACTCTACACTCCATAGCTGTTACTTTCAGGTAGCGCGGTATCTAGTCAGAACATCAATGTAATAAAATTCATAAAGTTGCAAGTGCGCTAGCACTTCTTATTAGTTTGTGGTTGAAAGTATATTTTTCCTATTTGACCCAATAAAACAGCGTACTGCACTATACATTCAGTATAGAGCAATACAGTTCAACCATATCGTAATATGTCCCGTCACAATCACACACTGGTGCAACGTGAAGAACATAATTCCACGATAACACCAAAGTATGCAAACCAATAGCAACACCACCTATCTCAATTTAACACAGAGCAGCCTCTCAGCAAGAAAAACCATCTACCTTGCCTGCACGAGAAGAATCACCACAACAGATAACACGATACCATCTTAGCACCACTACTAAGTAGAATGACTTAGAATCTCTCGCGCTCGGCACCTACACTGAACACTGAACTTTATACTGCACAAACGAGCGGGATGTTTCGTGATTTACCCTCAACTTTACCCCGCCACTTATTGATTTGACGCTCCGCTAGTGACACTACCTCTCGCTCACTCGTTCCATCTAGTATTGCACAGACGCGCCGACAAGTTTATTTTTCCTTGATGGCAAAATAATCAGCATTGAAATGTCTCGGACATATTCTCGCATGTTTTGGTGATAACCAATGAGGGTTATCCATGACTTTTTCTGCCACCAGGCGACGCCACTTAAAAGTGAGGTATAATATTTGACAGGTTTCATAGCGGGGAAGTTAATTAGTTTGAAAAATGTAACGGTTAATGTTTATTTCTGTATTATTAGCTATATTTTACATTAATTAGATTAAAAATAAAAAAAACCAAGCCACAGATATTCGTATAATTTAAAATTTTGAACAGCCGACTTCAATATAAGTTATTAAGAATAACTCAAAAACTATTGTCTGACCTTGATCAAATTCATATATCTATGCTATAAAGAATCATCGAAATCGTTTCACCCAGTAAAAAGTTATGAGGTAACACACATAAAAAAAACAAGTGTGTATTAATATAATACTCTAAAAGATGATAAACTTTTATTTAAAACTAACTTCTCAATCAAATGACAATTAGTAATAAAAAACTTTGCCTCAGTGTCAACTAGCGACATCTGGTGAGCAGAACATATTAGCCCTCATTCCCGAAGTCAAAAAAGAACTAGGTAACAGACTCTACACTATAATATTCTTCTTTAGTTGCGTAATTAAATAAACTAAATTTTGGTACGTCTTCAGTGAGTAATGAAAAAATTATCGATGTCGGTCCGCAATCACATTACATATTACACATCACTTTTGGTAAAAACCCAAAAGTTAGCCCTACAGTGGTCGGGTGTATTATAATATTAATACACTTTTAAATAATATCATATTTCAAAAAAGTCACTTAAATGAATCTTTTAACACGTCAAGTATTAAAAGTTAATAATTAAAAATTTTGTACAGCCGACTTCAATATAAATAATTAAGAATAACTCAAAAACTATTGGTCTGACATTGATCAAATTTCTCTAAATCAGCTTTCATATAAAAAAGAATCATCGAAATCGGTTCATCCAGTAAAAAGTTATGAGGTAACACATAAAAAAAACATACGCGTCGAATTGAGTACCGTCTCCTTTTTGGAAGTCGGCAGAATTTATATATTTATATTTGACGTCCCGATGTCATAGTTAGGCCGGCTACCTTCAGTTTTTTAATATTAATTTTTGGACCGATCTACGCAGAAAGAGCTTACAGTATCTTGAAGTCTTGCAGTGGTATGCTTGGGTTTGGATTTAATTTTATTAATTACTAGCTGTGCCCCGCGGTTTCACCCGCGTCATCACGTATCGGAGGTGCGCGATATGACCTAGTTCAAGCATTTTATAATTGCAATTAAATATTTTATTTGACGGACTGGTAGTTCCAGAGATTAGCGCGTTTAAACAAACAAAAAAACTCTTCCGCTTTATTATATTAGTATAGATAGGATCCCAAGCAGAAGGCAGCACACATCCATCTTCTCTATTGAAATTAGTATGTTTTTTTAATATCAATAGCCTCGCGAATCATCCTTGGTAGAAATCGGTGTTCTTTTGCGAGGATTTGTGGTCTATCAAATCTTAATGTAATGGCGGGGACGATCTAGAACATGTTAACACACTGCAGACTTCCCGGAACGTCGGTGCTTCAAGTCAGCTATATATTCTATCACGCGGGTTTTAATAGATTTTTTTTGTTTGTCCTATGTAAGAGAGACCATCATATCCTTCTACAAGATGCAGAAGTGTACAAGCCGGATTGTGAATGTGGTCTAACATTGGGACGTCAAACACTTCAAGCCCCCCCGTGACCATGGGTGCAGTAAAGCATCGGAAACGTCGGGAATTAAAAAGTTAAATTAAACGCGATAAAATCCGTAAAAATTAGTTTCGTTTAATGTGTAGTCTTCGGGTAAATATAAGAAATCATTATTAATATGCCATTTTGATGTTATATTAATATGTTAAAGTTTTTTTCATTTATATTATTTGAATAAAAGAGAAGGTATAAATATTTTTATTTATTTAATTTAATTAATAACCGTTGACTAAATGTTACCTTGTTTTATTTTAAAAGTATTTATTAGTTAAAGTTGCTATTTTACGCCTTATTAGGTTTGACTACATATGAAATTCACGGGTGGCGCAAGTCGTGAGCTCGAACTCACTGGTGGGCGCGGCCAAAAACACGCTGTCTCACCTGGCATCGTGCGCGACAGAGATAGTATCAGTGATATGGCGGCTCTTCACGTTGGCCAACACAGTGGCGAATGTGTTGGCAGAGATATTGGCCAAGAAATTGTGATCGCGTCCACACGTTGGGAGGTCGTTCAGTTTGCTTCGGTTCAGGCCAATATGCGGACGAATTTATTAAAATGATTATTGAAGCGCTAACGGCTGCTGCGGTTTATTTATTCACAGCATACCACTATTTCTTTATTTAATTTTCACTATTTTTAATATAAATTTTTAATATTTCTTTATTATACACTAACGTTATACAGATAAGTAAACTATATAAACATTAACACATCTAGGCATAGGTATAATTAACACTTTTACAACTAAGGCCTGGAAAATATTCGAAGCCTGTCTATGAAACTGTTGTAAAATTTTATTAAACAAAACCTTTTTAAAAAGGGTAATTCTTATTATATAATTATAGAATAAAACTTAATAATAATAATAATAATAGTGAATAATTTATTTTGTCAAACATTAAAGTTACACTATACGATCAGTGATCGAGGTCACCTAGTAAGCAAAATAATGCCTGTAGCAGGTGACTTCGCTCTTCCATAGCTAAAAATTACAGTATTATTAACGAAGTAAAGTAACTAATAGGGAATAAAGACAGTAAAAACATGATTTTAGTATCCTACTTTTTAATTTGATTTTAGTATGCTATCTATAATATAGCATTAATACATCAATAAATAAATTAATACATCAATCATTACAACGTGAATGTGTATAAGATAAGGGTGATCAAAAAGAAATGGAAAAAAGAAATTTTATTTCTTGACGGCTCCGTGGCGTAGTGGCTAAGCAATGAGTTGCTGCCCTGGGGGCCGCGGGTTTAAATCCCGCACGGAACAAGTATTTGTATAGCCTGCACATAATTTCTCCGGGTCTGGATGTTTGTCCTTATGCAATTTATGTTTCTAAACTGCCTCCACAATACAGGAGAAAATCCTAGTGTATAATAACATTTTGTTTTTTAAATACTTGTGTTTTACAAACAATTTGCGGCTTGGTAGGGCTCTATAAAGAGAAAAGTTTTTTCATTGGTCATTGTTACTGCCGTTATGTAGAGACTAGTTACGATGCGTGCGTTTTTATCAAGACAAGTGACCCATCAAGATTGTTTTCTTAGTACCGACGTACCTACCTAAAGTTAACAATTTCGTGGCCACGACGCGGCGACGTTTTGTGAAATTTTGTTGTATTGTAGGTTGTAGGTATCTAGGTAATAACAGTAGGTACCTATGAAAATCCCACATAATATACCGTGTTTGTCCGCCGCAAAAGTCATCTAATAAATAATTAAACTGTTTTGTAATTATTTATTGATTATTTATTTATTTATAACACTTGCATTGACAGCCGTGGTAGCTCAGATGATTAGCGCTCGCTGTAAGTATCACATTACGCGAGCAACCGGGTTCGATCCCCGCCGGCACCAATGAAATTGTTGCAATTTTATATAGTAATCGTATATAGACTTTACTTTTTTTACTTTTATAATTATATTATATTACAGACGAAAATTTTTAAATTTTGTCTGTCGTCCAAAACGCATCATCTCTTTCAATTATATCAATTTCCATGCCGTCTTTTGTCTTTGGCGTCCAAATTACAAAATAGCAAAACTTTTCGTTTCGAATAAAACTCGAATAAGCGCGCGTCACCGCCCGTGCATGCTGCGTGAACGTCGGTCTCCCGCACCGAACCGGGGGAAACTATTCAGTGAGATGCACGATAATTCATAGTAAAACGCGCGAGTAAAAAAATACGAAACGGCCTTTGGAAAAAGGGGTTTTATGAAAAACCACTGCATTAATCAATTAGAAATAAAATTTATTGAATTCTTCGATAATTGAGCTTTGTCGTTACCGACTTTGTTTTGGAAATTTTACACTTATTTTATTACTAATTTACGCCCCAAGTTGTGTTAAAATTAGCAATAAAAACGAATCTTTGGTAGCTCGTAACTTTTCAATGACATTTTATTTTACTATTCTGTTTCCGTACATACAAAACTAATAATGAGACAAAAAGATATCATGTTTAACTTTGGATGTACACTGACAAATAGCGGAGTAATACCCTCCGAAATTTCTATGTAAATAATGTCGACTAGTGTAACCTTAAGGCGCAAACTGTAGGGTTAAGAAATAGTTTCGTTCACTTGTTTAGCAATTATGTTATTCGTTTATTCGAATTTCAACCTTAGCATTATGCGTTGTTGGTTGTAAAAATAATTTAATCTCGTGATGACGGCTGCGTGGCGCGGTGGCTTAGCAATGAGTGGTTGAGCTGGGGGCTGCGGGTTCGAAACCCGCACGGAACAAATATTTGTATGTCCTACAAATAATTGTTCCGGGTCTGGATGTATCATCATCATTACAGCCCTTCACAAGTCCACTGCTGAACATAGGCCTCCCCCAAGGAATGCCACAAAGCACGGTCCCGAGCCACCTGCATCCATTGACTTCCTGCATGTCTTACCAGGTCGTCACTCCACCTAACGAGGAGACTCTCTACACTTCGGCTGCCACTCGAGAACCTTTCTTCCCCATCGGTTGTCGGTTCTTCGAGCAATATAGCCGGCCCATTGCCACTTCATTTACGGCGGTCGAGCCACGCAGCAGCTTTTGCTGTTGCACGTATGGGCCGGCTCGAGCCGGGTTAATACCACGACCTCACAGAATACCGGCGTGAAGTGGAAGCTCTGCTTCCGCGTTTCGTCTGGTGAGTACAGGTGACCGGAGGCTCAATCCCATCCCCCCCCCCATCAACATTGTAGCGGAATTACATCATAGACTACCCCAGCAGGGTACCAGCACCCCTGGAGAGTTCTGGGGGGGGGGACAAAATTCCGCACAACACAATAACTGCTCGGGGCAAACTGAGCAACAAGACCAAGGCGACCTCTGCCACGCTATCCGTGAATTTCTGCAACATCAGGGGACTTCACTCGAACCTAAACGCCGTCCACTACCATCTCGAGACGGCGAGCCGGCCTTACTCTTTCTGACCGAGACGCAGGTGTCACTCCAGCTAATACTTCGTATCTCTCCTACCCGGGGTACAAATTGGAGCACTCCTTTGTGCCTCGGGCTGGAATTTGCGTATACGTCAGAGAGGACATCTGTTCTCGACGCCTCGGCAGTCTTGAAGGTTCGGACCTGTCCATCCCTTGGTTACGCGTAGACAGCGACGACCATCCGTGCGTCTACGGGTGCCTCTATAGGTCCCATAACGGTAATGCTGAAACAGACCGACTCATCGACCACGTCCAAATGGCTACAGATTCCTTGCTACAACAGGTCCCATCCGCAGAGATCGTGATCCTTGGCAATTTTAACGCTCACCACGCCGAATGGCTCGGTTCACGTTTAACCGATCATGCGGGGAGGATACGCTCAATGAACTCAATAGTGTCCAAAATAGTGTCTCCCAACGGATAACGGTCTTAAGATGAACATGGACAAAACAAAAATCATGTTTAATGTCCATGTCACACCTATGCCGGTAGTTGTTGGGAGCACTAAGCTCGAAGTTATTGACGAATATGTTTACCTGGGACAAACAGTCCGACTAGGTAAGTCCAACTTCGAACGACAGGCCAATCGACGGATTCAAATTCTCGGCAGACTTCGGGAGATTACGACATATCTTCTCGTTAAACATACCTCAAAACTTCAAAACTAGATTGTTTGACCAGTGCGTGTTGCCAGTGATGACCTATGGAACTGAGACGTGGTCCTTTACTGATGGCCGTATGAGGAAGCTCAAAGTCGCTCAGCGAGCTATGGAGAGGACTATGCTCGGGGTTTTTCTGCGTAATAGACTTAAAAACGAGGATATCCGCAGTAGAACCAGAGTAACCTACTTAGCACAAAGAATTAGTATTGTAACACTAGTTACACTAGCGCCCTCTAGTGTCAAGTAGCAGAACTAGGAGAGTCAAGATCCTTCCAGAAATTTCGGGACCGATATGTACTCGAACATTCTAGATGTCGCTACAGTAGACGGCTCTGGAAACTATCTGAGGCCCTATATAAAGCCGGTATAGACCACGACCGAGGCAATATTGAATTGGCGATACAAGACAAAACTTCGAAGCGAAACAACTGCTAACTTAAGTGATCAGTAGTACAATTGTGTTTTATTATTAGTGTGATTATAGATTGTAATTAGTGTAGGGTAATTGAAGTGTCAATTTTGGTAATTCAATCGGCAGTTTTTAATTGTCTCGAACCCCAAGCTCGTAACAATTGTTGTCAGAAGTAGGATCAAATCATGCCGATTTTACCAAAGGACGACACGGAGGGTATCCGTACCCGAAGTCAACGCCAGCTGGAGGCGGACCAGAGACGATTTGGTAATGCAACACCGCAAACTTCGGAAGGCCAGATGCTGACCACGGAGGCCGGCCCGTCAGCAGCTCCTGCATCTGCAGCACCTGACTTAGGTGCTCTGATGATGATGCTGCAGGATCAGGCTCGCCGACAGGAGGAACAGGCCCGTCGGTTGGAAGAGCAGCTGCAGCGCGGACAGGAGGAACAGGTTCGTCAGTTGGAAGAGCAGCTGCAGAGCGGACAGGAGGAACAGGCCCGTTGCTTGGGAAAGCAGCTCAAATGCGATAAGGAAGAGCAGATGCTCTTCATGTAGGACCTTCACGCTACCTTCGTTAAAGAGATAAAGGAGGTGAAGGATAGGGTTGCTCAACATGACAACCGCCTGTCGTAAGCCGAAACCCGAATCGACCAAGTGAACAATCGGGTTGACAACGTGATGGTTGACGTGAAGAAAACGCTGAACGACCTCAAAATTGGGGATGGAGTTACAGCTCCCGTGGTAGCTACAACACCTTCGCTACGTGGATTCAAAGTGCCACCGTTCGACGGGACTTCTTCCTGGTCGGCCTACAAAATCCAGTTCGAGGCTGTCATGAAAGCGAACGGCTGGAATAAAAGTCAGGCCATGACTGCTCTCACCCTAGGCCTGCGCGACCAGGCCATAACTGTTCTGGAAGCTCTCGGTAAGGAAGTGACTTACGAGCAGCTCCTTGAGGCATTGGAGGCGAGATATGGCGACGCTCACCTGGAACACGTCTTTCGTGCGCAGCTCAAAGATCGCGTGCAACGCAGTAACGAAAACCTGCAGCAGTGGGCCCTTGAGGTGGAGAAGCTGGTTCGAAAAGCGTACCAGTCTGTACCTGCGCTCATTGTAGGGAACCTGGTGCAGACATCCATCGATGGCATCCGCGACCTTGAAGTCAGAGTTGCTGTGAGGCTCGGGCACCACGAGACGCTTAAAGACGCCTTGACCCATGCACTGGAGGTGGAAGCCGTGCGGCAGGATCATCGTTCCCACCGCGTCAGGGAGGTTGCAGCAGCTACAGTTCGGGACCGCAATAACGGCTACAGCCCTAGGTGCTACGACTGTGGGGAAAGGGGCCATCTTCGATCCAGCTGCCCTAAGCGAACTGTAGAAAGGAAATGTGATCGATCTCGAGAGGGTAGTGCGGCTAATAGCACCGCCCAGCAACAGCAGGGAAACGAGTAAAAGCCAGGACTGCGGGGCGGGTGCTGGCTGATGTTAAAAGAGCCCCAAGGATTTTGATCTCACAAACCCATGATGGGAACAGCCTAATCATCAAGGGCGAAGTCAACGGAACGCCGTATGAACTGACCATAGACACTGGAGCCTCTCGCACGGTTGTCAGTTCCCAACTTATAAGTCGGTTCCTTGGGGACTCCGCATACAACCGAGAACGCATTAATTTGGTGACAGCCACCGGTCAGCGGGTGTGCGCTGACCGGTGGCTGTCCGTGGAGAGAAAGAGATGGAGTTGAAGCTAGGCAACATGATTTACCTGCATAATGTCATAGTGGCTGATATAATGGACAACTGCATCCTGGGCCTAGACTTTATGAGGAAGAATTGTTGTGAGATCGACGTTACGCAAGGTGTTTTGAAATGTGGATAAGAGGAACTTTTTGTGGAAGGGGCGTTACCAGGGAATGTGTATAGCCTTAAGAAGATTGTTCTTCCGCCGAGATCGGAAACGATTGTGACGGCTAGTCTTCCTCGGAATCCTGGGCAAGCTCATCGTTGTGTACTCGTGGAAAGGGTAGACAATGACCTTCCATGGACAGTGGCTCGAAACTTGGTCAGAACCACCGACATCTCAGGAGTACGTGTGTTGAACCTTTGTGATCAGGAACAGATTATAGAAAAAGGCACATTGGTTGGTACTAGTGAGGAAGTGAATTGGTTGCGTCGGTGCCAATATCTATCGACTGGGACCCCCAGCAAAGATGGACAAACGAGAGTGACCACACTTTTAGAATACTGTCGCAGCGTTCTCTCCCCGAATGAAATGGTCAAGGCGAAGAAGTTGTTACTCAAGTACGCCAATGTTTTCTCGTCAAACGAAGCTGACATAGGAAAGACTGGCTTAGTTCAACACAAAATAAACACAGGAGAAGAATTGCCTATTCGTCAGCGGCCAAGAAGATTGCCTGTAGCACGTGAAAAGGAAGTGGAAACCATGATTGAGGGAATGGTGAAGGATGGTGTTATTGAACCTTCATCTAGTCCATGGTGTTCACCTGTGGTGCTGGTAAAGAAGAAGGACGGCAGCATGCGGTTTTGTGTTGACTACCACTGCCTGAACGACGTTACGAAGAAGGACAGCTATCCCTTGCCATGAATTGATGACACGCTGGACATGCTCACAGGCGTAAAGTGGTTTAGTACGCTGGATCTGAAAAGTGGTTACTGGCAAGTTGAAATTGACCCTAAGGACAAGGAGAAAACTGCATTCTCCACAAGAAAGGGCTCCAGGAGTTGCTCCAGCAACGCTTGAAAGGTTGATGGAGCTTGTACTTACCGGGCTAATTGGAGATGCCTGTCTGGTCTACTTGGATGACATCATCATCGTAGGCCGTACCTTTGAGGAACACCTTCAAATCCTGGAACGCGTGCTCATGAAGATTCAGAGTGCCAACCTCAAGTTGAGTCCGAAAAAGTGCTCACTATTCAAACGGCAAGTTAGCTTTTTGGGGTATGTCGTGTCGGAAGAAGGTATCCGCACGGATCCAGAGAAAATTGCCGCTGTCAAGGAGTAGCCGGTTCCAAAAGACAAGACACAGGTTAGGGCATTTTTGGGTTTGTGCTCTTATTATCGGCGATTTGTGAGGAACTTTGCAGATATAGCCAAACCTCTGCACAAGCTAACAGAGGAGAAGCGACATTTCTGCTGGGATGAAAGTTGCGATATTGCATTCCAGGAGCTCAAGAACCGTCTGTGCAAAACACCTATTTTGGGGTACCCTGATGCGGGCAAGGAAATAATAGTTGACACAGGCGCAAGTGATATAGGACTTGGCGGTGTGTTGTCTCAACGGAATGGTGATCAAGAGATTGTGATAGCGTACTTCAGCAAGTCGTTGTCAAAGCCGGAAAGGAACTATTGTGTCACAAGACGGGAATTGCTTGCTGTGGTAAAGTCCTTGCAGCATTTTAACAAATATCTTCTGGGGCGAAAATTCCACTTACAACCCGACCATGCTGCACTGAAATGGCTATTGCAGTTTAAAAATCCGGAAGGAGAAGTTGCGAGATGGATTGAACTACTGCAGGAATACGACTTTGTGATCGAACATCGCAGCGGGAAATCTCATGGCAATGCAGATGCATTGTCAAGAAGACCTTGCCCTGAAGATTGCAAGCATTGTACTAGGCAAGAGCGTAAGGAAGTGGTATCTGTGAGGATGCTCAAGACAGACCAGCTCAGCAATGAGTGGAAGGACAGCCTACAACATGCACAGCAAGAAGATTCGGACATTAAGCCGATTCTGGAGTGGATGAAGGCCAGTGCTCCTAAGCCCAAGTGGAGCGACGTCTCAGCACTGAGTTTGACCACGAAAAGCTATTGGGCCCAATGGGACAGCTGGCTGATTCAGGATGGTCCTGTGCCGTAAATGGGAAAATGGTCGGGAAGACAGATGACATTTGCAAATGGTTGTCCCTAAGGCTAAAGTACCGGATGTTCTACAGCTGTATCATAGTGGTTGTTCAGGAGGCCACCTGGGAGTTAAACAAACTCTACTGAAGATCCGAGAACGGTTTTACTGGGTCCACTGTCGTGACGACGTCGAGGACTGGTGCCGCAAATGTACAAGTTGTGCGGCTGTAAAGGGACCTCAAATTCGTAGTAAAGGCGCATTGAAATTGTACAATGTTGGTGCACCATGGGAGAGGATAGCCATTGACGTTGCGGGGCCGTTTCCGGAAAGTGAAAGTGGTAACAAGTATTTCATGGTTGTGATGGAATACTTCACTAAGTGGCCAGAAGTCTTCGCCATTACAAATCAAGAAGCTTCAACAGTTGCAGATAAACTAGTTCATGAAGTCTTCTGTCGTTTAGGAGTACCTTTAGAGATTCACAGCGATCAGGAACAAGGAGGAAGGAATTTTGAGTCTCAAATATTCCAGGAAACTTGCAAAGTTATGGGTACTCATAAAACACGAACAACTTCTTACCACCCACAATCTGATGGAATGGTAGAACGATTTAATCAGACATTGGAAAGGTACTTGGCAAAAGTTGTGGAAAAACGGCAACGAGACTGGGACAGGCACATACAACCGTTTTTGTTGTCATTTCGAAGCGCTGTTCACGAATGTACATCAGTGACGCCAGCTTTCGCAAACCCAAGCTCGTAACAGTATGCTGTTTTTATAGGAGGGGGGGGGGGGGGGCAAACGAGCATGCGGCTCACCTGATGGTAAGTGACTACCACCGCCCATGAACAACCGCAACACCAGGGGAACTGCAGGTGCGTTGCCGGCCTTTTTTGACGCGATATGCGTTCGTGAAATTTGGGGACTGGAATTAATCCGAACAATTCCTCAGAGCACTCCCCGTGGTAAATTCGATAGAAAATGCAAAGGGATGCAAGTTCCCTAAGCAATGCCAGTGTATCGAGTCGATCAGAAAGAACTCGATCGTCGATGATTCGAAGCGCTCTGCGCTGGATGCGGTCAAGTAGAAGGAGCTGGCACTGGGGTGCCCCAGCCCAGAGATGAGAACAGTATTCCATGTGAGGTCGAACTTGCGCTTTGTAAAGTTGCAAGCGATGTTCGGGCATGAAATACTGTCTCGCTCTGCTGAGTACTCCAAGCTTTTTATAGGCCAATTTGGCCATCCCTTCCAAGTGACCACCGGAATTGATTGAAAGTGACCGAGGATTCCGATGCTAGCTGAGGCAGCAAGAGGAGTGCCTTGAACCTTAGTTTCAAGATAGATACGACAAAGGGGTTCTTTTTAGCGGTAAATGCGCAAACTTGTCTTGTGGGGATTGAACTGGACTAGATTTAGTCGCCCCAAATCCGTGTATGTCCGTGTATAAAAATATGTAAGATTCAATTATACTTTGCATAACTTTGAGACTTCGAGCACAGCTTTAATGAGCTTCAATATGCATCGCTCAATCACTAAAATGATAAAAGGGAGATTATAAACAAATTAATAATTGTTGCAAAATTTGTACAGTTTATTAAATTTAATTGATACAGAGAATACTTTGAAGTACATAACGTACCATATAGGTAGTGAAAACGATTTTTGTATTTACAAACTAAGTACAAGCATATTATGTATTTTATTACTCTATGACCAATGTCAAACATATAATATTCTGTGGTCGAACAGTCCGTACAGGGAAGAGATTGTCACCAAATAGTTATAATTAATTTCTGACAGACTTTCTGAATAAGCACTGAATTTTATGTGATTCCAAATGTTCCCCTTTCAATAGTCTGTAGACATCATGTCAAGGCAAACAGAGTTTATTTTTTATTTAGTAATTGTATATTAGGGTGTTACCATACCAATTGATCGATGCCATTGATCAATATCGATCGATTGGTGTTGTAGCTTTGGCTGATCAACGGATACTGGTCGATAAAACGTTGTTCAATCATCGATCGACGTCGATCGAAAATTAATCGATGTGGTTGCGGAATTATAATCTGTATCTTTCAAAATGTATTCAGAAGAATACGCGTTATTGTTGTCCAGTAAGATCTTGCTCGTATTATTTTTACGGAGACGCAAATCGTTTTTTAAGGCCAGAGATCGACGTAGACTAATCCATTCCACCATCGTCGATACCATCGATCGACGACTGTTCGATTGGTGTGGTAACCTTTAGATATGTGTTTTATAAATTAATGTACAATTAAAAGTGAAATACAGCTTGCTTAATATAAAAACCTAAAAATTTTATGAATTACGGTCGAATATCGACCACTAAGCGACCAATATTCCAAAACTGTGTAAAATTTTGCAGTAGATCTACAAATATAGTATATAAATAAAATAACGAGAAGAGAATTATACAAAAAATAGCGAATGATAACTGACTAAAACTGCATCTAATATAAAAATAATAATGATTTACTTAGGCAGTGTAGACATAGGATTACACAAGGAAAATAACAATTTATGTAAAATTAAAATAGCCACCAAAGTTGGCATTAAACATTTTTTACTAAAATTAAATACACTGAAGATGGTTCAGTCCTCAGGAAACATTTAACATAATGTCACAAAACAACTTAACTTTAACAAGATTTTCTATAATTTTAGATATCCGGAGGCCATTATTTAAGAAAACATGTTTTAATCTACATTTTATTATACAAGTGGTGTTCTTTATTCCGTGCACTTAATCTTAAGTTTAGTTGTAAAATATCAAGAACATTAGTAACTCTAGTTAATATTTAAATACGATTTTTTATATAAATAGAGACGGAGTTAAAAACCTGCAATAAATATGAATTAGTGCTAATTACCTCGTAAAATTCAAGAGTATTGTCTACAAAAATACAATCGTAAACGAGAAGTTCATCTAACTTCGGAAACATTGAATTCTGTATAACTCTCTTTAAATTAAAAAGTATACAGCCTACAGTCGCTTAACTACAGCAGTGTGATTGAGTAACTCTCAGATTCATTTTGATATTTAAATTATATTGACCACACACACATGCGCGCACGCACGCACACGCGCGCACCTACTCACAAATATATATGTGCGCGCGCACGCACGTACGTACGTACAAACACGCTTTAAAAAAGTGGGGTCGAAATCAAAAGACCTCTAAATATTTAGAAATATTTAAAATTTGGATTACGACAACATCCAAAATCAAAGTGTGCAAAAGCAGAGGTTCCGTGGCGCAGTGGCTAAGCAAAGAGTTGTTGCGCTGGAGGCCGCGCGTTCGAATCCCGCACGGAACAAGTATTTGCATGGCCTACAAATAATTGTTTCGGGTCTGTGTGTATGTTTGTCCTTGTGCCATTTATGTTTGTAAACTGCCTCCACGACACAGGAGAAAATCCTAGTGTGTGTGGTAACGTTTTTTTTAAAAGAAAAAAAAAAGTTTATTTTAAACATATTTCAAACCTAACCTGATAAAAAAACTTACATTCCGCCCGATAGCAAGTGGACACCTGCAGCCAACTTCAAACTAAGAAGACTAGTTGCGTTGTTGCCACCTTTGAGGACTAAGATGGAATGCCTTACACCTTACAGACTGTGATTATTTAGGTTCTCTATACTCTACAGAACGGAACTCAGCAGTGTAGGCAGTGCTTTTTGGTATTAGAAATAGGTGAAAGACTGGTACCCACGCAGATAGACCCCACAGACAACAATGGAGTATTTTATTCTGTACTTATTTATACTGTATTTATTTCTTGAAACCATGAATTATTTACTAAGATATTAGGCAGTAAGAATACTTTTAAACTTCTGAAAATTACGATACTAAAAGTATTAAAATAAAGTCTAAGCCGTAATAACAATGAATGAAGTTTTTAAAATATTCTAAATGACTAGTGTTTAGTACTCACGTGTTATGATATCGTTTACAATTATATAATTATAGAGACAATTTCTTTAATAGCTTTTTAGAAATCGCTAGTACCCTTTTCTACAACCATCTTTAAATAATTATCGCCGCTGCATAATCAATTATCTGTGTTCAGTTAATCTTCGTTGTGAACATTAATGTACATTCTTATTGAAATCTGACGGAACGCGTGGTTTTACGAACTTAATTTAAATCATTTTGTTCATATTAATTTTAAAAGTGATTTTATAATGGTAATTTCCGTAAGTACCGTCTTATTGCAAATGTGTATGTATAAAGATATATAATGTATTAAAGAAACATAACCACAACATTATCGTATATTGACTCTGATAATAATGTATAACATTAATTTACACACATACGTATTTAAAACACGATTGTTTAAGAATGCACATTCAATCTCACTAAGATAACATGTTACCATAGGTGTGTTTCATACCGTTCAGGTCTTTAGGTTTTTTGCTAGTTTAGCCAGCTTTATTCAATAAAAATTGCTTAGAATGAAAATAATGCAGTGTCATAGATATTATTACAACAGGGGCGCTTTATGGATTCAAACATTAGAATTTAGGCCACGACGGTATCAAAACTCGAAATGTATATAAAAGATATAAGTACTAGAATAAATCTTTCATATTCTTTACAAAATCTTATTTTCAACTTTTACACTGCATGACACGTACATATATGGAATTACATCGCACAGCCCAAAGGAAGGACTCCGTACATTTCTTACTCAATTATCCCTTCAAAATAATTGAGTTAGCAAGAAATATTCAATTCGAATATTCATTTTCAATAACCCACCACAATGTGGATAAAATTCGAGAAATAGATTGTTTTGTACAAAAATTCGCTAAGAAATTTAATACTATTTATTTCACGATAAGGAAACCGTGCACGCTAGCTAGGAACTTATCGAAGTTGTCTTGAAAACGTATTTTGTGAGGTCTATAACCGTCAAAGAGTACTCCGTTAGTTAGAAGTCTAAAGGCGTCCTCCAATCGCGGAACGTTGGCGGGATCATTGGCGGCAAAAGCTTCAATAACTTGTCGGGCTAAACCTTCTAGAAGGGAAGGCTTCACGCAAGTCAATGAATATATCGCTGCGCCAGCGGCTGGAATCGAATCGGGCGGAATCTCCATCTTTATTATGAGCATCAATAATAATTCCGCTAGTGTTAACAATGATAGTGAGTATTGATCGTCCTCCCCCATCATTTGGGCTTTGTTTGACAGTCCAACTATTGTTTCGCAACATAACGTCGACACGTCACTAGAGACAGCTGTCAAACCGATTCGGAGAGCTGCGATCACCATGTTGAAGTCTTCGATGGGAAGGATAGTAAGCTGTAAAAAATAAAAATATTGCTACAGATGAACTTAATAATAGCATCTTTACAACTATTTGACATAGTTATGACTCGTAACAACTGGACTTAGCGTCACAAACTGAGCTTTAGCTGAATAAAGCGTCTCCCACACACAAACGGCTTGCGGTGGCGGCTAACTGCGAGCCGCGACTCTAGACGTTGCAATAACACTTCACCGCGGCCGGAGTGGCGGCCCGAAGCGCCATTCGCTGTGGTGTCTGTGCTGCGATCAGACGTCAGTAAACATGACAAACCGTGACGAAGTGTTATTATATTCAGCAATATTATCATATATTTTGTTTTAATCCTATTGGATATATATCCTAATGGATAATTTTGTACTGTTTCTATTAAAATCTCTGAATATAGCACTATTTTTCACGCGGTATACGCGGCCCGTTGTAAAAATTTGGTGCGTGACCGCGCTGCGGTCACCGACTGGCCGCGTGCTCGCTAACACACGCGCGTTGGCAGAGGGGCGGAGCGTGCGGCCGCGGCCAGCCGCTCGCAGACCGCGCCATGGCCGCACGAGTTCGCAGCCTCACTTACATTGCAAGCGAATACAACTGGCCGCCATCGTGGCCGCCACCGCAAGCCGCGCATGTGTGGGAGGCGCTTAAGAAATTTACAAAAACCTCTTATTAAATAATAATAATATTAACTGAATTTTTATGCATATGCCCATAACCTTTCAAGGCTAAGAAGGATGAATTCTTCGATTCGTACATCAAGATCAATTTTAATTCTTTGATGTACGCCAGTGGTGATTTCCTGTAGTTAAACCTATTGCTAGTTCATCTATTAGATCCGTTTTCGACGATCACATTGTCTAATCTATTAGAGTTCTATTGACTTCATTTTATGATATGTATTACCTAGCTTGAACAGCACCCCCGTCCTCCCTCAATTGCGCGAATTATCCCCAATCACCACTAAACCAAACACCCCTACACCAGGAAAGACACACCACCGTCGATAATACGACACATGTTCCGCCTCTAAGCTAGGTATCATCAGGAGAAATAGACTCGATGGCTTACCGCTAAGTGACTTCTAAGTTACATTCAAAGGTACTGACTGAGCGTTATCGATAATACTGTGCAAGAAAACGCAATTTTCGCCATCAAATTAAGCAAGAGACATTATATTATGGCTTTAAAACTTTAAAAAGCTCTGAAAGAAGATGTAGTGACAAAAATTGAGAAAGGTATGCTTGAGGTGGTTTGGCCATGTCGAGAGAATGAATGAAGAACGTTTGACGAAAAAGGTGTATAAGGCGAGTGTGAATGAAAGTGGTTGGTAGGGGTAGACCCAGGCGGACGTTTCTAGATCAAATCAGGGGCGTCTTGAAAAAAGGCCAGGTCAAGAGTACCTTAAACCAAAGAGCATGTATGAAGGGAATAATGAAAGTGGACGAAGCGAAACAAGTATGTAAGGATTATAGCAAGTGGAAAGAAGTGGGTTTCTGCCTACCCCTACGGGAAAGAGGTGTGATTATAATATGTATGTATGTATGTATGTTAAAACTTTCGTGTGGTATCGGGGAAAGATTCACAATCAGTGACTTGCAGCTCCGTACACATACTTCCAAATACCATAACATCCCTTCTGAAGCATGCAATTTTTTCTTCAGGAAAAAGCTACGATTGTAGTAACATTTAGTAATGTTTCTGTATACCATATCATACATCAAGAAAATGTGAACTACGATCTACGAGTAGATCGATCGTAGATGTAGTTCACATTTTCATGACGCGCGATATGCGCAAAAGCGGTCTTTCTGTTTTTTTCTCATCCTCGCACGTAAGAATGAGCTTGTCTGTATGTTTGTTTAAATAATATTTAGGATACAAATATTGACACAATCGTCGTAGGGACTGAATGAACAGTAGGATTGTCACCTTCATCAACCATTCTTACAGTTGTAACGACTTTAAAAGTTTAAATTTATTTTGCATTTTTAATATAATTAATAGAAAAAATAAATATAGAAAAAAGAATAGAGGGATATTTTTTTTAATTTACATACTAATATGCAGCTATTTTCCGTTACTATTACAGCCCATTAAAGTCCACTGCTAAACATAGGCTTCCCCTATAGATTACCTCATTTGTCATAGTCGCCGCGCTTGGCAAACGTTTTTTAATTTTTAGTCGCTATTAGGAAGATGTTGCTGCCTATCTCCTGACTTGTTTCTTTTGTTGTCTCTTACGATACTCTTACGTGTAGTTTTTGCAGCTATTTAGTTGTTATATATATAACAACTAAATAGTTGCAGAATATATATAATATCTGCGATATGACGATAATGGGTCCTGCGTTTTTGGTACATTTCGTCTAGCAGCCCCCCCCCCCCCCCCCAACGGCAATGACACTATTATTCAATAAAGTATCGAATATCGCTATGCAACTGTTTGTATAACCCAAATTGTGTTCTACTAGCGTTATTAACGCAGGTGAGTGCATTCAACATGCGTTCTAATACAAAATGTAGTAAGGATAGATATCGAAATATTGCAGGATGCAAGAACGTAAGTGTTCTAATTCCATTGTGTCGTAATTATTGCATTGTTGTGTAAGATAACATGTGTTAGAATATAGTGTTTCAATTATTTAAATAATATAGAGTCACGAAGCATTGTTTGAGCTACGAATGTGTCGGCTCGATCGGAGTAGGATCACGCTTCTTACAAAATACCAGTAAAATAACAGTTGAATGCTGCTGTGTTTTGTATGGTGAGTGTAGAAAACCGGAGACATTTTTTACTGGAAACGAGGGGTGACAACGTACCTGCATTTTGATTCTTAATCGAGGATAAACGTAGATGTGTATGGGGCGCTGCATTCATTTACAATGAGGTGGAGTATGTGGTGGTTTGTCACCGTTAGTGTATATAAAAAGGTTTACCTCCTCGGCGGCGTCAAGGTCTCGCAGCAGTCGGAAGACGCGCTGCGCCAGCGCGGGCAGCGCCAGCAGCGCGGGCGACACCAGCGGCAGCAGCAGCCGCAGCCCGCGCGCGCACGCGCCGCTCCCCCCGCGCCCGCCGCGCCCGCCGCGCCCCTCGCGCCCCTCGCGCTCGTCGCACCCGCGCTCGCCGCACGACAGCCACCGCACCAACTCCATCAGGGCCGTTGTATCCTGCGCCATGCAAACGACACTCATGCGATCACGACCATCGCAACAACTCTAAAAAAGCCGTTATATCCTGCTGAATGCAAACAAAACGGCTATGACGACAACCATCGCACCAACTCTATAAGAGCCGTTATATCATGCAGGATGTAAACAAAACTGATGATACCACGATATGAATACGGCTGTGGTCACATCACTTCATAAATAAAGTTCGATAGAGACTCCAAATTTATGCAATTATCGACTTTTGGTTATGAAAAAGATGCCCTAAATAGAAAAGCTAAATTCAAATAATGTTATTTTTCAACGCATGACGCAAAAACTCATATAAAACAAGGTTCCATTAACCATAAGGAGAAAAGAAAATCTACATGTGTATTGTATAATATGCTCTCTTTGTGTTCATTTTTGTGAACGGGCAATGAACAATATTATGAAGAAATACACTCAAAAGTCAACAAGATATATTTATTTCATTTAAAACTCAAACGGATCAATAATAAGTAAAGTGGAGGGTTAATGTCAAAAAGGTAAAATGAAGTTAGAGAAGTGTAACGACAGTTGCACGATGCTTCACGATTACACAAGAATATTCCTGAAATCTTATGGAATAATTTTCGATATTCCAATAGAAATTACAACGATGTATAAGAAAAGCCTCTTCAACTTAGTCTAGTCATAATGAATGACGTAAAAAACACAATACTCAATCTCATAAACTTACATTTATAATTATTAAGAGGCGTATTACAAAAAAACGCGAAATTACAAGATTTTCTCGTCGAAATTGTATGTTTATCATTCGTTGCTTGAAATAACAATTATTTCGTAAAAATAATTCATTTTCTCTTCTCAAAAAAGCTCAAAGCAAATTTTAGATAACTTTTAGGCAAAAACTCTCGAAGACATGATTTGGGAGATCTAATTTGTAGATTCTATTGAATATCGACCATCAAAAAATATTTTTATCTTCCAAATATACTTACACTACTACACTTTAATAATTGTAGAATACATTTTCGTTATATGCCTTTCACGTTAGAAAAAAAATCGACATAATTCAAAAAACGACCAAAAAAGCTACGATACAAGCCTCTATATTTCCGAAGTTCTACATCATTTAAACGTAAAATTTATACCAAAATAATCATTAACATTTGTTTAAACTATACTATTATTTTTACTTTTTATATCGTTACTATTATATTTTAATTAATTAAATAAAAGTACCATATATTTCACTGCACCAGCCATCTGTGACCACTATCGCGCGAGCGCTTGTCGAGGTTGAACCTGCATCAGTTGATTTCGCGCGCTGCGTCGTTTCGATACTATGCAATTACGGCAATCGACAAACACTACGGAGTGTGCGTCGATTGCCTGCGTGCTAGAGCATCGTAAACTACGACCGCAGTTTTTGATCGATCGGTTTAAAACTATTTAGATATAATTATTAGTTATAATTTGGATCGCGTCTCTTCCATTAAACATGGTAGGGACAACAAGTTTGTAGCATTGGCACAATTGAGCAAGCAAGAAAATATTATTATAGAAAAATGTGGTCTATTAGCGACCTAGATCATTGTTATTTAAGGGCTTCACCTAATGATTTATACATTGACGGTCTTATTGAAGTTACATGTCCTATTGACTTTCGGAATAGATTTTATAGAACACGGCCTTTCGACCAAAAAAAAGTTAAAGGTTATAAATTCAGTGATTCAAGTGTAACATTAAATCAAAATAATGACTGGTTTTACCAAATCCAAGGCCAGCTTCATTTAGCAAATAAAAATGTCTGAATACTTGCCATAATATGTACTGGCCCAGATTATGCAGTAAAAGTACCTAAAATTTACAAAGATGACCAATTTTAGATTTTCAATATGTTACCCAAGTTACAAGCTTTTTATGAAAAGTGTGTACTTCCTGAAATTATTGACTCGAGAAAAGTTTGGACAATGCCGACGCAGCAATTATTTTTATAATAAAAAATATGGTAATTGACTGTAAGTACAGATTAAAAAAATATTAGTTACATTTGGTTGTTTTATTTATTAAAACAAGTTGCAACCGTACTATTCTTTTATTTATACCACTATTCTACCGGTAGTAGACATAATCGATTATTAACATTCGATTACGGCGTAGGAATTAAAATATTTATGTGTACTTATTTTGACACAAAATTTCATAAATAATGAAAAATATATCAAAATGATATATAATAATGAATAATAAATTATATAATAATAAATTAATAAGATAACATTAAAATGACACACCTAAAAATTTTCCATCCACTGAAGTCCATCCAAAGAAAACTTTGTATTATGGAAGATCAAGATCGTTTAATCGCCATACTCATAGTATTATAGTGCGAGCGAGCGAATAGATATGAAAGAAAGTATCGGTCGCGTAGCTCGTCGCCCGCTCGGTGCGTAAAATACCTAAATTTGCGAAACGCCGAAATGTAAGAGGGCTCTTAAGCCTTTTTCCCTTGGACATATTGTTAATAGCGATTGTTCTAGCATTTTGGCGTTGAGATAGGAAAATTATTGGATCTTCGGTCAATAAATACTTAAATACACCACAAGCGTTCTTAATACTGCATGAACAATTTTTGCGTAGATTTCTAGTTCTAGAAAGCATAGTTTTAGCCTCTAGTGCGTGCGAAATCTCCAAGCCGCCTAAGTGTTCCGTAAAAAGATGCTAAAATAACTTATTAACATTCATGAAGAAAGATAATGATTCGCACTCTCGGTAAGTTACATCGATTTATATATCTTTAATTAATTTGTCGTAAAATAACTACACAAAACAGCAATATAATAATTTGACGCTTGAACTACACGGGCAATATAAAATATAATAAATATTATAAAATTTAATTTAATTTAGGGCATATAATAAAATTTAATTATACTTACCATTTTTGTGGTTTTGTGGTAAGTAATAAATAAATTTTCATTTTAAAAAAAATTTAACTGATTTTCTTTACCACACTTACCTCATAAGCTTCTTCTTCTGCATCTTGTGGAATGCTCGAAATTTTTCCCGAATTCCATCTAGCATATACTTCAAACGTCGTATTGCAAATATCTACGAATCTGAAATAACAACTTTTTTTGCATTTTATACTTTTAAAAAATCTGTGTTATAAATCTATAATCTTAATATGTGAAGAAAAAACTTTGTATCCTTTTTAAGCATATTGCGCGCACGGATATGTGTGAGAGTTTATATGTACAAGGAGTAATCATCTCATAAATGTTTGAATTTGTAATGTTATAATTTTTTAAACATTTTATGAAACTCATAAAATGATTAAAATAATTTTTGACAGGACGTCGCGTGTCAATTGTTTTATCCCTAGTTGAAATTCGTCGTCCGTAGCAAAAATGGAATTAATGCAAAGATTTTAGGACAATGATTTCTAATGATTTTATAATTTCATTCTCTCGTGACTTGAGACTATATACTTGCGATGACTGAGAAAGTAATTAAAGAAAACCAGCGCATCACCATGAGACAATTCGAGAATACTTGCGCATTGGTATGAATTAAATTCAAAAATCAATGATTTGATTAGAGGTTTGACATTAATTAGAAGAGGAAGAGGTTGTGATAGCTTTCAACCAGCATACGAAAAACATGGCACTCAGACCAATGGTGCTTATGCATTCAAAAATGATTTGAACAAACGAAAAAGTGTTTAAAATTTAATGAAGAATACTTTGAAAAGCTATTATATTTAATATTAGTTTACCCACATACAATCTAAAAAAAATCATGAATTACGGTCGACCACTGGGCGATCACTAGTGTAATATTAATACTTACTTATTGACAGTGTCTCGTTGCTGCGAATGCATTGCGTTCTTTGCACTCTTCGAAAGAAAATTAAGCGCCGGCAGCACCACTCCAGGATAGTTGTGATATTTGAATATGATTCCAGGAATCTTATCTAAGGCACCAAATAACATTGTTAGTTGATCGTCCATCGTCCCAAACTGAAAACAAAATATAAATACAGTAATATACTGATAATGAGTATTTCAAATATGTACGAAATTTCATCCAAACATCTGTTGAAGAGAGTGCGCAAGAATGTAATGGATTCCTTCTTCTCCCTTCCACCACCTAATAACCAGATGCTCGGCGGACCTGCACTTTATTGTTGTCGACGTTCGTTATGCAAAAGAATGTATATTACCAGCGTCTGCCTTTCCATTCGATTACAAAGGGAGTGAGTACAAGGCAAGAAAGTGTATAGGCTTATATAAATGTGGATATCGTATTTTAAAAGCAAACCTATTGACCTTTCACATATTAAAGATGTATTTTTAGTTTTTAAAAGACGTTGTTTGGACTACCTCCTACCAGATACGTCTCGGCTGACAACCATTGTCCTATAAAAGAACATAAAACAACCAGGAGCATCAGTCTACATTGGAAAGGAAGAATCAACTTTAGTCCGTTCGCGTTAAGAAAATAGTGAGTCATCAGTGCAACTACAGGGTAAAAGTGTATTCACAGTGGAGTAAAAACTCTTTTTTTTTCCAACATTTAATTAAGTTTAATGGAAACAATTTTTCTTAAAATTACTTAAATCACTAATCAGTATCGCTAGATTCTCCAGTTACATTAATTATGAAAGAATTTTGTTCTGCAAGTTCCATAATGTCATCCAAATTCCAGATGGTATTTTCTTCGCGTATCACGTGGTCGCAGCACTTCTTCCAACAATTAGCGTCTATTAATGCTATTGCGTCATCTAATAATTTTTTTATGTCACTCATTTTGAACGTGGAGTTATTGGCACCAACATAATTTTTTATTTGGGCCCAAACCAATTCAATTGGATTAAGTTTGCAATGGTAAGGCGATAGGCGAAGAATTGTAATGCCATTACTTTTGGCAGTCTCATCTATTAAATATTTATTATATTGTGGGGCGATTTCGGCAACTTTCATTAATAATTCTTTTTTTAAATAAGTCATGTCCATGGATTTATCTTTGCTTTGCAGCCAATCTATTATTTGCTACTTGTTCCAGCTGGTTGTTGATATTTTTTCGACTCTTACCGAATGATAGGGAGCGTTATCCATGACAACCACACTTCCTGGTTCTAACTTAGGCATTATATTAATAAACTATCCTGTTTATTGAAATCGAAACCAAGCTCGTGCATTATTTTATGAAGTGTGGTACGTTTGAAAACAGGAATATCTTCGTCAGCTTCGCAAAGTGTCATGATTTTGTCCAATGTCGGGTAGTCGTTATTTAAATATATTGAGTGAACTTTTCTCCTTATTGCAGATTTGTCTAGTTCATCTAATTTATCGACCGTCGATAGTCGAGCTCTTTTTTTCACGGGTGATTTTAATGTGTTAGTATCCTTTTGTTCTTTAATAATTTTATAAACAGTATTTTCGGACACACCACATGCACTTGCTGCAGTGGTATGTCCGAAGTGCTTGCAGTAATAAAAACAGCAAACAACATTTAAATCACACAGTTTAAAGTACTTATAAACATTGTAAATTACGCGTCTCTCTCCGCTATGGATTATTGATCCACTTTTATTCTTACGAATAGGTGAGGTATTCATTTTCAAAATTTAATGTTGAAAAATACACAACCGTTTCGTTCGAAGGCCTGACTTCAACTGGTCACTGTGAACTCGACTTTCTAATTTCTTGCATTTTAATTGGCTGCGGGGCGTGGCCAGGCCGGCGGACAACGATGACTCACTATTTTCTTAACGCGAACAGACTATAGGTAAGTTTTAGAGTGGTTGGTTGATATATTTCGATAATTAATAGAATCAGGCGTTACTTTGCGGAAATCCATTATAATGGGGTTGTTATAAATTAATTTGCTTAATTCCGCGTAAAGAAAGAAAATTATGTGTCCTGTCCAGTTTTAAGGGGGTCTCCCACCCTCCCTCAATCGCACGCACTATACCAGTCGCCGTCAATCTCAGCACTACCATCCCCAGCACCACCACACTAGCCACGACACACCACTCTCGAAAATACGACACGTGTTTGCCTCTACACGAGGCATCCTCAGGTGAAGTAGACTCTGCGGAGGCTACTTCACCTGATATATTTTGGTATCATTTTGTATTTACTTAAACGGTTCAGTGCGGGTGGCACGCCAGGCGTTCCATCGATTACTTTTGTGTGTGGTGTATGACACGCGAGTCGTGTCTTTTTTTAAAATCGTTATAACTCGCTCAAATTGCTTTTCTAGAAAATATATCCAGAACAAAATATTCATTATTTTGCAAGTAGTTAATGCCTGCGGCTTCGTTTCTGGATATTTTGAAAATTTGAAAGTTTTAGGGGATGACAACCTTTTTTTAACTTGTACATGGTACTCTTTTTACTTTGTGGATTTTCAATCATGTTGTGGGAAAATAGTCTAATAAGTAACAAATAATAGCACTCATTGCGATCGCTCACAAACTCGAGTTGTAAATAAATTTCTGGAAAACAAGTCTCCTGTTAAAAAAAAAAAAAACAATGCGTTTGTCTTATTGTTTAATTTTACTTAAAATGGTTGAACTGCCGTCTTATTACTATCATATAACCGAATAGACCTACGAAGTACCATGTGCTCTTGTGATATGGTATAAGGTTTATTTTTACTTAAAACAGTTTGAAACTGTTCATGCATAAAAAAAGTTCGCTAATAAATAGTCTTTTGTCAATCCGCCACCGTATAGCGCCGGCGTTAGTTTCCTTTTGAACACTTGTTTTGCTATTCTTACTAATTAGACGTTTTCAGATCGACTTTACTTTTACATTTGTATAACATTAAATAATATTTAACATTTGTAAATATCAATGAATCATAAACCTTATTTTTTTTTCCAAATTGAGGATCTTGATTGCTTCATATTTACAAATGTTATTATTAGGTGAAAATTTAATTTAATAAACACCAAGGTTTTCCAGGGTGATTTAGCTGTACCTACTTATATAAATGATTTTTTTATAAAACAAAAAATAGTACAAAAGGTTTGTAATCTCTGCATAAAAAAGTCACTTACTCTCAATTTCAAAGAAAACACGTAGAAAAACACGTAGTTACCCACTAAAAACAAGTATCCTTCCGTTTGTAACTGATGTTTGATGTCAAATAAACTTAATTAGGTCTAAACAAGTGAAAAAAAGCATAAAAAAGAACATTACTTTTACAGATGGCTGATGGCACAATAGTGGCGTTTGACACGCCAGGCGTGACATTAAATATTTGTTTGCCGCCACAGCTAAGAGTTGTCGAAAATCGGTGCCGTAACGAATCGGTTAACTGTACATATTTCTTTTAATGATTTCTTATATTTTCGCGAATAATACACATGAAATAAAACTAAATTTACGGATTTTATCGCGTTTAATTTTAACTTTTATAATTCCCGACGTTTAGGGCACGTTACAGCACCCATGGTCAAAGGGACTGAGGTGTTTGACGTTTGACAAAAAATAATAATTAAAAGTTGAAGATCAGGACCTTACCTCAAGCATTCCTTCAGAAACACCAAGGAAGCAATCGAGCGTATCAGCAAGCATGTTTCTGACGGGCTCCGTGTCAGTATCCATGTTTATCAGGTTCATCAGCTTTTGTTGTAGTGCTGCTGTGCTGGCTAACAGTCGGTTTTTCGCCTCGCCTGTGAATTTTATTTCACATACAGTAGTTATGAACATGAACAGAAACAGAAACAGAAACTTTTTTATTCAATATAGATTATAAATAATACTTATTGAAAGTCACTCTTTTGTATAATTACCACTGGTTCGAAAAAAAAACCTCTGTCCTGGGAAGAACCAGCAAGAAACCCAGCGGGACTTTTTTTTTTAAATAACAGCTTACAATCATGTATGTTACACAAATTAACAACACAACAAATTAGAAATAGCTTGGGAGCGATCACCTCACTTCCAGGGGTTATTATCATCTATAAATTCTTTAATATTATAATAACCCTTTTTATACAAACTTAGTTTAATAAAGTTTTTGAACTTTGAGCAGGTCAAATTTTGTATATTTTCTGGAATTTTGTTGTAAAAGCGTATACATCGCCCCAAGAATGAATTACTGACTCGATGGAGTCGAGTAACTGGTACTACTAGCTTGTGTCTGTTCCTAGTATTTACAGAATGAATATCACTTATTTTTGTAAAACTACTTTTATTTTTGTGTACGTACATTACATTTTCATAAATGTATTGAGAGGCCAAAGTTAATATATTAATTTCCTTAAATTTTTGTCGCAGCGACTCTTTAGGCTTTAAATCATAAATTGCTCTTATGGCCCTCTTCTGTAAAACAAATATAATTTCAGTGTCAGCTGCGTGTCCCCATAGCAAAATACCATACGACATTATGCTATGGAAATAGCTAAAGTAAACTAGTCTAGCTGTTTCAACACTAGTTAGACTTCTAATCTTTTTTACGGCATATGCTGCAGAACTAAGTCTGCTTGCTAGTTTTGATATATGGGGGCTCCATTGAAGCTTCGCGTCTAGTGTGATTCCAAGAAAAATGGTGGTATCTACAAGACTCAGTTTCTCCCCATTTAAAATTACATTAGTATTTAATTGTTTGACATTTGGAGTCATAAATTTTATACATTTCGTTTTAGTGCCATTTAAATGCAAATTATTAACATTGAACCAATTTACTAATTTAGATATAGCATTATTTACTTCGTCATATTTTAGCAATTGTCGACTTAATTTGAAAATTAAAGAAGTGTCATCTGCAAATAATACTATATCATGGTTATCTCCTACTATGTAAGGTAAGTCATTAATGTATACAAGAAACAGAAAGGGGCCTAGAATTGAGCCTTGAGGCACGCCCATCTGTACCATCGACCCGGAAGAACTCATACTGTTAATGACAACTTTTTGCGTTCTCTTACTTAAATATGAAATAATTAATTTAAGAGCATCACTTCTTACACCGTAGTGTTTAAGTTTCCTGATTAATGTTTCATGGTGAACACAATCGAAGGCTTTGGATAGGTCACAAAATATACCCAAAGCATCCTGTGAATTCTCCCATGCATTAAATATATATTTAATCAGCTCAACACCGGCATCAGTTGTCGAGCGACCCCTTATAAAACCAAATTGATTTTTATGAAGTAAATTATTTATATTAAAGAAATTTAACATTTGATCAAGAATAATTTTTTCAAAAATCTTACTAAGTGTTGGTAGTACAGAAATAGGTCTAAAATTGGCGGGGTCTAATGTACTACCAGATTTAAATAAAGGTATTACTTTACTATACTTCATTAAATCAGGAAACACACCAGATTCCATACTAGTATTAAAAATAACAGCTAAATGAGGCGCGATTGTATCTATTATAGACGCAATAACTTTAACAGAAATCCCCCACAGATCCGCAGTTTTCTTAACATCAATAGTTTTAAAATATTTTACAATATCTTTTGATGATACTTTATGAAATGTAAAATTCTTTGTACACGCATTTACATTTTGTTTAAGTAATGATTCGGCGACCGCAGGAGAAGAATTCAGTGACTTAGTGGAACTTAGTGAACTTAGTGGACTTAGAACAAACTTTATATCGATGTTAGGGTTTAATCAGTCTTTAAGGCCCGTATTAATAAACGTTACTCAGCTCAAGTACACGCACTTGAGTACAATCTTGAGGTTATGATCTTATTAATAAACATATTTTAAGATGCGGTTCAGGTTTACGATATCAGCTGAATGCCACACTGATTAATAAATTAAACTTGAGTGTCAAGTGTGTGTACTTGAGTGCAAGTCACAGAACACTATTCCTAAGTACAATGTTTTGAGATACTGTTTTTATGTGTTTAATAATTAGCAACGATCTTGAGATGCTAATATCGTAATGAGGGAGGAGTATCAAATGATTACGCACTAGAGTTCGTCGTTGAGTAACGTTTATTAATATGGGCCTTTATGTACCACCCTCTTACCTATTTTCACTAAATGGCAGTGCTTGCACTGCTGTGTTCCCGTATGGAGAATATACAAAGTTGGTATAATTACGGGCCATAAAGAATTCCATCTTAATCCTCAGAAGTGACAACGCATCTGTAGCATTCTTTGTTTGTAATAGGCTGCATATGTCTATTGACTGCAGTAACCAAACTTGTGTCTGAAGTCGAGTCTTTGCTTAACAAAGTCTCGGATTGGGGCCGACTAAATCTAGTCCAGTTCAATCCCCAGAAGACACAAGTTTGCGCGTTTACCGCTAAAAAGAACCCCTTTGTCGTATCTCCTCAGTTTCAAGGCACTCCCCTTACTGCCTCAGCCAGTATCGGAATTCTTGGCGTCGACATATCGAATAGTGTGCAGTTTCGTGGTCACTTGGAAGGGAAGGCCAAATTGGCCTCTAAAAAGCTTGGCGTGCTCAGCAAAGCGAGACAGTGTTTCATGCCGGCACATCGCTTGCAACTTTACAAAGCGCAAGTTCGGCCCCACATGGAATACTGTTCTCATCTCTGGGCCGGGGCACCCCACTGCCAGCTCCTTCCACTTGACCGCATCCAGCGCAGAGCGGTTCGAATCGTTGACGACCGAGTTCTTTCTGATCGGCTCGATACACTGGCACTGCGTAGAGATGTTGCATCTCTTTGCGTATTTTATCGCATCTATCACGGGGAGTGCTCTGAGGAATTGTTCGGACTAATTCCAGCCGCTCAATTTCACCATCGCACATCGCGACAAAACTCGCGTTACCATCCATACCATCTGGATGATTGGCGGTCCACCACTGTGCGATTTAGAAGAAGTTTTCTCCCTCGCACGACTTCCTTGTGGAATCAATTACCACCAGCGAATTTTCCGGACCGATACGACTTAGGAACCTTCAAGAAAAGAGCTTACACCTTTCTAAAAGGCCGGCAACGCGTCTGCAATTCCCCTGGTGTTGCGGTTGTTCATGGGCGGCGGTAGTCACTTACCATCAGGTGAGCCGCATGCTCGTTTGCAAAATTTAATAAATTTCGTATATCCCTACTATTTTATAAAACGATATTAAATAAAATAATAAATACAAAAACTCTCCGATCACACTCTTAATCTCATGGCTGTTAGACGGGAAATGAAGTTGCAGTCTTCAGCAGATTTGACAGCTTACAGGCAACTGAACAGACAGATCTCCAAATGCATGTGGAGGGACTTACGCAACTCCAATACAGCACTTATTGAAGAAGCGATCGAGCGGAACCAGGGCTCCAAAGTCTTTGCTAGAGATCTGTCTGCCAGACAGAGCCAACTGTCGAAGCTGAATACCGAGTGTGGCAGCGTCGTTTCTGGGACACCTGAGATTTCGAATGAGATTGAAAGGTTCTATGAGCAGTTGTACACATCATGGTTGGAGTCACACGCAAGTGTGAGTAATGATCCAAGAGCAAGTCTTATCAGACACTATTCCGATGATATCCCGGACGTCAGTCTGAGCGAGATTAGAATTTCCCTCTCAGCTGGAATCGCTGGAGGACCTAAGCACTATGCTCAATGAACTCGATAGTGCCTCCCAACGGATAGGTCCTAAGATGAAAATGGACAAAACAAAGATCATGTATAACGTCCATGTCACACTTATGCCGGTAGTTGTTGGGAGCACTAAGTTGTTGACGAGTATATTTACCTCGGACATATAGTCCGATTAGGTAAGTCATACTTCGACCGAGAGGTCAATTGATGGATTCAACTTGGCTGGGCTGCGTTCGGGAAATTATGGCACATCTTCTCGTCAGGTATACCTCAAAACTTGAAAACGAGACTGCACGACCAGTGCGTGTTGCCAGTGATGACATATGGATATGAGACGTGGTTCTTCTCTGCTGGTCGTATGAGGAAGCTCAAGGTCGCCCAGCGAGCTATGAAGAGGGCTATGCTCGGGGTTTCTCTGCGTGATAAACTTAGAAATGAGGATATCCGCAGTAGAACCAGGTAGCCGATGGATGCAGGTGGCTCAGGACCGTGCTTCGTAGTATTCCTTGGGGGAGGCCTATGTTCAGCAGTGGACTTGTGAAGGGCTGTAATAATGATGATGATGATGATAAACTTTCATATACATTTAGTAAAAATCTGTTATTTTAACATTACAAACAGAATTCGATTTTATTTATTTGTATTTTTCTAAAATAAAAGTATCTTAAGTTACTCCCTATAACATCAGCTATCTGCCAGTGAAAGTCCCGTCAACATCGGTCCAACCATTTCTGAGATTAGCCGGAAGAAACAGACAGATAGACAAAAATTTTAAAAATTGTTTTTTTATTGTTATTAGTACCGTATATACTCGCATATGCATTTAGTAAGAAGCTGTTATTTTAACATTACAAACAGACACTTTAATTTTATTTATTTGTATAGATAAACATGTTATAAAACCTACCATCTGTAAAAGAAGCCACTCGTGCAAACACTCTATGTAACTCCTTCCTCGACTCTCCTGGTAGATTACTACCAGAAGCCTCCCACGCCACTAAGGCCATGAACTCTTCACAGCTTGCCAACTGGTTCTTACTGTAAATAATTAAAAAAAATTTTTTACAGTTGTCGCACGAATAGCTTGACTCAACCGGGAAAGGATTACAGTCTTGCATACTAGCATAAAATAGCAAACCTTTTACTGGAAACAAAGCATTATATCTTAGTCCTCAGGGGTGACGACATATCTGCATTTTGATTCTTTATCGAGAATAGATATAAAAAAATCTATGGGCCACAGCATCCACTTACAATCGGGTGGACAATGTATGTTTGTCACAATTACTTCTATTAAAAAAGATATCAAAAAACTGACTTTGGGTAAATCCATTCAGATATAGCAAATTAAAATCCGATTAGCAACGCTGCGCTCGTCAGGTATACCTCAAAACTTGAAAACGAGACTGCACAACCAGTGCGTGTTGCCAGTGATGACAAATGGATCTGAGGCGTGGTTCTTCTCTGCTGGTCGTATGAGGAAGCTCAAGGTCACCCAGCGAGCTATGGAGAGAGCTATGCTCGGGGTTTCTCTGCGTGATAAACTTAGAAATGAGGATATCCGCAGTAGAACCAGGTAGCCGATGGATGCAGGTGACTCAGGACCGTGCTTCGTGGTATTCCTTGGTGGAGGAATATGGATATGGATGCAATCTTGAAAATAGAAGAGAGTAGGCAGCAAGCTGTTAAGACAAGGATGATATTGATTCGTATTAAATTGCGAAAAACACTGTTGGATGTAGCCCGGTTTAACTAAGACTTCAGTATGTTTGTCTCAACTCAGGCCTCTCAAACTTTGAACTGCAAAGCGTTTGAAATAGAAATAGATTTTGTTTTATTCAATATAGATTATAAATATCTATGTTTAATTTACCACGGGTTTGGAAAATACCTATGTCTTAGGAAGAACCAGCAAGAAACACAGCAGGACTTGAAAAACCAGTTTAAAGTCATATCATGGTACACAGTTACTGTTAAACTCATTAACTATTAAAATCGAAAAGTCTGAAATTAAAAATGGGATAAATTGAACACCTTTAAAATTGATTTTACTCTAATGAAAGTAAGGAAACTAACTTAGGATGTGCATTGGTGAGGTGAGCCAGCAGTTGTAAGGCATGCTTGGCAGCTACTGGCTGGGCCGCAAGGTGCTTCAACACGACGCTAGAACGCTTCGCCAGCCTCTGAACTACCCATGCCGCTGCGGTCGACTCCAGTCTAAATGCGCACTCTATTACTGCTGACATCTGGAAAATTTTTAGACAAACAAATATTTATAAAGTTATTTGAAAACGTAATACGGAAATGGTATTTTTTATTTCAAAATCGTGCCAAACCTACGTCCGCTTAATCAGAACACGTATCAAAGTATTTTTTCAATGTTCTAAGCAATACCTTTTCACTTTTATAATAAACAATTTAAAATAAAAAAATTTGTACAACCGACTTCAATATAAATTATTAATAATAACTCAAAAAATATTGGTCACACCTTGATCAAATTTATATGGCACCACATGTAGAGCACCAGCTTTCAAATAAAAAAGAGTCATCGAAATCGGTTCACCCAGTAAAAAGTTATGAGGTAGCATATATAAAAAAAACATACATTCGAATTGAGTACGGTCTCCTTTTTGAAGTCGGTAGAAAAATTATAATAAACAAGAACACCAAGTGGAAGCGAGCATGACAAAGACAGATCAACAAAGGCCACGCCCACTGATATAACCTTATTTAAAATACTACGTCTATGTGTGTATGATGTTTATTGAAGGCACTCGACATACTTCACTATACTCCGCTGGATCCAGCATTAAGTAAGAATTGGCCCATATCTTCAGCAACCATGATATGGTCGCGGAAAGTTCTGGGCTGAAAACACTCCCAAGTCCAGCTTCCAAAGCCGCGCATTCCCATTCGCTGATACGTAAGATGGCGCCGACTAATCTGTTAAAAATAAATCAATAATCAAATGACTCTAAACAAAAAAACAAGTTTCTTGGTTTATTTAAGTATATGGGGTTTAAATCTGTATGGCGCAAGTAGATATTATTTTATACTTTTTATTCCATTTCAAAAACTTCGCATATATAAAAAAAGATATTTAAATAATTATTTGTGTTTATTTTAAAAGTTACTGCCAAAAATTCTATGCGAAAATTTGTTACAATTTTCCTTTTATTAAAGCCTTTTCAGTTTGCAATTTTAGACCTGGATACACTCATAGCAAATGCGGAGCCAAAAGTCAACTTATGTGTAATAAAATTTATCAATACGGATTGGTTAAAATAAGAACCCATAAAGCACATTGCAATCAAGTACGCTGACTATGTACGAGGGGAGGTCACAAAGTTCGCGGAATGGCGGGGTTGGCGAGGCTGAGTTTACTCATTCAAGTAGGCGCTAGTTGAGTGACTCTTTGTTAGTAAATAATACATAAAAAGTTTCAGGGTAATGCCCTCCTCCCTTATAAAATCCTCCCTTAAGGAGAATGAAAGGGTCGTCCCGGTTGCTAATAAAATTGGTCTTCCCCTACATATTAGCAACCAAATGAAAGCCAAGAGAGCTACTTTCCGGAGAGCCGGCTTGCTCTCCTAGCTCACAACCCACCGACCGGTCCCACATCCAGACAGTGAAGGATGAGGTCCGCCGCCGGAACTCACCGCCCACAGCCTCTGACCCTATCATTGTGTCCAATAATGAGATCTCATCCATCATCAAAGGATTGAAGCCCAAAAAGGCTCCGGGCGCGGCCCTTAAACATTTTCCTGAGCAGGTGTTAAACTCTTTTAGCTATTATCTTCAACCTTAGTTATTTTCCCACCACGTGGAAAGAGGCAACTGTCATTGGTTTCCCCAAACCAGGAAAGCCTCACAACCTCTCCTCCAGTCATCGTCCCATCAGCCTCCTCAAGGCCATGGGCAAACTCTTTGAACGAGTCATCCTCACTCGCATGAGGCTCTATCTGTTTCCCACAGACGGCGACCCTCTTATCATCCCCCACCAATTTGGTTTCCGAGCGAAACATTCTTGTCCCCAACAAGTTCACCGTATTGTGGAATATATCCTCAGCGATTTTTATCCTCGTCGTCATAAGACCATCGCGGTCTTTTTCGACATAGCAAAAGCGTTTGATAAAGACTGGCACGAAGGCCTTATTTACAAACTCTACAAAATAGGCCTCCCTGGTCGTCTTGTTCGTCTCGTGGCCTTCTACCTGAAGGATCGTAACTTTCGTTTTAGACACGAAGGCACGCTCTCCTCTCAGAGTCCTATCATAGCCGATGTCCCTCAGGGCTCAGTGCTTGCCCCTTTGCTATATATCCTGTTCACCAACGACATTCCCATCCCGTCGAAAGGTGTTCAGCTCTTCCTCTTTGCAGACGACACTGCCCTCTACTGTACAGGTATCTCACTACCTTTCATACGGAACAAAATCCAAGCCAGTTAATGACTTAAGAGATTGGTTCCAAAAGTGGCGTATCGATGTGAACCCGGACATACGACCGCCAAATTCTTAGGTGTCACCCTTGACACGAAGTTCACCTTCAGGTCCCATGTCAAAAGAGTAACTCGCAACGCGCGCTTTTATCTGAGTAGGCTCAACAGTATGCTGGGCCGCCACAGTAAAATGTCCCTGCGAAACAATCGAACCCTTTATATGGCCTGTATACGACTAATTATGACTTACGCGGGCCCCATATTTGCCCACGCTAATTCCAAAATCATTAACGAACTCCAAATAGCTCAAAACCATTTTTGTTGTGTGGCTACGAACGCACCCTGGTACGTCCGTAACGCCAACCTCCACCGAGACTTAGAGCTCCGTACAGTCCAACAGTTCCAAAAATCACTCTCTGAGAACATTTTCAAAGCCTCAGAGTCTTACCCCAATCATCTCATTCGTGAGGCAGCTTCCTATGCAGCCCCACTTCCCTCTCGCTATCGAGTCCGAAGACCGAGAAACTCTCTCTCGGACCCTCCAAACAAGCTTTCGGCCAACCTAAACCGCCTTCTGGCAGCTCAGGCCGAATCTTCTCCCCGCCCTTAATTTGCCTTAGCTAGGCTCCCCCTCGGCGGCTTGTCGCCACCTGCGCCCCCTTTTCCCAAGAGGGTCGCTTCCGATTCGACAGAAAGGCCACACCAGCCAATGCCAGTCTCACAGGTGGTGTTTAGTGGGTAGGCACTTAGGTTTCGTAGTGAGTCCTACATAACCACGGCAGCCGGCTGTCGTGGTATGCTTAGAGCATTCATCAGCCTTTTCATTGCTTCTTGGCGCAAAAAAAACAGGCTAATGGGGTCATTAGCGTTTGAGTTATCAACGAGTAAACAAGTGAATCGGGAAGAAACTAGCCACTATGAAGAAAATTGAATATCGCGCCGTCATTAAGGTTCTCACCAAACAAGGAAAGGACGCATTAAACCATTTTGCTAGAGATGTCAGCTATTTATGGGGACTCCGCTACTGGGAAAACCGTGATTTATAAACGGCATACCCTTTTCAAACAAGAGAGGGACTCCATTGAAGACGACCCCCCAACCTGGATGGCCGATTGAGGCTACCTAGACAGAAATAATCGAAAAAATGAAAAAATTGTATCGGAAGATTCCCGTCTAAAGAAAAAACAGCTTGCAGCATTAGTGGAGTATCGGAAACAACCATTTTAAACATCCTACATCAACACCTTGCGCATCAAAAACACGACCGCGTCGAAAGTTGTCGCGAGTTTTTGGACCGCTGTGGAGAGCAAAAGAAGAAAGGTGTGGTCCGAATTATAACTGGCGATGAAACTTGGGTTCACCGTTATAAACTTGAGCTAAAGCAAGAGTCGATACAGTGGCATAAAAAGGCACACCCTCTCCTAAGAAGTATATGGTGTCTCAATCGACCGGAAAGATCATAGCGACGATCTTTTGGGATACAGAAGGTATCCTTTTGATTGATTATAAGGAACGTGGTGTTTCCATAAAGGGAGAATACTACGCTTCTGTACTAGATCAATTAAAAGAAGCTATTAATGAAAAAAGGCGTGCTCTTTTTGCACGACAATGCGTCCGTTATTTGTTTCCAAAAATGAAGAACTGCGTGGGAAAATATTTAGGACGATATTGAAGTGAAGTCGGCAATTTCCGTCTATTTTGACGCCCAAGACAAACCTTTTTTTTTAGACTCTTTTTTTATTTCTTTATAAGTTCTTTGATAGATCTAACAAATGTATTAGGGCTAAGGGAGAATACATTGAAAAGGAAAAATCGAAATAAAATGTTTCATAACTATTGGAACTCCCCTCGTAGGCACGTAATAAATCTTTCTTCTGGTTTTCGCCTGAGATTTAAGTAAATTACGTCTGGGATAAATATTATTACAATTTTTACACGAAAAGTAAATATTTAAAAAAAACGAGCAAACAAAGCATGACCTTTAAATTTTCAAATAAGTTTCAGTGTAGAACAAATTAAAAAAATTCCTAACATCATTGACTTCTAATATTACTAGCGTAAGGACTAATCCGACCTGCGTGGTCTAATGCCAATAACACGACTCAGTCGACAGTGGTCGGCGCGTAGGAGTATCAGCGTGTCATAAACGTGCCTAGTTTTGTGGTAAAGGTTGCAAAAATTACAATACATAGTAACATGGGGTATCGTATTAGCAGTAAATAGCCTTACATTAATTTTATTGCAATTATTTTAAAAACACATTTTTAAAGTTTTATTTTACTACCGAAGTCCGCAAGGGCAACTATTGTGTGGCCGGTTCCGTTACCAAGGTTACGCCAGGGATGGATTCAGACCCTCAAAAAATATTGTACGTCGAAAATAAAATTATACTATTTGTCCAAAATGATACCACGTTTGACGTTTCTTGTTTTTTTTCCAGGGTTTTGACGTCACGCGTCTATAACGCCGCTTGGTATAACGAATTTCAGCATGGTCGACCAACTATAGAAGATAAAAGATAAATAAAGACGTGGAGTCTTTTGACGGCTATTCCGAAAGGAAACATGCTCTAGCAGCAGTGAGAAAATTTCATTGGAGAAAAAAGCCCAAATATGTTCACACGTATGATACATGTGACAGGCACTCCATTCTCGACAATATTTAAGGCGAATGCCGTCGCAAGCAGTCACATATTAGGCCCAGCAGTCCTACCATACTCTTTAAACCAAAAAATGTAGTAATAAGTAGGAAAAGATGGTACCCACCAAGAGTATGTTAGTAAGTTTCTTAGGTAGAATGGGCCCTATCATCCAAGAAGAGAAAGATAATAAAATTGTATTTAATACGTACTTTATTATAGGATCAATGTTCTCTGGAGTAGTGGTCTCGCCGACTAAGTACCGTAATGATGCGTCTATGTTGGCATTTTCCTTTATGCTATATTGCATTAACTCTGGTGGTACAGTGGCCTCGCTTCCTGAACAGTCTACGGCTAAGAAGTGACCTGAAACACACACATTTACAAATTCCGAGACATTATTTACACGTGCGTAACAGTTTGAAAAATGCCCAAAATGAAAGGGCAATAACCACTGAAAACCTTAAATTGAAAAAACGTCTTTCACTTTTTGGCCAGAATAATAATAAGATGTGTTTAATTAACCCTACCCGTTCAAACTTTTTCTTATTTTTATTTAATTCTTCTTTAGGAAGACATTGCTATGTACGAATAAAACCGCGTGTTGTTTTTTCCTCATTATTTGTTTATTTATTTTTTCGTTATATTTATCTTTTCTTGGTGTACAATAAGGACTATTGTATTAATTAAATTCTTTTAATGTGTGACATTTTTATAAAATCAATATGGTAAATACAAATAGTCAGTATTTAAATATCAAGTTAAAAATATAATATGAACTTAGTTATTATAGGGATAATCAGATCTATGATTAAAAATGTAAAAATAAATGAGAATCAAAGTAAATTATTTTGATGTGACAACAATACTTTTTTTTTATAGGATAAGGGTGACAAACGAGCACACAGTCGACCTGATGGTAGGTGGTTGCTGCGGCCCATAGATATCTACATCTATCCTCTATTACAAATCAAAATGTAGATGCGTTGTCACCCGTGAGGACTAAGATGGAATGCCTCATTTCCAGTAAAAAGGGCCTCCGGCCACCTGCACTCACCAAGCGAAACGCAGAGGTAAACCTCTACTTCACGCTGGTTTTCTGTGAGGTCGTGGTACCACCCCGGTTCGAGCCGGCCCATCCGTGCGACAGCAAACGCTGCCGCGTGGCTCTACCACTGTTAAATATATGAAAATAAATAATACTATGAAATAAAGAAACAAATGCTGAAGCGGTATTGAATACCAGTGAAGATCAACTTCATCGTCAAATTTATCAACTTTATTTCATAATTTTTCGCAGAACTGACTACTCCCATTTAGGAACATTAGGAAAGGTATTCCACATTGTTCAGTCCTAAGCTCTTTCTATATATACTGTTTATACTTTAATTTAAATCTTGCGGTCAATTGATTTTATAATGTTCTGCAGTATACGAAATATTTAAAATGGTGGTTTTACCGATCCTGGTTTATCTCTCTTTGTTTCGAAAAGCAATATAGTAACCGCTACTTGTCACAAAAGTCCCTGATAATACGGTTTTATAAAAAGGACACTCCGTACACTATTGAAAAATAAATATTTGAAATCACACAAAAATACATAGTAATTATTTGTAGGTAACATTTTAAAATTCTTTGGCGACAATCTTTACTCTGTACACTTGTTCGACCACGGACTATTATGTACTTTTTAATTGGCAATATGAGGGTAAACTATAAATATTATAATCCACTTAATTTAAAGTATTTGTAACGCATATTGTATTTTTATTTATTTAAACTTTAACTTTAAAAATCGTACATATGGCGGACTTAACGCCTTAAGGCATTCTTTCCCAGTTAACCCTTAGGTTAAGCAGAGATAAACATATAGGAGGTGGTGCAGCAAAAGTAAACTAATAATGACAAAAAAAAGTAAAACGAAGTTCGAATAAACCGGAATATATATAGAAGGTTTTCATACATATATCATACAAACATAATATTATATACATATATCTATGCCATGATAAATGGCATAGATATATGTATAAAATATTATGTTTATTGCTATTGTTATTATGGTTATTGCTGAAAGATACGACTCATTCCTCCTTATGCAATATTACCGCCTACGTTTAGTTAATAAGGCACTTGTATTTAAGAATTAGATTTAGGTACTAACATAGGTTATAAGTTCCATATCTACTAACAAATTTTATGGATCACTTGGTTATCTGAAATAAAATTATTATTATTATAAATAAGGAAAATATATGACGATAAAATAAATTTTAATTTTCTGCACTCCTTCTCTATGTAAACTTCAACTAATCCAAATCTCAGACTTCTCCGTGCGCGCAATATGCTTAAAGAAGGAGTGAGACACATCATTTCATTTTATTTCTCGGATCTTAATTGATCGATTTTTTAACAACCTTACGGCAAAGGTTTTCCTTCGCTTCACGTACTAATATCTAGAAAGATAACTTTGACTTCAGTTTTAACTTTGTCAAAAATACAGAAACACCCATCAAGTAATTTTAGCAACAGTAGGAATAAGGTGTGGCTGAGGTTGCCCAAAGACCGTCCTAAGGCCGTAGATATTTCAATGATATAATAATTATATGGATTTCACCCCCAATCGAGCCCAACCGAGGTGTATTACTTCTTTATTCACACATCCTGCAAAATGGTTGGTTTTTAGGTACAAATTATCAACCACATAGCAATATTCTTAATCAATAGTCACTGTGATAAATGATGAAGTTTGAATAGTTATTATTACCTGACTCAATAGGACTTGTTGTTAATGTTGCTTGGACATTGTACGTATTGCCCTCATTTATCTCTTGGTCACTAGATATACCATCACTTTATATATTAACTGTATATAAATTATATACAATGAAATAGTATAATGTAGACATCTCACTTACAAAGTGTATTAATTTAAACCAATTGGGTTGAAATTAAAACAATTTGAAACAATACAATTATTAACATACAATATGATGCATACCAATGATCATTAGAATCCAATGCAAATCTTCGAACAGTGTGATAAGTTGCTCGCCGCCATTCACTGGTAACTTGCCCAAGTGCAACAATTGCAGCTGACTTTCTAATCTACACAAAAAATATAACAAATAGTATTACATAGTATACTAGCGATCTGCCTACTGCGGATCACCACCACAGCGCCTACTGCCGAGTCTATTTCTAAATCTAAACCATCCAGAGACCCACTCAAACACACAAAAAAATCATTAAATCGGTTTATCAGGACTTAAGTGACAAACTCACATACAAAATAGTTATATTATATATAAAGAAGATTACTTAGTGGTCGGTGACGGATCCTTACGGCAAACCAGGCACGTGCCTAGGGGCGCAATATTAAAAAAAGGGCGCACGCGGAAGTATTCACACAAAAAAAAAATCGTCTAATTGATTACTCCTTTATCACCCTCATTCTCTCATCATACTTTTCATTCACGCCCGCCTGTTAAGTTATACATTTCCTAATTATTTTGCAACTATAATATAGATTATATTATAAATTCTAATTTATATACGTCGCGGCACGTAAGTCTAGCGGTGATCGTTATTGCACATAAGTCGAAAATAAGGTATTATAACTATAACTATAAGCTAAGCGGGTCGCGGGGCGGGGGTGTGTATCGTTCACACGCGCTGATTGGCTCTCCAGTCGCATTCCGTCCCCAGTACTGATACGTGATACGTGCTCGACAGTATCCATGCGCAGCTATCCCCTCCGCGTTTCGTTCAGCGCAAGACTTACGTTCCGCGACGTACAATTCATGACCGCCAGAGGCGTCCGTGAGGTGCTAGCCTAAGACGCTGTCGACATTTTATCCGCCTCTGTAGGTAGCCCTACCACCCCTTTCTGCCTAGAAAAATCAGTAGGTTAAAATAACAGACTCTTAGCAATTTCTGCCGCCAAGAAACAGTGAATGCCTTGTTCCGCTTGACCGCCAGTACAATTACAGGCTGTTAGGCATTCTATCTTAGTCCTCAGAGGTGACAAATCTGTTTGCTAGCCTTCTTTGTTTAAGTTGGCTGCAGGTTTCCGTGGGCTGTAGCAGCCACTTACCATCAGATGGACTGTAACTTTGTTTGTCAGTTCAGTTTTATAAAAAATACAATATACACACGCTATAATAGAGAGCCTTAATCAGTAGAATTTTTTTCATTTGGTATTATGAGAGCAAAAGCGACGAGGTCTTTCGAATTTCAATAGAATATATAATATTTAGCAATTTAGAGCTAACAAACGAATTCACAAATATACAATATCTAACAAAAACCCTGTGGTTCCCATTACGTACGTTATCAGAATCAGTATTCAAACGCATAGAAATAACTTTAATTCAGAAAACTCGACATAAAAATAATCAAATTAAATTTTACTTACTTACTTACTTATCGTCACGCACAATCCCTGACGGGGTAGCCAGAGAGAACAGATCGCCAAGTGTCACGATCCTTACATACCTCTTTCGCTTCTTTCAGATTCATCATCTTCTTCATACATGCACGTCTAGGTATCCGAGTACTCTTGACCCTCCCCTCTTCGAGCAATTTGCTCACATGGTCTTCGAAAGTTAGTCTCGGTCTACCACGACACCTTTTAATATTAACTTTCGCGCTATATATTTTCTTCACCATTCGGTCTTCACTCATTCGCTCAACGTGCCCAAACCATCGAAGCACGCCCTTATCAATTTTTGTGATAAGGTCATCTTTCAAACCTGCCATATTGCGAATCTCTTCGTTTCGCTTTCGGTCAGCCATGGTGACGCCGCACATTTTACGAAGAGATCGCATCTCCACTGCATTCAACTTGCTTTTATGCTTCTTCTGGCATACCCAGGTTTCGCTGCCATATAACAAAGTCGGTACCAACACTGCGTTATGTATTGCAAGGCGTGCACTCTTCACTACGCCTTGCCTTTTGACTAACGCAGTCAGGGCACCATTGACTTTGTTCCCGGCAGCGACACGCCTGTCCACATCTAAATCACATCTTCCATCCCGGCTAAAAGCACTCCCCAAGTATACAATTTCATTTACCTGTTCTAGACATTCCTGATTTACCCATATTTCACACTTCGTTCTCTCTTCGTCCCTTTCAAATACCAGAACCTTAGTTTTATTAGCATTCAAGCGGAGACCTTTAATTTCACATTCCTCTTTCATACACGTGACTAATGCCTGCAGTTCTGCCTCTGATGGTGCAATAAGCACTGCATCATCAGCATACAGCAGACAATTTACTTTAATGTCACCCAATTTCACACCCAAACAGCTATCTTTCAGTTTCTGTAAACAGCTGTCGAGATACAGTATGAACAGCCAGGAAGACATGACACAACCCTGTTTTACGCCCGTTTGGACGCTAAACATGGGTGACAGGTCATGCCCTACCCGCACACAGGCTTTACAGTCACAGTAAAGTGACTGCACAGCCCTTAGCAATCGACCATCCACACCATACCCCGGCAACAGTTCCCACATTTTCTTCCTTACAACCTTATCAAATGCTTTCTCAAGATCCACAAAAGCACAGAAAATCTTCTGGTTAGCAGCCAGAAGCTTTTCCGTGATCATGCGGAGAGAAAACATTTGATCCGTGCATCCTCTTCCAGGTCTAAATCCGCATTGTGCCTCCCATAGAAATCTTTCCGATTTCTCTTGCATCCTACGTGTCAAAACCTTCGAATAAACTTTACTTGCTAAACTGGTCAAGCTGATCGCCCGATAGCACCCGCAGTCAAAATGTGAACCTTTACCTTTATATAAAGGCACAATGACTGCGGATCGCCAATCATCCGGGACATCCCCCGTCCGCCAGCACAAATTGCACAGCAGATGAAAGCTGTCCCAGACGCGAGGCCCACCATACTTGACCATTTCAGCAGTAACTCTGTCTGGTCCCGCAGCCTTACCACATTTCAAACTTCGAATCGCACGTTCAATCTCTTTCATACTGATGACCTCAGTGTCATCGAGGTCCGGGTCTGGCGTACCAGTCTCGACGTCATCCCCGGATCCTTCACTAAGATCATCACACGCATACATTTCTCTATAAAATTCGCTCCATCGCTGCATGACGTCCGATTTTTCTGAGAGGACGTCATTAGTTCCCGAAAGCACTTTGTTCATTCTTAAGGCCGTCGCACCACTTCGGGTCCTTCCAACCTCTTTCCAGAAGAGTTTGGAGTTCTCCTTAAAGTTGTGCGACAACCTTTCGTCCGCTTCCATTCTACACTTTTCACGCACTTCCTCAATCAATGCTTTCGTGTGAACTTTCTGCAGCTTATATCTTTCTTTCATCTTCTCTCTCATATCCTTATCATTACTAGAGGCCAAGTAGTCTAACCATGCTTTCTTCTTCTTCTTTACAGCTTCTTTCACTTCATCATTCCACCATGCATCTCTTCTTTTACTACTGCCTCTTTTAATCGTTCCACACACTTCTTCCGCTGCACTTACCATTCCATCCCTAAGGTTCTGCCATGTTCTTTCAACACATTCTTTTCTGCCATCGATGTTGTCAAGCTTTTCGGCTACCCTCGCATGATATTTGTCCCTAGTATCCGCTTCCTGAAGCTTCCAGCTTCGGATGCGACAGACCGACTGTGGTTCTGTTACTGCCGTCCGGTAGCGCCAACCCGCGAACAGACCCCTAAATCTAGTAATCACTAGATAGTGATCCGTTCCCAGGTCAGCACCCCTGAACACTCGCGTATCCATCACCTGTTTTCGCAGTCGGTCATCCACCAGGAACAAATCGATCATACTTCTCTCATTCTTACTTTCTCTAGTATACATATGGATTTTCTTGTGATTAAACGTAGTGTTTGTCACAAGAAGACCCTTTTCCTTGGTATTATAAATTTTAATTAAATAATATTTTTAAATTGTATGTGGATTGATTACCTCTGCATGGAATGATAACGCGCCAAAGCGGCGGCCGGCGGCAGCAAACATCATTCGCGCACGCGTCTTACCTACACTAACTGCATCAAGGTCGTGAACTCGTCACATCACTCAGCTGTTATTACTTTAGTAATCGATTGTCACAACTTTTTAAAATGTTACTTCGACTGATTGTAATAATTATGTCCATGAAATGACCAACGGGGTTTTTGTTATATACTGTATATTTTAATTATCTGTCTTTCCCTCATTGAAACAGAAACAGAAACTTTTTTTATTCAATTTAGATTATAAATAATACTTATTGAAAGTCACTCTTTTGTTTGATTACCACTGGTTCGGAAAAAACCTCTGTTTTGGGAAGAACCAGCAAGAAACCCAGCGGGACTTTTTTTTAAATAACAGCTTACAATCATGATGTTACACAAATTAACAACACAACAAATTAGAAATAGCTTGGTAGCAATCACCTCATTTCCAGGGGTTATTATCATCCATAAATTCCTTAATATTATAATAACCCTTTTTATACAAACTTAGTTTAATAAAGTTTTTAAACTTTGAGCAGGTCAAATTTTGTATATTTTCTGGAATTTTGTTGTAAAAGCGTATACATCGCCCCAAGAATGAATTACTGACTCGATGGAGTCGAGTAACTGGTACTACTAGCTTGTGTCTGTTCCTAGTATTTAGAGAATGAATATCACTTATTTTCGTAAAACTACTTTTATTTTTGTGTACGTACATTACATTTTCATAAATGTATTGAGAGGCCAAAGTTAATATATTAATTTCCTTAAATTTTTGTCGCAGCGACTCATTAGGCTTTAAATCAGAAATTGCTCTTATGGCCCTCTTCTGTAAAACAAATATAATTTCAATGTCAGCTGCGTGTCCCCATAGCAAAATACCATACGACATTATGCTATGGAAATAGCTAAAGTAAACTAGTCTAGCTGTTTCAATACTGGTTAGACTTCTAATCTTTTTTACAGCATATGCTGCAGAACTAAGTCTGCTTGCTAGTTTTGATATATGGGGGCTCCATAGAAGCTTCGCGTCAAGAACATTTTTTTCAAAAATCTTACTAAGTGTTGGTAGTACAGAAATAGGTCTAAAATTGGCGGGGTCTAATGTACTACCAGATTTAAATAAAGGTATTACTTTACTATGCTTCATTAAATCAGGAAACACACCAGATTCGATACTAGACGCAATAACTTTAACGGAAATCCCACACAGATCCGCAGTTTTCTTAACATATTTAAAATATTTTACAATATCTTTTGATGAAACTTTATGAAATGTAAAATTCTTTGTACACGCATTTACATTTTGTTTAAGTAATGATTCGGCGACGGCAGGAGAAGAATTCAGTGACTTAGTGGTCAATATCGGAATATTAGTAAAATATTTCTCAAAAACCATTGCTACGTCCTGATCTGATACAGTTAATTTGTTGTTAACACTTAACTGGTAATTTGAATTGCAAGATTTGATCTTACCAGTTTCGCTATTAATTATACTCCATGTCATTTTAATTTTATTGGAAGCCGTCTTAATTTTGTTGCTCAAATGCAAAGACTTGGCTGTGGAGCACACTCTTTTAAATATTTTTGAATATTTTTTTTACATATTCCCTAAATTCGACGCTATGATTATAATATTAACAGTAGTAGAGCCAAGCGGTAGCTTTTGCTGTCGCACGGATGGGCCAGCTCGAACCGGGGTGGTACCACGACCTCACAGAATACCAGCGTGAAGTAGAGGTTTACCTCTGCGTTGCGCTTGGTGAGTGCAAGTGGCCAGAGGCCCAATTCCCCCCCCCCCCATCAACATGGTAGTGGAATTAAATAAAAGACTACCCCAGGAGGGTACCAGCACCCCTGGAGAATCCCTCGCTGAGCATCCACGACCAAACTACTCCACTCCTGGGCGTGGGTGCTCAGGCTGCCCCGCGTATTCTGGGAGGGGCCTGATCGGGGCAAGCGGAGCAAGAAGACAAAGGCAACCCCTGCCACGCTTACCGTGTATTTCTGCAATATCAGGGGGACTTCATTCAAACCTTAACGCCGTCCACTACCATCTGGAGATAGCTAAGCCGGCCTTGCTCTTTCTAATCGAGACACAAGTGTCCTCTCCGGCTGATACTTCGTATCTCTCCTGCCCGGGGTACAAATTATAACACTCGTTTGTGCCCCGGGCTGGAGTTTGCGTGTATGTCAGAGAGGACATCTGTTTTCGACGCCTCCGCAGTCTTTAAGGTACGGACCTGTCCATCCTCTGGCTGCGCGAAGACAGCGACGACCATCCCCGCGTCTACGGGTGCCTCTATAGGTTCCATAGCGGTAATGCCGACACAGACCGAATCATCGACCACGTTCAAATGGCTGCAGACTCCGTGCTACAACAGGTCCCATCCGCAGAGATCGTGATACTCGGTGATTTCAACGCCCACCACGCTGAATGGCTTGGTTCTCGTTTAACCGATCATGCGGGTAGATCTGTCCATGACTTTGCTTTGGCATATAGTCTAACACAACTGGTTACTTCGCCTACGCGGATCCCAGACGTGGAAGACCATGTACCTTCCCTGTTGGACCTTCTGCTGACCTCTCATCCGGACGGATATCAGGTCTCCGTCGATGCCCCTCTGGGCTCTTCGGACCATTGTCTGATCCAGAGTACGGTGCCACTCACGCTCCAATCGCAGTTGCGATCTGCAGCTTGCCGCCGTGTTTGGCACTATAGGTCAGCTGATTGGGACGGGATGCGGTCTTTTTTTGCATCCTACCCTTGGGGGCGGGTTTGCTTCTCGCCGGAAGATCCCAGCGTTGTTGCCGATTCTGTTGCTGATGTGGTACTTCAGGGTATGGAACTTTTTATTCCATCCTCTGTGGTGCCCATCGGAGGCAGATCCCAGCCATGGTTTGGTCGCTCCTGTAGAATAGCATCATGCTATAAGCAGGAGTGCTACCGGGCCTGGGCTGACGAATCAACGTCTCGGGATGTAAATACCAGCGCACTTAAAAAGAAGTATAATTCCGCCTCCAGGTCCTTCAAAAGCGTCATTGCCAAGGCAAGGTCTGAGCACATCGGCAGAATTGGCGAGAATCTAGTTCGCCTTCCTTCGGGAACCCTTTCATTCTGGTCTCTCGCCAAGGCTGTCCAAGGGAACTTCTGTCAGCCATCTCTTCCATCTCTGCACAGAGAGGACGACTCACTGGCCCATGCCGCAAAGGAGAAAGCCGATCTGTTGAGCTCTCTTTTTGCGTCCAACTCGACTCTAGATGACGGGGGGAACACACCGCCGACCTTCCCGCAATGTGAGTGCTCCATGCCGGATGTGCGATTTACACAGCGCTCGGTTCGCAAAGTACTCTTCTTCCTGGACGTCAGCAAGTCGAGTGGGCCCCATGGAGTCCCTCTCCCCATTGTGCTGAAGACGTGTGCTCCGGAGTTGGCACCGGTTTTAACGCGTCTTTTCTGGTACTCCTACTCCCAAGGCGTAGTCCCGAATTCATGGAAGACAGCTTTGGTGCACCCGATCCCTAAAAAAGGCGACCGCTCAGATCCGTCCAACTACAGGCCTATCGCCATCACCTCCTTGTTCTCCAAAGTAATGGAAACGATTATTAACAGCCAGCTCATGCGGTACCTTGAGGATCACCAGCTGATTAGTGACCGCCAGTACGGTTTCCGTCGAGGTCGCTCAGCTGGTGATCTTCTGGTCTACCTGACCCATAGATGGGCGGAGGCAGTGGAGTCCAAGGGGAAGGCGTTGGCCGTTAGTTTGGACATAGCGAAGGCTTTCGAGCGGGTTTGGCATAAAGCGCTTCTTTCGAAGCTGCCTTCCTATGGGCTTCCCGAGAAATTGTGCAAATGGATCACCAGTTTCCTTGCTGATCGGAGCATCAAGGTCGTAGTAGACGGTGCATGCTCTGATTTCAAGCCTATCAACGCTGGTGTTCCACAAGGCTGCGTGCTATCACCAACGCTGTTTCTCCTGCATATCAATGATATGTTGCTAACTGGTAGCATTCATTGCTATGCAGACGACAGCACTGGTGATGCCTTATATACCGGCCGTGCCAATATTTCTCGGGAAAACGTCGCCGAGTACCGGGACAAACTTGTGTCTGAAGTCGAGTCTTTGCTTAACAAAGTCTCGGATTGGGGCCGACTAAATCTAGTCCAGTTCAATCCTCAGAAGACACAAGTTTGCGCGTTTACCGCTAAAAAGAAACCCTTTGTCGAATCTCCTCAGTTTCAAGGCACTCCCCTTGCTGCCTCAGCCAGTATCGGAATCCTTGGCGTCGACATATCGAATAGTGTGCAATTTCGTGGTCACTTGGAAGGGAAGGCCAAATTGGCCACTAAAAAGCTTGGCGTGCTCAGCAGAGCGAGACAGTATTTCATGCCGGCACATCGCTTCATGTCATGCACATTGCACATTCTTCATCGCAACTTTACAAAGCACAAGTTCGGCCCCCAGTGCCAGCTCCTTCCACTTGACCGCATCCAGTGCAGAGCGGTTCGAATCGTCGACGACAGAGTTCTTTCTGATCGGCTCGATACACTGGCACTGCGTAGAGATGTTGCATCTCTTTGCATATTTTATCGCATCTATCACGGGGAGTGCTCTGAGGAATTGTTCGGACTAATTCCAGCCGCTCAATTTCACCATCGCACATCGCGACAAAACTCGCATTACAATCCATACCATCTGGATGATTGGCGGTCCACCACTGTGCGATTTAGAAGAAGTTTTCTCCCTCGTACGACTTCCTTGTGGAATCAATTACCACCAGCGAATTTTCCGGACCGATACGACTTAGGAACCCTCAAGAAAAGAGCTTACACCTTTCTAAAAGGCCGGCAACGCATCTGCGATTCCCCTGGTGTTGCGGTTGTTCATGGGTAGCGGTAGTCACTTACCATCAGGTGAGCCGCATGCTCGTTTGCTCCCTATTCTATAAAAAAAATGATCTTTCATGGTAAATATCATATAACCTATGTCTGCTCTTATGGATTCCTACTGTCGCCCATTCATTGAATGACTTCCGACTGTTCAAGGATAATGTTTTAGAAGTAAAAGTATTATTAAATTCATTGCAAATAAGCTTAAATAATGTTCCATACAAAAAATTTGGGTCATTTTGGTATGAAAGTGATGGGAGTTTTTCATAATGTCACTTCTAAATGTCTCCAAGCGACGTGCATTTACTGGAACAGACACAACTTTTTCATCTACTTGCTTTTTGTGAACATAAGGTAACGAAACTACTTGTCCACAGTGATCAGAACTTAATTTTTGTATTTATACATTTATGCAACGGCTTCACATTTGTAAAAATGTTATCTATACATGTTGCACTAGGTTCTCTGTAAATAAATTAAAAAGACCATATGATTTAAACAATGATCTAAATTTAATATTGATGGAGGAAGCTTCTAGGAGATTGATATTAAAGTCTCCACATATTACAACAGTTTTATTCTGTTTATTAAGTTTAGCAAAAACTTCCTCCATAATGTTTTCAAAAGTATCATAATATGTAGAACATGGGGGTCTGTAGACGCTCACAACAATGAGGTGCTCAAACTCAACACATACCATTTTTACAGTTCGCTCAACAGAGAGGCTCACAATATCTTTACGTTCTTTACATGATAATAATTTACTATCTAATATTAAGGAGCCACCTCTTAAAACCGTATCTCTATTGAAAGAACTGACCACCTGGTGATTACTGAAGTTAAATATTAAGTTATAAGCTTTTAACCAATGTTCAGTAATACATAAAATATGAATATTGTTGCTATTTAAGAACAATTCAATTTCTAGCTCTTTGCCTATCATGCCTTGTATATTTTGATGCACTATGTGTAAACAATTTTCATTATCTTTCTGTGGAGTCATACAATTAAAGATTTGTAAGTCACATTCTAAATTATTTAAATTATTATAACTGCTAGAGATTATCTCTATTGTCTCATTTTCTAATTCAAATTACTTGGAACTGATTCCAAATTGCATATTAAGTCATTACACTGCTCAAAAGAAGCAGACGTCTGTGTAGCCAAGTCCTTGGCTGAGTTAATATATAAATAATAAGATAGCACATTTGCTATCTGTCTTAAATTATATTTTGATAGGTAATACCTATCTCTAGTCAAAAATTTCTTAATTAAATTATTTATATCTATTAAATTAATTCTACCATCTATCATTTACATGTCTTATCTAAAACTAAAGTGATTTTAGGTGCTTTATTATATTTTATGGTACTGAATGACTTAAAACCACGTTTAAGTTATGCTCATGCGGGACTTAACTAGCTGATTATTGTACGGTATGTTTTACTTAAGTCACACATAAAATTTATATTTTATAATTTAAAAAAATTAACATTTATTGAAACATAATAAGAAATACAGAACAATAGAACTTTAATTAGTAGCATCTATCAGAATACTTTAAATTACAAACAAAACATTAAATCATTTGATCAAGAAATATAAAAAAATACTTATCATAAAATCATTTAAAAAAATTTGTACATTTTTAGCTCGAACTGTATTTTTTTAAAGTACAATTATTAAAAACACAATTACTATTACTACTATTTTCCGTCACATTACAATTGCTAAAAAAATAATACCGTTGTGAATTCAGGTTTGATAAAATCATTTACATATTATAAGCCAACGTCTGGATCATACAAAACTTCTGTAAATCGAGTCTCGTTGCACCTTTGGTCCCCTTTAATTATATCTTAACATTGAAGTCATTGTTGTACTTAAGCTTTTTGTCTGTATTTACTAACAAAACTTCTTCATTCGGACATGATGTTGATATTTTAGATCTAGAATTCTCAGATAGAAAATTTTTGTTTGATTTTAATTTCAAATAATGTTTTTCTTCCATTTGATCAAATTAACACTGACAGAAAGAGTTCAAAGTTAAGAGTTCAAAGAACTGATGTTACGAAAATACTTGAGATTTTTTAGATCTATATCCTGTAGATTTTTTCTTTAAAAACAATGTTAACCTTTTATAATTGCCATTATCTACCTTCTTCTTCTACAATTTTTGAGTTAAAAATGTGGTTTTAAGTCACTTGTACTATAAAATAATGTACGAGACTCGGAACTTAAGTAACCGATCCTCTCACTTCACTGACTCGGTTCGGTCGTGCGCTAACTACCACGGTTCAATAATCAGCTACTTTGTTTCGTAATGTACTATTTAAATATACTACAGATGTATCATTTTTAAATTTACGTACATACCAAAAGTTAAATTGGATTATATACGTAATGTAATTTTAATTTAATGCATTTCTAATATTACTCAAACGTCAAACGAAAACGTCCCTCATAGCTCTCCTCTGTCAACATAAAGTGAGGTTAGTTTTTAGTTTATTCCATCTAAAGCATACAGCATTTTGGGGAGGGATGAACGTCTTAATAACTCTAATTCTCTTAGCTCACCAATGATGATTACCTCTTGCTCCTATCCTGCAGCAGTGTGAAGAGCACGTGACTGCAGTGAGCGGGTGCCTTCCTGCCCATCGCACCGATCGTCATCAGCACATCGCTGTACAACTGTCGCTCGTCCTCCTCTATATCATCCTTGATGTCTTCACCACATCCGTCCTTTACTTCTAATCCCCTTTAAAATTTTACATTTTATTACAGTAAGAATCAAACAGACAAAGGACAATAACCGCCTTTACACATACGCTCTTCAACGCATGGAACGGGAAAGAACGCACATGTACAGATAGAAAAAAAAGAAGAACGAGAATGCTCGCGCGCATCCCCTCTCATACCTGTCATGCGTTCAAGTCTGTGCGCTTCAAACATAATTTACACGCACGGTTTTGAGAAAACGATTGTCGTCGTAAAATGACGAACAAGGACCTTATAACAGAATTCTTGGCAAAATACAAGTCTCATGCATGCCATCATCATCATCATCGTCATCATTACAGCCCTTCACAAGTCCACTGCTGAACATAGGCCTCCCCCAAGGAATGCCACGAAGCACGGCCTGAGCAGGTGGCTCAGGCATCCATCGACTTCCTGCATGTCTTACCAGGTCGTCACTCCATCTAGTGGGGGGTCGCCCTACACTTCGCCTACCGGTACTAGGCTGCCACTCGAGAACCTTTCTTCCCCATCAGTTGTCGGTTCTTCATGCATGCCATATTATGTTTGATTTTATTTAATAATATATTAAAAATTACATATAAAAATTAATTATATAAATATATAATTTTTTTTAAATACGTTACTCCCACACTAGGATTGTCTCCTGTATCGTGGAGGCAGTTTACAAATATAAATTGCATAAGGACAAACATCCAGACCGGGAACAAATATTTGTAGGCCGTACAAATACTTGTTCCGTGGGGGATTCGAACCCGCAGCTCTTATCGCTGCAACTCATTGCTAAGCCACTTCACCACGGAGCCGTCAAAATATAATTTATTATACACTTAAACCAGCAAACATTACTGCTTTTATCCCTTCTAACCATTTTGTCCATTAATTTAGAACACAAGTCTTCAGAACGCGGGATTATCAAACACACATAAGCCCGGTTTCCAACGCGAGCGGAACGGACCCATTAATTACTCCTTTTACCTCGCAATACAAAACTGAATACATGTGTTTCCTCCAACAAAGAGTCGAGTGTAAAATGACAACGAGGGCGAAAAGAGTAAAAACGAGCTGCGGACTCGAACCGGAGTCATTAATGAGTCCTTTCAACTCGCAATTGAATTTTACAAAGTAGTGTTTCCATCGAAAAAGAGTTGACAAACGAACGTCACGGTCTCGCCGACTAGTTTGAAACGGACTCGCTCGACGCTGCTGTTTTAAAATCAAAATTTTAAAATTTAAAATTTTAAAATGTCGGCCTTTATAAATGACAAAGTTCTTGAAATTGTTCTCTGCCAACCCTGTAATAGGTCTTAAATTTTTCGTCGTCCAAATTATTGAATAGCCTATATTCCCCTTTCAACGTTTTTTCTCGAATGTGCCGACATAACCAAAATCTTCGTTTTGCACGTTCTTTTTTCTGTGCTTAAGATATAATAATATATACTTTTTCTTTCGGTATACATAATCATTGTCCTCACTTGATTCCGTGTCGCGAACATTCACACAACAAAACAATACCGCACGTAACCAGTTCAAAACTCCAACTGAACTCGCTCTCGGTGGAAATTGACTACTTATTCATTTCCCATTTCTCATATTCCGTTCAGCTCGCTCCGTTGATTCCTCTCTCGTCTCGTCGATCTCTCGATTCGTCGTTATCAGTTTACAGTGGAATCAACAGGCAAAACTCTTTGTTGGTGGGAATGCAAACTTATTTTGTTTAAAAGGAGTCCGTTCCGCTTACCATTTCCCACTCATTATCCTTCCGCGGTGGAAACCGGACTATACACAGGAAGTAAAATCAGTTTTTTTTTATTACTTTCCGTTCTGACAACCCTAGCAATTTATTGTTTATGTCGGCTTTTCCGACAACATTAAACGCGATGACTGACTGTATGTTCTTCATGTACTTATTAACACAAATAATAATCAGATACAATGGAGCATCTAACATCTACTCGATAACAGGTATTTTTTGAATAATAATTTTAGGTTATTTTCTACTTTTAGGTTATTTGCTATTTTGAAGTATCGTCTTCTCCCACTTTTTAAGACTTACTTCTCATTTGCTTTTTTGTTAGTTATATCACGATCTACAACCATTAAAGTTTCCATGATGAGCGCTACTCCTAACAGTGGGTGGTGATAGGAGTAGGACATTGCAAATTTGCTTTACAATCTAATGTTATTGATAAAGAATAAACGATACGAACGAAATTATCTCAAAAACTTCTAAAGATTGAAAAAAATCTAAGAGATTAAATAATTCATGTCTCATTATTAAAAGACAAAAAGTCACGAAATCATTTTCTTACAAGAGTTTATAATGTGGCGACTTTGGGATATGACAAAAAGATCTTATAGCTTCTGATGGATGGCGTAAAATTAAACAAACAAACACACACACATACAAGTCGCGGCACGTAAGTCTAGCGCAGAACGAAACGCGGAGGGGATAGCTGCGCATATCGTATCAGTAAGGGGGACGGAATGCGACTGGAGAACCAATCAGCGCGTGCGAAGGATACGCACGCCCACCCCGCGACCCGCTTACTACCCCATGATACCTTATTTTCGACTTATGCGCAATAACGGTCCCCGCTAGACTTACGTGCTGCGACTTATGCCTACTGCGATAGTTAATCAACCCGCCAAGCACGATGATTTAGACTGTGTTAGTCTGTGTGTTGTGACCTGACCTTTTACGAGCCAGTGAAAAACCATAATATGCTGTCTTGTTTCAAAGAAACAGATCATTATTTGTGAGGTAACAATGAAAGAAAACTCATCACCGTAATATCTTCTGTGGATAGTGCATTATTACATTAAGAGAAATGCCAAAAATAATTAAGGTTTTCGATAAATAGCGAAATAACCATCTTAAAAATTGTTATTTGAAATAATTTCAAAGCCGTAATGGGAAGCTTGTAGTGAGCAGGGTGTCATATAAAGTATAAAACTCAATCTAATACAAACAAACAATTTAGTTTCACAGAAATATTTCATAAGAGTAGTCTTCTGTGATAAATTTTATTTCCAATATGTTCCTGTGCTATTAAGGTAATCTAATAAGACGATGTAAAATATATTAAAAAAAATTAGACAGTCGCGTTATGAAATAGGTGTATCTAAGGTTTTGTGACGATATCAAATTCGTCACTTGGTAGCCGAAACATGAAAAGAGCATCCTCGTCATTGGCGTCATATGGACTACTTTATCGAGTAGCTTACTGTCAATGTATAAATACTAAAACTTACTGTTTCTAACAATTATTATCATTAACTAACGTAAACCGGAGGTCAGTGACTAGCTTCGCCGGTGCTTATATGCTGGGGATCAGTTATAATTATTTTCTACATATTTTTTTATTATTTTATTAGAAGGTAAAAACTAACCTTGTGCCATCTGGTGGAGCTAATCTGCATTGTAGGTAGGTATTAAATACTTCTATACATGGATTTTGCAATGTTTCATTTGAGTATCCATCTGAATCATGCACTAGAGAACTCCAGCTATGTAGAAACTTGTTCAAAGCCTCTCTTAATACTGTATCTTCATTTATCTTAAAGTTAATGAATTAAAATGTGAGAATAAAAAAGATTTTATGAATAAGTTTTAACAGAAATTTAACATGTTTATTGTTAGAGACCATTCAAAAAATTAAGTCACGCGTTAAAAAGTAGAGAGATCTAGAAACTGACATGGGATGACATGGTAGAAGTTTTGTAACATAACATTTAAAAACCAAAAATATCTTTATAAATTACTTGTCACATTCTTTGTCCGCAATCAACTCCTAAACTACTGAACTCATTTCAATGAAATTTTGCACACTGTGTGCAGTTTCGTCCAACTTGAAAGATAGGATAGTTTTATTGTGTGTGTGACCCTTAATATTTTTATTACGAATAGGATATTTAATAGGACAAATGGCCGTCGGAGAGGCCAGAACAACATCTGCCTGGCCAGTATTTTATTAATATTGTAGTACTCACCTGTAACCTGTACTTACTTTACGAATGTTTAGGGGCCGCCTCTACGAGCGAGGGAATCGCGGCGATATTATCGTCGTGCCACGTATTTCTATACACTCTCTTAGAACGTGTCTAGACACGGCAATGTGACGAGTGGCTGAGTGCGGGCGAAACGCCATGGAACGTGACACTCTCGCAGCGAGTGCGTGGCGAGCGCGCAAAACTATTGCACAACGCTTCGTCGCGGAAACGTGGCGATTGCGTTACGAGTCGTCGCGGACACGCGGCGATCCTACTTCTATTATTATTTCTACTTATTCTTACGAGTCGCGACGATACACTGGCGGAATAATCGCTCGTTCGTGGAGACTATCCGACGACAGAAGCGCGGACTCGTCGTGATTCTCTCGTTCGTGGAAGCGGCCCCTTAGTATACAGCAATACTTATTTTGTTACTTCCTAATCTAATATGTAAAAAATTATATATGTTTGTTCGTATTATATGCGCTACCATACTTTGCTTGCACTTGCGCGAAGGATATAGGCATAATACAATTAACTTACAGTAGGTGGCGCGCGTATCCAAATGACAAATTTATTTGAATGTTATTATATCATTCAACTTCACTTAATTTTTTCATTCTTAAATAAACGTTACATCCATACTAGGATTTTCTCCCGTATCCTGAGGTCAGTTTACATACATAAATTTCATAAGGACAAACATTATTTGTAGGCCGTACAGATACTTGTTCCGAGCGGGATTCGAACCTGCGGCCCTTAACGCTGCAACTCATTGCTAAGCCACTGCGCCACGGAGCCGTCGACTTCCATTAATTTATTACTAATTTATATTATATTAATTATTATTTTATTTATATTAATTAATAGTAACTTCACTTAATTTATTATCATTCCTATAATTAAACAAATAACTTTTCCAAATTTAAAACGACATTTCCACAATTATTTCTTATGTGGCAGCAACGCACCTGGTATCAGCCAGTAACATATAAAACAAATAAACACTGGTATAAAGATTTAAGCGAACTTACAATCCACTTGACGGCAAGTGGCTGCTGCTGCCTGTGGACACTAGCATCCAATCTAGCTCAAACAAAGGAGGCTACAAACGCATGGTCCCTTCTGAGGAGTGAGATGGAATGCCCCACAGCCTATCATTATACTGATTCTCTATACCCTTCAGATTGATGGAATGCAGTGCAAGCCTACCATTTAGCGACAAAATTGTTTTATTACTAGAGCCCAATGACTTCGTCAATCTTACTTAGCGGTACCATGTAGACATCTATGGAAATGTATTAAATAAAGAACGACGTATTTAGCGCGTCAAATTTTCATATCGATATACATCGCAACCGCTTCCGTAGATAGATAATAGATGGCGCTAGAGTAGTCAAGTGAGCTCGGCCACGGTCCTTATTGCTTTGTAAGAGAGAAGATCTAGTAGTGAATAAGTTCGAACTAATTCTTAAGTTACTATTTTTTGCGAAATCTTGTTACTCTAAAATTTTATAGTATTTCATTACATGAAATCAAAAAATTAAAATATACTTACACCTTCTTCTATAATCGAACCTCTGATACAGTGGCATGTGTATGTCGTCAAATATTGGAGGAAAGCCGGTGGGGTCGCTGCTATCATAGCGGGAGTAAAAAACTGTATTAACCTTCGATAAATTTCCGCAATTCCCAACATTTCTCTTTCGACTGGTTGAATGAAAGACAACATTCGCAGGAAATAATTAACATAGTTTTCTAAGTACTGCTGTTTTAAATTGCTAGCTGAGACTACAACTCCACTCAAACTTGCCAACTGCACCAGACATGTTAGTGAAGGATTCGCCAAGTCTGGGTTGGAACGTACATAAATATGTAATTCAAAGAACAATGCTATAAGCTCTGGTTTCATAATTGTGTCACGCCAATTCACACTTAGTCTCAAGGCCGGTGCCGTTTCACTTTCATAAATTGCTTCAAAAGCACCAATCAACCTTTTGGATAGTAATGGAGAGACATGGCTCCAACATAGTATTGTTTCAATTATCGTTAGCAACTGCTTAATTAGCATAGCTTGTTCTCCTTCGGGTGGATGACCAGAACGAATTATTTGCTCCAGTACTCCAATTGTAAATCGAAATATTCGTTTCAGATTTATTGTTTCAAATGATTTCTTTAAACGGAAGTGTACTTCCCATATTAATCCGACATCAGCTGATTTGACAGTGATTGCAAATTCTTGCATAATTGCTAAAATCAATGAGCATGCCAGCTTCTGTTGATTGATTGGGGAACTTAAAATTATTTTTTCTAATTCAGCCAATAATGCTTTTCTTTCTCTGCCTCCATCATCAACACTACCTCTTTTTATGATTATGGCAATGGTCTAAAACAATCAAAGCACACATTACATACACATAAACCAAAGCTGTTACAACCAACTACAAAATAAATTATACAGTAAAACTCGCTTAGGACCCAGCCAAAATCGCGACTTAAGTGGGAAAGCGTATTATGCGGGATATGGAAAATAAAACATAACATCATTATCAAATTTTTTGTAGGTATTTCATTATAGGTACATTTATAAATTTGTTAGAAAGCTATAATATTATACACAATACGTATAAATATTTAAATACGTTACATCATAGTTAATTATTATTTATAATGACATCACTTTCCCCGAAAGCGAAAAGCAAGCTGCAACAATAGATACATAGCGGCTTATTAAACCGTTTACTGCTCTTAATCTGTCTGTCCTATGATGAAGACATGAGACATGAGAAATATGATCCCTCCAAAGAGTATATAATAAAGTAATTTAATTAATGGCCCCCTTAGAACAATAAATAAAGAGTATTCAGAACTTAGAGTACGCAAGGTATAGAGCGCGCGTATCGCTCAATGCCCATTATGCCAAGCGTAAAATTGACGCCTATGCGTTATTATACTTAAGTTATTAATTTGATTATATAAGTATTTGTAAATTTTAGGTAAGCGATAATTATAAGGTATGGTTTAGCTCAATAAAACATAGGTACGAATTTATGAAACGAGATGCGCAAAACAGTGCGTTTTAAAGTGATATAATATGACATTACATTTCGTACCGAGGAATGTTACGTTATACTATGACTCCAAACATGACGCGAAATGACGATTTTGTATATGATAACAAAATCGAGTCGAGTCTAAATCATAAAGTCGATTTTTCTTCACACTTTATCCCAATCTACTGAACTATTCAACCAAATTGGCATTCCGGGCTTATGACTGACAATAAGCACAGATTGCAATATTGATTATTGACCAATACTATGAATATTGGCATAATTAAAAACCGATTTTATTTACAGTGATTGTGTTTTTTTAAATACCTAACGGTTTTGTTTTTATTTACATGGTATTAGCATTTTAACTACAACTAATAAATAATATTAGTACTTAATAGTTTTTTTTCTTTAGACATTCAAGAAAATGATATAGAAAGCACGAGACAACATAACGGCATCATAAAAACATAAAATTGAATAGCATTTGAATATTTGGGCAATAAAGTCATAAATAAAGTAATACGCGATGCATAATTAAAACATCACTAGGCGGTCCGCGCTGTTAAAAAACATTAACCTTAATACATGAATAATACGATTCTAAGTCTAAATTCACTTATTTCTTAACCAGCCGACCGCCGGTTGCTCCTTCTCGCTTACACACAGCGAAAATTAACGAGATAATACGGACGCACGACTACCTGCATCTGCGAAATCGCGTTATTTTATCGCGTATCGTGTCTCTCGCGCATGTTTGTATTATCTATCTCGCTCTCACAATTATGGCGAAGTCAAATTGTTAACTTCGCCATGTTTGTGTTTATTCAATCATCATTATAATTTTCAACAAAATAAAATTCAAAAAAAACGACAATACAAAACATTTATTAATATTTAAATACATGTGATTATCAGTACACCATCTTGCTACGGTTTTTCGATGTCCATTTGTAGTGCTTCAGCGTCTTCAGGGGATTATAATTATTTTTAAAATGGCGATTGAATGATGATGAATGATTTTTAAATTGGCGGTGGACGACTTATAACTTAATACATCTTTACATTCATTACACGTTGCTTAAAAGTTTTATTGTCTTATTCAAAATGGTTCAAAAAATCGGCTTTAGCATATTGCATATTTTAGCATTTTTCGAATTTTACGTACCAGGCCAATAAAATTGAACGTATAGTTGTACAGTGGAGGAATATTCGACATACCGACTGGGAAAATAAATGTTCAACTGTCGAATTTCGGTCGGAGGTTCATGAATATAAAGACTCGGCGGATAATAATCCATTTTCGGAGTTAGCTTCTTTGGCCGTATCTATATATATTTTTTGCCACACTCGAATTCTGAGATAGAATAGAATAGAATAGGATAATTTTTATTCAATATACATTACATATGTAATTCTTATTGAAAGTAATTTTTTACCACTGGTTCGAAAAAAAACCCTCTGTCCTGGGAAGAACCAGCAAGAAACCCAGCGGGACTTTTTTTAAAATAAATTTTACAATATAAATTATTACGAACTATTTACAAAATTTATTTTAGAAACTGCTTGGAAGCTACCACCTCATTCCCGGGGGTTATTATCAACCATGTATTCATTTATACTATAATAACCCTTTTTATACAGTTTCAGCTTAATAAAACATTTAAATTGGTAATAGAGAGAACTTGTACACTTTCCGGGACCTTGTTGTAATAGCGTATTCATTGCCCCAACAATGAATTACTAACTCTGTGGAGTTGAGAAACTGGCATCACTAGCTTGTGTTTGTTCCTAGTGTTTACAGAATGTATATCACTTTTTTTTTTTACTAAAACTATCTTTGTTTTTGTGAACATACATTAAATTTTCGTAAATATACTGAGAGGCCAAAGTTAATATATTAATTTCTTTAAATTTATCTCTAAGAGACTCTCTCGGTTTTAGATTGTAAATAACTCTAATGGCCCTCTTCTGTAAAACAAAAATAGTTTCTGAATCAGCCGCATTTCCCCATAGCAAAATCCCATAAGACATTATGCTATGGAAATAACTAAAATAAACTAATCTAGCTGTCTCGACACTAGTGAGACCTCTAATCTTTTTTACAGCATAAGCTGCAGAACTTAGTCTGCTTGCTAATTTGGATATATGGGGGCCCCACTGCAAAATAAGCCAAATGAATATTGTAAAAACAAAATTAAGAAATCGTATGTCACTAAATACACTAAACTCGATCCTACACAGCAGATATGGCCTTAAAAGATCAGGAAAATGTTGTCATTCCTATAACGTTCCCGAAAATGTTTTAAAACACATTAGAGGGATTAAAGAGTCGCTTGTGATGCCAATGACTATTGCTTTTGAAGATGGCCCTTCACAAGCACAAGCACAAGCACAAGCACACGGCGAAGCTGATATTGATGATCTACAAATATTATTTGATTTATCTTGATGATTAAATTAACTTTAAAATAGCAGAAAAAATAAAATAGAAATAGGAAATTAACTAAATCGACATCAAACTTTTGAATTTGTCTTAGAAAAGTTAAACAAAACGAACTCGATTCATTTTGAAAATGGTTTGATACATTCCCGTTTAAAATAATATCTAATTAATGAAAAATTAACTTTGAAACTTTTTCTTTTTTAATTTCATAAAAATTAAAAATATGTAATAATTTAGGTTATTTTTTTCGCAACAGCAGATGCAGATACATTTATATTTTCGGCTACAGAGCTTGTAGTACAGACTAATCATTTCAATCGAACTTAAATATAATCGGAACGTATAATTTATATATAATTTATAAATTATGGACTTTTATTTGTCATGCATACATATGACAAAATATATAGTTTATAATTTATAAGATAAGTAAAAATAATTTTAATGGACAGGTGACAAAGATATTAAAGCCATCTAGTGAGTATTAAACTAACTAAACTGAGGAAATTATGACCCGTATCATACACTTGATGGCGTTACTTTCTATGACCAAATGCATTACTATGGAACTGTACCCCCCCTGCACGGGTGTTGTTAAATGACAAAGCAAAAATAACTTTGTTGTTATAGGTTATAAACATGTGTTTTTTTTTTCACTAATAATATTGTATTATTACTATTATTTTTTATATTAATATTTATATTTGGATAAGAACTTAGTAGTGACTCTAAGTTATATTTACCTTCATTTAAAAAAAAAATTCTTTGGCCTTATGTACTACATACTATGTACTATATACTATATACTCTTTGGCTTGACCTTAGGTCAGACTAATTTGTTTATTGAACTGTCAAGATCTCAAGTGGTTAATGCCTCTGCGTTTGACAGTCGGAATTGACTCTCCTTCATCTTTATCGTCATCACGTAAGACCTCGTTTTGGGTGTTATTCACATCTTCAAAAAGATCTTGGATTGAACGGATTTCGTACGGTGCAACATTGTCATCAATGGAAGAATATCCAGGAAAACCCTGCAGTATCGCGGGTTCTTCTTTCAACACGACGTCAGCTTTGTTACTTCGGAAACCTGTTTTCTTGAAACAATTAATTTAAACAATTGGCTTAATTGCTTGCCATGCCGCTGCAATTTTTAGGATTGAATCATGCACAGTCAAGTGTCGTTTGCTATCAGGGTCTTCCATTTCTTTACAATAGCGATGTATCAATCGTGTTCTGTAGCTTTGTATAAAGACTTTTAATATAATGCTCTGATCTGTCGGTTGCAACTTGCTTGTCGCATTCAGAGGTAAGAAAACAAGCTTGATGTTCTTTAGCCGAGGCAGTTATCAATGAAGAGAATTATGCGTGCTACTCGGCTCGGCTCGGGTGTTGCACAGATGGCGTATTAAGGATGACTCACGCTAGACCGTGCCGGGCCCGAGCCGAGTGTCGGCCGTAGCACGGTCACCGAGCCGGCCCGTGCATGTTATTGCAACCGACCGGGCCCCGACCGAGCCATTACCGTTGCGCCGTGATTCAGTATACTCGTCCGAGCAAAAATAGTGTTGTAACTAGATTACAATTATGTTGAATTTTGACTATCTGGAATTAGCGGCTATTGCGATCGCTCTGGACGATGAAGAATCTAATAAATCTTCAACTACAAGGAAATGGAGTGTGCATCCACTTTGGAGAGAGCGACAAAAGAAAGGAGAATTTGTAAACCTTTGTAGAGATCTACGTAGTTATGAAGACAAATATTGGGACTACTTTAAAATGACTACAAAATCTTTTGACATCTTACACATGAAAATTAAAGATGATTTGACCAAATGCAATACAAAGTTTCAGATTCGTATGGTGAGTGTAGACTCTTTTTACTGGAAACGAGGCATTCCACCTTAGCCCTCACGGATGACAACGCATCTGCATTGTGATTCGTAATCGAGGGTAGATTTAGATGTCTATGTGCCGCAGCAACCACTTACCATCAGGTGGACTTTGTGCTCGTTTGTCACCCTTATCCTATAAAAAAAATATAAATTATATTCTATGAAGAGTTTATTTTTTTTATTATTTCTTTAAGAGATTTTGTGTGCCATAAAATAACTAGGGAAGCTCTTTGTTCACTTATTACCAATAATCTAATAATAGTTGATTAGTATGGTTTACTATTTAATAAGATCTACTAAAACATTAAACAAAAAGAACTAACGAACTAAATGACCGAACTAGTTCGCTATAGGACTGCGAACTAAATTGAGCGCTCCCAATGGCGAACGACTATGCCCAAGACTACTGCAACTACTCGGGCGCGGCTCGGCTCGTGCCGCCGAGCTGCGCCCGAGCCGAGCCGGGACCGAGTTGTTTCCGAGCGTTGTCCGTAGCCCGGCCGTCACTCGGTTGCAGCTCGGTATAGCGTGAGTGGGTCCATACAAAATATATGTAACATTAGTTGACCGTGCTACGGCCCACACTCGGCTCGGACCCGGCACGGTCTAGCGTGAGTCATCCTTTAGACGGGATGACGATCGTATTAAGCCAGTTAAAAATGTATGAAAACATGCCTCAAGTTGCAGGGACTGATATAAAATAAGGTATGTTAAGCTGGAATGGTCATTTGGGCAAAAGCACTTAAAGGTTTGCTAAATATTTAGTGCCCATTTAGTGCTAATTTAGTGCTGCAATTTTAAATTTCACGCCAAAATATCTTGATAAAAAATTACAAAACTGCTAGCTTTTAATTAAGCTAGCAGTGTTCTACCTATTAAAACAATAACCGCTTAATACAGCACTAAATAGAAGCATCAATAATTTAGTGCTCATTTAGTGCTGCCGATATACGCAAAAACAAATATTGGGAATATATATATTTTTTTAATATCATAAATTCTGCTACCTTGACATCTTTAGCAGAGTATGTAATAAAAAAATTCACATCAGAATGGGCTATCAGCTAATGATATCAGATAATAAATTAGTGCTTATTTAGTGCTGTCGATATACGAAAAAGATTTTGAGAAATTATTATTCTTAAATACCGTAAACTGCTACTTTGACATCTTTAGCAGAGTATGTGATGAAACATTGACATCCAAGTTAGTTATCACCTAATGATATGAGATAATCAATTAGTGCTCATTTAGCGCAGTCGATATACGCATGGAATATAAAAATTTATATTCCGTGGTCCGTGGATATACGAAAAAGGATTATGAAAATTATTATTTTTAAATACCGTTAACTGCTACTTTGACATCTTTAGAGTATGTGATGAAACATTGACATCCAAGTGGATTATCACCTAATGATATAAGATAATTAATTAATGCTCATTTAGTTTCGTCGATGTTCGTAAGATTATGGTTATTTCAAAATTGCCATAAATAACGTTAAAAGTGATAAGTGGCTTTCAGTTCAAGGGTTAGAAACTGGGCCACAGTGAGGGTCAGAAACCGCAACCTGAGAATTGACGAGGATCATAAACTGGGTCCGTGGACCTCGGTTTTATAAATATTTACTTCAAAATTTGAAGTTTATTAATTATTAACTTATTTTTTAATTAACTTCCTTAATATTTAATATTAAGGAAGTTATAAAAATAATACAATTTATGAGATATTATTTTGAACATCCTAAACTTGCCGATAAAATCATAATTTGTTTTTAAGTTCAGTTTTCTAATACGTAACTATTTCACTTTACCATCCGATTTTACTCTATAAGGTCAGCAACTTGTCCCTTTACTTTCTTTACATGTAAATATAATTAGGTTACATTTTCATTAAAACAATATTGTTAAGTTGTAGAGCCACGCGGCAGTTTTTGCTGTCGCACGGATGGGCTGGCTCGAACCGGGGTGGGACCACGACCTCACAGAATACCAGCGTGAAGTAGAGGTTTACCTATGCGTTTTGTTTGGTGAGTGCAGGTGGCCGGAGGCCCTTTTTACTGGAAATGAGGCATTCCATCTTAGTCCTCACGGGTGACAACGCATCTGCATTTTGATTCGCAAACGAGGATAGATGTAGATGTCTATGGGCCGCAGCAACCACTTACCATCAGGTGGACTGTGTGCTCGTTTGTCACCCATATCCTATAAAAAAAATATTACTTATAATGCTCATTGATTATATATATATTGAAAACAGTACGCCATTTTTTCAATTTTTTATTATTTTTTACACTATGAATTTTAGTATTATCTCATAGTCTTAAAAAAATCCTTTTTCGTATATCGGACAGCACTAAATGAGCACTCATTTATTATCTTATATCATTAGGTGCTAGCTCACTTGGATGTCAATGTTTCATCACATACTCTGTTAAAGACGTCAAAGTAGCAGTTGACGGTATATAAAACTAATAATTTCTCAAACCCTTTTTCGTACATCGACAGCACTAAACGAGCATTAATTAATTATCTCATATCATTAGGTGCTAATCCACTTGGATGTCAATGTTTCATCACATACTCTGCTAAAGATGTCAAAGTAAAAGTTTACAGTATTTAAGAATAATAATTTTTCAAATCCTTTTTCGTATATCGACAGCACTAAATGAGCACTAATTTATTATCTTATATCATTAGCTGATAGCCCATTCTGATGTGTTTTTTTTTATTACATTCTCTGGTAAAGATGTCAAGGTAGCAGAATTTATGATATTAAAAAAATATATATATTCCCAATATTTGTTTTTGCGTATATCGGCAGCACTTAATGAGCACTAAATTATTGATGCTTCTATTTGGTGGAAGCTAGCAGTTTTATAATTTTTGATCAAGCTATTTTGGCGTGAAATTTAAATTTGCAGCACTAAATTAGCACTAAATGAGCACTAAATATTTAGCAAAAATTTAAGTGATTTTGCCCAAATGACCATTCCAGCTTAACAGACCTTATAAAATAGCGTATTATGCGCGAAATCGTATTAAACGTGATCGTATTAAGCGAGTTTTACTGTATTTAAAGGTATTTTGTTGAAATTTTTTAATTTTGAGCACTCTTAAAACAAATTAAAATTAAAAAAATAAAATTTATTATGCATCATCACATCATTTAATTTAAAATATAAAAGTAAAGCTGGTTATAGCTTATTTGTATATGTCCCACTGCTAGGCACAGTCTTCCTCTCACTTCCTAAGATTTGTAAAGAAATTTTAAATAAATTGTAATACTCTCTATAATTCAGAGAGCCTAGATAGCTCAGCCTTTTGCATAAATTTGACACAAGAAACAAGAATAAGATCACTGCCCGCATCAATACAAATTTTAATCAGAATAATTCCTGATTTACCACACATGCTTGGCAGCAGTATATTATAAGTTTTATACTTTACTTTCCATATAATCATCATAATTATAATATATAGTTCCATTATAATCACTATACTTGCTGATTCTGCTCTGTAAATGTTTAACTTTGGAATGACCAGATGTGATGTTTGTTGGATTTTAAAAGATTTAATATTTAATATATTTTATATTAATATATTTAATATTTTAGTTCCCCAAAGTATGTAGAAACTAATCACAAGTTATCTGACAACACCGTGGCTCGATCAGGCAGGTAAGCCTTTAGAGTAAACTAGCTTTAGTAATTAATCTTTCTTTACAAGTAGGTACTATTAGTAAAGCTAATGAACTAAAATATTGTATGAAAATGTAAACAAACCTGTAATAATCTTTCTTTCAAAAAAGGGGGATTTTCTTTTTTTAATAGATAATTTAGCAAATACTCCCTTATTGAACATGTATCTTCTTTTGATAACAAACTCCATTCTCTAATAAGGCCTGATTTTATCAGACCTGCTGCCTCAAATAACACATAATCTGAGGTTGACTTCTCAAGTATGTCTCTACACAGTTCATAAGGATTTTTAGTTGTACGAAATTCTAAGAATACACTTTCAGCTTGATGCCGTTGTTCTGATGTAACCAGGTTTGGTGGTGCCTTAAACAAAAGCACAAATTACTTATTAATATTTAGGAGCTAATTAAGGTATATTAAAAGTTGTATAGAGCAAATCTGTTAAAGTCCATCTATCTAAAAGAAATTATGACAAACATTATCTTGAACTTCATTTTATTATTGTTAAGAAAAATTTTATTTCGAAAAAGTGTCAAGGGTATTTATAAAACTTATATAAAAGTTAATACAAAAATAATTAATCAAAAACATATAACATATAGAGCCATGCTGCAGCTATATTATGGTTGTAGCTCGAATGGTTCGGCTCGACCGGGGAAGGACCACACTCTCACAGAATACCAGCGTAAGATAGCAGCTTAACTCTGCTGTGTTTCGTTTAGTGCGTGTAGAGAACCGGAGACCCTTTTTACTGGAAACGAGGCATTCCATCTTAGTCTGCATTTTGTTCATCATCTGCATTTTGTAATTCATCTGCATTTTGATTCTTAATCGAAGATAGATGTAGATGTCTATGGGCCACAGCAACCACTTACCATCAGGTGGACTGTGTGCTCGTTTATCACCCTTATCCTATAAAAAAGAAATATAAATTTACTTTGTTGATTTTGTAGAAAAGAATCAGCCCTATTCTTATAAGAAGATACTTTTACAAAATTATTGTAAGTATAATAAAATAAATGTAAGTGGCAAAGTTGTATAACTCAATGCTTTTAATGGATATGGAGTCTATCAAGAGACGTATAAGATTTATAGGACGGGGGATGTTATTAGGGAAAAAATTATATAATGAAAAGGAGAGATTAGGGCAGTTAAAACATTTATGATCTATCTTTCCTTCGTGTAGTCCTCACTCACAATTTGAGCTTTTTTCAATCTTAAGTTTTGCAAAAAAAGAAAAATCCAGGTAAAAAGTATGTCCCAATCTAATTCTACATATAACAAATGTACTATGTTTGGAGCCATTCATGAATTTAAAAAAAAACATGGGTTGGAGGGAATGTCAGGTTGGACTTCTGAATAATATTTACTTATAGACTTGTTTTTGTTGAGTTTTTTTTCCAAAGAGAATTCTAATCTGACATCTGATAGATTTTTACAAGAGAAATAGGGTCATGAGTATGAGTTATAAAATGCATTATGGTACCAGAAGAAGATGCTCGACAGTGAATCAACAGTTTCATTGTCACATATTCTAAATAAATAAATAAATAAATAAATAAATATTCCACTATAACTTGGCAGCCATGGGAGTTTCAAGTTAATACCTTGAGAAAAACATCCATATAGTGCATCTTTTATTTTAAAAATATATGGGAATTTGAATTTACTTCAAAATGGGTTAGATAAAATACTTTATAATGAACTATACTAATTGTTCGGACTAATTCCAGCCGCTCAATTTCACCATCGCACATCGCGACAAAACTCGCGATACCATCCATATCATCTGGATGATTGGTGGTCCACCAGTGCGATTCAGAAGAAGTTTTCTCCCTCGCACAACTTTCTTGTGGAATCGATTACCACCAGCGATTTTTCCGGACCGATACGACTTAGGGACCTTCAAGAAAAGAGCTTACTCCTTTTTAAAAGGCCGGCAACGCATCTGCGATTCCCCTGGTGTTGCAGTTGTTCATGGGCTGCGGTAGTCACTTACCATCAGGTGAGCCGCATGCTCGTTTGCCCCCTCTCATATAAAAAAAAATAAAACATTTTAGTAAAGACAATATATTGGCTTCCAAAGTAGCAAGAGCTTAACCAGTGAAAATTGAAGTAGCATTTTTAAAATTTAAAATAATTACATATTTTGGAATTTAGATAGCTGAACCTACAAAACTATTCACAGAAAGCTTAAAGGCATCAGTAGAAAGGGTCAATCACCCTTCCCATTTTTAGCATAATCAATACAAATAAATAAAATTAAAGTGTCTGTTTGCAATGTCAAAATTACAGCTTTTTACTAAATGCATATAAAAGCATATACAGTACTAATAACAAAAATACAAGTTTTAAAGTTTTTGTCTGTCTATCTGTCCATCTGTCTCTGTTTGTTCTGACTAATCTCCGAAACGGCTGGACTGATTTTGACGAGATTTTCACTGGCAGATAGCTGATGTTAAAAGGAGTAACTTAGGCTACTTTTATTTTAGAAAATGAATTAGGGTGCCGTGAAAAAAAAAATTAAACTCCAAATAACACGTGGGCGAAGTTGCGGGGAACAGCTAGTATACTAATAAATTTTTTGTAGGGCCACAGGAGAATTTTTAGTCACACCAAAATCTAAAATAACTGGAGGATGATAAACATAGAGTTTCAAATAGATATTTGAACAAAGGGTTAATCATATTTTGAAACATGGGAAATTTAAAGATAACATCTTTATGAGTCCAGTAGTTATTATTCTTAAAACCAGAGTTTAATAAATGCAGTTTAGAAAGAAGTGGATAAGAAGATAGTTGAAATATTATAAATATATATTGATCGGCAAGATATATCCAAGTTAAGAGGAGGTTCGCTACATTCAACTTGTAGAGCATTTGAATGAGATGATTTCATAGCTCCCAAGGTAATGTTGTAAGCACTTGAGTTGGATTTTATCTAAATGCTTAAGTGCTTATTTATTGCAAGGTTCCCAGGAAAATGTTTCATAGTCAAAATGACTATAGATTAGGGTGTTGTATAAAAACTATAAGCAATATGGGTGAGATCTCCACCAGAAACCTGTCAGTGATCGAAGGATATTTACATTCTTTTCGCATGTTTGGACAATAAATGTTTAATGGGGAATACCAGTCAGCAGAGAGTAGAAGAAATAATATTTATATTCATCAAGTAAGCTACTTAGTCTTAATTTATGTTATGATAAACAATAAATGAAGTTAATTTACATGACAGCACATGTGTATGAAATATGAATACATATATTATAATGATGTTTTGTGTAATAAAATTCTAATATTTTAACAAGCAATTTAAAATTAATATTAACCTCATTAACTTTAACTGATACATACCTACTTTATATAACAAAATGTGATTGGTGCAATTTTGGACTTTATTTCAATTTAATTATTTTAAGTAAATTAGTAACAGGTACATAAAACATCTTACCATCAAAATTTGTGCCGCTGCCTCCAAGATTTGAATGGCCGAATCGTTCATTTTGATAGAAATCAAAAAAATATATATTTACGACAAGAAAGCTAATATTGTTTACATGAGTAATCACTTACTCGCATTCACAAACACAAAAAGCAAATACCAAAACATTTTTAACTTCAGACATCTCATCTATAGCTCTAAAATATGCCTATTTCCTATCTATAACAGAATTGCTGTACTTTTGTACTAGTACTAGTTGGTACTAGTACTAGGACTAGCTATTGTCCTATATAGTATATTATCTATGCTAGCTGTATTAGGTACTTAAATATGTATTAGCACAGACTAATATGATACTACGTATTAGTTAGTACTAGAGATGTTACGTAGGTTCAATTCCGATTCGGAAAGTTCGTAACTTCCGATTGATTTTGAACTTTCGATTCCGTTTTCGGTTCCGTTAAATTTTAATCGGAAGTTATATATCGGAGGCCGATGCACATTGGCGACGGCGGTAGCGATCAGCGTGGACAAACAAGTTTATACTTATCGCCTTGATGACTAGGAGTGGGCGATACAAATCGTATATAGAATAGAATAGAATAATTTTTTATTCAATATCGATTATTACATAATTCTTATTGAAAGTAATTTTTTATTTACCACTGGTTCGGAAAATACCTCTGTCCTGGGAAGAACCAGCAAGAAACCCAGCGGGACATTTTTTTTCAAACATATTTCACTTAACAATAATTTCATTTATACAATTTTTAAATGATTTTTAATAGAACCAGCATGGTGGCGATGACCTTATTCCCAGGGGTTATTTTCATTCATGTATTCCTTGATATTATAATAACCCTTTTTTCACAGCTTTTCTTTAAAAAAACTTTTAAACTTGTTTATTGATAAACTTTGAATATGTTCTGGGATTTTGTTGTAAAAGCGTATACATTGCCCCATAAATGAATTACTGATTCTGTGGAGTCTAGTAACTGGTATTACAAGCTTATGTTTGTTCCTAGTGTTTAAAGTATGCACATCCTTATTCTTATTAAAGCTATTTATGTTTTTATGTACATACATTAGATTTTCATAAATATATTGCGATGCCAAAGTTAATATGTTTATTTCTTTAAATTTTTGTCTGAGGGACTCTTTACAATTTAGGTTATAAATCGCCCGAACGGCTCTCTTTTGCAAAACAAATATAGCTTCAATATCAGTCGCATTACCCCATAGCAAAATTCTATAAGACATTACGCTATGAAAGTAACTAAAATACACTAACCTAGCTGTCTCAACATCTGTGAGACTTCTAATCTTTCTTACAGCATATGCTGCAGAACTAAGTCTGCTTGCTAATTTAGATATATGGGAGCCCCATTGAGGTTTCGCGTCAATAGTAATATCGAGAAAAACAGTGGTATCCACAAGACTCAACTCCTCCCCATTTAATAGCACATTGGTACTCGAATGTTTTACATTAGGTATTGTAAATTTAATACACTTAGTTTTATTGCCGTTTAAGAGCATATTGTTGGCGTTAAACCAATGTACTTATTTCGATAGAGCATTATTTATATCGTCATAATTAATTAACTGCCGTTTGAGTTTGAAAATTATAGAGGTATCGTCAGCAAATAATACTATATCGTGATTGTCCCCTACAAGATAAGGTAAGTCATTAATATAGATTAAAAACAGGAATGGGCCAAGAATCGAGCCCTGAGGAACGCCCATTGATACTACCGATCCGGAGGAACCTTTACCATTTATCACGACTTTTTGAGTTCTGTTACTTAAATATGAAGTAAGAAGTCTAAGCGCCTAATTTTTTACACCGTAATGTTGTAGTTTCCTGATTAATGTTTCATGATGAACACAATCGAAAGCCTTGGAAAGATCACAGAAAACACCTAAGGCATCCTGTGAATTCTCCCAGGCATTAAAAATATATTTCATAAGCTCAACACCGGCGTCAGACGTTGAGCGACCCCTTGTAAATCCAAATTGGTTTTTATGAAGTAATTTATTTGTATCAAAAAAAATTAACAATTCATCCAAAATTATTTTTTCAAAAATTTTACTAAGAGTTGGTAGTACAGAAATAGGTCTAAAATTAGCGGGGTCCAATGTACTACCAGATTTAAATAAAGGTATTACTTTACTATACTTCATTAAATCAGGAAACACACCAGAATCGATACAAGTATTAAAAATAATAGCAAGATGAGGTGCAATTAAATCTATTATGGACGCAATAACTGTCACGGAAATCCCCCACAAATCTTTTTTGGTTTTCTTTACATCAATGGTTTTGAAGTATTTTACAATATCTTGCGGTAATACTTTTTCGAATCTAAATTCTTTTAAACAGATATTAACATTCTGTTTGAGTAATGACTCGGCGACAGCTGGAGAAGTATTCAAAGACTCTGTTGTCAAAATAGGAATATCAGTGAAATATTTCTCAAACACCGCTGCGACTTCTTGATTTGATTTAGTCAATTCATTGTTAATTTTTAATTAATAGTTTGAGTTACGAGGTTTTTCATTACCAGTTTCGCTGTTAATTATACTCCACGTCATTTTAATTTTATTCTTAGCCGTCTTAATTTTGTTGCTAATATGTAACGATTTGGCTGTGGAGCAAACTTTTTTAAACATTTTAGAATAATTTTTGACATATTCTTTAAAATCATCAGAAGAATTATATGATCTTTCATGGTAAAAGTCATATAACCTTCGTCTGCTTTTATGAATTCCCACTGTCGCCCACTCATTAAATGCCTTGCGACTGTTTCCGGAGAATGTTTTAGAAGTAAATGTTTTTTTAAATTCATTGCTTATAAGGGTAAATAATTCTCCATATAAAAAGTCTGCATTGTTCTTATAAGAAAGAAATGGAAGGTTTTTTACCATATTACTTCTAAATCTCTCCAGGCGTTTTGCATTAATAGGAACAAACACCAATACAAATAAGGTAATGAAACCAGTTGTCCACAGTGATCTGAACTAAGTTTTTGAATTATTGATTTCTTGATTGGTACAACACCTGTAAAAATATTATCAATACAAGTTGCACTACACCCTGCAATTCGTGTAGCTTCAAAGAATAAATTATCAAGATTATAGAATTTGAACAAAGAGCAAAATTTAATACTGATGGAAGAAGTTTCCAGGAGATTGATATTGAAGTCTCCACACACTACAAGAAATTTATTCTGTTTATTAAGCTTAACTAAAACTTCTTCCATAATTTTTTCAAAGGTATCATAATTTGAACATGGGGGTCTGTAAACACTGACAATAATAAGGTGCTCAAGCTCAACACATGCCATTTCTACAGTACGCTCAAAAGAGAGGCTCACAATGTCTTTACATGATAAGGATTTATTAGCTAATATTAAGGAGCCACCACGTAATTTAGTATCTCTATTGAACGAACTGACCACCTGGTGATTACTGAAATTAAATATGGAGTTGTAACTTTTTAACCAATGTTCAGTAATACATAAAATATGAATAAGGTTACTATTTAAAAATAATTCAATTTCTAGTTCTTTGCCTAACATACCTTGTATATTTTGATGCACCAGGTTAATACAGTAATTTAAGTTAATACAGTTTTTATTATTGCTATTTTGTGAAATTACACAATGAAGTATAGTTGAATTGTATTCTAAAGTATTTAAGTTATCTTTGCTAGAGATTACCTCTATTGTCTTATTATCTAATTTAAATTACTTGGAACTAATTCCAAATCATTTGTGAAATTATTTTTCTGCTCAATAAAAGCAGGTGTTAAGGTAGCCAATAATTTGGCTGGGTTAAAATATAAATAATGAGATAGCGTATTTGCTACCAGTCTCAAACTAAACTTTGATAGGTAATACCTATCTCTTGTCAAAAACTTCTTAATTAAATTATTAATATCAACTAAATGAAATTTATCATTATTATTCTTACAATTAAATGTCAAATTTAAGTTATTATTACATGTCGAATTATGCATCATTAAATTTAAATTATATCTTAGTTTATTTTCCTGTGGCCACCCCTCTATGTAAGGCAATGTAAACAAAATAACTTTAACCACATTTATGTTATTGAGATATTCAATATATTTTAATAATTGATTCTTGTTCATATTGCCTTTTCTCCCAACAAAAATTATTATTATACTATTAGGGTTAAATTTACTAGTTAAAATTTTATTCATAATATCACTGAATGATGCTCCAGGCATGCAGTAATTACTTATCTGTTGCCTTTTTAAACAGTTATTCAATGATACATAATGATATATAGATACATCTATATATCATACAATATCTATATATCAGTACAATATCCAATATCTATATATCCGACGACAAACTAACTATGTATTAGATATTACGATACCTTGTTGATATGAGTCATCGCAGAATATCTAATATCTACTCAAAACCTAAACCGCCGAAACGTAAAATATCTAAATATATACATTGATTCGGATACCGAACAAACCTTGAGCGCGATAGAATATATGAGTCGCTCAGTGGAAGAGTGGCCCAAGCCTTGTGCATTAAGTATGGATATAATGAGCATTAAACATCTGAGAATTATATTAGTACTGATATTTTAGTATTTTCTGTGGTTATGTTAAAATAAAACATATGACATATAAAGTAATCATTTTATTGTTAGTTTTGTGCTTACAAACTAATATACAACTTATTATTAAAGAAAAATATCCCTTGTTTAGGCCACTATTCTACCTTATTAGAAAGTTATTCTTGGGTTGGGTCATTATCATAGAAGTCAACTTCATTATCTTCTAATAACGAACTAATAATTACTTTATTATTACATATGTATTTTTGTTAAATTTCAACAGTTATTTATTATCTACCTCTAAGCTATAGACTAAAGAGCCAAAGACTAGGCTAAAGACGTTCAATAGTGTCTGTATTAAGTCTATTGCTTGTTTTGTCTTTATTAAATTTATAGATGAGACCCTCTCTACGGCGACACTGGAATGAGGTAGACTTAAGATTGCCGAATCAAATTTGGACAGCGTAGGATACTCGTATAATAGCTGATTGCTGTAGTTAGCAGGATCACGGGCGGCAGTAACTTTACACCAGTAGGTTTCGAGATCTGAATCATCAAGAATAACGATTGCGAGCTATCCTTCAGGACTTGATTTTACGTGTTTATTTGTTTTCGTGTGTTTGAAAATATCATTCTTCCCGGCACTTCCAATTAGACATGGGCAATGTGTATCACTTAAAAGAAAAGATTGATATGAATCTTTTGATCAGTTGGATATGTATCACTCTTTTCTGCCGACTTCCAAAAAGGAGACGGTACTCAATTCGAGTGTATGTTTTTTTTTTTTTTATGTGTGTTACCTCATAACTTTGTACTGGGCGAACCGATTTCGATGATTCTTTTTTTATATGAAAGCTGATAGTTCTCGTGTGGTCCCATATGAATTTGATCAAGGTCAGACCAATGGTTATTGAGTTATTCTCAAATAACCTATATTGAAGTCGGCTGTACAAAATTTTTAATTTTAAATTATATATCTTTATATCCTTATGTATCAGTAGATCAAGCTCGCTTTCACGACACGCATCGCATTACGTTGCGTTGCTCACTCAGCGTGGCTCGCTTCGTTCAACTCAATCCTATCAGTAAGAGTGATAGATAAGTACCTACAGAGCTGTTTGCATTTTGCTTGGTCGTAACATTGTGTATCTTTCTGATATATTTGGCTGTTTCTTTCTAGGTATCTATTTGTTATGATTAAAAAAATAAATTTTTCCTATTTCTCAGACATGCAAGTTTCCTCACGATGTTTTCCTTCATCGCCGAGCACGTGGGAAATCAGCACTTAAAATTGCAATTAACAATTACATTGGTGCCGGCGGGGATCGAACCCGGGTTGCTTGCGTACTGTGAAACTTACAGCGAGCGCTATTATTGTTATGATTGATAAATATTTATTCGCACTTATTCGAGAAATTAACTTAAATTTTTAGTTTAAAATAATAATTAAATTAATGATTAACGTAAATAACGTAGGTAGGGTAGGTATTGTTTGTATTAATTTGTAGAAAATATATATTATATAGTTTCGGCTTCTTGAAAACATGCCTGCTGCGTTGGCTGTCTTTTAGCTACGAGGGGTACTGTGGGGAAGGTTACCACAATTTCCAGCGGGTACATTTAGCATGTTCGCACAATAAAGGCGTTTTGCGTTTTTTGGTTCTACTTCCTCAAAATGATTCCACACTGCGCTTCCGTGAACCCACTTTTTTATTAATAAAACACTAACTGCGCAAAATTATTTACACTTAAAATAAATGAAACAGTCACTAACTATACGTACAGAACAAGAAACACTTTAAACTATTTACACTAAATGTCTTATTTACCTACATTTAAATTAAACAGTCACTAAGTGTACAAAACAACTTCAAATATTTTTCTATTCGATGCAATTAACGCAAACAATATTACTCTCGTTCCCAAACCGAAGTTAAGGCTAAGATGTTTTTAATACGTCTTTGGGTTAAGGTTGAACTAATGAAGCAAACTGATATCTTTGTTTAATTTTGTAAAGCACAAATCTTTTTTCTACTTTTTTTATGGATATAAACGACTACTAATTTCGGCTATAAAACTTTCTTAAAAACTATGGTATTATAACTGAAATTAGTTTGCATTGTTTACTGAAAAATTTATAGGCAAAGTACACATAGGTACAGTTCAAACCAGTATAATACTTAAAAGTTAACGTACCGCTTAATGACTTAAAGCCCTATGCACCAGTTATAGAGTTATCAATTTACCTTTTTGTGCCAACGTGTTACAGTTTATAATGGTCAAACAACTCACTCTCTTCGTCTTGCCAAAGCGCAACGGAACATTCTAAATAGTGACCTGCGAAAGAAACGTCTGTACTATGGACTTTCCGAAATCTTCCTGGAATAACCGGCTTTGCCGGCCGAGGTATAATAGAAAGCAGTGTGCGCAATGTGCGACACAGATGTTAGAAAAAGTTAAAAGATGCCTTGAGTGAATAAGTTGTAAAGATACACTGATACGGTGATACATTCGGATGCGGAAGGATATAAAGAGTGATTGAAGGAAACGGATTGATTCATATCTTTTGTATCTATCTCTCCTGAGTTACCCATCTCTACTTCCAATTGAAAGATCTGTGTTACAAAATGTACAAAAAGCAAAGTAATCATCTTTATTTCTAGGTCTCAACCACGCCTTATAGAAAAACCTTCCATCCAGTTCCGATTCAACATTTATGTCACTTTTGTTTACAAAAACAAAATAAATATTAACATTTAATAAAAATTTCTATCTATGTTTTAAATATTTACGTATTACCTACGCACATACGACACGACAAATGCGATAGCGAAGTACCTTGAATAGCACAGTAGAGGTGGGCGATGCAAACAAAAAAATGTATAGTGATACGAAATCTATATATTGGTACAATATCTAAAAACCGCTTACTGGTTCGTTTTAAAACTATGTATTAGAAAATCTGATATTTGCGTATCGCCGCGATGCCTATATCGCTCCGCATCGGTCGGTGGCTCGATTCGCCGTGTGCGACGGAGCGCGAGCGATATAGATATTATACCGGTTCGTTCGAAAACTATGTATTACAAAATCTGATATTTGGGTACCGCCGTGACACCTAAATCGTTTCGGTCGGTGGCTAGATTCGCCGTGTGCGACAGAGTGCGAGCGATATGGGTATTACATTAGACATGGCGGAAAATTAAAGTCTTACAAAAATCTTATATTTGTACACTACACTAAATAATAAAAAAAAAAACAATTTCACTGAATCTTAATTAACTTCGCTAGTAATTATTTTTTCAAGTTTTTATATAAATCCCTTGTAATATTTTGATGAAAATGTAAACTAAACAAACTAATATTAAACTGGCGCCCCTTTGTTTAAATTACTACCTATCAACTAATATTTGAGCCAATATCTTAACAACAAAGTACATAAAATTAACAGCAATCACTAATGAATTCAGTCAATAGCGTTACATCTATGTGTTCAAAATATCATTTCGTACGTTTTAATAAAAACAACACTTCAATAGATTTAATCGCAAACTATTTATTTAATATGATAATTGTCAAAAACAAGTTCAGCATAAAATATTGGATATAAGTTTGATTTCAAGTATATATATTTAGCAAATAATTGTTACAATCCTTATTTGTAGACATGTGAATGTTGTAAACCGCCATCTACTCCATTCTATGGGTAAAGTCATTTTATCGAACGAAAATTGATTGACTCTCAAGGTGTAACGTAAAGAAGACGCTAGATGGCATAAATACGGCTAAGTAAGAAATCGATCGTGGATGATTTTTAATGGACTGGAATATGATAATTTTATTCATTATCGTTTATGTTATTTATTTAATAAATTTGCAATTTTTTTAACCGCTTATTTTAACAGTTAAAAGATATATTAACCGTCTTTATATAAATACTTCCGGCCAAGACAAATACAGTAACAGGAGCGGTACGGCAATTTCTTCCCAGTCGCGTAACCCAATAGTATATGATTTAGAACCTAATCATTATAACTTTACGAACTATTTTTATGACATATTTACGTTTAAAAAATTATTTCATTAACTTTAATCAAAGACGTAAGAATTTAAAGTTTTACTTATGTTACCTAATAATGATAAATTTCAAATCTGATTGTTTTTTAAAGTCTAAAAGCCAGTGCATTTTATAACATTATTTTATATAGAATTTTCAATTTATTTTTAGTTCTAACAGATCTGTCAGAATAAATGTAGTGGAAGAAGAAAGTTGCAATTTTTATCGTTTTAAATGCAATTTGTGATGTAAATAAATAATAAAGACACTGTGAATACCTACTATTTTATATTATATATATTATATACACTGAACTATTTTAATTGAGTATCTAGTTTTGTAAATAAATAACTAGTTCAAAACTTTAAAAAAAAGTTAAAACTACAACTATATCTGCATTAGCTCCAAGAAGATAACATAATATAAATTTCCTATAATATATCTACAATACTGATTCGCATGTAATAGGTAAGAGTAGCTATAAAATCCTCGTATCAGATTTCAACAGCGTATCGGAGTAGAAAATATAAACAAGTGTACGCAGAATATATAGATATTGAAATATTTAGTTTTGATATCAGATATTGAAACTCGAAATCTGATTTAGATACGATTCTCAGAAAACGCGATACGACCCAGGCTTATAGCACAGCGAGTGACACTTGTAATGCTGCCATACTAACAAAGTAACTAATTTCGATGTGAAAAAAAAAACCATAAAGAATAAAATCATGCAATGATATGTGACGCGATATCTAGTCATATATTTTGCTTCATTCTGTTTTAAGTTGAATATTATGGTAATTTAATCAGTAGAGTTAGAAAACTCTGTATAAAATCTGTATCCAGTGCTAATCTGTATTACACACCGAAAATCTGTATAAATACAGAGAAATCCGTATATATGGTAACACTGGATGACAATGACATAAGTTAGCAAATGTGATTGACGTTAAATTTTAGTGTGGCCATATTTAAAAAAAAACATGTAGAGTGGTTTGGGCCACTATTCTGTAGAATTAAAATTATAAGGTGTTGAAGATAAAGAGCCTATCAAATAATAGGCCACTTTTCTTAGTAAAGTAACTACAAATTTATAATGGAATAAGAATATTTATCAACGCCATCTACTCAAATAACGTAATCTAAATTTTAGGCCACTGTGGTTTCAAAGATCGATACATCTAGATATGTAATATCTACTTAACTCTGTTTCTATAAATTTGTGGATTAGGCCACTCTTCCGCTGAGCGACTCATATAACTAAAACAGATATTACGACTACTTTACAACGAAAAGGTGATACGCTTACGCCTAATATTTTTAATATTAATCCTTATTTGTAGCGAAATACGATTTATTACAGAACACATCCTTTTCAATATCCAGTCTAATTAGTATAATTTTATTATTATTTTGTTGTGTTGCACTGTTTTCAAAATAAACTATTTTAGACCTTATTGTGTATTTAATAGAATGATATTTTTGGAATGTAAATTAAAACAGAAAATTATGAAGGAGAATTTATTTCACCGATTCTGAAAAATTATACCCACTTTCTAGATATGGGATAATTTCTTTTGGCGTAGGGGTAAACCCACTAACCATAACCACAAGGGTGGCATAAAATACATAAGTTTAATTTTATAGCAAATAAATGTTGCAATCCTTATTTTTAACATGTAGAGCCTAAATTTAAGTGTAATAAATTAAAATAATATATTATTTAGAGTGAAGGAGTAAAAAATACTTTGTAATAGCGCCACCTACTAGATTCTATACGTAAAGTGTCTTTATCGAACAAAAATTGATTAACTCTCAAGATGGTACGTGCGATATACGCTAGATGGCATAAACACGACACGATTCAATTTAATATTTTATTTTATTATCTCGCAGGATAAATCCTAATGATATATGTATGTTACTTTTTATATTATAAGATACTTTAAGAATATTTATATTACATAAATAATACAATATATCTATAAATCTATATATGGAAATTCGTTTATAAATCGCATATCACCATGTGAGTACCGACTTCTATTCAGAACGAAGATGGGAAGATATCAACAAATATATAGATATTGAAATATATAGATACAAAATCGGATTTTCATATCCAATACATAGGTACGATTTGATATAGGGTAAAAGTGATATTACCCATGCCTATTGATGACTTGATGTTTTGTTTCGTATTTGGCAATAGGGATGTCGATTCACAAAAACATCGAGGTCTAAAAGATTGATTTCTAAAAAATTGATATTTTTTTTCAAGTTTGCATTTATAATGTAGGTATTTATAAACCTGTTTGATGAGAAACAAGAAAGATACCATAATAAATGATCTCTTATCAGTAAAATCAGCTTTTTTAGTTCAGGGAATTCGCTAATAACAATTATTTTTATTACCATATCAAAGTCAGATCAGGTATGAAAGAAGACATTTATTTTCAAAATTTATTTATTACATGAAAAGTTAAATTTCCCAATGCTTCATATCTAAACTTTTTAAAAACAATAGGCTGTCAATTCTAGTGGGATCCAAGCGGTCCCGCTCATCGCTTGCGAGGTTGCCGGTAATTGAAAAAAGGCGCTCACAAGGAACAGATGATCCCACGAAACTCATGTACATCATGGCTATTGAGTGAAAACCGTCATAAATAGTCTTTATGTTCTTGCCAGTACAGTATAGGATCATACTTCAGGTGCACAATAGCCTGCGATAAAAATAGTGTTGTAATTAACCCTTTAACAGGCAATACTGTATTATTACAGATACATTCAACAAATTGTAAATAATTTTATGGTTTTTGCCAAAACAAAAAAAAATCTTCAAGAGTGACATATAGATTCACTGTATCGATTCAGTAATGCTTATCGATTTAAAAAATCGATCTTTTGGGCCTGAAAAAACAATTCTTCGATTAATCGATCTCAGATCACCTTCCCTATTTGGCAATTGGCATGTTGTGCGTTCGCGCTTCATTTATACTTATCCCAGTTTTTTATTAGTTTTAGTAGTGTTTTATTTGACGTGTAAGAAATTTATTTGAATTGGAAAATGAAGCCAAAATGAAGTGCCATTTGGAATTATTTCAATGAAGTTTCTGTGAATATATCAAAGTGTAAACTATGTAAGAAGATATATTCACGAAAGGGAGATACGACTACTACTACGAAGAACTCAAAAAAATTTAATCTGAAAAGAAAAGTATAGCACAATAGACCTGCCCTTAACACATCTCATCTGCCTCCACTTCCGATTCCGATTCCGCTTTCGGTTTCGATTCCGACAAACATTTAAAAACTCCGCTTCCGAATTCGGTACCAATATAAACACTTCCGTAACATCCCTAGTTAGTACTATGAATATGGAGTGTGGGGCAGCGTTGCCAACACCAATGTGACAAATTCCCCGAAAATCCATGTAAAATTCCCCAATTTAAGGACAAAACTTCAACAGATTCACCACGAATTCCCCTTAATTTTAGTTTTAGAAATGAAAGAATTTTCAATTAATTTTATAAGATTTATTTTTTAACTAACATTTTTTTCTTTTTTACTGAAGTTGTTTTTTCACACTCCATATTTTTGTAACAAGAAATTTACACCATGCAGTATTTTTAATTCGTCCCTTTGCCATTCTTCCCTTGTGCCATTATAAAAATGGAACGATACGAGTAAATACAAGTACTTACTCAATACATTCCTTCCGATACCAAGTACTTTTTGTGTCGATACTTTATAACTGAGTATCAAGTAGGTATCAGTCTAAAGTATTTGTATCGGTATGCTAATGTTATATATATGTTTTTATTTTAACACCTTAATGGATAGATAATACACTCATCTATGCTAATAAAAAAATATTTATTGTGTATCATATTTTGAAAATTTTGAACGCGTTCTAGTTTTGTGTAGTTGGCAATTTTGTTAGTCTATGCCCGAGAGAAAAAAAACTATCGTTACCAATTAGAGAGTGCGCACTTCATACTAGAGAAACGGTCCTAAATCGCGTTGCATTTCTTTCTAAAGCTGAACGCACATATGTCCGCGCCGTACGCGCCGTACGCGCCGCACGCGCCGAATTTTAGAATTCGTTGTATGAAATCATATGAAACCTCGCACACTACACCCGCACCGTACGCGCCGAATTTTATAAAATGCGGTAGGTATACGATATCGAAGGACGAATGCTGATGACGTCATATAACGCGGCGCGTTTGGCGCGTGTGGATACTCAGTGTTGTGTAATGTTGCCAACTTAGTGGATTTTCCACTAAAACTGGTGGTTTCGACTTACGTGATAGTTTTTGTATTTTTATAACTTAATTAATTCGTAATTAATTATACATAATTTGATTTTTTTTACATCGGTTATCAATATGAATACTTAGTGATAAATTATTTACATACTGAACTAAAAAAAATGGTTAAATTTAATTAAAAAACCCAATTATACCTGATTACTTAATTATCAATAAAAATACTTACCTCAAACATACAACAAGTCTTTTTTCTGGTTCAATTGGTCTTCTAAATCTTGAGTTTTCCTTAGAAAGATATGGTTTTAGTACATGTACCAATTCTTGAAGTACCTTGTATGTTAAATGCAAATATCTCAAAAATCGTTCATCATCACCTAATAAATCTTTAAATAAAGTATATCCCCTTCATATTCTCCATACAATTACCTTTTTAAATTTATATTATGAATCCAGAATCTTCTTTTTCTCCGAACTTTTCTTTCTTCTTCCTATGCCAATAAGCAGGCTATTACTATATTTCTTTCCATAGTGATTTCGAGCGATCAATTTCAATGTACTGTTTCATACCAGTGGTTGGAAAAAACTACAAAAGTTGTTGGTAATACAAAAGATTTGCGGACGGTGCGGACGATGCGTACGGACATATGTGCGAGGCCATCAGTAAAACTCGGCGCGTACGGCGCGTACGTTGCGTACGGTGCGGACATATGTGCGTTCAGCTTAATAGAGTGTACATGATACAATATTTTGAGAATATTATTAGTATATACATTATATACACAGTATATACATTACATATATTCCAGTGATAATCTAGATTCTACTAGGACTTTACACCAAAAGGAAAGATAGCATAAAAAACTGAAGTCACACAAAGCTGGTAAGAGTGTAGATACTGCTTCTTTTGTATCGACGTTTTCTCTGTTGGTCCTGGGATCATACATATCTTCGAGTGTTTATACAGGTTTTTTAAAAAAAATTATTCTGCAGTGGTTTAACAACGTCATAATGATCAATTCATTTTGTCTCTGAGAGTCTTTTGACGGATACGCCTACACTTTTTATTAAAGTTTCCCATTGACGCGTGGATGATGAAAAGAACCTGTGAACTGTTCCGAAAAAAGTTAAACTTGAATAAACGCTCCCTAAGTGAGTACACTCTACATAGATTTAGCGAATGATTAGTACAAGGCGTTTTTTACGTGGTAGAACCATGCTGCAGCTATGTAAGTAGTATAGTTGTAGCACAAATGGATCGGCTCGACCGGGGAAGGACCACGCACTCACAGAATACCAGCGTAAAATAGCAGCTCAACACTGATGTATTTCGTATGGTTAGTGTAAAGAACCGAAGACCCTTTTTACTGGAAAAGAGGTATTCCATCTTAGTCCTCACGGGTGACAAGGCATCTGCATTTTGATTCGCAAACTAGGATAGATGTAGATGTCTATGGGCTACAGCAATACCACTTACCATCCGGTGGACAGTGTGCTCGTTTGTCACCCTATTCTATAAAAAAAACCAATATAGTCATTCATTTGACAACGTCAAATTTTAAAATAGTGTTGTCATCTATAGCGTAAAATGCACCTCCTAGTTTTTAGGGAAAGAACATTCGTATAACAGAAACAGAAACTTTTTTATTAAATATAGATTATAAAAAATACTAATTGAAAGTCACTCTTTTGTTTAATTACCACTGCTTCGAAAGAAATCTCTGTCCTGGGAAGAACCAGCAAGAAACCCAGCGGAACTTTTTTTTAAATAACAGCTTACAATCATGTATGTTACACAAATTAACAACACAACAAATTAGAAATAGCTTGGTAGCGATCACCTCATTTCCAGAGGTTATTATCATCCATAAATTTTTTAATATTATAATAACCATTTTTATACAAACTTAGTTTATTAAAGTTTTTGAATTTTGAGCTGGTCAAATTTTGTATATTTTCTGGAATTTTGTTGTAAAAGCGTATACATCGCCCCAAGAATGAATTACTGACTCTATGGAGTCGAGTAACTGGTACTACTAGCTTGTGTCTGTTCCTAGTATTTACAGAATAAATATCACTTATTTTTCTAAAACTACTTTTATTTTTGTGTACATTATTAACCATTATACATTTTTAACCGACGAAAAACGGACTTACACTTCAGTTCTGTGCTTCAGTCTCCTTTACACTCGGTGTATTGTGTTTTTGTAGTGTCTTAAGTCATTTAGTTTTACTTCATATTTCTTAGATTATTATACATCATAGTAAACTAGATGATTTGGGCTTTATAATTTACGTATTCATATCACAGTTCTAAGTGTAAAACCAATTCATATTTTAAATAAAAACTATTACTGTTTTAAAAAAATGGCCATTGTGAAGTCGTCAGCCCAATTTTAATTTTGTTTACTTTGTTTTTCAGTATAATTATATTTAATCAACGAGTGATAGTTCGTAATAAATATAATAATGCACTTTAAAAACAGAATTAAACTGTATTCACTGAAGATTCCTTAAAAATGTTATTGTGTTCGTCGGGTCTTTTGTTGTGGATAGTTTGGTATCCATGAACGTAACCACAATGGTTCTAAATATGGGTCGGTACAAACAGCAAAATATGTTTGCAATATTTTTTGCCTTGTTATTTTTTGCAGGCTGGGTCTTAATTGGTTTGGGTTATGAGTTTTTTTTTCGCTTGGTGTTTCGTCATGCTCTTATCTCATAGGTTTGGTTCTTGTGTTATAATAATGTTATTTTTGTTTACGATTGTCGACTTTTATTCTCTTTTTTATTTAACTTCATTTAAATTATATGGAGGATGTGTTCTACGATTTCAACTCACTTGATTTTCCTTGTTATGTATTGACAATAATTTAATTCTTATATTTAATAAAAATCATTCATTTTTTCGGTATATGGTTTTCGCTTGGCACAATTTGTTTCAAAAGTGGATGGTAATAATATGGTTTCTTAGAGTATTCAACTAACAGGAGACGCCATGCGCATAAAATTCCGAACAAAAAAGTCTGTCACTTCTAGCGGGAGGCGAGGTAACGCACACTAAGCAAATCGTAAACATTGGGCCACGTCGTTACGCACGCACACAGCATAATATGAGCACACGATTAAGCAAAACGCACACAACCTTGAAAATTTCTTATAAATGTCTCATCGTTACAGTGCATAAGCCATAAACAACTAGTGCGAGGGCCTTGTCGATATGGATATGTCGATGAAATTTTATGCAAGTTACATTAGCAAATAAAATAAAATAAAAATGAACAAATGTTTAATGATTAATATTACATTCAAAGTAAATAAAATAAAATACATAAGGTACAATATAATAATACAAAATTACCAAAATTAAAACAAATTGAAAAAGTATTATATTATATTTTTACTAGTTTTTAAAGTGAATATTTTGGTATATGTGACGAATACACTTTTTGGGATCACTCTTTTTTTGCGGGGTAGCTAATTCTGGTGCTTGCATATTTTTCCATCACCAAGTTTGCCAGTTCAATGTTATGTGGAACGTAATCATTATCGAAATAATGTTCCTGTATGCTTAAAAATATATAATATGCCTAGTCTATGAAATGATTTAACCATTTTTTAATGTCATGATAACCGGAAAGGTTATCTGTATAGGGATTTTAAACAGTCTAATTTTACAGATTTTACCCAACCTATAGAGTTAAACCGTTTTAAGGCTTAGGGTTGAACTACATCTGGCAGCACGGAATCGCACTTTCCTGTGCTTCTATCCTTTTTGTTCACTCAGAAACGTTATTTACTAGAGCGAGAAAGAGAGCGGGAGTGTATAGTTTTACCCTTGAAAAGCCGATTGTAAACCGGTTTCAAAAGTTTATATATCATTCTTGACAATCGATACTAATATAATATTTTTATTATAAATGTGAAAGTGTGATTTTTTGTTTATTTGTTTTTGTCCTTCCTTTACGCAGCAACGGAATGGAGCAATTAAAAAAAATTAAGCATTTGCTATCTCTTGGTCGAAGTTTACGCTTAACCAAACATACTTTTTTCGTCATTTTACTTAGGATTGAAAAATAATTAATGTCTTCGTAAAAAGCGGTAATATTTTGTGTTCTACAGTACAAAAGTGTAGTACTCTGTATATGTTTAATAATAATAGATTATAAATATGACACTGAAATTATTTGTTTGTCCTTATTTGTTTATTTAAGCGCTAATAATTCGTTTCTCATCTGAAAACAACAATTTGGTTGACACTATCTAAGAAGATAAACCAGTAAATAACATTTTAAAATGAATAAATATCGTTCACTAAACTTTCCATTTCGATTTGTTACATGTTTTGAATTTTATCCTTCATAATGTAAAATAAACCTGTAGCAGAATAATAAACTTACTCGTACTTCCAATAATTTCAAAGTCGGTACAGCAGTTTCATTTAGTTTCCTTTTATTATTTGATTGGATTACGAAAACCGATTAGTCAAAATGCTCGGAACAAATAGTGTTTGTTCTTTTTTTTTATTCAATATAGATCACATGAGTAATTCTTATTGAAAGTCATTTTTTACTTTACCACTGGTTCGAAGAAAAAAAACCTCTGTCCTGGGAAGAACCAGCAAGAAACCCAGCGGGACTTTTTTTTTAAAGCAAATTTTACAATAATGGTTGTAACTATATAAGTACAAAATTTATTTTAGAAACAGCTTGGAAGCGATCACCTCATTCCCAGGGGTTATTATCAACCATGTTCGTTTAGGTACCCAGGTTATATGATCGCCACATGCTTTTATCCAAACTTGGCGCCTGTAAGGATCTTTTGGAAAACTGTAAAACCAAAGATCTTTTTTAAACAATGTACAAAAAAGAATTTTAAATAACACCTTGGTATTATATATCATAGTATTGCTTATAGTCAAATAAAAACATCGACACTTAAGATTACAGGGAACATCACTATTATAGTCTTGATGATACCATTTTATATACTCGAAATTCCCCTTCTTTTCGTTTCATAACGTAACAGAATGAAATGAAAATATCTATTTAAAATGTTTTAAATGTATAATGTATACAATAAAACAATTTAAATTGATGTTTTCATTTCGTTAAAAACAATTAAAGATTATTAATGTTGTTTGAAATAATATAGTTTGGCAAATAGATCACAATAATATTGATGAATTTAAGACTATTCAATAACACGATTTTGTCTTGTGTAATTAGAACAAAGAGAAACGACATTTGTCTACAATTAAGCAAAATTTAATTAAGTCCTAGTAGTGCAAAAGTCCTTACTATAGTATTAATACTTTAAGTTGGCAACACTACCTGCTCAGCTATATTAATCAGAATTTTCGTGATTTAATGCTTATATTAATTATTTAAATCAAAATAAATATTTAAAGATGAAAGGTAACGCCGTCTTTTTGTAAATTTGAGGTCTGTGATCTTTTTTTACAAGAAAACACACAGCAACTCGGCATTTTTCTGGAGGTCAACTCACGCTTACGACTACTTGGTAACCACAAACTATATAGAAACGCTACGCGTTCAGACGGACGTCTCTGGTACATTTAATTTGGACCGTAGAGCAAATCAGAACATGACATTTCGTTTTTTTTTAATATGAATTGGATATAGGCAAAGGAATAATTTTATTTCAGCCTAGTATATATATATATATACCTATATAATATTTTTATATATATAATTTTAATTACTATTTTTATTATTATTTTATTATGAAGAAGGAGGATTCGTAGAAATAAAATGCATTGTATATATTATTTATTATATGATTTATTTCTTTAACCTTTTTTATAATAGTTTAAGGCTTTTTTTGCATTGGTGGCAATGTACGCTTTTCGATTCTAGTGATGTCCGTGCCTTTCAGAATCCCATCTGTGGTATGTGCTATAGAGTAAACATTTAATTGCTCTCTTGCTGCTTGCACTTGAATATTTTCAGTGGAAAGGTTCTCTTCAATACATTCGATATCCAGTGTATTGAACTGGAAAAAGGAATATTTAAATATATAAATTACAAGTTTGAATATGTGCGCTAATTGTAATTGTTGTCGTTTATAAATGTTTGCATAGAAAATGTCAAGACAAGAAGAGGCCACTGTAATCAGACAAAGTTACTTTCACATAAATCTAAGAAGCTTTCACAATTATACACAAATTTCCAATAATTTTTGAACATAATTATCATTCATACCTAAGATAATTAAGTATACTGTAGCAATTTTTGATAGAAGGTTGGGAGGATAAAAGTATTTGTAAAGTAGCCAATTATCTATTCGAATCTACATTCATGTTCTACTGCTGGGCACAGACTCTGTCTCATTTCTCAGAAGGGTATGAAATAATGAGTTGGGCAAGGTGCTTATTGGTAGACTACATCTTTAAAATATTTTTATTCCTTGAACACGATAAAAAAATTGGTAAATCCAATTCGGCATGCCTTAAGCGCCTTAAAAAAATTACGTATAACATGATTATACGGATTTTTTAAAGTAGTTTAAATACATTTCGACAGCACTAACGGCTTCAACACCCTTGAAACCCATGAAAATGACACCCATGACGAAAAAATTGATACCTATTGCAGCCGCCACCTTGGATTTACATTTCGACAGCACCATCGGCTTCAACACCCTCGAAAACCACGAAAATGACACCCATGATGAAAAAATTGATATCTACTTCAGCCGCCATCTTGGATTTACATTTCGACAGCACTATCGGCTTCAACACCCTCGAAACCCATGAAAATGACACCCATGATGAAAAATTGATACCTATTACAGCCGCCACCTTGGATTTACATTTCGATAGCATCATCGGCTTCAACACCCGTGAAAACCATGAGAATGACACCCATGATGAAAAAATTGATATCTATTGCAACCGCCATCTTGGATTTACATTTCGACAATCCTATCGGCTTCAACTCTCTCGAAAACCATGAAAATGACACTCATGATGAAAAAATTGATACCTATTGCAGCCGCCATCTTGGATTTACATTTCGACAGCACTATAGGCTTCAACACCCTCGAAAACCATGAAAATGACACCCAAGATGAAAAAATTGGTACCTAATTCAGTCGCCATCTTGGATGTACATTTCGACAGCACTATTGGTTTCAACACCCTCGAAAACCATGAAAATGTCACCCATGACAAAAAAAATTATACTACTTACTTTTAGTATGTACTACTATTATTTATTCTGTACTTTTAAAATATTGTAATAAAAAAAATCTCTTATTATTATTATAATCAAGTATTGCATGCCGAACGCAAAGCACATAGGTATGTTCTACTAGTGCCTAAAAATCAATATTCCAATGTTTTGTCGCATGAAATCGTATCTAGCAATCATATTATACAAATAAATGATATAAAAAGCACATTGTCAGAAAGATAAATGATTGTTGAACTTATTAATATTTTTTAAATCGATTAATTACTATTTTCACATTAAAAAAGGGGTTTTAGTGGCTTATGGTGTGGATTTATCAAGTCCGCAAGGCTTGTAAACACTAACTTTTGAAAATATCAATTGTTTAACTCAATCTATTTTTTAATATCTTCATCTATCATGTGGGAAGCCACTGAATGTAAATGGCAGTGTAATTTTGTTTTGTTTAGCTATAATTAATTTTTTTCGGCTCTAAAATGGCAAAATTTTCGTTGATTTGGTAGCCCTGTGTTAGAATTAATTCAGTAAATAGAGACTGCCTGTGCCTCCTCGCTTAGTTCGGCATCAACCGCCGTTGTGAGTGGATACTGTATCGGTTGTTGGCAGCGGCTCAAAAAGATCAGTGTACAAATAAATACAAAATATTCGAAAAACAAATTTCATACATACTTGATTATTATAATAATCAGAGATTTTTATTACAATATTTTAAAAGCACAGAATAAATAATAGGAGTATATACTAAAAGTAAGTAGGATGTAATATTTATACTTGAATATGTCTTGGACTCTTTGGAGTGACATGAATGATGATATGATGATCATATGAGCATTATGAGTCGTGCACTTTGGATTTTCCAAACTGTTTCAAACTGAAATTTGACATAAAATTATCGGAAAATTTAAAGTATAATAAGGTAATGTATTTAAACTACTTTAAAAAAAAATCCTTATAATCATGCTATATATATTTTTTTAATGTGAAGGCATGCTCAATTGGATTTACCAATAGTTTTTAAAAAAATTGGTTATACGAATATTGTGTATTTGTACAGTGATCTTATTGAGCCGCTGCAAACAAACAACCGAAACAATGTCCACTCACGATGGCGACTGATGCCGAACTGAGTGAGTGAGTAAAGTACTCTGTGGCTGTAGCTCGGAGTGCGGCTTCCGCCTATTTAGAAAAGTAATTTGCATACAAGGCTACCAAATCAACGAAAATTTCACCATTTTGAAGCCGATAAAAATTAATTATGGCTAAACAAAACAAAATCACACTGCCATTTACATTGTTTACAAGCCTCGCGGACTTAATAAATCCACACCATAAGCCACTAAAACCACTTTTTTTATTTAAAAATAGCAATTAATCGATTTAAAAAAATATTAAAGTTCAACAATCATTTATCTTTCTAACAATGTGCTTTTCATATCATTTATATGTATAATATGATTGCTAGATACAATTTCATTAGATAAAACTTTGGAATCTTTATTTTTAGGCCATAGTAGAACATATCTTGCGCTTTCGCTTAAGACATGCAATTAGCACTTAAAATTGGAATTAACATTAATTCATTTATTTCAGTTGCGTAGACAGAGATCAGATTTGCTCAAAAATATAAACATATTACTAATCCTAATAAAAATATTATCTGAACTAAAGTTTTAGAATGGCAATTGTTTTGCAATTTAAATTTTACATGATTATTACCTTAATTTTCTTACTTCATTGGGCATCACATGTTCATCATTTAGTTTATGTAACAAGCTCAATTGAGTATGCTTGCAGTCTGTTTAGTACATGTCATCTTCCCATTTTGATATGTTTCCATCAGTTATTATGTGTTTTGACAGCAAAATTATTCCTCATATCTTTATGATGGCTGATCAAATATCACACTAAGTTTATTTGAACTGTATCATCTGAAATAAAACCATAAAAGATTGTTTGTCATTGTCATTCAGACAACCTTGATATTGTAATTATTAAGACTAGTGGTGTGCTATTGTGGTTAAAATAATGTTGACAATTAATTATTTAAAATAATAGAATTCTATAAAAATACTTCAGCCATTAACTTAAAATTTTAAAGAATTTATTCTTGTTTCATTCATCATTAATTCATTGCAGACTATCATAAAGCTACTGGTAAACATAGGCCTTTATAGGTTATCGTATAAAGTGTACATTTTCCATAGTTGTAACACTTGGCAGACAAGTTGGTAACCAGTTTATTATTATTACTAAGTTGTTATCAAAGAGATCACTTGAAATGCCAGGAATTAAGTAGTTTTATTCAATGTACAATACTCCCGTACATCTTTATTACAATTTTTTAAATTTTATATGAATACTGAATATACTGAGCAGTTATGTTTAAGGAATAATTAAATGTACATACCTTTGTCATCTTTGATGATAAACCTAACTCAACTTACTCCAACGAATAGTGTTGAGTTTATCCAACCTTTTTTAGCCTTATTAATGTCAGATTTAGCAGTATGAAACCCTTTATACAAAAATTTTGTTACTAAGCAAGTTTCTTGAAAAGGTTACTAGAATGCAGTATACTTTTAAGTTTGTCACAGTTTATTAAGTCCAACCACTTGTTTCTTTGGCCTTCGTCAGACTCTTTTCTGTTACTTGCACAATTGGGAATGAAACACTTAAAAATACATTTTAAAACTAAAAATTATATACAAAATACACTAAAGCTATAAAGAAAACGTCCCGTCGAAATATATAACCTATTAAACAATAAATACCCTTTCGTAAAATAGCAGTAAAATGCCAATTAAACTTTATTTATAATTTATAGTTAGTTCATACTTCATAGAAAAACAAAATAAAAATTTCCAAGAAAACTTCTAACTTGACAGCTACGCGACAATAACATGACATGACAAAATGGCGGTAGCGGGAAGGGGCAAGAGGTGGGAGGGACGAGGGAAACGTCATGTTCTGGATTGCTCACTGCATTTCATACGGTCAAAGATTTTTGTTCAAAGATTACCAGCCGTGTTGGTAACTGACGCCGTACGCGGCGCAACTAGTTTTATATAACGGGAATGATCCGCGCTCTCGTACTTTTGACAGCGGGGAACGCTCTTCAATGTCGTCTCCTGTTAGTTTAATACTCTAAGTATGGTTTTGTGAAAATAAAAATGTTTATTATGTCAATAAACTTGATTTTATTATTGGTGTTTAATTTAAAACCTCATCTAAAAGAACTCATAACTACCTTTTTTAAAGTTTCTTAAATTACAAAGTGTGTATGAGACCTTAGATAGGCGGCCATTTTGTTTATATTTTGCCTTCGCGAGCGAGTCGAAAGCGCTCGAGACCTCGCGGTAAAATTACGAGGAGTAGGTGTTATGTTTTGGATTTATTTAACTACTTAGTCTTAATTAAACATAAACATCTATGCACCATAAGACAGGTAAATATGTCTAGTTTTTTGTGACATTGAATTATTTGTAAAAAATATAATATTTCTTGGTTGTGATGTAAATTAACAAAATTTATACGTTTATTTTTCTCCGAATTCTATGTTCACGCCAATTTTTAATATCTTAAATTATTATTTTATATCTTAAAACCTACATAGGTTTAATGTGTATTCTTCTATCAATTTTTCGTAGCTTTTTTCTTTATTCTAGTTATTATAGTTAAGTAGCTATGTAGGATTTTTGTTACTACATGCGAGCGCAGTAGCAGCCGAATCAGGGCCGCGCATATCTGGACGTGCAAGGGTATAACAATCGCGCGAGCTGGACGCTTGAGTGGTTATTAATTTTAATGTATACACTAATTATATTTGTTTGTAGGTTGTATAGAAGCCGATACGCAAAGCATCGTCATAAGTCTACAAAGATATATTGCCAGTACCCAGTAGCTCAATTGCAAATGTTTCTGTTATTTACAATTCCCCGAGAAAGAAAAAAAATGAAGAAATCTATTGATATTCTTCGGAGAAGATTAGATATGAAACAAAAAAATCTGGAAAATGTAAGAGCACAAAAAAAGGGCTAATAAAAAAGTGGAAAATTTGTATCAAGTGACCTAGAAAGGCTTCCCTCACTTCAAAATAACATTAGTGCTGTATTAGCATCTAGTTCAAACGATTTGTAGCAGCATCTCATCGAAATGGTGATTAAGAAAAAGTTTATGAGATAGGTATTCGTTCTGAATGAGTTTTCCGAAAACATGTGAAAGGAAAATTGTAAACGAAAATATATTTCGAAAATTAGTAAACGAATGCCTTGTGTCCTGCAAAAAATATTTAACATACTTGATATACATATGTACGATTCGCCAGCACTATCAAACCATAAACACTTAATTATTAAATTAATAATCGAAACTTATTTGATTATTAGATTGAAGTATGAAACAAAATTGCAAAATACCTCCTACCTAAGCTTACGAGATTTTTAAAATAATTTAGTTATTTTTGGTGGAAAATAAAAATCACAAACTTTTTGTTTGTAGTTGTATTTTTATGCCCTCAAACATAATAATATTCATTTTATGACACAGACACAGCGTTCTATATCGATAATTGATGTTGATACATGGCGTAGCACTATTGTTGTCGCAAACATGCACATTTCACTCACACGGGTACATTTCGTTTTTGGTCTCACCCTAATCATGTCATCGCCAATCTAATGTATACTATATCTATGGTTACCACAGCCTAATATGATACTACGTACGTGAGTGTTACTTAGTACTTTACTAAAAAGACAAAAAAAAAGGTGTCAGACAGGGTTGTGTAGCTTCTCCGTGGTTGTTTAACCTATTTATGGACAGTTGTTTGCAAACTTTGAAAGTTGAAGAATGTGGGTTGAGAATGGGTGAGTTAACTGACAAATGCCTTTTGTACGCCGATGATCAAGTCATATTTGCATCGTCGGCGGCCGAGTTGCAAATGATGGTTAATTTAATGAACTGGTCATTAAAAGAAAGGGGTATGAAAGTGAACGCAAGTAAGACGAAAGTAATGGTTTTTGAAAGAGAAGAAAGTAAAACGGTATGTGAAATAAAAATAGAAGGGGAGTTGATGGAGCAAGTGGATGAGTTTATATATTTGGGATGTTTATTTAGCAGGGATGGTAGTTATGACAAGAATATAGAACGACGAGTGAACGCAGGAAATAGAGTTAATGGGGCTCTACACGCTATTATGAAGAGTCAGAATGTATCAAAGAAGGTACGTATGGCAATTCATAATGATGTGTTAGTCCCTACTTTAATGTATGGTAGTGAAAGTTGGGTATGGCAGAAGAAACATGAGAGTAGAATAAAGGCTGTAGAAATGCGGTCATTACGGAGTATGCTAGGGCTGAATCTGAATGATGCCGTGTAGTGGCGGTCAAGAATATCCACTACCCCATATCCTCCCGTGGGTGTCGTAAAAGGCGACAAAGGGAAACAGGCGGGAGATGGGCAGCAGCATCTTCCTGATAATAGCCAAAATTATAATAAAAAAAAAACTGCGGTTGCCAACCCGCTCGCCAAGCGTGGCAACTATAGCAAATACCCCCCAATGACGACAGTAACAAAGAGACGGCCCCCAGTCCCCGGCGGCCCCGCTATTCCTGGCTACGGTGGCGACCATGGTAACGGCGGGGCAGGGGGTGCTAAGAATCTCCGGTGGAGGTTCGGTTGCCATCTACGACGACTCGACCTGGCAACATACAACGCACGCACCCTGAGGACTGACGAGAAGATCGTGGAGCTGGAAGAAGAGATAGACAAGTTGCGCTGGCATATTATAGGATTATCCGAAGTTCGAAGAGAGGGGGAGGACACGGTAATCCTCGAATCCGGCAACTTGCTCTATCACCGGGAGGGCGACCATCTGTCCCAAGGAGGTGTCGGATTTATCGTCCACAAGTCTCTCGTTAACAACGTTGTAAAGATCGGGAGTGTGTCGACGAGGGTTGCGTACCTTATACTCAGAATCACCAAACGGTATTCGCTGAAGGTCATACAGGTTTACGCACCAAGCTCGGCACACCCCGATGAGGAGGTGGAGGAAATGTATGAGCATATCTCTAGAGCCATGCATTCCTCCAAAACCCAATATACGATGTTAATGGCAGATTTCAATGCAAAACTAGGCACAAGAGAGAACGGTGAGCTGAAAGTAGGGAAATTTGGAATAGGGCAACGGAACCCAAGGGGCCAGCAGCTGGCCGACTTCATGGAGAAAGAGGGACATTTTATGATGAACTCTTTCTTCAAGAAGCGGCCCCACAGGAAGTGGACCTGGTCGAGCCCCGACGGTTCGACAAAAAATGAGATTGACTTCATTATGACGACCAGACGACAACTGTTCAGTGATGTCTCAGTGATCGCGAGGGTGAAAACCGGCAGCGATCACCGAATGGTTAGAGGCACACTGAACCTAAATGTTAAGTTGGAGAGGTTTCGTCTGATGAAGTCAACGCTCCGTCCCCCTCGTGCTCTAATCCAAAGTCCCGAAACCTTTCAGCTCAAGTTACGAAACAGTTTTCAGTGCCTAGAAGACTGCAATGAAGTGGACGATATGAATGACAAGCTCGTGGAAACTGTCCATGCGGTCGGAGCTAAGTTCTGCAAGACCCGCCGCAGAAGAACACAAAAACTCTCCGATCACACTCTTAATCTCATGGCTGTTAGACGGGAGATGATACATTCTTCAACAGATTTGACAGCATACAGGCAACTGAACAGACAGATCTCCAAATGCATGCGGCGGGACTTGCGCAACTTCAATACCGCTCGTATTGAAGAAGCGATCGAGCGGAACCAAGGCTCCAAAGTCTTTGCCAGAGACCTGTCTGCCAGAGAGAGCCAACTGTCAAAGCTGAAGACCGAATGTGGCAGCATCGTTTCCGGGGCACCTGAGATTTTGAGTGACATTGAGAGGTTCTATGGGCAGCTGTACACGTCATCGTTGGAGCCACACGCAAGTGTGAGTAACGAGCCAAGAGCGAGTCTTATCCGACACTATTCCGAAGATATCCCGGACGTCAGTCTGAGCGAGATTAGAATGGCTCTCCAGCACCTTAAAAACCGCAAGGCTCCAGGCGAGGAAGGAATTACAGCGGAGCTTCTGAAAGCGGGTGGAAGACCGGTACTTGAAGTCCTTCAGAAGCTCTTTAATTCCGTCCTTCATGGTGGCATTACACCGGAGGCGTGGAGCAGAAGTGCGGTGGTCTTGTTCTTCAAGAAAGGTGACAACGCTCTCTTGAAGAACTACAGACCGATTTCCCTTCTGAGCCGCGTCTACGTGCTGTTTTCGAGAGTCATTACGAATCGTCTCGCGCGCAGACTTGACGACTTCCAGCCTCCCGAACAAGCCGGTTTCCGAAAGGGCTTTAGCACCATAGACCACATACATACCCTACGGCAAATTGTACAGAATTCCGAAGAGTACAATTTGCCACTATGTCTGGCGTATGTGGACTATGAGAAAGCCTTTGATTCCGTCGAAATTTGGGCGGTGCTGCAGTCCCTTCAGCGGTGCCAAGTTGACTGTCGGTATATCGAAGTGCTGAAGTGTTTGTACAGTAGGGCTACGATGGCTATCCGAGTACAGAACCAGAGTACGAAACCCATCCAATTGCAGAGAGGTGTAAGACAGGGTGATGTTATATCCCCGAAACTCTTCACCGCTGCATTGGAAGACGTTTTCAAGCTTCTGGACTGGAAAGGATGCGGTATTAACATCAATGGCGAGTACATCACTCACCTTCGATTTGCCGACGATATAGTCCTTATGGCAGAATCGCTGGAGGACCTAAGCACTATGCTCAATTACCTCAATAGTGTCTCCCAACGGATAGGTCTTAAGATGAACATGGACAAAACAAAGACCATGTTTAATGTCCATGTCACACCTATGCCGGTAGTTGTTGGGAGCACTAAGCTCGAAGTTGTTGACGAGTATGTTTACCTGGGACAAATAGTCCGACTAGGTAAGTCCAACTTCGACCGAGAGGTCAAACGACGGATTCAACTCGGCTGGGCAGCGTTCGGGAAGCTACGACACATCTTCTCGTCAGACATACCTTAAAATCTTAAAACGAAATTGTACAACCAGTGCGTGTTGCCAGTGATGACTTACGGAACTGAGACGTGGTCCTTCACTGCTGGCCGTATAGGAAAGCTCAAGGTCGCACAGCGAGCTATGGAGAGGGCTATGCTCGGAGTTTCTCTGCGTGATAAACTTAGGAATAAGGATATCCGCAGTAGAACCAGAGTACCCGACATAGCCCAACGGATTAGTAAGCTGAAGTGGCAGTGGGCCGGCCATATAGCTCGAAGAACCGACAACCGATGGGGAAAAAAGGTTCTCGAGTGGCAGCCTCGTACCGGTAGGCGAAGTGTAGGGCGTCCCCCCACGAGATGGAGTGACGACCTGGTAAGACATGCAGGAAGTCGATGGATGCAGGTGGCTCAGGACCGTGCTTTGTGGCATTCTTTGGGGGAGGCCTATGTTCAGCAGTGGACTTGTGAAGGGCTGTAATGATGATGATGATGAATCTGAATGACAGGGTGAGAAATAGTGTGATAAGAGAAAAGTGTGGTTTGCAAGATGGCGTTGTGACTAGGATTAAAAAAGGAATGCTTCGGTGGTTTGGTCACGTAGAAAGAATGAACAAGGAAAGAGTGACAAAGCTAATTTATGTTTCAGAAGTGAACGGCAAAGTCGGGAAGGGACGCCCTAGACGAAGATTTGTCGACCAAATCGGCGATATATTGAAAATGGGCCAGATTAGGAGTACCCTTAACCGACGAGCGTGTATGCGTGAATATATGGATGTAAAGGAGGCGAGAGAAGTGTGTCAGGATCGCGCCAAATGAAAGTAGTCTCTGCCCACCCCTCTGGGTGACAGGCGTGAGTATTTGTATTGTATTGTACAAAAAAATTAAAATAATAATTTATGGTACATTATATGGCTTGCTTGCTACATATTTATTTATCTATGACATTATCGTTCTTTTTTACATATTTGGTTTTATTCATAGATATAAGGAAAATAGACAATATATTATCTTATATCAATGGTTTTATTTATTACGGACAATGAATTATGTATACAAATAATTTTGTACTAAAGTTCGACCGTTCAGAGAATGCGTTCCTGACACGTCGCGATTGAACTGACGACGTAACTTTGTAATGGCGTTGCAGTTACGATAAAAATATTTTTGCTGGTTGTTTACCGTTTTAACAATTGATGAGCATTATAACAACATTATTATATAAATAATCAATGAATGTTATAATTTTGTGCCAAACTGAGTGTCAAATAACTTGGTATACAATATTTTTCTAAATCTATACTGCGCTATTACAAGGTTATGTCAGCGCTTTATATTTGTAGTGCTGTGCTAACAATAACAGGCAATAACAGTATTGTAATCTGTTCTTATACAGTTATACTTTATAAAATAATACGTTTTGTTTTTCTTTTTCAGAATTTGAAAATAATGATCTATAAGATAACTTTTATTAAATATAAAAATAAAACTACGACCAAACCGACCGCGCGAATGAAAGTAGCATTTTTTATTTAGGTTGAAAATGGTAACCCCAAATGGCGTTATGGGCCGCCATTTTGTGACGCTAAAACTGTCGTCTGTTGTCGTTTCGTGCGCATAGACAACGTTCTTCAAGTGTTTTCGATCTGTTTTTATTTGATTACCCGGCTTTCGTTTAATGGACTGTTTCTGCTTTTCAAACTGACATCGACGCTAAATTATTTTGTATTGCGTTCTTTTTACTTTTGGTGCATAATAATGCCTAAACATGGACAAACATTGAAAAGTGGAGCCCGTGAGTTAATCATCAAGCTGCAAGATTACTTTGAGCGGGAGCGGCAAAATGGCGGACCCCTGTTACCTATCGAACAAGTACAAGAACGCGTCTTTCAGGTGCTTGGAGTTAGCAAACGAACGATAACAAATATTAATAAAGAAAAGTTCGGCTCTACTGGCACGGAAGATAATATTTTACGTACTCCGAAGAAGAAACGTAGAACTAAACCCGTGACAGATATTGACATCTTTGACGCCGATGCAATCAGAAATCATATATATGGTTACTATTCCAGAAATGAATATCTCAACAGGAAGAAGCTTTTGGCATTGTTAAGAGAAGCTGGACTTTTTAGCGGGGGTAAAACTGCTTTAACCAAAATCTTAAAAGATATTGGTTTTTCGTACAAAAAAACAGACAAAAGAAAACTTTTATTTGAACCATACGACATAATTTTAAAACGGATAAGTTTTTTGAGAGAAGCAAAAATATTGATAACTGGGATAATGTCGTGTTCATTGACGAGACATGGCTAAACGCCAATCACACGGTACGTCGAAAGTACCAATGGGTAAGGGGGCCCGTCTGGTAATATGCCACGCAGGTTCTGCAAAATACGGCTTTGTAGAGAACGCGTTACTGGCATTTCAATCAAAAACCACAAATGACTACCACGAGGAAATGAATGCCATTACATTTAAAGAGTGGTTTCAGAACGTGTTTTTGCCCAGCCTACCAGAGCCTTCTGTAATATTCATGGATAATGCCTCCTATCACTCGTTTCAAATACAGAAACCACCTACCCAAGCTAATAAAAAAGAAGAAATGGTGGCTTGGTTACAAGCAAAAGGCATTGACGCAAATATGCAGATGCTAAAACCAGAGCTAATTAAATTAGTTAAAGAAAATAAAGCGGCAAATGTGCGATACGAAATCGATGAACTGGCTCTGAAGTACGGTCATCGCTTTCTAAGAATTCCACCGTATCATTGCCAATATAACGCGATTGAGCTAATCTGGGCTCAAATAAAAGGTTACGCCGCCCGCCACAATACTTCCCCGCCATTCAGCACGAAAAAGATGGTGACCCTATTAAAAGAAGCCTGCGGGGAAGTCACAAGAGATGACTGGGCAAAGGTTGTTAAGAAGACTAAAAACCTGATTGTGGAACATTTTTACCGAGATATCAGGATTGATTCTGTTATTGATAATAATATTATACATTATATACATATTCTGTTATTGATAATATATTATACATGTAGGCGAAGATGATGATGAAGACACCACCTCCTCAAGCGAATCGGAGTTTGATTAATATTCTGTACGCACATTCAATTCAATGTACTTTATTGCATAGATATACAGAACTTTGTAACAAAGAATAAATAAAACAATTTTATTATATTAATATTACCTTTTTTTGGTTTCCACTTAAATTACTAAAATATAAATTTTAAATGATTCTGCCAATTTAAAACGAAAATAATCTTAAAAATAACGCGGCGGTTCATTTTGGAGGAACGGTAACGAACTCAGTGTTATGTTGTGCCCATCACTAGTCGTGACTAACTGATAGGTGTCAGGAACGCATTCTCTGAACGGCCGAACTATAGTTCAAAATCTTTAGGGTGAGTGGGGCAGTTATCAATGAAGAGAAGTATGTGTCTACATTTAATCTGGAAGTGACCATCTAAAGCTTTTAACCAGTTAATAAAATGAAGGCCAGTCATCCAAGCTCGATATTGTGCATCATATGTTACAGGGAGCGATTTCACGTTTTTGAAGCAACGTTAATTTTTCGCCTTACGAATCACTAGCATAACGTAACTTTTCCGACCTAGATGGCGTATTAGACGGGATGACGAATCCTATTAAGCGTGTTAATAATGTATGAAAATATGCCTCAAGTTGCAGGGACTGACATAAAATGGCGTACTAAACGAGAAATCGTATTAAACGTGATCGTATTAGGCGAGTTTTACTGTAATTAAAGAACTAAGAGCGAGATTGTCGACGAACTATTTCGCATAGTTCACCTAAAAAAGCGCTCTTCCCGCCCAGGTCGTTCACGAACTACCCAAGACTAATCTGTTGACTCAATTTGTTGAAGTCGAGATTTACCGTACTCTACTGCTCTACTCACGAGGTTACACACTAACATTATTGTATTTTAAAGTGGTGCAGGTAGTACTATATCTACGTACAGTTACTTATAATGACACGTTGCGCTAACAAAAAGAGACAAATGATACGGCATACCTATCGTTAGAAAAAGATGAATATACATCATTAGTTGCGTATTGATTGCTGCTGAGCGCTCATTGGCGCAAGCGCGTGACATACCGATATGGAAATGAACACACTAGCTAGCGTCAAAGTTTACACTAACGGTTAGTGTTGAAATAATAAAATCAATTATGAACAAAACATCTATATTCAAAATATTAATGAGACGTTTTTCTTGTCTCTAATAGCTGCCGTGTAATTTGTGCACCACTTCAAAACACAGGTAGGCATTTTTACCACGAATAACTGGAAGATTTACGCGCTGTAGCGAAGGTATAGCCGCGACGCGAGAGCGTGCCCGACTGAATGCGGGTCGGGTAGTTACCTGACATTTGTATTGCCATTTTAGAGCGAGTATAACGTATCTATACTTTAAAAACATCTTAGGTTCACATTCACAATTTCATTTGATATTGTTAGCAGATGTGCAAGCACGCGTCAGAATCACTATAGTTTTTTCCATTGAAGTAATATGTACTTACGTACTAGAACAGCTATTTCTAATGGTCCCCACACACATCGAGTTAAACTAATCAGTTTAACTGAGGTACATCCAAAAACTGATCGTGAGTTCGTGAGTGTGAAATGAAACCTTAAATTTTTAACTGACGACAACCCTCGGATTTTTTGGGAGTACTGTCAGTTAAATTGCTCAGTTTTGAGCATAGAAAATAGAGGAGATGCCCAGAGCGTCTATGCTACCTATCTCTTTTTCACTCAGCGAAGTGTAAGTCTAAGTGTCATTCATAAATGAAACAGATAATAGAAATTGTTTCGTATTCTGGTAAACATTTTTAAGATGACGTCATTTAACCTCGCCTTGCGGCCGATTTCGCCATTTATTGTTTCAGATTTGCTGTTATAAAAAGTCGTTTGATATTTCTTAATTTTAAAATTTTGCGAATTTTTAAACAGTTTATAGTGAATTTTCCAATTCATTATAAAGTACGAAGATGACTAAGTGTTGTGTAAGAGGCTGTGCCTCAAAATATAGCAAAAATCACGCGAACTATCATTTCATATTATGTGAGTGATTTAGTTTTTGCTGTAAATATAATGTAAAAACGTAATATCTTTTGCGACAGTAAGTAGATGGATGTAATTATTTACCCTAAACCTTTAATTCATATTATTTAATTACTTCTTATCATTTTTTGCGAATCTATAAAATTTTGTTGTTCGTAAATAGTGATGTTACATTGCTAACAATAAATTCTTCCAAGGATATAATTTATTAAGGTTTTTCTTGATTTATTCTGTCGTATTATGTGAAAAAGTTTTTCGTTACGCATTGCATTATTTCGGTGTCATGGGTCTGAGCAGTGAGCGTAAATGTTTAACTAAATTATACGGAAATGGAGTTACATTCATGTTAGGTAGGACCTACGGTACCTACCTACATAATAAAAGTGAAGCAAAGCAACAAAGATTACATAAAGTACAATATAGCGCCTGTAAGTAATCTCTCTCTGTAGGCAAACGTGCAAATACCTCAGAGACTGGACATTATTACTTGACTTTATTATATATTGTTTAGTTATATATTGTATATATTAGCCCATCCGTGCCTTCTAATAATACAATATACATAAATGTTAAACATATTTTTATCTATAATTTACCTTAAGTCACCTTTTATAACAACCATGGTGTTGTTTAATTTGTAATATTATTTGCAGCTTCATAGATCTAAATCATTATTTTCTGTTCTATCATTTTTAGGTGGCCAAAGAAGAAAGTAGTTTAATAACGTAATATTTATATATATATATATATATATATATATATATATATATATATATATATATATATATATATATATTATAAGTATTTTATAAAAATATTACGTTATTAAGCTGCTTTCTATTGCTAACAAAAGTTTAAATTTATTTATTTTCCTACTCCATCCATTCATCCATTACATACTACATATTACATTACATTCATGCCACAGCTACCACGCTTGACAGGCGGTTTAGCATCCGCAGATTTTTATTATTTTGTGTCTACTTCATTAAGTCTTTCTTGATTTTGTTACCGAAATCCAGAAATCACCCATGCTAAGCCGGAGTGAATATAAAATAAAAAATATTTCACGGCAAATAATTGCATCGTAAAGTATAATAATATTCAAATCACAGCGATTCTAAAGTAGTTTTTACTTCAAAAGATATTAGCTTAACCGGCCACACGAAACTGGTGCACAAAAAAAGGGGGGGGGGGGTGCTACTAGCTCAAAAAGAGAACTCCATCCTGTTTAACCATCCTGGCTTTAGATAGTAACTTATTAGCTCAGAAGTAAAGCTTATTCTGTTGAAAAGTACTCGGCCTAACACAGATCTATTCAATTCTAAAAATCAAATCTACCAACATTATTTAGTTCAGTTCAGACTAGTTTATTGTGTGAAGTTTGAAACGTGTGCGATAATTAGTTGTGATTTTATAAATTTATTAACAAAGTAATCGGACATAATTTCCGCGAATGGAGCAAATCGAGCAGCGTGCCGTCATTAAGTACCTCCATAAGAAGGGGCTATCATCAAAAGCCATCCATGATGACATGGTCAGTACATTAGGCGATTGTGCTCTGTCATATTCATCCGTCAAAAAATGGATAGCAGAATTTAAGCGTGGTAGAGAGAGTGTGAAACATGAACCCTGCTCTGGAAGGCCTTCGACGTCAACTACTGACGAAAATATTAAAAAAGTACTTGATTTAATAATGGGAGACCGCAGATTAAAAATTAGAGAGATAGCCGAGATTATAGGCATCTCTTATGAACGAACTCAAAACATCATTGCCAACGAGTTGGGTTTCCACAAGGTGTCTGCGAGGTGGGTTCCGCGACTGCTTTCAGTTGAACAAAAAAGGACGCGATTGACTATTTCACGCGACTGTTTGGAGATATTTGAAGCCGATGCAGATGATTTTTTGAATCGTTTTGTTACTATAGACGAAACATGGGTTCATTACTGTACACCGGAAACAAAACAACAATCAAAACAGTGGAGAAGACCTGGTTCACCACCCCCTAAATAGGCTAAGTCGATTTTGTCGGCAAATAAGGTGATGGCTTCAGTATTCTGGGACTCGAAAGGTGTGATTATGATTGATTATCTTGAAAGGGGTCAGATTATAAACTCTGATTACTACTGCACCTTACTACGTCGTTTACGAGAGGAAATAAAAGAAAAACGTCGAGGAATGCTCAGAAGAAAAGTGCTGTTTCATCAAGATAACGCCCGTGTTCACACGTCAGTACAGTCAATGGCTGAAATTCACAACTATGGCTTTGAACTGCTACCGCATCCGCCGTATTCACCTGATCTGGTACCATCAGACTTCTTTCTGTTCCCTAACCTAAAAAAGCACTTGGGAGGTCAAAGATTTTCGACAAACGACGAGGTCAAAGCAGCTGTAGACGCATATTTTGACTCTAAGGAAGAATCATTTTTTTTCAACGGTCTAAATGCTTAGAAGGGGAGGTGGCAAAAGTGTATTGAACTTGATGGTGATTATGTAGAAAAATAAAAATATAACTGATTTAGTATGTGTTTATTTTCTTGGTTAGGCCGAGTACTTTTCAATCCACCCTCGTATAAGCACGAGTTGCTAGCCGTGCATTAAGTATCAAAATCATTTTCAAACTATTATTTAAACGATAAAACTGGAGCAGCAATCATCTGGCAGTTAAATTCACGCAAAATTCCCTTAGCCTCCCTAATCGTTAAAAAAATATAATTTTTCAAATTAAAAAATAAATACAAATACATATAGGTGTTACTAAATTTTAAAAGTTGATTGACTTCACATCACTAAAAAATGGGCGGAGCTTACAGCGTCCGCCATTTATTGTTTCAATTTGACACGATTTTTTTGTAGGCTTGCCATCTCAATTTTCTATGCTCAAAGCTGCTCAGTTGAACTGACGTACATCCAAAACTGATCGTGAGTGTGAAATATTAAGTTTCAACTGACGAGTTAAATTTTTAACTGACGGCACTTGATAGAACGATCGTGTTTGAACTCATTTGAATCGGCTCATAAAGACCTAGGTGACTGTTATGACCTAACCTTTATGATGGTGCAATCCGAAGGTGGGTGTAGGAACTCAGTGACGACACTAGATAGAACGATCGTGTTTGAACTCATTTGAATGGGCTCATAAAGACCTAGGTGACTGTTATGATCTCACTTTTCTGATGGTGCAATTCGAAGGTGGGTATAGGATCTCAGTGACGGCACTAGATAGGAGAATCGTGTTCGAACTCATTTTAATGGACTCATAAAGACCTAGGTGACTGTTATGATCTCACGTTTTCCAGTAGCCTCCTTTCCAGTAAAGAGGGTCTCCCGTTCTTTACACTCATCATACGAAACACAGCAGTGTTAAACGCTGGTATTCTGTGAGAACGTTGACCTTCCCCGGTCGAGCTAACTCATTCGTGCTACAACTATACTACTAATATAGCTGCAGCATAGCTCTACCACGTATACGTACATAAGTATTCAATAAATTGTTATTGAATACTTATGTACGTTCGCCGTCCGTGACACTTATTGAAGTGTCACGGACGGCGAAGGGAGCCGCCGCTCCGTCGTCCCCTCATATCTTGTTACGCCCAGCACACCCCGCACACCGCACGGACATCACGTTATGCCTACAGCCAACGAGCACACAGCCGCACAGCGACGCCGCGTGGGGACATAGCGAAGTTGAAAACTCCGCAGCGGGGATAAAAGAAGAGCATCCGGCCGCATTGAGGTCATTTCCGCCTGTGGCACCGCCCTCGAGCGGTCGTTCAGGTTGTCCGTGCAGCCTTCCCCGTACGGTAGTGCTCTCTCGCTCTCGCGCCTCCGCTGTCCTGCTCGCGCTGTACAGCGTCGACGCCTTGGTGAGTCATTTTTGCTATCAGTTCTTGCCCCCCTGTCTTCGGGCGGGGAGGTTTGACTGACCTCCGCTTGTTACCTGTTATATTTTTTTGTTATTTTTTGTTAACTATTTCTATTATTGTTTTCGTTATTTATTTGTATAACGTGTACGTGTATACTGTTTCTAGGGAGTTACTTGCTCTTTTCAGAGCAAGGCCCTGCTCTTTTAAGAGTAAGGGCATTTCTCCTTGAATAAAGAACGTCCCGTTCTTCTGAGAACGGTTATCCCGCCCTTACTGTTTAGGTTCAGAACGTCTCTGTTCTTTTCAGAACAGCATCCCCCCAGCCCCATTCGTTTCTCAGCATCATGTCCAAACAAGACCTTATAGGGTCCATCGTGTCAGGCCTTAATAGGCTGGATAATTTGGCTCTCGCCGCAATCGTGGCAGCTATTGCCTCATATGCCCCTCAGGCAACTCAACCGCCGCCCGTTATAGCGGCCTACCTAGTGTCCAAGAACTCTTTCGCTCCTCTAGATATGGAGTACGCATGCTCCGAGTCTAAGTCCACTGCGTCGGCCCCCCGGAAGAGGCCCGTCACCAATTCTGGCACCGATTCATCGGAGCCCTGTGACTCCGACGGAACCGGGGAGTCATCCTACACGACTGTCACCTCCAAACGCGGCGGTAAACGCACCGCGAAAAACCGCACACCTCCCGTCTCAGCGGCCCCTGCCGCTCCTTCAACCTCCGCAGCCCCCGTTGCTGCCTCAAACCCCGCAGCTCCCGCTGCCGTCCCTGCCCCTGCAGCCCCCGCTGCTGCTACGGCTCCCCTAATGTCGATGGACATCGCCCCAACACCAAAGCCAGCTTCCCGCTGTGCCCCAGTCCTTGCAAAGAAGCAAGTCCCGCCCCCTGTCTTCCTAAGAGACAAGGCAAGATTCACCAAGTTGTCGAAATCCTTGTACGACGCAGGCATTAAATATGACCATGCGATTAACCTCGGGGACACTATTAAAATCATTCCCAACTCTATCGATGCCTTCCGTAATATCACCAGGCTATTCACAGCCGAACAAGTCTCTTACCATACATACGCTCTTCCGGAAGAGCGTAAAGTCAGGGCCGTCATCCGCGGCGTGCCATTCAAATTTTCCAACGAGGAAATCCTTGAGGACCTTAAGTCCCAAGGTTTCCCTGTAGAAGCTGTGCACAAGATGCACAGTAGAACGGGCCAGAGGTTCAACCTGGCCCTAGTCATCTTAACCAACGTGCCGGAGGCAAAAGCCATCTTCCGGCAGGTACGCACATTGTTTGGCCTGTCGAGAGTGAGGGTTGAGCCCCCACATAGGGGCGGGTTCCCGGCGCAGTGCCACCGCTGCCAGCTATATGGTCATGCGGCGGCCAACTGCTCCGCCCCACCCAGGTGAGTTAAGTGCCTTGAACCCCACAACACTAAAGAGTGTCCTCGGCCCAAAGACGCCGAATCCCCACCCGCATGTGTCCTGTGTAAACAAACAGGCCACCCGGCAAACTACAGAGGCTGCCCCTGCGCACCTCATCCTGGCCCCAGTAGGCAAGCTCCACCGCCGGTCAATGACCGCTCATTCCCGGCTCTTTACCAACGGCCCCGTCAGGGCCTTTCTCAGCCCATCCAGGGCTTCTCACGACCCTCTCAGGGTCCCCTTAGGCCCCCTCAGGGCATTATTCGGCCCCCTCCGGGCTTCTCTAAGCCTATGCAGCCTCCAGTCTTTCCCTGGAGCTCCAAAAAGGCAGACCCACCGCGGACAACAACCTCCGCCCCACAACAATCACAGCCCTCAATGGCTGATGACCTAAAAACGGTGTATTCAAAAAAAAAAAAAAATCAAAAATATCTTTATTTCACAACACAGTGGTTTATAATTGTAAACAGAGGTTGGGACCAACCTATTAAGTAATAATAATTACTTGTGCCAGGTGGCCCCGCTCTTCCTTACTATACTCCATATTATATTTAATTGTGCTTGTGAAGACAATTTGGCAAAATACTTATAAAAATAATTAATATTAACATCAGTTTAGAGTGAAACATGAGGCAAAACAACAATCAATTTTTAATAAAATTTACATATTACCTGAAATGGATTAATTCTGAATTTTAACAAAATCATGTGTGCGAGCCTGCGTGCATGTGTGCGCGTGTGTGTGTGTGTGTGTGTGTGTGTGTGTGTGAGTGTGTGTGTGTGTGTGTGTGTGTGTGTGTGTGTGTGTGTGTGTGTGTGTGTGTGTGTGTGTGTGTGTTGTGAGAGTATGAATGTGTAAGTTTTTATAAAATATCACAGTTCTCGTTCACCCATACCGGTTTCAACATATCAAACATAAGAAATAAAAATAAATTAATTAGTATATTGCAATAAACATTCTGTGTCGTTGTATGTTTTAGTATATAAATATTTTGTAACTATGTGTTTACATTTGTATGTGTTCAACTGATATATATCTAAATCTTTGTTCAGTCTATTGTAGAGATGAGCAGATTGTGATAAGAACTGACGTTGAGCAAATTTGGTTTTTACGTATCTAGTTACTGCTACCCTATCTTTTCTTCTTCTCATCATTGTATCGGTGTTAAAAGGCAAATGTTTGTGTATTCGTAAGACTGTTGATAGGATATATATCTGTCTTATTGAAAGAAGCTCACTCAACTTGTAAAGTTCTTCAGTAGGAAAACTAAATGCTTTGAAATACATAACTTTCAGGAGACAACGTTGACTCCTTTCGATTTCTAATAATTTTGTTTTACCTGCGCCTCCCCAAACTGATACACAATACCCTATTATGGGCTGTGCCAATGCAGTATATATTTGGTTTAGTAGTTGTTTAGAGGTGACATGTCTTAGTTTCCTAAATATCCAAATTAATTTCCGTATCCTATTACTCGTATATTCAACTTGAGCGTGCCAGTTCAAGTGTTGATCCAGAACAACCCCCAAATACTTTATAGATGCAACCTTATCGATAACTGTACACTTACAGTTAGAACTATTAGAAATGCCACAATAATGTATCTTTAAACTATTGTTATTGTTTGGTTGCGTTCTATTATTAATTGTAAAGCATACGTACTTAGTTTTTGTAATATTTAAGGAAAGAAGGTTACTCAGCAGCCATTTTGAAACTTTTATTAGGCCAGATTCAGCATTTCTAAAAACTGAGTTCCAATTCTTACCCGCAAAAACTATTGCGGTGTCATCGGCATAGGAAAATACTTGTCCGTCGACTAAATTTAGGTTAGTTAATGTATTTATATAAATAAGGAACAATGTAGGACCTAGTACACTTCCCTGAGGAACACCAATGTATTCCGCTATTAGGAACATCGACGTTGGGGAAATCACTGTGTTAGCACGCAAATTGCGCGCTGCGAGGTCCCCCCAGGACCGTCTCCTCGCTCTTGCAGAGCATCGTAATCTTTTGTGCTCGTTGTAAGTTAAGTTAACTTAATTAACTTAACTTACAATGACAGAGCAGGTTGCTCTACCAAAGTCTCACGGTCGTATCAAACCTAAGGGTTTATCGCTTGTATCCTTTAATATTCGCGGTTTGCGAAATAACCTCCCAGAACTTAAGCTCTTTCTTCAAAATCGTGAAGCCGATTTCCTCCTCCTACAGGAAACTAATATCAAAACTAAGGACACTAAAGGCCTTTCTATTAAAAACTTTTCTCTTCTTCGTAATGACAGGCACGACCGCCGAGGTGGCGGTACGGCCATTTATTACAAGAAGTCACTCCACTGCTCTCCCATTTCCAATCATCGTACCTTTCGTTTTAGACACGAAGGCACGCTATCTTCACAGCGCCCCATCAAAGCTGGTGTCCCTCAGGGCTCAGTACTTGCTCCTCTGCTGTACATCCTGTTCACCAACGACATTCCCATCCCGCCGAAAGGTGTTCAGCTCTCCCTCTTCGCAGACGACACTGCTCTCTACTGTAAAGGTATCTCGCTACCTTTCATACGGAACAAGGTCCAAAAGTCAGTTGATGACCTAGGAGCTTGGTTCAAAAAATGGCGCATCGATGTGAACCCGGAGAAGAGCTCCGCCGTTCACTTTGATTATAAACGACGCCGTCTCAAAAACACTCCATCAATACGTATACTAGGGACCCCTGTCCCCTGGCATACGTCTGCCAAATATTTAGGTGTCACTCTAGACACAGGGCTAACTTTCAGGCCCCACGTCAAAAGAGTAACCCGTCACGCACGTTTTTACCTGAATAGGCTCAACAGTATGTTGGGCCGACACAGTAAAATGTCCCTCAGAAACAAGCGTACCCTTTATAAGGTCTGTATACGACCAGTCATGTCCTACGCGGGCCCCATTTTTGCCCACGCTAACCCTAAAATTATTAATGAACTCCAAGTAGTTCAAAACCTTTTCTGTCGTCGAGCTGCGAACGCACCTTGGTACGTCCGTAATGCTGACCTTCATCGGGACCTAGAGCTCCCTACAATTCAACAATTTCTTAAAAAACTCTCTGAGAACTTCTTCAAAGCCTCAGAGTCGCACTCCAATCATCTTATTCGTGAGGCAGCTACTTATGCAGCCCCACTCCCCTCTCGCTATCGAGTCCGCAGGCCGAGAAACTCTCTCTCGGACCCGCCTAATAAACTGTCAAACGACCTGAACTGCCTCATGGCGACTCAGGCCAACTCTAATTAAATTATTCATAATTAATTTGCCTTCGTAGGCACTCCCTCAACGGCTCGTAGCCGCCTGCGCCCTCTTTTCCCAAAAGAGGGTCGCTTCCGATACGGCATAAGAAGCTTTAAACAGCTAGTTGCCAGTCCCTAAAGGCGGTTTTTAGCGGGTATCACTTAGGTCCCCCGGTAGGCAGTGAGTCCCGCATAACCAGGACAGACCGGCTGTCGTGGTATGCATAATGCATTTTCCGCCTCCCTCTGTGGTAGCTTTTTTCCAATTGCTTCGGGCGCAAAAAAAAAACCGCATTGAGGGATTCGATTCGAAAGTGGCAAAGAAGACACTCAAGAAAGAATATTCAAGAAAAAAGACCCAAGAAATTATTCCCTCTTTGTTCTATATATTGCCGAATAGTGATAATATAATGTTGTAAATCGTCCCACCTTTACTTTCTTATACAATCCCCTTATTAGACCTATCGAAGTGAAGTAAATACAGTCAACAACAGTCCCTAGTAATCGCCCTTTTTGTTTTTTATCCACAATAATAAGTATTGGGGGTGAAAAAATATCTACTACCTACCATCTCCTGGGTATTGTAAAAGGCGGCAGAGTGAAACTAGACGACGTCCTAACAACAACCAGGCTTGTCTCAATCTGTGCTTTAGTTAGGCATGAAAATATACCTAAGCAAGGCCTAAGGTTGTCACGCGCCCGCTCGTGCTCACGCGTGCTTTACGTTAACATAAAAATTATTTTTTTTTAATAAGTATTTAGGCACTTTTGATATTTATTTTTGAGTTTTTATTCAAGTATGGTCTCTCAAAAAGTCAAAAGGTACTGCATAGCATACGGGTGCTTAAATAACAACAGGAATGTCGACTTTTCATTCTTTACTGTTCCTAAGGGTACCGTAAGGTAATACATTATTATTTATATGTAGATCTAGATAATTATACTAGAATTATTTAGTCCATGCAGTTTGGATCATAAATCATCGGATTATTTCGCTCTCTCTTCTACTCACGGGCCTTAGGGGCGAGCATAGTGATGCGCATTATTGTTGTCGATAAACGTCATCGATAGTGTATTTAGATTTGTAATTATTTATTTTATTTATTTATTTATTTCGACCATTAAGGATCATAGGGTAATATTACATTCATTTAAGTTAATTCTAATACTAAAATTATTACACATTACTAAAATTATATCAAATGCATAAGTATTTATAATAATATTGAAAATATAATAATTATTTAATATTAACAAAATAATATAAATCAATGTAAACGTAACTCACAACAGACCCGACTTAATAATATATTAACAAAATCATAAACATAACTTATATTAATGATATAATAATAATAATTAATCATTTATTGCAGACCATAATTTGTTAAAAGTAGATTTTGTTAAAGGTAGAGTAAATTAAATAAACATTAGTTCATATATCCGGGTTGCCTGTCCGAGGCAACGGATACATGAACATGAACATGCATCCAGTGCCTCAAAAAAGTACAATCGGGTTTCTCGCTAATTACGTTAAGAATGCTGTTGGCGCTCCCACGAACCCTGTGCATCAGTGACGCAGTTTTTTTGCGAATCAGTGTTGAAAAATTGTCTATGTGAGCGTCAACAAAGATATCTGATGCACTACAGTAACGTGGGAGCCCCAGCAACAATCTAAAAGTGTTATTATAATGTATACGTAGGGTGTTGTATGCCCGCTGCGTAAATCTGACCCATAAGGCGCACGTATAGAGGGATTGGCAATAGGCCTTAAATAAAATAAGTTTTACCTCGACTGTACAACGTGAGAACCGACGGGCCAGCATCTTGCAGCGGACAGCCAGCGCCCTCCTTTCTCTTTCAATATCCTTATCATCTTTTAAATCTTCGGTAATCACATGGCCGAGGTACTTAAATTCGGTTACTCGTTTAATTGCAACACCCCCTAAAGTTACAGTTGGTACGAAATTAGGTTTCTTCGTGCCCACCTTAAACACCATGAGCTCACTCTTTGCAACATTATATTTTAAACCGTGGGCTTCTGCATAAACCTCACATATGATCAAAAGCCGTCTGAGTGCACACATATAAAAATCATTTATTGTTATCGATAATGGCGTTGCGCCCGCGCCCGCGCAATATGCTCATCACCCTAGCCGGGCTTAGGCCGAGCTATGATTTATGACCCCAACTGCACGGAGAAAATAATTTTACTATGGGTACTTGGTAACTGACGCCATAGTAACAGATTTATCATTTGATTTTTCGATGTTATCGCGTATAATGCGAAAAAATCGAAAAATCAAATATCATTTAGTATAAGTAGACCTCCCAGTAATGGTGACTGCCTACTAATGCAAGATCAGCATATACTGGTAATTATTGAACTTAGCAGCACTTCTCACTCTTTCATTAATAATGAAGTCACGTGTCGCATGTTTGTAAATAGCAAAAAATGTTAAACAGACAAGTGGTGGCTCCGTGGCACAGTGGCTTAATAATGAGTTGCAGCGCTAAGGGCCGCGGGGTCGAATCCCAGATATAACAAGTGTTTGTATGGCCTACAAATAATTGTTCTGGGTCTGTTCTATGTATGTAAACTGTCCCTGCGATACAGGAGAAAATTCTAGTTTGGAGGCTTCGATCAACAATACCAACTAGATAACCGGTCACGTATAAAATCATAGCTAAATGCTGTCCACGTGAATAAATATATATACACACAGTCAGGTCATAAGTATTGTCACACAGTAAAAACTTTTCTTTTAGAATGCTGGCCACAAAAAGTTTATTGAATTCGAATTTCGAATTGTACATGAAAATAAAACTGTATACTTTTTAGAATTTTACTCATTTTTAAATATGGAGTGGACGCTTAAAGAAGACCGTGTTGCAGTTATTGCGTTGCATCGTTGCGGTTACGCACCAATTCAAATTTTTGACATACTGAAAAATTTGAATATAACCAAAAGATTCGTTTATCGTACCATCAAACGATACAATGAAGATTCTAGTGTAGATGACAGGTCAAGAAGTGGTCGCCCTCGGTCTGTTAGGACTCCAGCAGTGATAAAAGCTGTGAAGGCGCGAATTCAAAGAAATCCCAAACGTAAGCAGAAACTGTTGGCCCTTCAGATGGGGTTAAGCAGAACCACGGTGAAAAGGTTGTTAAGTGAAGACTTAGGGCTTCGGGCATATCGAAGAAAAACAGGACATCGTTTGAATGCTCGTCTAATGGACCTGAGACTGAAGAGATGCCGCGCATTGTTGAAGCGGTACGCGGGAAAAAAATATCGGGAAATTCTTTTTTCGGATGAAAAAATTTTTACCGTAGAAGAGAGCTACAACAAACAAAATGATAAGGTGTACGCACACAGTAGTGAAGAAGCGAGCAACCGTATTCCGCGTGTCCAATGAGGTCATTTTCCATCCTCGCTCATGGTATGGTTGGGAGTTTCTTATTGGGGCTTAACAGAGGTACATTTTTGTGAGAAAGGTGTAAAAACGAATGCAGTTGTGTATCAAAATACAGTCCTGACGAACCTTGTGGAACCTGTTTCTCATACCATGTTCAATAACAGGCACTGGGTATTCCAACAAGATTCGGTGCCAGCTCATAGAGCGAAAAGCACACAAGACTGGCTGGCGGCGCGTGAAATCGACTTCATCCGGCACGAAGACTGGCCCTCCTCCAGTCCAGATTTGAATCCGTTAGATTACAAGATATGGCAACACTTGGAGGAAAAGGCGTGCTCAAAGCCTCATCCCAATTTGGAATCACTCAAGACATCCTTGATTAAGGCAGCCGCCGATATTGACATGGACCTCGTTCGTGCTGCGATAGACGACTGGCCGCGCAGATTGAAGGCCTGTATTCAAAATCACGGAGGTCATTTTGAATAAACTTTAGTGTCATAAGAATCTATGTTTTGTTAAGTTCATTTTGGTATATAAATGGTTACATAATGAATAAACTTGTTTCAATTATTTCATATTAAACATGTGACAGAATTTATGACCTGACTAGGTATATATATATATACCTAGTATATATATATATATATATATATATATTCTTTTTATCACATTAATTTACCCTACTCCTGTTATCTTCGTGTAATCCTGTCCATTCATTGGTTGCCTTGAAGAAATTGCTGTTAGCAATAACACCGCCCATTGCGTACTTTTTTGTGTTGGTGTGCATTAAAGAATAATAAATAAATAAAATACTTATTAATTGAAGGTTTGGTATATAATATGATTATTAAGTGGCGAAGCTTGCGAAGTCACTTATTGATTTCACGATGTCTGTCCGTCTGTCCGTCCATCCGTCCGTCTGTCCCACGATTATCTCGAGAACAGTTTCGAATTTTCAAATTCTGTTTTCAGCAATCGATTACTGATCACCCAGGCATATGAACCTCCTATTTTGAAATTTATTTATTTTTCCGTTAGAAACCGCTACAAAGCTGATTGCTTCGCCACTTTGCTATGTTGTTAGCTTGCTAGGTTTTTTCATTTATCAGTGTTTTTATGTATCGTATACAAAAAGTAATAAACTGTAAGTACGCTTTTTGTTTTGCAAATGTATGTAATGTCGGCTGCTGTTTTAACCAATCGACGTCGATTAGTATTTTCAGATATATCCGATTTATCAAAGTGATCCGAACATATAACTGAATTCTTATCTGGCTTATAAAAGTCATCTCTTCTTCTCTGGCAACAATCGAGATCCATTCTGCACACATAAACGGATTGCTAGGAAAGCTAAAATAAAAACAATAAAGCTAAGTATTTAGTGAAATTACGCAAACAGATACAAAAATAGTAATTACCATTATTTAAAGTTCTGGTAACAAATTACTAAAAATGATTACAATACAAATCTACTCCATGTACTCTACTGTTATGTTTCACAAATGTTTACGCGTGTATTGGTCAACCTTGGCAAAACATTTGTAGGGGTGCTTTAAAATCGGTAATTTTGTTTCAAATATGATGATAGTTGTTAGTTTAGAGCTTAAAATATAACTTATTCTACATCATCGAGCATTTAACCTGAAATTTCCTGTTAAATGCTCGATGTTCTACATGTACTTACCGAAAGTAAGACACTCCGGCTGTCTCTTATATCGTCATCTACTTAGCGGGTCTATGATTTTTTTTTATAGGATAGGATGACAAAAGAGCACACAGTCCACCTGTGGTTGGCAACCACTTACCATCAGACAACGCATCTGCATTTTGATTTGTAATAGAGGATAGATATCCTCTATTACAAATCAAAATGCAGATGCGTTGTCACCCGTGAGGACTAAGATGGAATGCCTCATTTCCAGTAAAAAGGGTTTCCGGTTCTCTACACTCACCATACGAAACACAGCAGTTTTAAGCTGCTATTTTACGCTGGTATTCTGTGAGAGCGTGGTCCTTCCCCGGTCGAGCCGATCCATTCGTGTTACAACTATACTACTAATATAGCTGCAGCATGGCTCTACCACGTATTAAATTCTCTCTAAAAATTTTCACGTCAAGTGTCTTCGTAAAATATTTTTTGTAAGATATTATAAAATATAAAATAAATAAGAACGTTATAAATATTATTAGGTATTCAAATAAAGTATCAGGTGGACTGTGTGCTCCTTTGTCACCCTTATCCTATTAAAAAAACTTACAAGTTACATTACTGGGATTTGTTACCGAGTAGACATCTACCTAACTTATTACAAGGGCCAGTATGGGAAAGAAAATATTCCAATAGTAGGAGTACCTAACTATCTATACAAAATAGGGGGAATTTTTCATCCCTACACCGCCACCTACTCTTACTTTAGTTTATTTTTGTTGAAATTGTGAATTTCGTGTGATAACGTTTGTTTTCTTTATGATTACTAGGAATAAACTATCTGGCTATCGAATTGCCATCAATACCAAAATCTCTAATGCAAAAATCCATACTAATATCGCATAAAGTGTATTCCATGAATTACACCCGAGAGAAAGTTTATATCATTTTTAAGACATTGTACATATCAAAAACTGACATACACAAAAATTCCCCAGAACATAATAAAAGTGTCGCAAATCTGCTGATGCAGTACTGGAATTGCTGGAATATAAATAAAATGTCATTAACTAAATTAAATAATAATACAAATCTCAGTAATTAAATTTAATAAAAGTCATCATTAGAAAACTATCCTGGCTATTTGTAACATTAGTTAAATTATTGTTACTAAGCTCTAGTTAATTTAGTTATATCACATAATAAATTGGTTTTATTAAATTATGATGAGTGAAGTTAGTCACATTTAATTCTTTGATAGCCTAAATCTATATTACGTATATATATATATATATATATATATATATATATATATATGAGTAATTCTCAAATAAATTGTAAATTCGAGAAAAAAAGCTTGTCGCAATTTTTATATTTAAAAAATAAATATATTTTCTTGTTTATTTTTGAAATGTTATATTTCATCTATCTGAAGGCATTCTTATTATTTCAGTATAGATAGTGCATTAGCTCTATTGTATATAATAAACGCCCAGTGTTATATTTAATAAAACCTTGATTTCGTTGTCAATACAAAAAAAATCATGTCACTCTATGCCTTTATAGGTTCCGACTTGATTTATAGTTTTTTTTGTAGATATGGATTTATTTACACATTTTTAACTCAACGGATTCATGTTCTATTTTATTATCTTTACTAATAGGGACTATATCTCCTAAATTTCTAATACAAATTAATAGTTATTTACTTGTCACAAGTTTCTTACAATTTAGTAACAAACATTTTCGTAACGTCATTTTACAATGATTTCTCAAGATTATTGAACGCAACTTACGCCATTCAGTTGGCAGCATTGACTCGATTCTGATTGGTGGATAACGAAACTGTCATGGCGTATTTAGACGCGAGTGACCGCCAGGCCCGTGACAGCTTAGTTCCATTCTATGCCATTTGGCGCTACCGTCGCTAGTTTATTCTCTGTCTACGGACGCCATTTTAAAAAAACGCCATATTGTATTGTCATAGCAAATTGTCAAAATTATCGATATTGATTGCCGCCAGCCGCCATTATTTAAAATATTTATCTAATTGTCGTCCGAGTTATGAGTTTTATACGAGCGCAAGTGTATTGAAGTGTATTTCCTCGCATTTATGTTGCGTTGAGATCTTGGACGCAAAGTTTCCTCCGCTATTTGTGAGAATAACAATATTCTGTTTTTGTGCTGGTCTAGTGCATATTGTATGGAATACGAAAAGTGCTGTCTTGGTGCAGATTCCCTAAAAACGATAATTTAAGAAACTTGTGGATGTATTTCATAGTATCCATAAGTCCCCAGATCATTGAACTTTCCAAAGAACAGTTTCTTGATAAGACAGAAAACTTCGATAGGTCTTATCCATGCTTGCTTACTAACGATTAATAGCTCATGGTGTGCCTCTGACAGCAACAGGCGAGTAATTTTATTACTTATCATGGTACAATTTCGACTGCTGAAAGTTGTGATTTCTAAGTGGGTATCAAGTGGACTCCAGTAATGCAGTATTGAACCATACATTTTTATTAAAAAACATTGCATCACTTTGTGATTACTTCACCAGCCATTTTTAATTATCACTACATGGTATAAAGTGGCAGTCACTTAAAAAAATTGTCTCTGTAACTATTGAAAGACAAAAAATTGTATAGTTGATTGCTTAAATCGTTATAAAAATATCACAAGAACAAACCTTGCAAAAAAAGCAACAATTTATTACAAATTTTCAAAGCTGCTGCTCGAATATGGTTAAATTTTAGTTCTGTTTTAACAAATAATGATGTGATTGACATCTTCTAAATCACAACATTTTTACATTTATAAATTTTTCACAGTTATATTTTATTTCACTTTCCTTATTTTAAAAGGTTATTTAAATGTTCAAGATTTATTAAATCACTAATGTCCAAGATGATAGATCTGCTTTTCGGCTGGTACTGGAAGGCAGGAGCTCGTACTATCTGAGAATCTCATTAAAGCATTCATACAAGCATCTTCAACTTAAAGTTGTGACTTGTCGTCATAGTGGAGGAATATAGGTAGTTGCAAGACTGAGCGAACGAGACTGTTTCAGAACCTTTTACTAGTAGGTATGAGTATTAAACAATTAAAATTATAGTTTAGAGGAAGTGGTAACATGACGGGTATTAATTTTTTGTATAATTGGTATCTAAAACAAATGTTATTTGACTTCCCTCAATTTTATATATTGTTCTATTTTTACTTTATTGTTATAACTTATGGGGTATATCAATTAATTTGTTAACTCTGCTGATTTTAATAATTTTAACAATTCTTCAATATCTATAAGTAAATATCCTAATTTGCTAAAGATTACAGAAGTTTCGATTTCATTCCATCTAGTGTAGAGTGATTGGAAATTGTGTAAAAATAAATTGTAAATATTAATAAAATTACATATCATTAACTCTCAAATATATCAAGAATTAAAAAATTTAAATTACTGTCATTTCCAACACTGCATATTTATCAAGATGTAACATTTATAAAAAGTAATTTGGAAATATTTAATGATTATTTAGTAATTGACAGTAAAATTATACAATTTCATCAGACAGCTTTATTTAGATAAAGCTTTTTTGGCACACTGTTTAAAATCAACAATAAAGTTCCATCTATGTTTCACAAACGGAGAATATTCATAAATTTAAAAATAATTTAAAACATATCTAACTAAGAAATGTTATTACTCAATTAATTAATATTTAAGCAATGCATCAATAGGCACATTACAATGACATGTATCTTTTTTAAAGATGTTACCTTTAGTATATTACTTGTATTCGCAAATAAAAATAAATTTGAATCAATCTTGATAAAATTATTTCTTGTAAATGGTACTTATTTTAACAAGAGATTCTATTTATTTCATTAAGGTAATCTTGTTCACTAGTGTGTATCGACGAGTTTTTAAATTACCAATCATATTTTCATACTTAATAGCATTTTTATAATCAAAGTTACCAGTAATAATCTTAATAATATATCTTAGGGAGTTTAGAATGCCTTGTTTGACTCTAAATGAAGGTGATAACTGTTCAAATTGTTCAATACTGGAATTTATTTCAAATTCAGTTTGAAACATTATATTAATTGAATGTTTAGAGTTTTTTTTGTCAATATAATTCTAACATGCTTATTTAAGTATTTAAGTTCATGTATCTATTAATATTAAATTCTAACTGCTCATGCGTAACATTTAAATCTGAAACCTTAATTATAATCTACTTTTCATCACTTACACTAACATGGCCATCTCTAAGTATCATACCAATATTAACCCTTTCTTTGTCCCGTGCACTACATATAGGGCATTGCTATTGTCTTACTATTGTGTCTGGAAAACGGACAGTGAAAGTGTTAATATTATAAGCCCATAGGAATTATTTTCTGCTCCATGTAATTCTCAATTTAATGTTGTGGTTAAATCTAATTAAAATTATTTGCAAAATGAATGGATATTTAAAACCTTCTGAATTATTATGCGTGGATTCTGAAGTTGGTTAACTATAATTTATTTAAATTTTTTTAAGTAGCTATTGAAACCACTAAGAATATTTTCTAATTCAGTTGCAGTTTGATCTAGAATCACCAGAATCTTAAAAAGAGATGCATCTTTTCCTATAATGTAATTGTTACACAATAAAATATATAGTATATTGTTTGTATATGTAATTTTGTTTATGTCATAAAAAATCTTATAACATTTCTTAATAAATAAACTTGAAATACATTGATCACCATCAAACATGATGATCAAGCTTGTTAGATCCTTAGGTCTAATTTGAAGAAAGTGACATAGTCTTCCTTGTTCCATTTTTATTAAAAAAAAATCAATAGATGTACATATTTTTTATAGGATAAGGGGACACAAGAGCACAGTTCACCTGATAGTAAGTGGTTGCTGTGGCCCATAGACATCTACATATATCCCCGTTTGTGAATCAAAACGCAGATGCGTTGTTACCCGTGAGGACTAAGATGGAATGCCTCTTTTCCAGCAAAAAGGGTCTCTGGTTCTCTACACTCACCATACGAAACACAGCAGTGTCAAGCTGCTATTTTACGCTGGTATTCTACAACTATACTACTAATATACTGCAGCATGGCTCTACCACGTTATACGTACTACATATACAAAAATATTCTGTTAATTATTCTTTTTCTATAATTTTAGCACTTTTTAAGATTATATTTACTTACTATTATATGCTTTGTTTTTATTTAATCCTATTTATTTTATTTATAATAATATTTACTTAATTAATAACTGTCAAGTTTTGTGCAGAAGTCAAATAACTTTCAACGATTTTAGTTCTAAAGTTACAACATAGAGCCTTAAAGAAATAACCGCAGGAAATAACTAGAATGGGACAGGATAGTTAAATCTTTACTTAAAGTCCGCTCACTGCCATGTCTACCCGTAGAGCTGCTCTTGTCTAGATAGGAAGGTTTCTTCAGCTCCTGATTTAATAAACTTATTTGGTTCGAGGATATCCGGAACTGTGGACAAGAACAATTTGAGTGTACTTGAACTCAGCTGTAAGCTGTGTGCTGGCTGCGCCATATAAGTTTCGGGAGTGGTGCTGAAGCTTTTTAAAAACTACAAATATGTCTCGATGACATTTAATAACTATTACATTACAGTAATGTATTAAAACTAATTCAGTGCAATACTGACTTCCTTAATTACGTGATTACATTACTACGATGAGAACTATAATGAATCTTATTCTAAATGCAAGGGCTTTTATAGGGTGGTCAAAACAAGTCAAACACATCAAAAGTTCAAAATAATAAATTAATATTTCTATGTTTATCATTCAGTAACAAAATATGATACTTAATTATTTTATTTATTTCATTACAGGTTACATTAGTGAAGAAAATAGTATCAAAGAAGAGAAACTTGGTTAATATTTTGACAAAGATTGCAACTAACACTTCAGATGACTCAGTTTCACAAAGACTTGTTAAAGCCCAATCGCTGTCAAGAAATAAACACCTATCGGAACTTTTGAAAAAAAAAATGGTATAAATTACATTTTTTTTACTAATATCTTTGCTAATACTAGGTAAAGCAGGTATAGAAATACAATTAATTACTATATCAAATTAATATTTTGTACAGAGAAATCCTATACAGACGTAACTTAACTTTTCTAATTTAAATTGTACCTAGATCCGGGAGTTATTCAAAATGTAAAATGGTTTCCAAATTTTAGAAACAAAATTGTATTTCATTATGAAAATTCTAAGCCACTTAAAATATACTATAAAATAATCTTTAACCTTAAAAAAATTATATGTAATAAATCACATAATTTACTTTTCATTACACATTGAAATCAAAATAATCATGCTTAAATAATAAGGATATGAATATAGGGTCGTTGCGCTGGTTTTCGGCCTTTTAGTGGAGTTGTTAACTTTAAGGTACTAGAAAAAATAATTGCCATTATGCTGGTCTAGTGCTGTTGATGTTAATTTGTAGCTTACATAATGTAGTTTTCATTTTTGTGACTCATTGATGCTACAAGAAAAATCTCTTTTTTATAATAATTTTTGATGTGAAAAATACGTAAAATGCTAGTTTTCGGCCCCAAAGTTTATATTTCGGCCCACTAGAATTTTAGTTTTCGGCCACTGCATTAGACACAATATAAAAGGTGGCTTAACCTTAACTTAATATAATTTTTGTAAAATTATTATAAAATTTCGTGTCGTTAAATATGGCAATCAAATCTTCTCATTTTTTTTGTACTTCCTCATATTTTCATCATCATCAGCCTTTCCATTACATCCCTTCACAAGTCCACTGTTGAACGTAGGCCTCCCCCAAGAAATGCCACAAAACACGGTCCTGAGCCACCTGCATCCATCGACTTCCTGCATGTCTTACCAGGTCGTCACACTCCATCTACACCCCTACGCCCTACACTTCTTCTGCCGTTACGAAGCCGCCATTCGAGAACCTTTTTCCACATTGGTTGTCGGTTGTTCGAGCTATATAGCCGGCCCATTGCCACTTCAGCTTACTAACCCGTTGGGCTATATCAGTCACTTTGGATCTACTACGGATATCCTCATTTCTAAGTGATATTGATACGCAGAGAAACTCCGAGCATAGCCCTCTCCATAGCTCGCTGAGCAACCTTGAGCTTCCTCACCCGGCCAGCAGTGAAGGACCACGTATCAGTTCCATAGGTCATCACTGGCAACACGCATTGGTTGTACAGTCTCGTTTTGAGGTATACCTGACGAGAAGATGTGCTGTAATTTCCCGAACGCTGCCTCATAATTTAGTCCAACAAAATCTATACATCTCAAATCCATTTGGTGCAAAAGTCACATCCAATTTTTTCAATATCTTCTTCTGTATCGCTTATTAAAATGTACCACCAACACCAGGTACAATTTACTTTTACTCTTTCATTTTCCTTCATGGAATTCTTGGATTTTGCAATTTTTCGTTTTTGTACTTTAGCATTTTTTAACTTTTCTTTTTATATTCTTTTCTTTTTCAAAATATCTTATCTTTTTTTAACTTAGTACTAACTTCTCTATTTTAACTTTCTCTTTATCTTTTTAAAGTTTTCGCCATTCTGCATATCAAATTGCTACAGAAGGTACTGATAATGGTTGATTTTTTACGAGTTCCGGTTTAAATAAATGTTTTTTCTATCGCATCTCTGTATTCTTTATTTAATAGTACTCAAGCCGATGTTTCACTAGTTTCTAGAAGTGTACTAGTCTGTTTTATTGTAATATCAACTAGCACATTTTCTAAAGTATTCAAAGGGGTTGTTTGTTATCATCGGTGTTAGTGGTGGTGGTATCATCGTGGCCATTGTACTACTTTGAGTCGTTATTATTGCATTACTGGAATCTATTACCGTTTCCGGCATTGTCAGTACTGTTGTCATTGGTAGGCTTACTTGAGTTGGGATTACAAGAACATCATATAACGATACTAAGGAACCGATATCCAAATAACGTCCTGAAAAATGGAATGTTGAAATGTTGTTATCGATAAACGATTCAAATACATCGGTAGATGAATTCATAGTTACTAGAACATCGCCAACCATATATTTTTTCTACCAGATTTGATTTTAAATGTTTCAAAACTTTTCTTGTGGAAACTAGGTCTGCGTTAATTATTTCTTTATTTTTTCCAGTGTCTGAATTTTCACTAATTATTCTTTCCGGGGTATTCCGGACACATTTTGAATAATCCACTACATGGTGATCAAATTCATTAAGTCCACATTTTCTGAAACCATTTACTAATTATATTTCTTTGGAGGAGCCATCTGAAGAAAATAATGTCTTATTGAATCTTTTTCCTAAAACACAACGTGAATGAAATATTTCATGAAATGTCCGTCAACCAAAGCAGTATTCAATTTTCGGCTTTCCTATTCTTTCATATAATTTTAAGTTGGCCGAAAACTAAATAATAATTTTAGACTTAATCTAGTTTTCGGCCACAACTAAAATGGGTATTTTAGTTTCATCAATAATCATTCAAATTGCAATATTTGGGGGCCGAAAACTGAAAGCTAGTGTCTTCGCAAGGATACCATTCATTATAAAAAGAAAGATGACTAATAGTAGGTAACCAAATAAATGAAAGAGACAAAGTATTTAGACTAAACACGGGCTACTTTCCGGCCACATGGCCGATAACCAAATAATAGGAAAATTTTGTGTGTCACTTTCCGGCCACCTGATTTATTAACTTTTACAATAAAATATTATAGTAATCTATGTGAAAATTTAAAATTAAGTTATTTATACAGTGAAATATAAGCACAACATTAAATGATCATTGTAAATACAGCGCAAAATTTACTTTTTAGTGAAACGCGCGCCACTATTTCTTTTGCACGATCTTACACTCTTTGACAGCTCCTGTGCCGGCGTCAAACTGAACTATTTATTATAAATCGCGTGTTGTGTTTATTCGATGAAGTAATGTTGCAATATATAATGCAACTATTTACAAATGCATTAAACTTGATTTTGGACGATGATATTTATTAAAATCGTTATTTAATCAAATTTACTGCATCACCTCGTGCCAAAGGCCGAAAACTAGACCCGGTCGCCTTACCGGCGCAATGACCCTACAAGTAGCACCTGCTTTGTGTTAATAGTTTTCCATCTATAAAATGAGTAATGGTAAAAGATTGAAGACTATAGTTATTATATTTTTAATTTTATGAAATTGCCATTTTAAATGAGAATTTAAGATTACTCATCTGACATTTCAAAATATGTATAATACAAAATATAATTTGCGTTTTATACAGTAATTATTTAGTAGATACATCAAACATATATTTCACATTGTTTTCTATTGTTTTTTGGTTTCCTTGAAATTAACATTTTTCCTGTTTTCTTATACATAAAACACAAAAAATTCAGTCCTAAAACTGATCACTTGAATAAATTTTTCGATAATTTTTTAGGAACATAATTGATAATTATGTTCTTATTTGGTTTGCTCCACGGTTGGTTTGATAATGTTATTAAATTCCCTTCGTGAATACCACTGTGTACTTCAATTTATATTCTCTCAACCAATATTCTTTTTAACCTGAGGGAAAAAAAAGTAATCTCTGTCATCCATTTTTTAAGCGGTAGAGCTATGCTGCAGCTATATTAGTGGTTTAGTTGTAGCATGAATGGTTCGGCATGACCAGGGAAGGACCACGCTTTCACAGAATACCAGCGTAAAATAGCAGCTTAACGCTGTTGGGTTTCGTATGGTGAGTGTAGAGAACCGGAGACCCTTTTTACTGGAAATGAGGCATTCCATTTTAGTCCTCACAGGTGAGAACGCATCTGCATTTTGATTCGTAATTGAGGATAGATTAGATGTCTATTGGCCACAGCAACCACCTTCCATTAGGTGGACTGTGTGCTCATTTGTCACCCTTATCCTATTAAAAAAATCCTCTTTTCTCATCTCAAGTCTTCTTAGCTGTCTCTTTACGTTATAATTTTACATGTTTTGCTTTATTTTTTAAATATTTATTTAAAACTTTTTATGGCTCTATGCAATATTTTCCTCATTTTGGTAATGTGTGTATTTATTAAGTCTTATATTTATTATGAGTTTATTACTATCGGTGGCTAGCTCGCCTGGCAAGGTCGCCATGTAATGACGTTATTAAATGAGACAACCTATATCTGCCAAGTGCTGTTTAGTAACATTAAATTTATAATTGGTATTACATTAGTGGATACCGTGAGCCACACTACAATTGTATAAAGGTTAACAAAGTCTGTTGTTGTAAGCAAATAAGTGTCTTTTGGCGAAAGACTTGCAGGTGCAATAACTGTAAAAGTAATTCAATTAAAAAGTACTTTTTTTAGATGATTTTCACTATGCAAACTCTGGCGCAACAATGGCCTCAACAGCAGAAGTCGTTGACACACTGACAGCGTCAGTGGATAACCGGGTGGTGTGCAAAGAGCAAAGTTAAGACGAGTGATTAAACAAACTTCACAACTTCATACTTTTTGGATTGAAGCCATTAATAAAATAAAATAAAAATGGTTTAGTAGACTCCGTTCTATATAATAGCAAACATGCTATACAAGAAAGAAAACCTCGACTTGAGCGCGTACCATCCCGACAAGGATGGATAACTTGGAAGTTTTATAAGGGTCTACAAATTATTATTTGAACAGTATAATGTAGAATATTATTATCCATTAAATATTAACCAAGACCCTTTTGAAATTTATTTTTGGATGTATAATAGCTATAAAATATAGAAATGTTGACCTAGATGCAAACATATATATATGTCTTTAAATATTTGATGTTATCTAACATGGTTAGTCCACATTCTCTAATTGTGAAGAGGATTATGGAGACACATTATTAAATGTTAGTGTAGTTTCCTATCCCCTTCATCATCAAGTGCAAAAGAAAAATTGCTGGTGGGTGATGTAGTCATGGAAAAAATTATAGACCACTGCTCAGCTTACACTACTGAATACATTTTGTCAGAAAATATCGAAAGGTATTCGTTGTAAGGATTGCATCAAAACATTAGCACTAATGAAAAATTACTTATCTTGTACAGGGATGGTACTCACTTTATTCATAAGTATTTGAATTATAGCTGTATTGGAAGTAATGTAAAATGTAGTTTGAAAAGTAAAATATTAAGCACTTTGAGGTTTTCCTGGCTTGCTTTGAAAAAGTTTTTATTAGGTTACACGGGCACAATTGGTGCAACAAATAATAAAATATTGAAAGGTGACATTCATGAAAAAATAAAAATATTAAAATTTTGGTGACTAAGCCTCACAAAGGCTTGCTTAATGTCCAATCTCTGTCGAAGTATAGAGAAGTTGAATGTTAAACAAATAACTTTATTATTAATATAATTAAAACAATTTAAAAAAACAAAATGACCAGGTTTACCCTAGATGAAAAATGAATAGGATTTCTAATAATGAAACAAAACTCCAAACACTACAAACTTAAGGAAAAAATGTTTGTCTTGTCTAACAAACAAATGTTATATAGACCAAATAATAATTTAGCATATCCTAGCGAAAAGTTCGTTATCTTATACAGGGAAGGTACTCACTTATTCATAACTATTTGAATTATAGCTGTTTTTAAAATTAATATAAAAAGTAACTTGTAAAGTAAAATATTGAGCACTATGATTAAATATGATTCCTGTGGCTTAATTTATTTAATTTGATACTTGCTTTATATAATGTACAATAAATATTGCTCTGTTTTTGTCAAATTGTACCTATAATTTAATCCTAAGATTATTTGTGTATGTATATGATGTTGGTGTGCTTGAATAAAAATTAAATGTTAATGTATTATGTGTTTCATTAAGTAATAGTATTCCTGTATAATGCACTTCTGTCGATGTCGATAAAATAAGAACACCACTAAACATCGATATCGATGATTTGAAGGATGTGTGCTTGCAATCTCTAAGCTATATTTTTTTTTATTTTTTTTTTATTACTCATCTGTCAAAATGGGCGACTGCAGCGCCAAAACGCGTAGTTGGGAAACTTGACTAAAAGTCACTGTCGTATCTGTAGCTTGCTACATATATATTTATCTATGGTGACCGCCTTGATGTGTGAAAGTCGCAGCTTTAAACTTCAGTTACAATTTCGTTATTCTGCAAAGAAACTTAATTTTTTGCCGGTAAGTTGTTTCAAAATGTATATGCCATTTAAATATGTCGTAGTTTTTACATTTATCTAGTGACTTTTACATGTTTTCGTGCTACAGATTATTTTGTTGTAATGAAAAACATTTTTGAAGTTAGTTTTTGCGTACAACTTAGTTACATTTCGTTACGTAACGAAATTGTTTTCTATAAAGCTACATGCACATTAGAATAACGATAGTAAGATGTTTTTGGCTTGTGTATGTCTCCAATTTCCTCACTAACTATAAATTGTTGTACACACAAAGATTATAGTAAAAAAAATGTGTTTACCTCATTTATCACCCACGGTGGCTTATTTATTACTTTACATTATAATAGATGGTATAATAATTAACATCTGGACGTCTTTTAAAGTTTACTTTTGTTGCAGACATGCCACTTACCAACTCCGAAAGGCAAAAGCGTTATAGGGACCGCTTGAAAACCCAAAATCCGGAGAGACATGAAGAACTTAGGATTAAACATCTTAAAAAAGTGAAAAAAAAATACAAAAAAAATTCCAGAATTAACAGAAGAAGAGCAAAACCTTCGGCGCAAAAAATGGAAAGAGGCAAACGATAGAAGAGCAAAGCAAAATATTAGAAGAGAATCCAAAATGTCTACCAATGTCGCGTATGTAGCTCAATTTATTTCTGAAAACGTTACTAAAAAGCAGACAAAAGATAAAATACAAGAACTCGAAAACGTCACTAAAAAACAGACAAAAGATAAAATACAAGAACTCCAAAAACGTCACTAAAAAACAGACAAAAGATAAAATACAAGAACTAAAAGCAGAAAATGAAGAGTTAAAAATAAAAAACAAAAATTTGAAGAGACAGCTGTACCGTTACAAAGCCGAAATAGCAGATCTGAAACAACAAATAGTATCCCAGCCGCATCTAGTACACACAACTACAACAGTTGACAAACCTGAGGTTGTCTCTCGTACCAAAGAAACTCCAATGACGAAAACGAATAAGTTTTTAGATGAAATAACATCAATCTCTAAAGAAGAAAAAGAGAAAGTCAAAAAGAAACTCCTAGTACTGAACACATTGACAGACTCATTAAAAGAACAAAACAAAAAAGGTGATACACGAGAAAAGAAAAGAGTCCTTAAACAAGTAACTCTTGGAACGACAATAAAAAAATATAAAGTAAAAGCAAAAATGTCACACAGTCTTGGACTTACAGGCAAATTAAGGATGACAGAATCGACAAAAATTATCAGAAGCAAATACATGAGGGAAATTCAAAGATTTTTTAACAGGGATGATATAAGTCGACCAACAGCAGGAAAACAAGAATGCAAAACAAAAAATAAAGAAAAGAAACAACTAAGATACCTGGTGGATACAATGCAAAGACTACATACCAAATACAGAGCTGAAGGAGGTAGGGCATCCTACACGACATTTGCTCGCTATCGACCATTTTATGTGATTTCACCTAAAATTAAAGATAGAAATACTTGTGCATGTATTAAGCATGCCAACATTGGTTTCAAAGCAGCAAAGCTCAAAACACTAGATGTGCTCCAAACATCAAATATTAGTGATTTGATACGTACAATTACCTGCAGGGAATGTTTTGATTGTATGTATTCGAAATGCCCTATTTGTGTCAATAAAACGCCAGATATAAATTCAGAGATCAAAGGTGATGCCCCAGTGCAGTGGTTAGAGTGGCGGTTGAGATCACATGTATACTCAGTCGTGAATAAGAATAAAATAGAGGAAAAAACAACAAAGAAATATACAAAGGAAATTGTTAACGGGACCGTTCAAACACTTACTGAACAATTTCTGGGGGATTTACATAAATTTAAAACCCATCATTACAATATAATACATCAACACAAAGCATACAAGAAATGTGTTGAAAATCTTAAACCGGACGAAGTTGCTATAGTATGCGATTTTTCAGAAAATTATGCCTGTAAGCAATCCGAAGAAATACAAGCAGTGCATTTTGGCGCATCACGAAACCAAATCACACTACATACCTGTGTTTTATATGAAAAAAATAAAAAGCCTATGCCAATTTGCTCAATCTCACCAGTGAATGAACATGGACCAGGCGCTATTTGGGCGCATCTAGATTGTGTTCTTAAGTATTGCAAAAACAACACGAACATTAAGAAAATTCATATATTCAGTGATGGTCCGACTACACAATACAGGCAAAAACACAATTTCCATTTATTTACAAAAAGGCTTTCTGATTACGGATATGAGCAAGGAACATGGAACTTTTTCGAAGCATCACACGGAAAAGGCCCTGCTGACGGTATTGGCGGAGCAATAAAGAGGAAACTTGACCAGCATGTAGCTCATGGACAGGACATCACAAATGCTGAAGTAGCATATTCTTATTTACTAGATAATGTCAATGTCGAAATACACTATGTTAGCGAAACAAATATTGAACAGATGAATCAAATGATTCCTAATGATGTGGCTCCTGTAAAGGGAACTATGACATTGCACCAGATAATTTATGATCGTCAAAATAAACATACAATTTACTACAAGACTTTGAGCTATATTTGTGATGAAAACGAGCCATGTGTGTGCGGAGAAGACATGAAACAGCATGATCTTGTGCAGCCACAGCAGACAAATGAGCGAGAAAACATGAGACTTAAACAGAAAAGAGAAGAAAATACAAAGTCAAGCTCGGAACTATCAGCAGACGATCGTACCAAAAGTAACAGTAAGAAAAAGATTACTATATTATCTTCAGTCAAACTTACACCCAAAGATCTTCCCTTATTGCCGTTGCAACTAAAATCTATCAACAAAGATTTTGATATTTCTACGGGCCATGACTTACGTCAGAAATCTGAAATCTTAACAACACAAAAAAGACAAAATCTGCCAAAGAGGCGTAATGAAACTGACAAAAAAAAACGAAAGAATCAAACGCATAAGAAGGTAGACGAGATCTTTAAGCAATTCATCAACATCTGTTGAAACCAATATTAGTATTTACAGTGATTCCGAACTAGTTGATGTAGTGAATGAGGATCACAGTTCCGATCAAGATGATAATTTACAAGTGGAGTATGGAGTCACCAAGGTGCAACTGCACACAATCGGCCCAGAGGTGCAAAAATACCACAGGATCGTAGAAATAATATATTGTTGCAGAATTTGGATGAAGTAGAGCTAATAAGAAACAATCGGAAAGAAAGTCAAAAATCTGAAACTGAAAGAGAAACTAATAAGAAACAATCGAAAAGAAAGTCAGAGAAAAAAATTGAAAAAGAAAAGTTAGCAAAAGCATTTAGAATGGAAGATGAAGATGCAATTACAGAGAACCTTGAATTTCTCAACATTAATAAAAGGGAAGAAAATTGTAATAACGAAGCTTTACAACATCGAACTGAGAATAATTTAGTTGTAGAAATAGGTGAACCAGTGAAAGACAGAGTGGATGGAGAACTATTCATCGGCGAAACAGTTTTAATCCGATATTTTGAAAAAAAAAAATGTTGGAAATACTATATTGGAGTCATAAAACACATCGATTTTGATGTAAATATGTACACAATACTTTTTTATAAAACTGTCAGCAGGAAAGAAAATTTGAAATTTATTGTACCAAAACGTACCGATAGAGACATTGTTCCTTATGTTTCAATTGTTAAAGAAATACAGCTTCAAAAACAGGAAAAACCCAACGAATTTAAATTAATGAATATGGAAGATTATACATATTTTGATTAAATCGACAAAAAGTAATTTAGATTTTGGTTATTTTCATTTTGAACTTGAACTGAGTTAAGTTTTATAATGTTTTAAGAACGTGTGATTGTATTTTATATTCAATTAAAAGAGATGCCTGATTACACCATAGTATTTTAATAATAAATGATGGTAAGTCAATAACTGTGCATTCGTATGGGCGGTTATGAAGTTTTTTTTTCATACAATCCTTGTCCTAACAATAGCGAACAAAAAAAAATGTATATATATATATATATATATATGTATGTATATATATATATATATATATATATATACTGATTCCGATAAAAATACACAGTGTAAATGTAGCTTAATAAATACATTTTCGTTATTTATTTACAATTTCGTTACAACAACTTCGATACAACATTTTCGTTACGTACAATTTATTTGAGAATTACTCATATATATATTATAGGATAAGGGTGACAAACGAGCACACAGTCCACCTGATGGTAAGTGGTTGCTGCGGCCCATAGACATCTACACCTATCCTCTATTACAAATCAAAATGTAGATGCGTTGTCACCCGTGAGGACTAAGATGGAATGCCTCATTTCCAGTAAAAAGGGCCTCCGGCCACCTGCACTCACCAAGCGAAACGCGGAGGTAAACCTCTACTTCACGCTGGTTTTCTGTGAGGTCGTGGTACCACCCCGGTTCGAGCCGGCCCATCCGTGCGACAGCAAAAGCTGCCGTGTGGCTCTACCACTGTAAATGTAATGTATATATATATATATATACAGGCTGTCCAGTAAATAGCACGACATACTTGCAGGGGGTGATAGCTAGGGTCACTACCTATCAATACAACACAATATAATATGTTCAGCAAAATCTTACGGATTTATAGTTTTACAAAATTTTCCGAAATACCGAAAAATCTCTACCTTGAAACAGATTTTTAAGCATCTCGTAATGAAAAAATCCTTTTCTAGTACCTTTTTTTACATCAAATTATTCGTGAATAGTTACTTTACTCATTGATAAGTCTTTTTTCTATCAAAAACAAGAATGTTTTCAAGAAATACTATTTTTTGTTTAAATTTGCACAGAACTATTTTCTTATCACTTAAGTTTAACCTACAGTGGTGAAAAAAAAATGTATGTGGCAGTTTTGTACAACAAACTTAAAAAATAGCTTGTTTAATGGTGATTTTGGAAAGATACAATACTAGTGCATTTTCATTAAAAAAATACAAAACAATAAGCTATTTTAGTTAATAAGAGCATTTTATTTTAAATGCAAGTAATGTGACTTTGAATTCGAATCGTTGTAAGGTCGTACTATGGTTCGAATTACATAATAATTAATCTACAGCCGACCGGCCGGCCGGTCTGTAAATGACATCTTGAAGGATAAGGTGATAGTAAAAAAAACAGAGGAGTTAACTTTAATAAACATTTATTTAAATAAATTACAATAAATGCTCAAATTGCTTCCCTTGTGCCCTAATACACGCTATATCTATGGCCACAGTCTGCACTTACCATCTGGTCATCAAGTGGACTGTGCTCATTTGCCACCCTTTTTCTATATAAAAAAGAGGCAAGGCTATATATTCCGATTCATTAACATATCGATAAAACTGGCGCCATACTCAATGCGTGCGTCCAGCGAGACGTACACTCTCATACTCATACTGAACGGCAGGCATGTGTGTAGAGAGTAGAGACAGTTCAGATATTGCCCCGATCGCTGTACACCCTAGATTGCCCCTGCGGCAGGCATGTCAGTAGCCGCCCATAGGCACAAAAACCTTGAGGATGCTCGCGCCGCGCAGGCTTGACGGCACGTGTCAGTGACAGTGACCTCCTGACCTCACAGTTGCCGTAGGTAATATATGTCGGCACGTGTCAGTAAGTTCAGAAGCAAATAACATTTTTAGAAATGTTAAATTTAGTAAGATATCTGATTAGAAATTCTAAAATCCCATTTAAAGCAATCAAAAAAAAAAATCATTATCATAATTGCCATGCCTATGTCACAGAATAAATAAGTACCTATGTGTACAGTATACACTTAACGTCCCTGAAACGACCAACGGGGTTTTTGTTACTTACATACTGTATAGTTACTTTTCTCATAGTAAGGTATCGTTAAAATTATTTATCTTTCCGGTATTATTAATATATAATATAATAAATATAATTTCTTTATCTAAGAACGAAAAAAATTACAAGAGATAAGTCCGCCTTAAAAACTGTCGCCAATTGTTTTGACGTAATTCTAGTTGAAATAAATATACATTAATGTAAATTCAACCTTAAAGGCATTACCTAGTTATATTCACAAAGCTACGTACAAATTAAAAGCGCACCCAAATGTTCGAGTGGGCGCTCATTCGGTAAGGACATTTTTGTCACTGATTGCGTTTCTAGTTTTTTATTAGTGATCGATGTATTAACCACATAAAAACTGGTCTTAACGGTGACTGACGGAATTTCAATTATGTTAATGTTGTAATCAATTAGTATTGCAACACCTATTGTTTTTTGTTTTAATTTTACCATGTTCTGTGTTTTATGTTCATGATTTATCATGTGTATAAGGCTGGCTTTTCACTATGGGATATAATATATATTATATCCCGAAATATATATTATATCCCGCAATTGGCGTTCACACTGTGAGATATATCTTTTAACCAGTGTGCGTTCGTCATTGGTCATTGGATTACCCCCCTTTACCCCGTACACCGTTCTGCGGGGGCGCGGAACGGTGTGCGGGGTACAGGGGGCAAAATATAATATGAAAATATCGCTCGGTCGATCGAAAAAATATTTATAGCTAGAGATGTAATATATATTATAGCTAAGTGTAAACGGTTCCATATGAAATGTATGGTGAGCGATATTAATTTATATCTCGAGATGTAATATATATTATATTATATCCCGTAGTGAAAAGTGGGCCTTATGTTCTGGTTAATTTACTATCCTCCATACTTTGCATTGTCATTAGTTTTTTTTGTACCTGTGGTACACAAACTTACTTAAACACTATTCTAATTTACCACGTTTCATGTAAGAAATGCTTGTAGGTTGTCCCGTCATGGTTCTTTGTATGACGAACTTTGAATGAGAATAAGATGATGGCAAGAGATTAGACAGTATGACTTTGATCGTTTGGGAGAGAGGTAAAGCCCTAGTGTGTGATGCTCCTTGCGTAGACACTTTGGCAGCCTCTCATCTCAGGGGTACCTCGTTTAGAGCTAAGACGGCCTCAGAGACAGCCGAACTAAGTGGCGCAAATATGAGTCACAGAGATGAAAAAACATTTGTGCCATTTACTGTACAGTGTATCGGTCCGTGGGGTCCATATACGGTGGAAATCCTACAGGAACTTAATCCGCGATTCCTCCACGAATTCGGTCATCGCTGCTGGCCATAAGAGGGCTGGTTCTTTTCTCGCTCAAAGGCTAAGTATAGCCATACAGAGAGGAAACTCAAGCTCAACCAGCGTTCGTGGCTTGATATCACGGGAAATAGGTGGTATGATAATTAACCGACATCAAAAAGGAGAGGGTACTCAATTCGACTGTATTTTTTTTAGCGTGTTACCTCAACTTTTTTATAGGTGAACCGATTTTGATGATTCTTTTTTTATTTGGAAGCTGGTGCTTCTCATGTGGTCCCGTGATCCATTCTGATCAAGGTCTCGGCAGTAGTTTTTGAGTTATACTTAATAATGCGTATTTAATTTACTCAGACTACATTGATGATGTTCTCATTTTATTTATATTGAAGTCAGTTGTACAATTTTTTTTTAATTTTACCACTCGTTTAAGTTAAAGATTTTAAAAATTTATTTGCTTATATCTGCGTAATAAAATGATGTATCATAGCAGTTTGAAGAGCACCTCCCGCCCTCCCTCCATTGCGTACACCATCCCGGTAACACTCTTTTAACTTCTTTGCATCAGTAAGACAATGTCACTGTTTACAAAACATTAAACTGAATGTGTCTTTGTTATTGAATCATTGGGTTTTTTTTTATTGATATTTCGACAATCCTTATTTCAAATTTTGCAACTCAAAAACATGTATAACCAGACTAACGGCGCACGGATTACTAAGGGTGCTCTAACCATCCATGCGCCTGGGAGAAAATTTGCGACACCCCCATCATTTTGCTTAGTAAACCCGCCCTTGGCTCTATCATCTCACTTGTTGGGTAAGTAGTGAAGTAGATCTAAGATTGTAACCCAAATATTGTTAAGACATCAGATTAAACATGGGACGAAGCGCTGCAAGGGCTTGTAGCACCCTCTTGACACTGACACCCAGGGTGATCACTCAGGTCGCTTAAGCCACCAATAGATATAATTATAACATAATTTCAGTACGGTTCATGTCTTTATCCAAAATATATATTTATTTATACATTATCATGTAATTATTAAAATGACTAGTACAATAATATAAATCTTAACAAAATATTATACAATAAAATGATTTAGGATTCATTTTCAATTATTTTTAACCTCCTCTCTAACAAATCCTTGTCCAATTTGTGCATGCATAGAAACTTTCCATTAAGGAATAATACAGGTATATCATGTCGGTACAGTTTTAGCCATCTCAGATTATCCTTATCTGTAATATAGACTTTGTGAATAGATAGCCTGTCTTTAAATGGCTCGAGCTCCTCCATAACTATATCACATAGAGAGCAGGGGTCTCTTGTGTAGAAAGTTAATACAGGAGGTCTTTGCACAACTTCAGGTCTGAAAAAAAAATTATCTGCTTGATAGAGAATAAAAGATTCAAAAAATTAACATTGTATGATTTAATCATCATTCATTATAAAAGAGAGTCATATCAAAATAGCAGCAAAAAGGCTTTAAAATAATTACAAATATATTGAAAATAATTACATCTTTAACATATGATTAACATTATATTATATATAACTTTTCACCTATGAATATATTATAATCCTCAACCAACCATAGCAATAAAAATGTTCCTTACATAGCAAAACATAATTAAGGCACATGAAAACTCCAATATTAAGTAACACTCTATAAACAATGACAGTATAACATAATTTATTCAATATTTAATATTCAAATAAACATTATACACCAAATTATTCATACACATATTTCAAAATTATATTGATTAAAAAACTTACAATTTTTCAATCATAATAGAAGATGCACCACCACCTCCATTGCAAATAGATGCAACACCTTTTTCTCCTTTTTTTAATGCGTGACACAAGTGAACAACAATGCGCGCTCCTGACATACCAATAGGATGGCCTAAGCTTACAGCACCTCCATGGACATTAAGCTTAGAAGGATCTAAATCTAGTAGTTTTTGATTAGCTACTGCAACCACACTAAATGCTTCATTTATTTCCCAAAGAGCAACATCATCTTTCTTCACACCAGTTTTTTCTAAAAGTTTGGGAATTGCAACAGCAGGAGCTATTGGGAAATCAATTGGGTCACACTCTCCATCTGCAAATCCTACCACACGGGCAATTGGAGTAACATTTAACCTCTTTGCTGCTTCAGCAGTCATTAACACTAATGCTGCTGCACCATCATTTAATGTGGAAGCATTTCCGGCTGTTACTGTCCCATTTTCTTTTTGGAATACCGTTGCCAGTTTTGTAAACTTTTCAAAATTCACTCTTTTGTATTCTTCATCTTCTGTAAATAATACTGGAGGAGCACCTCTCTTTTGAGGTACAGAAACAGGAACTAATTCATCTGCAAAAGCCTTACTTTCATATGCAGCTGCACTTCTTTTATAACTGGAAATGGCATAATCATCTTGTTGCTGTCTTGAGATTTCTAATTTCTTAGCTGTATTCTCTGCACAATTGCCCATGTGGAATTTATTATACACATCGGTAAGCCCATCAAACACTATACCATCAACTAATTGCATGCCACCATAAGTGGTTTCACCTCTTTTCAAGTAAAAGGGCACATTTGACATTGATTCCATTCCACCAGCCAAAATTACATCTTGAGCACCAGTTTGTAAGCCCTGAGCTGCTAGCATTATTGATTTCATTCCAGAAGCACAAACTTTATTAATTGTGGTACATACAGTGCTTTTAGGAAGTCCAGCAAATATAACAGCTTGCCTTGCAGGAGCTTGCCCAAGATTTGCAGAACACACATTTCCAATATAGACCTAGAAAATATTAAAAATTAGAAGATGTATCATACATTCATAAAATGCTTAAGAGAAATTATCTTTCTTGTGTTATTTAAAATAAAAATACATCTTTCTTATCAATATGATAACATTTGATAAGATTCATCTAAAGTAGTTATTTAAAGAAGGAATTAGATATCATAAGTTACAAACTGGGTTTTAATTCCCAAACAATATAGAAATAACTGTACACTAGAAAGTAGGTAAACATAACTAACCTCCTTTACTTCTTCCGTAGGAATGCCGGCTCTTTCTATCGCTGCTTTAACAGCAACAGCGCCGAGTTCACTGGCAGAAAGACTGGCTAAACTGCCCCTAAAAGAACCAATTGGGGTCCTTACGGCAGATGCTATTACAACCTCATTGAGGGAAACTTTAGTAGAATATGTCGCCATCACTTTCAAAAACTGATAAAGAGAAATACGGTAATGAAATTATATTATTTTCAATAATATAATGCAATTAACTTATAATTATTTATCGTAAGAGTAGTAGACTCTTCCTAACCTAATGCAACGCTGATTCAAATACGACTGAAGCTGAACTGAATATATAATCGACGTAAAGAAAACGAAACTGGCGACTACAAACCTTGCTCCCGCTGATGCAAATGATCTTCGTACCTTTTAAAAGACTCATGGTTTTTCTAGTAATAAAATATATTTATTCTTCTTTATGTAACGTGAACCGAGATGAATGTTAAATATTGAATAATAATTCTAATGATACATTATGTATGTACTTTATCTTCTTACAATTAATATTTATTTATTCAACCTTATCTTTCATCGGGTTTATTTGAAAAAAAAATTTAATACAATGTAACAAAGTTGAATTTCATACATTTTTGTAAAAACAACTTTGACCTGGCCATAGATATTATCAAAGAGTATGCTAGATCGACGACATTGAGCTACGATAAGATACGACATTTGTACTGTTAGGCCGGCCACATACATACGGAATTCCGTATCGGCATTCCGTTTCGGAAAACCGTTTCGGGATCCCGACCGCGTCAAATCCATATATAAAATCAAGGACTCGTCACACACGTACAGTAGTTTTCCGTTCAAAATTTTGCGGGCAAAACGGGATTCCGAATATATGTAGCTGACCCGTTTGGAATTCCGAACGCAGCAAATCTTATCATCATCATTACAGCCTTTCATAAGTCCACTGCTGAACATAGGCCTCCCCCAAGGAATGCCATAAAGCACGGTCCTGAGCCACCTGCATCCATCGACTTCCTGCATGTCTTATCAAGTCGTCACACCATCTCGTGGGGGGTCGCCCTACACTTCGCCTACCGGTACGAGGCTGCCACTCAAGAACCTTTCTTCCCTGTGTGTAGTACTTGTCATAGTTTCCCGAATGCTGTCCAGCCGAGTTGAATCCGTCGATTGACCTCTCGGTCGAAGTTGGACTTACCTAGTCGGATTATTTGTCCCAGGTAAACATACTCGTCAACAACTTCGAGCTTAGTGCTCGCAACAACTACCGGCATTATTGTGACATGGAAATTAAACATGATATTTGTTTTGTCCATGTTCATCCTAAGACCTATTCGTTGGGAGACACTATTGAGGTTATTGAGGTTATTGAGCATAGTGCTTAGGTCCTCCAGCGATTCTGCCATAAGGACTATATCGTCGGCAAATCGAAGGTGAGTTATGTACTCGCCATTGATGTTAATACCGTATCCTTTCCAGTCCAGAAGCTTGAAAACGTCTTCCGATGCAGCGGTGAAGAGTTTCGAGGATATAACATCACCCTGTCTTACACCTCTCCGCAATTTGATAGATTTCGTACTCTGGTTCTGTACTCGGATAGGCAACGTAGCTCTACTGTACAAACACTTCAGCACTTCGATATATCACAGTCAACTTGGCACCGCTGAAGGGACTGCAGTACCGCCCAAATTTCGACGGAATCAAAGGCTTTCTCATAGTCCACATACGCCAGACATAGTGGCAAATTGTACTCCTCGGACTTCTGTACAATTTGCCGAAGGATATGTATGTGGTCTATGGTGCTAAAGCCCTTTCGGAAACCGGCTTGTTCGGGAGGCTGGAAGTTGTCAAGTCTGCGCGCGAGACGATTCGTAATGACTCTCGAAAACAGCACGTAGACGCGGCAGCAAATCTATATGAAATCAAAGACCTATCACACACGTTCAGTAGTTTTCCGTTCAAAATTTTGCGGGAAAAACGGGGCTCCGAATGTATATGGCCGACACGTTCCATATTCCGAAACGGAATCCCGAATGTATGTAGCCGGCCTTAATAGCTTGTGTCAAAGAACAGTACGTAAGAGCCATAGACTTAGAATCTTAGATATAGTATACATTAGATTGGCGATGGCATGATTAGGGCAAATTAGAGTGAGACCAAAAACGAAATGTACCGGTTGAGTGAAACGTGCATGTGTGCGACAAGAATAGTGCTGCCCCATCTATCAACTTCAATCATCGATACAAAACTCTGTGTCTGTGTCATAAAATGAATATGTTTGAAGGCATAAAAATAAAACTACAAACAAAAAGTTTGTGATTTTTATTTTCCACCAAAAATAACAAATTTATTGTAAAAATGTCGTAAGCTATTTTGCAATTTTGATTCATACTTCAATCTAATAATCAAATAAGTTTCGATTATTAATTTAATAATTAAGTGTTTATGATTTGATATTGCTGGCGAACCGTACATATGTATGTCAAAAATTTTTAATTTTAATTTAAAATAAATTAATAAATTAAAAACTTTAATTTTCCTGACTTTATGAAATCGACATATAGCCACTTCAAAGCTATTGTATTCGCCAAAAAAACCGATAAAACCAAGTTTTCTTCGACTCTCTATCAAAGCTTGGTTGTTGTATTTTAAATTTTTAATATATTTACACACCTTGTCACATTCAACTACAACATTTTCAACATTCTTTGCATTTAAGGCCTTCTTAAATCCGTAGCTGAGTAAATTTCTGGAGTAGAAAATGTCAAATAAGCTGTTTATATGTTTTATGAAACCTCCTGTCCCTTGGCAATTTTCAAACATATGTAATTTTAATACCTCTTTGCAGAACTCTTAGCCGGTTGCAACAGAAATACTTAACATTTCTGCTGCTAACCGTACACTCATTTTGTGATTTACAAAATTGACCTGTTTTTTAGTTACCTTATTTGCCAAATTATCCAACATCATGTTGAAGTTGGCAGAGATTTTCAAGAAATTCATATTTAATAATATCATTATGATGATAAAAATTTTGTATTCTGCAAAAGTATTTCTAATCAACTTTAATAAATGACACGTATCTAATATTATGTAATATTTTTGCCCTCTATAGTAAAAGTACGGTCTAAATGGAGCGGTGCTCATATTAGCTCCTGGTATTTGTGCCATATTTATATTAGATGCTATACCATCGAAAGTGACAGAAGCAACTTTTACAAAATCATATAATGAAGCAATACACTGCTTTAGAAGTGTTGTTTTTTGTAAAGCAGTAATTCCTCTTCCAAAAAAATAAGCAATTGGATTTTCCCAAAAATAATTAATTGCCACTGCAATGATTACCAACACCTCTTTAGTCTTGTCTACTTGATGTCCATGGATACCATTACCCACATCTACATAGCCATGAAGATTACGACAGTCAAATTCAATGTGTTCACGGATAGACATTTCGTTGAACGTAAGGACGATGACCAAATTTCTTTTTCTTTACTTATAGCCGTTATAGTTTCTACGACTTCCTTAGTGATGCCTGGTTTACAGTGTACATTTTGGTACCAGCCTCGTAGTGTTTGAGGATGTGGTAGGCACAGGTCAAATTTCGTTCTCGTGTAATTGAAAGCCCGAGGGCTATAAAAGGTAAAGTTAGGGCAAATGTCTTTAGTTGCGTATCATACTCTAGTTTAATATTTTTATTTTGTTTTATCTTAATCACCCTTTCGATGAGATGCTACAACAAATCGTTTGAACTAGATACTATTACATCACTAAAGATATTTTGAAGTGAAGGAAGCCTTTCTACGTTTTTTATCACTTGAGACAACTTTTCCACTTTTTTTATTAGCCCGTTTTTTGTGCTCTTACATTTTTCAGTTTTTTGTTTCATATCTAATCTTCTCCGAAGAATATCAATAGCTTTCTCCATTTTTTTCTTTCTCGGGAAATTGTCTATAACAAAAACGTTTGCAGTTGAGCTGCTGGGTACTGGCAATATATCTCTGTAGACATGTAACGATGCTTTGCATACTGACTTCAATACAACCCACAAACAAACAGATATAATTAGTGTATACATTATGTACTTCTCTATGATTAGAATTAATAAAATAAAGTACCACCCTTTTGCCTATTTCTGCCGCTAAACAGCAGTGCTTACACAACCGCTAAACAGCAGAGCTTACACTGCTGCGTTTCGGCCTGTTGAGTATAGAGAGCCTGTATAATTATGAGCTGTAAGACGTTTTATCTTAGTGCTCAGGGGTGAAAACATATTTGTAGCTTTCTTTGTTTGAAGATGACTCTAAGTGACCATGTATTGCAGTAGCCGTTTACCATCAAGTGATACTGCAAGTTTCTTTGTTACTTTCATTTTATATAAAAATATACATCACGAGGATGACAACATCACATTTGAACATGCGCAAACGATATAAATATATGTATAGTAAAATATATAATTAAAAAACTATGCTCGGGCATAAATAATGTGGGAATTGATCCAGAATGCAGCTTTACTCTTTGTGCACTTCTAAGAGAAAACAATTTTTGTTCAAAGTGGTTGCATATAATTGATTTTTTTTGGGAACCCATCCTTCACTATTTATCATTTGTAACCATTATTGTTTAACCTCATTATTTTTTGGAAATCTGAAACATTATAATAGTTTAAATCATCCCATTAAAGATAAAGATAAAAGATAAAGATACATTTATTGCATAACTGTGTACAATATGATCTTAATAGAAAAAAACATATAGTTTTAGGCTCAATAGTCTACCCATGTCGGATATGCAACTATGAAAAATAAATTTAAAATTAACTACTTACTAAGATTACTTTTACTAAAATACTCATTGAGATTGTAAAAAACATTTTCAATTAACAATTTCCTTAATTTTGTTTTAAACATATTTCCATTTAATTGCTTAATAGCTAGTGGTAACTGGTTGTATACACGGATAGCAGTAATATATGTACTTTTATAATAAATCATATTTCTAATAATAGGTAAGTTTATATCATATTTATATTTTTCGCGATGGGTTTTCTTTAAATCAGATTTCAAATTAAAATATTGCATGTTGTTTTTTACAAATAGGCATAGTTCGAGGATAAAGATTCCAGTCAATGTTAAGAAACCCTTCGTTCTGAAAATATCTCTTAATGATTCGGTACTATGCATGTTATATATTGTTCTAATACATTTTTTCTGGAGAACGAATGTGGATTGTACATTTGTTGAGTTTCCCCAGTATATGATACCGTAAGTTAGGAGTGGATAAACGCTTCCAAAATAGGCATTTCTAGTGACACTTACATTTGTAGTCTCTGCGAGGATGGACAATGCGTAACATGCACTCTTAGAGTATTAAACTAACAGGAGAGGACATTGAAGAGCGTTCCCCGCTGTCAAAAGTACGAGAGCGCTGATCATTCCCGTTATATAAAACTAGTTGCGCCGCGTACGGCGTCAGTTACCAAGTAGTCATAAGCGTGAGTTGACCTCCAGAAAAATGCCGAGTTGCAGTGTGTTTTCTTGTGAAAAAAGAACACAGATCTCAAATTTACAAAAAGACGGCGTTACCTTTCATCTTTAAGTATTTATTTTGATTTCAATAATTAATATAAGCATTAAATCACGAAAATTCTGATTAATATAGCTGAGCAGGTAGTGTTGCCAACTTAAAGTATTAATACTATAGTAAGGACTTTTGCACTACTAGTACAATTAAATTTTGCTTAATTGTAGACAAATGTCGTTTCTCTTTGTTCTAATTACACAAGACAAAATCGTGTTATTGAATAGTCTCAAATTCATCAATATTATTGTGATGTATTTGCAAAACTATATTATTTCAAACAACATTAATAATCTTTAGTTGTTTTTAACAAAATAAAAACATCAATTTAAATTGTTTTACTGTATACATTATACATTTAAAACATTTTAAATAGATATTTTCATTTCATTATGTTACGTTATGAAACGAAAAAAAGGGAAATTTCGAGTATATAAAATGGTATCATCAAGACTATAATAGTGATGTTCACTGTAATCTTTAGTGTCGACGTTTTTATTTGACTATAAGCAATACTTTGATATATAATACCAAGGTGTTATTTAAAATTCTTTTTTGTACAATTTTTAAAAAAGATCTTTGGTTTTACAGTTTTCCAAAAGATCCTTGCAGGCGCCAAATTTGGATAAAAGCATCTGGCGATCATATAACCTGGGTACCTAAACGAACAAGCACTCTTTGTTCCGAGCATTTTGACTAATCGGTTTTCGTAATCCAATCAAATAATAAAAGGAAACTAAATGAAACTGCTGTACCGACTTTGAAATTATTGGAAGTACGAGTAAGTTTATTATTTTGCTACAGGTTTATTTTACATTATGAAGGATAAAATTCAAAACATGTAACAAATCGAAATGGAAGGTTTAGTGAACGATATTTATTCATTTTAAAATGTTATTTACAAGTTTATTCTCTTAGATGGTGTCAACCAAATTGTTGTTTTCAGATGAGACACGAATTATTAAATAAATAAATAAGGACAAACAAATAATCTCAGTATCATATTTATAATCTATTATTATTAAATATATATAGAGTACTACACTTTTGTACTGTAGAACACAAAATATTACCGCTTTTTACGAAGACATTAATTATTTTTCAATCCTAAGTAAAATGACGAAAAAAAGTATGTTTGGTTAAGCGTAAACTTCGACCAAGAGAAAGCAAATGTTTAATTTTTTTTAATTGCTCCATTCCGTTGCTGCGTAAAGGAAGGACAAAAACAAATAAACAAAAAATCACACTTTCACATTTATAATATTATATTAGTATGGATTGTCAAGAATGATATATAAACTTTTGAAACCGGTTTACAATCGGCTTTTCGAGGGTAAAACTATACACTCCCGCTCTCTTTCTCGCTCTAGTAAATAACGTTTCTGAGTGAACAAAAAGGATAGAAGCACAGGAAAGTGCGATTCCGTGCTGCCAGATGTAGTTCAACCCTAAGCCTTAAAACGGTTTAACTCTATAGGTTGGGTAAAATCTGTAAAATTATACCGTTTAAAACCCCTATACAGATAACCTTTCTGGTTATCATGACATTCAAAAATGGTAAAATCATTTCATAGACTAGGCATATTATATATTTTTAAGCATACAGGAACATTATTTCGATAATGATTACGTTCCAGATAACATTGAACTGGCAAACTTGGTGATAGAAAAATATGCAAGCACCAGAATTAGCTACCTCGCAAAAAAAGAGTGATCCCAAAAAGTGTATTCGTCACATATACCAAACATATTCACTTTAAAAACCAGTTAAAATATAATATAATACTTTTTCAATTTGTTTTAATTTTGATAATTTTGAATTATTATATTGTACCTTATGTATTTTTTTTTAATTTACTTTGAATGTAATATTAATCATTAAACATTTGTTCATTTTTATTTTATTTAATTTGCTAATGTAACTTGCATAATATTTCATCGACATATCCATATCGACAAGGCCCTCGCACTAGTTGTTTATGGCTTATGCACTGTAACGATGAGACATTTATAAGAGATTTTCAAGGTTGTGTGCGTTTTGCTTAATCGTGTGCTCATATTATGCTGTGTGCGTGCGTAACGACGTGGCCCAATGTTTACGATTTGCTTAGTGTGCGTTACCTCGCCTCCCGCTAGAAGTGACAGACTTTTTTGTTCGGAACTTTATGCGCATGGCGTCTCCTGTTAGTTGAATACTCTAAGCATGCACTGGATATCTTTTTATTTATTTTTTCAATATGTGCCTTCCAGTTTAGATGTTGATCTATTTCGATTCCTAGAAAATTTATGCTCTTTACTTCTTCGACCGCTATATCAGTCACGGTTATATTTAGTTTGGCAGGTATACTTTTGTAATTTCTAAATTGTATAAGTTTGGTTTTTGACAGGTTTACTTTCAAGTTTATTGACTGCAACCAATCAGTAACTATTATCAATGTTTTGTTTATTTCCTTTTCATAATCAATATCACTTGAGTCATCATTAGAAATAAATATAGTTGCATCATCGACATACATTACGCATAGGTGGGTAATTATGTTTGGGAGCTCGTTAATATATAATAGGAGAAAGTATTTACTTTTACGAAACACTAAAAATTAAAAATAGAAAATATAAAAAATTACGAAGTCACAAGAGGCTGCATCCAAGGATATGCCTCTGCCTGTTATAAACATATTATCGATAAGATGATGTTAATAGGGTCAATCCCATGAAGTTATAGATAAAGATGGAGGCCACACTTGGAACAACAGCTTGAGTCAAATACCTACGTATCTTTATCTCACTCTCTGTGGTCTGACTTCTCTTTTTAGTGTGGAACACAATATTGCTATGTAATATTTGAATCTCCCGGTAAATTCTTAGAAATAATTTCCACACTAACTAAATCAGAAGTTAAGCTCTGTAAAATAATGTACCAATAAATAAATAGTTGATCTACGATTAGTTACATTAAAAATTCCAAAATTGAAGGTCTCGTATGCATTATCGGGTTAACAAATCAATTAATTACACTCCCATTTCCTAAGGGTTCGGTAATGTGGCAACATTAGCCCTATATGTCAACTATGGAGTGTAGAGTAGAAGGAGGACCATCTCTATACATGAAAAGTGTCCCTAAAAACGCGTCCAATAAGGGTGGCGCTGCAGTAGTATAAAATAAATTTAAAAAAAGCGCCAAAATTAATTAGAATAAGATGGAGAAATAAACAAGGATCCGCTTGGTTTTGTACTACGTAAATAGTTGAGGTTTTGTATACTGGGATTTTACTAACTACTCTAGTCATGATTTTTTTTAAATATTTGAATTCAGCTGACTTCACTCCGTCTACAACAGCTATATTCATATCGTAGTTTTTCAGACGCCAGCGCTATTGTGGTAGGTTTTGGAACCTCCATTTTCAGTGTATTGTCGGCATTCCTGTATAGGACAGTTACTATACTCTTTGATTGTCGGACACTTTTTCAACTTTCGCACCTTATAAGATGGTTCTCCTTCTACTCTACACTCCATAATGTCAACATAAATTAGACAAATATGGCGGTTGTTTACTTAGCTGTTCACAGCGTCGTTTGAGATATTTAAAGTTAATTATTGTTATAATTCAAGAAATGGTGCAAACTTGTGTAGTACGTGGTTGCGGCAGTAGTTGGTGTCCAGGAGGTGATATAAGATTTCATACGTGTGTTTAAATAGTGACTTCTGGCATTGAATACTTGTAAACATACTTTTTTGTATTTTCACTTAATTTTTTGCAGAAACGTTTTATCAGTGTTTTAAACATATTATTAAATTATAACTTTGGCAAAATCAAATAGTTTTACATTGAATTTAATTAAGTTTGAACAATTTTATTGTTTTCGTTTAAAAGAAATCGTACTGAAGTAGTGTGACCATATTGACGATGTATCTGAGACTTTCCGTGTGACCTTAACTAATTATATTATGTACATGTTTCTTATTATGTTACCGGAAATGCATGAAATTTAGGAATTATGTACACTTCCTATATATTCTATATAATGACGGATTTCATAGATTTCATAATATTAAATTAAAAATTAGTAACATAATATATTCTTTTGGTAGACAATTTATTTTTATTTAGTCTTTGTTTCTCATTAATCTGATACTTTAATTACGTTTATAATAATTATGTATTTAGAAATGTAGTAGTTTAAAAGTATGTTATAAAACAACATTTTGTAAAATATGTTATTATTTGCAGACAACAAGTGCATTACATGAAGAGTCTATTGTGCAAATAGCTGCTCTGGCTGTACCAAGCACTAGTTCTGGCATTTATGAAAGTAGTTCTGCACTTAAGGAAACAGAAGTGAAAATGTATTGGCTGTAATATTGAAGAGCAAACTAGTAAAAAACAATGTCGAAAAATTCTTGAAAATTTATGTAATCTTAACAAATTACCTGTAAGTTTCCTTTTCCTTTATTACTAAATACATACCTTTTGTTTGTTTTTATTATGACTTTAATATTACATTACATAATGTATTATATAGCTTAAAACACATACATATTTAAACTCTTTAGTGCCAATCGCAGTGTGGTAACCGTCACTACGACACTAAGCATAAAGCTTCTTGTTTGATGCTTCATTTATGCGTGCTCATGAAGGCGCGCTCCGGTGTATTATGTGTTACCTATTAAGTGATGTAAATTTGTACTGACATTATGATGTAGAAGAGTTATTTGTTTCTTTTTTTTTGTTTGAGTTCTCTAATCTCTGGAACTATTTGATTTGAAAATATTTTTTTGCATCTTTAAAACCAATTTTTCAGGAAGGCTATCTAACATCACGCTACGACCCTTATGAACGGAGCAATACGATGTACGATGCTAAAAATACTGATTTCATAAAGTTTTCTTGTTTTCTTAGGTCAGCAGTGAATACGACGATCCCGCGAAGATTGATAGGGGCGTGCAAGTGAAAATAAAGTGTACTAAAGAAGAAATACTTGAGACGAAAACTAAGATTCTTAAGCAAAAAGTGGCGCGCCAAACTAAAAAATTCAGGATAGGTCTTTTTTAATGGACACTATTAAAAAGTATACGGGTCAGTCAGAAATTGAAAGTATTATTCAAGGGCGTTTTGCTCATATCTGTAAGGACTTCAAACAGCCACAGAGTAATCAACATGGTGTGAAAAATTTCAATAAATAATTTTAATATGGAAAGTGTTTTTATTTATTTTTTTAAGGTTTTTAACAAACCATGTAGTGGCGGTGTGAGAATATCCATTACCCCATATCATTCCGAGGGTGTTGTAAGAGATGTCAGAGGGAAAATGAAACAGGAGATGGGCAGTGGCATCTTCCTGATAACAACTCCAGTTAATAATATATTACCATTTCTATTATAGTACATATGTTACTAAAAATCTATGAAATCCGTAATTATATAGAATTCCTAGGAATTGTAGATAATTCTTAAAATGAACTGGATGTGTGGGATATAGTATTATACACATTTCAGCTCAGAGCAACCTGACTCGGATGGGTTAGGTCAGAAGGCTAAGACAGGAGCTCCGCTACGCTGCTTTAGTCCTCGTGATATTTTTTTTAAATAATTGTCCAGAAATAGATTTAGTCTGTCTGAACAATAAATCAGGTATATTTTGCCCAATTCATTGATCACCCGGGGTTATAATAAATTTTAATTTTATATTTCGTTGGTATCGTTTAGGAATTGTATACAATAACCAGAAAATACATTATCGAAATGGTAGTTATAAAATATTCTCATATATATTTATTTTCCACATTTTCTAAATAGGCTCGGCATTATATGGGTTGTGACGGAAATGCGTGGTCATATTTTAATACCGGTTCTGCCCATGGAAATGAAAACCTATCTTCATAAAACTAGTCAATTCCCAAAAAAAATGTACAAAAATATATAATCTATATAGGCTAGGTCTTAGTAGTAAACAGAGATATAGATATTTATAAATAAAACAATGTAACTCAACTACTTATAGCGATATCCTGGGAAAAATAAAATAAAGGTTACCTACTTAGAAAGGGAGGGTCTGCCCACAGAGAGCGAGATAGTAATACATATTTTTTGCTTCAAGTAGGTATTCGGAGTGTGGTCTCCATCTTTATCTATAACTTCATGGTCAATCCCTACAAAAATACGTAGATAGAGGATTGACTAGATAAAGCATTCGCGTATGCTTTTGAAATAGAAATAGGTGGGAGGTACTTTCCCTAGGTTACCAGATATTGTTCCCTTTCCCCCGTTATGGGTTTATTTATATTCACAGAATTAAATTCATACAAAAATCGGTTGTCTGTAAAGTCGGTTTACTGCCGATAGTTGAACGTGACAACGTCATAAGAAATATTTAATATCGAAAGAATCATTACCTTTATCGCCGCAATTATCGTTGCTATAAACAATTGACACCACATTCGCTCGCACAGTCGCTCGTTCCGCGCTCTCGCTTGCACTTTAAATGGAACGCCTAGGTAACGCCGCATGAGTCATGTTTTTTCGTTCGTGCAGCGAGCTTCATCGATTTATAAGACGTTGTCACGTCAAAAACTTATTTGTTACCATAATAATTTAAAATTTAAAATTTTGTACTGCCGACTTCAATATAAGTTATTAAGAATAACTCAAAAACTATTGGTCTGATCTTGATCACATTCATATAGGACCACACAAGAAGGACCAGCTTTCAAATAAAAAAAGAATCAACCAAATCGGTTCACCCAGTAAAAAGTTATGAGGTAACACACATAAAAAAAAACATACAGTCGAATCGAGTACCGTATCCTTTTTGGAAGTCGACAGAAAAATGTTCCTTTATAATTCAGATGATTAATTAATTTCTCTTGAAAATACTTTCTGTGACTAAACACTACGGGCGGAAACGGCGTAAAAACAAAATCATCATTCCGTATTCAACGGCGCATCGACGATTTTACTGGACATTCAATAAACTCTTTGAATTTATACGGCACTAAGAGTAGACGCTACTAGCATAAAGTGTGATATCGCTAATAAGTAGCAATATGTTAAGTATGGACTTAAATATTAATTAAGAATAAAAATATTAATTTTCCTCAGAGTTTTATGTTGTTTTACAAACAAAAATTCAAAAATGTTTTAACATACCAGTCCATCATAAGTTCAGTGCTGAACACAGACCTTCGAAAGGAAAAGGTTTCCACTTAAGTTTTGTAGTACAAACACGGTTCTGAGCCAACTCCCGCGATTTCCTACATCTCTTACTAAGTTAGTGGCTTGTGTGTGGCAAGTTGTGGCGTACAAGAGAATTTGTCTGTACACGGGATGATACTACCCCGCGTAATAAGCAATAATATAAGATGGGGATAGGGCAGCAGCACTTTCCTGATTAAAACTAAAAAATAAAAAACTGCGGTGGCCAATCAGTATAACGCATATTTTCACGCAGGCGTGGCAACTATGCCAAAAGTCATCCTATCAGGATATCTATGGAAGGCCTTTTTTACGTGACTTAATCACGTTACCTAATGGTTAAGGTGGCAAAATATTTTAGTTAATATACGTTGTAAAGCATCAACAAATGATTTGTTTTTGTAATATGTTGGTATATAAAATTAAAACGAATGTTTTATATTATTCTATTTTAATTTACCATGCAGTGTAAGATTATCATCTGCTACCTCATATCATTCCATGGGTGGTGTATGAGACGACATAGGGTAACAACAAAGAAAATAAACAGCAGCATTTTCCTGATAACAGCTGCATAAAAAAAACAGTGTTTAACAACCCGCTTGTCAAGCGTTGCAACTATGGCAAATAACTATGTTCATGTTTATGTTCAGCAGTGGACTTTTGATAGACTTTAAAGATATATATTCTATTTAAATGAAAATATATGGAAATAAAAAAAAGGAGTTCATCATCATCATCATTACAGCCCTTCACAAGTCTACTGCTGATCATAGGCCTCAGAAATGCCACAAAGCACGGTACTGAGCCACCTGCATTCATCGACTTCCTGCATGTCTTACCAGGTCGTCACACCATCTCGTGGGGGGTCGCCCTACACTTCGTCCGCCGGTATGAGGCCGCCACTCGATAATCTTTTTCCCCATCGTTTGTCGGTTCTTCGAGCTATATGAACGGCCTATTGCCACTTCAGCTTACTAATCCGTTGGGCAATGTCGGTCACTCTGGTTCTATTGCGGATATCCTCATTTCTAAGTTTATCATGCCGAGAAACTCCGAGCATAGCCCTCTCCATAGCTCGCTGAGTGACCTTGAGCTCCTCATACGGCCAGCAGTAAAGGACCACGTTTCAGTTCCATAAGTCATCACTGGCAACACGCACTGGTGGTCCAGTCTCGTTTTTAAGTTTTGAGGTATACCTGACGATAAGATCTGCCGTAACTTCCCGAACGCTGCTCAACCGAGTTGAATCCGTCGATTGACGGATCTCGGCCGAAGTTAGACTTACCTAGTCGAACTATTTGTCCCAGGTAAACATACTCGCCAACAACTTCGAGCTTAGTGCTCCCAACAACTACCGGCATAGGTTTGACATGGACATTAAACATAATCTTTGTTTTGTCCATGTTCATTTTAAGACCTATCCGTTGGGAGACACTACTAGACTAGATGTCATTGAGCATAGTGCTTAGGTCCTCCAGCGATTCTGCCATAAGGACTATATCGTCGGCAAATCGAAGATGAGTGATGTACTCGCCATTGATGTTAATACCGTATCCTTTCCAGTCCAGTAGCTTGAAAACGTCATCCAATGCAGCGTTGAAGAGTTTTGGGATATAACATCGTCACCCTGTCTTACATCCCTCTGCAGTTGGATAGGTTTCGTACTCTGATTCTGTACTCGGATAGCCATCGTAGTCCTACTGTACAAAAACTTCAGCACTTCGATATACCAACAATCAACTTGGCACCGCGGAAGGGACTCTAGCACCGCCTAAAGGAACCAAAGGCTTTCTCATAGTCCACATACGCAAGGCAAAGTGGCCGATTGTACTCGTCTGTCTTCTGTACAATTTGCCGAAGGGAGTGGATGTGATCTATGGTACTGAGCCTTTTCGGAAACCGGCTTGTTCGCGAGGCTGGAAGTCGTCGAGCCTGCGTGCGAGACGATTTATAATGACTCTCGAAAATAACACGTAGACGCGGCTAAGAAGGGAAATCGATCTGTAGTTCTTCAAGAGAGCGTTATCGCCTTTCTTGAAGAACAAGACCACTGCACTTCTGCTCCACGTCTTACACGGAGTAGTCCTACCATGGAGGACGGAATTAAAGAGCTTCTGAAGGACTTCAAGTACCGGTCTTCCACCCGTTTTCAGAAGCTCCACTGTAATTCCATCCCCGCCTGGGGCCTTGCAGTTTTTAAGGTGCTGGAGAGCCATCCTAATCTCGCTCTGACTGACGTCCGGGAAATCTTCAGAATAGTGTCGGATAAGACTCGCTACAACGCACGCACCCTGAGGACTGACGAGAAGATTGTGGAGCTGGAAGAAGAGATAGACAAGTTACGCTGGCATATTATAGGGTTATCCGAAGTCCGAAGAGAGGGGGAGGACACGGTAATCCTCGAATCCGGCAATTTGCTCTATTACCGGGAGAGTGACCATATGTCCCAAGGAGGTGTCGGATTTATCGTTCACAAGCCTCTCGTTAACAACGTCGTAAAGATTGAGAGTTTGTCGACGAGGGTTGCGTACCTTATACTCAGAATCACCAAACGGTATTCGCTGAAAGCCATACAGGTTTACGCACCAACCTCGGCACACCCCGATGAGGAGGTGGAGGAAATGTATGAGGATATCTCTAGAACCATGCATTCCTCCAAAACCCAATATACGGTGTTAATGGGAGACTTCAATGCTAAACTAGGCACAAGAGAGAACGGTGAGCTGAAAGTGGGGAAATTTGGAATAGGGCAACGGAACCCAAAGGGCCAGCAACTGGCCGACTTCATGAAGAAAGAGAGACTCTTTATGATGAACTCTTTCTTCCAGAAGCGGCCTCACAGGAAGTGGACCTGGTCGAGCCACGACGGTTCGACAAAAAATGAGATTGACTTCATTATGATGGCCAGACGACAACTGTTCAGTGATGTCTCCGTGATCGCGATGGTGAAAACCGACAGCGATCACCGAATGGTTAGAGGCACACTGAACCTAAACCTTAAGTTGGAGAGGTCTCGTCTAATGAAGTCAACACTCCGTCCCCCTCGTGCTCTAATCCAAAGTCCCGAAACCTTTCAGCTCGAGTTACAAAACCGTTTTCAGTGCCTAGAAGACTGCAATGAAGTGGACGATATGAATGACAAGCTCGTGGAAACTGTCCATGCGGTCGGAGCTAAGTTCTGCAAGACCCGCCGCAGAAGAACACAAAAACTCTCCGATCACACTCTTAATCTCATGGCTGTTAGATGGGAGATGAAGCTACATTCTTCAACAGATTTGACAGCATACAGGCAACTGAACAGACAGATCTCCAAATGCATGCGGCGGCACTTACGCAACTTCAATACAGCTCTTATTGAAGAAGCGATCGAGCGGAACCAAGGCTCCAAAGTCTTTGCCAGAGTTCTGTCTGCCAGAAAGGGCCAACTGTCAAAGCTGAAGACCGAATGTGGCAGCATCGTTTACGGGGCACTTGAGTTTTGAGTGAGATTGAGAGGTTCTATGGGCAGCTGTACACGTCATCGTTGGAGCCGCACGCAAGTGTGAGTAACGATCCAAGAGCGAGTCTTATCCGACATTATTCCGATGATATCCCGGACGTCAGTCTGAGCGAGATTAGAATGGCTCTCCAGCGCCTTAAAAGAGGCAAGGCCCCAGGCGAGGATGGAATTACAGCGGAGCTTCTGAAAGCGGGTGGAAAACCGGTACTTGAAGTCCTTCAGAAGCTCTTTAATTCCGTCCTCCATGGTGGCATTACACCGGAGGCGTGGAGCAGAAGTGCGGTGGTCTTGTTCTTCAAGAAATGCGACAACGCTCTCTTGAAAAACTACAGACTGATTTCCCTTTTAAGCCGCGTCTACGTGCTGTTTTCGAGAGTCATTACGAATCGTCTCGCGCGCAGACTTGACGACTTCCAGCCTCCCGAACAAGCCGGTTTCCGAAAAGGCTTTAGCACCATAGACCACATTATTACCTTTCGGCAAATTGTACAGAAGTCCGAGGAGTACAATTTGCCACTATGTCTGGCGTATGTAGACTATGAGAAAGCCTTTGATTCCGTCGAAATTTGGGCGGTGCTGCAGTCCCTTCAGCGATGCCAAGTTGACTGTCGGTATATCGAAGTGCTGAAGTGCTTGTTCAGTAGGGCTACGATGGTTATCCGAATACAGAACCAGAGTACGAAACCTATCCAATTGCAGAGAGGTGTAAGACAGGGTCACGTCATATCCCCGAAACTATTCACCGATGCATTGGAAGACGTTTTCAAGCTTCTGGACTGGAAAGGATACGGTATCAACATCAATAGCGAGTACATCACTCACCTTCGATTTGCCGACGATATAATCCTTATGGCAGAATCGCTGAAGGACCTAAGCACTATGCTCAATGACCTCAATAGTGTTTCCCAACGGTTAGGTCTTAAGATGAACATGGACAAAACAAAGATCATGTTTAATGTCCATGTCACACCTATGCCGGTAGTTGTTGGGAACACTAAGCTCGAAGTTGTTGACGAGTATGTTTACCTGGGACAAATAGTCCGACTAGGTAAGTCCAACTTCGACCGAGAGGTCAATCGACGGATTCAACTCGGTTGGGCAGCGTTCGGGAACTTACGGCACATCATCTCGTCAGGTATACCTCAAAACTTGAAAACGAGACTGTACAACCAGTGCGTGTTGCCAATGATGACATACGGGACTGAGACGTGGTCCTTCACTGCTGGCCGGATGAGGAAGCTTAAGGTCGCTCAGAGAGCTATGAAGAGGGCTATACTCGGAGTTTCTCTGCGTGATAAACTCAGAAATGAGGATATCCGCAGTAGAACCAGAGTGACCGACATAGCCAAACGGATTAGTAAGCTGAAGTGGCAATGGGCTGGCCATATAGCTCGAAGAACCGACAACCGATGGGGAAGAAAGGTTCTCAAGTGGCAGCCTCGTACCGGTAGGTGAAGTGAAGGGCGTCCCCCCACTAGATGGAGTGACGACCTGGTAAGATATGCAGGAAGTCGATGGATGCAGGTGGCTCAGGACCGTGCTTTGTGGCATTCTTTGGGGGAGGCCTATGTTCAGCAGTGGACTTGTGAAGGGCTGTAATGGTGATGATGAAGACTCGCTCTGGGATTGTTACTCACACTTGCGTGTGGCTCCAACGATGACGGGTGCAGCTGCCCATAGAACTTCTCAATCTCACTCAAAATCTCAGGCTCCCCGTAAACGCAGCCTCGTACCGGTGGACGAAGTGTAGGGCGTCCCCCCACGAGATGGAGTGACGACCTGGTAAGATATGCAGGAAGTCGATGGATGCAGATGGCTCAGGACCGTGCTTTGTGGCGTTCCTTGGGGAAGGCCTAGGTTCAGCAGTGGACTTGTGAAGGGCTGGAATGATGAATGATGATGATATTTTCATAAGAAATTTTCTTCTTCCTTACACACTATGGGCGTCTATTATTATCCTAAGTTTTATGCCTAGGAACTTAAATTTTATGCTTCTTGTACGCTAGTACTCTTTCTTGTCTGTGAAATTTCTTTTTCTAAGCAGCTTAATGTAGTGATTATATGCTCTTTGTACGCATTCAAATGTCAACAATGACAGGTTTTGGCGGGAACTTCACCGGCGACGGATTGCTGTTCCTGAATTAGGTATTGTTTAAATAACTGTTGAAGTGGAATTTGATATATAAACGTGGTGCGAATTTGTGTATTAAATGTCTGTGCATGTGAACTATTAGTGGAAACGGTGAAACAAGTGCTTTGATGGTGAGATTCTCAAGATAAAGTGTTTGCCTACTTAGGCGCCTTGTGATATCATCGCCAACTGTCAGCTGTCTGCTGGCTCAAGTTGCCGTCAAAATCTCCCAAGGGCTACATAATGTGACGCAACAACATAATGTGAAGTAGTTTACTATGAAGGATGATTATAATTTGTAACTTCAGTCTTAAGAGGGCTAGATTTCAGAGCTGCAAAGCCAGTTATTAAAAAAAATATCAACAATGACAATGTTGTCTCGCATCAACATCATAGACTTTGTATCTTACTTTGTATCTTTGTATCTTGTGTACAGACAAATTCTCTTGTACGCCACAACTTGCTGCACATAAGACACTAACTTAGCAAAACATGCAGGAAATCGCGGGAGTAGCCTCTTTACCGTGTTTTTTACTACAAAACCTAAGTGGAAAGCCTTTCCTTTCGGAGGTCTGTGTTCAGAACTGAACTTGTGATGGAATGGTATGTTAAAACATTATTGATTTTTTTTTTGTAAAAACAAAACTGGACACGAAGAAATTTTTGTTTATTATTTAATATTTTTATTCTTAATTAATATTTAAGTACATACATAACATATTGTTATTTATTAGCAATATCACACTTTGTGCTAGTAGCGTCTTCACTAAGTACCGTCAAATCCAAAGACTTTCGTCGTCGACGTCGTTTCGCCGTTGAATACAGAATGATGATTCTGTTTTTGCGCCGTTTCCGCCCGTAGTTTTTAGTTACAGAATGTATTTTCTAGAGAAATGAAAAGAGCTGATTTCACTCCGTCTACAACAGCTATATTCATATCGTAGTTTTTCAGACGCCAGCGCTATTGTGGTAGGTTTTGGATCCTTTATTTTCAATATATATTGGGACACTTTTTCAACTTTCGCACCTTATAAGGTGGTTCTCCTTCTACTCTACACTCCATACATAGATATAAGAAAAAAAAAAGAATAAAATAATAATAGAGTTTTGGCGGGAACTTGACCAGCGTCAGTTTGCTGCTCCTGTATTATAGTTTAAATAATGGTTTGAAGTGGACTTTGATATGTAAAAGTGGTGCGATTTTTTTGTATTAAGTGTCTGCGCATGTGAACTATTATTGGAAACTGTGAAACAAGTTTTGCAAGTGGTAGAGCCACGCGGCAGCTTTTGCTGTCGCACGGATGGGCCGGCTCGAACCGGGGTGGTACCACGACCTCACAGAATACCAGCGTGAAGTAGAGGTTTACCTCTGCGTTTCTCTTGTTGAGTGCAGGTGGCCGGAGGCCCTTTTTACTGGAAATGAGGCATTCCATCTTAGTCCTCACGGGTGACAACGCATCTACATTTTGATTTGTAATAGAGGATAGAATAGATGTAGATGTCTATGGGCCGCAGCAACCACTTACCATCAGGTGGACTGTGTGCTCTTTTGTCACCCTTATCATATAAAAAAAAAAGTGCTCTGATGGTGATGTAATTCTCAAAATAAGGTGTCTGTCTGCTTAGACGCCTTGAGTTACCATCGCCAACCGTCAGCTGTCTGCTAGCTCAAGTTGCCGTCAAAATCTCCGAAGGGCTGCACAATGTGATGCATCAACATATTGTGAAGCTATATACTATGAAGGATATTTATTATAATATTTTGTAACTTCAGGCTCAGAAGGGCTAGATTCCAGAGCCGTAAAGCCAGTTATTGAGAAGAAGTATACGAAAAATAATATTTTTCTTATATCTACAATGACAATATATGTCATGCAACCGTCAATGTCATAATTACACATAATTATCAATATCATTTACAATAAAATTCACAACTTATATTGTTCAAACTGAAACAAATTAATCATTTACATATTTATTATTAAAATTTAATTATCAATTGTTAATTTAATTTAGATCTTAATTAATTTATCAAAATCGTTAAAATGAGCTGTACTTATGGCGAAGAATTTAGGATTCGGGTTAGTGTTTTCACTACGTGTTTTGCGCAATGTGAACAAGATATTCACCATAATTGCTTTTTCCTTTTTACCTCCAAAATCTGAAATGGATTTATCTATTGTTTTTAATTCAGTATTCTTCTACAGCAACAAAAATAAGACAATTAATACTGAGTCACAATAAACATATTTCTTTAGCTATACTAAATAAAATTACAGTACTTTATTTACTTACAGTGTTTTAGTTAAACGAACACGTATACCTTAAGGATGTGAAGTTCAAAACTTTTAAGCTCGTTTTATATGCTGATTATTATCTACATAAATTTTGGGTAAGTGTTACATATTATGCTTTTAACATCAAGATATTTTCATAATTACAGCTATGTAGAGGGCTATGCTTGTGGTTTCCCTATGTTATATACTTAGTAGAACCAGAATAACCGACTTAGTAAAACATATTAGTAGGCTGATGTGCAATGGGCGTGCTATGTAGCTCAAAGAACCAAAATTGGATGGGGAAGAAAGATTCTTTAGTGGCAACCTCGTACTGGTAAGAGAAGCATATGGCTGCCCGTCCAATAAATGGAATGGCAACCTGGTAAGATATGCAGGAAGTCATTGGATGCTAGTGGCTTCAAGTCTGCCAAGCTTCTGAGTCCATGCTTTGTGGCATTCCTAGGGGGAGGCCTATGTTCAACAGTGAACTTATGAAGAGCTGATGATGATTCATGGTTTTACGTAATAGTTTCCTTTGTTTTTTAACCGACTTTATAAGGGTCCTGTACTCAATTCGACTGTATTTTTTTTACGTGTGACCTTATAACTTTTATCTACGTGAACCGATTTTTCTGATTCTTTTTTTATTTGAAAGCTGGTGTTTCTTATGGGATACTATATAAATTTGAACAAGGTCTGACCAGTAGTTTTTGAGTTGTCCTTAATAATTTATATTGAATTTGGTTGTACAAAGTTTTAAATTTTACCACTTATACTATAAACTTGTAGTTTTATCCAACTGCTTATTTGAATACATTTTTTCATGGATATTGTTTTATGATCATACCATGGTAGCTCAGGGTAAAGCATTTGCTGTTAAATTTCATAGTACAAAGAAAAAAAGATCAAATGAAGTAAACTACCTATTCAAAATTCTTAATAGTGATTAATAATTTAAAGTAAGTAGTTATAATTTAAAATTTATTATTTATGAGGAGGCAACTCTATGAGACACTTTCTTAATCATGTAGAACAAATAATGTTGCTGTTTCATTGAATTTTTACATTACAGCCCATCTAAAATCTACTGCTGAACATAGGCCTCCCCTATAGATTGCTTCATTGGATGGTTATATGTAAAAGTTATCGCACTTTGCAGGCAGATTGGCAATAGGATTTTTATAACTAGAGCTATTATCAGGAAGATGGTACTGTTCATATTCTGTTTCAGTTTCCCTTTGTCGCCTCTTGTGGAATAATGTGTGTAGTGTTTTCTTATGCTCCTATTACATGGCGATTTTGATGATAATGTATGAGTTTTATTAAAAAGCCATGATACTGTGAATTGGGGTTTCATTTTGATTATTAAATATGTATTTTTCTCTTACAATTTCTAATGTGGGTCTGCAGTATTGAAGCTCCATTTTCAACCACTTCCAAAAAGGTGGAGGTTTTCTATACATCAGAATCTTTTTTTTTATGTATGTACACCGATTACTCGAAGACGCCTGACCTGATTTGGAAAATTATTTTTATGTTTCAAAGGATATACTTTCCAGGTGGTCCCATTTAAATATTATCGAAATTGGTCAAGCGGTTTTAAAAAAATCACTTTAAATTATTTGTATTGAAGTTGTTTGTTCAAAAATTTTTATTTTACCATTTGTAACAGATATAAATGTGTATTACAGATAGAATCCCTCACAGTCTATACATTTTTTAGGCCTGCTTGAAGGGTATATTGATCACGCTGGTACTCTGACCAATGGAGTTGGTAAGGTTCCCACTGGTAATACTTCTCCCTGTCACCTGCTTGTAGTATTTGGCAATTGGAAAAGCATTTTTGAATGGTTAATGTCAACATTTTTCACCATTAGTTGTTGGTCACTGTAACATTTTTTTTAATAGGATAAGGGTGACAAACGAGCACACATTCCACCTGATGGTAAGTGGTTGCTGTGGCCCATAGGAATCTACATGTATCTTCGATTACGAATCAAAATGTAAGTGCGTTGTCACCCGTGAGGACTAAGATGGAATGCCTTGTTTCCTGTAAAAAGGGTCTCTGGTTCTCTATACTCACCATACGAAACAGCAGCATTAAGCTGCTATTTTACGCTGGTAATCTGTGAGAGTGTGGTCCTTGCCCAGTCGAGCCGACCCATTCGTGCTATTGGTACTCACTTGTTTATTAATGTATTAACTAATATAGCTGCAGCATGGCTCTACCACTTATAGAACATCAATCTTTAATTACTAGAGTGAAATCTGTATGGGTGATAGCTGATAGGCATTATTGAAGATTACACTTATAATATAAGTATTTATAGAAATATGGTAGTTTTTTATGAGAATAGAAATGTTATAAGTGAGGTGACATAATGGAGGTAAAAGATAATTGATAGTAAACCAGATGACAATAGCTAAATGAAGTATTATGTGTTGGATACTTTTATTAGACATGAAGCCATTGTTACTCATTGTTTGAATAAAATAAATATTCTCCCTAATGACTGTTTAATTACCCATTTGATTTCATCATGTATACTTGTAAGTATTACATACTCCCTTTTTATCTTTTTGTTATTATATTTTAAATTTTACCACTATCAATTTCTATATATTTGGAATTAATGGTTATAATTAATAAAAAATAGTACCAATGATTATGAGTTGACATAAGCCTATTGTACACTATAAGAGATTTTTAAAATCAATGGGATATAATATTTAATTTAAATATATAATATTATATTATATCATAGCTGCTGATGATTAAAGATTGAGTTAGAAGGGCATTATAAACATGTATGAATCAGTTTGTTTTCAAATGTAACACTGGCTTATGATAATAGTGCTAACACTTTGTTTTCTGTGGATGGTGTTATAATTAGCTTTATTAGCTAGTGCATACTTAAATCTATCTTGTCTGCTGTTGAGCATGTATAAATTGTGGGATATTGTAGCTTACCAAAATTGTTTGTGTCTTCTTTAGTTATTTCATTAAAATTTTAGTGTGTTGATATGATTTATTTTATAAAACATGATTCTTTGTTGTAGGGTTTAAGCCAAAAAAAACTAGGTATGACTTAGGCTATGCTATAAAAATGGAAGTGGTTGACATGGATGATGGCCGGTATGAGCAAAGGGAAAGTTTACCAGGAAGTAGTGTTGACAGTGACACATCAAGCTGTGTATTAGGGAGCAACAAAAACAGTGAACAAGCTAGTGACAAAGCATCTGATGATGAGGAAGACTTGAGAGAAGATCTACAAAAAACTATTCCTGAATGCTACAAATCTGATTCTAATTTTTCATCACATATCTCTCATGACATCACAAATGATGAAGAGTTTCAAGCAACAGCACTTTGTCAGTTTATGGACATCTTAAATGACTTAGATGAAGTTTTAGATAAGTCTCTATTAGCTTGTCTTGATGACACACAAAACTTTGATAGTGATGAAGAGGATCTCATATGTAAGATTAAAGAATGTATAGCTAAACCTGAGGAGTCATCAGAAAATTCCCATAGCCAAAGTTCATTGGATGATAATATCCAAGTAGTAATTGGGGCTTCCACTCAAAGTGCAGATCATGGTTTAGATGATACAAATTTAGTACAAAACTTGGTTGAACAAACTCAATTCACTAGTTTAAGGAGGTCTAAAAGTTTTTCAGAGTTGCCTCAAAATCATAGGGATATGTTGCCACAACAATTGGAGAGAGCTGACACCATAAATGAGAATATAAGGAATTCAATGAGAAGGCTGGATCCTATAGTTTTACCTGCCATTAATGCGGAACAAACTGCAGGTGAACCTTTAACATTGCCGGTGATTCTGTTTTTAGAACATCATGTTAATATGAGACCTACTAGTGCGCCAATACAGTTGCAAGTGACAGCAACGAATTTAAGCAGTAATGGATCATCTGGACCGTTGATAGTAGGACGTCGGGCTTTGCTAATGAACCGCACATTGTCTTTACCCTCTCCTGGTGATAGTGACATCACAACAAGAGGTTGGGCAGGTTGTCATACTGCCAGAAGTACAGCAAGAAGTACAAGTACAACGTCAAGCTCGTCTAGTGAATCTTTGGCTGGTATAACTGCTATGAATCAAAATGTTACAGGACTCAGTGAAGAGAGGTTAGTTGAGTTTTTTCATTTCTCTTAATTTTGTCTAGACTAGAGTCTAATAAGCTAACAGTCAAGCTTAGTGATGGCGATCCTATGACCTGTGGGTCAGACACTGACTGCTTTTTAAATGATGTGTTGATTTTTAGAAAAGACTTTTGTTTGTTGTGTTCACAATTGTAAATACTCAGTGCAGATATGGCTGCTGACTAGGCATGATGTCACCTGGTGTGGTAATCCATGGTATATAAATAGGGTTAATTTATAACGGTTTTTGACATCGACCATTAGTTTTGTACTTCTCACTTGCAAAAGTAGAAGTAAAAAGTGAGAACTAAAAAAGGTAGTTCTTAACCATTCCTGCATCTTTTCAAGGGACACCACTGGTTTAGTGATCCAAAAGCGTGTACTTAAAGAATAATGAACAAAATTTGACCCACTTCTGAAAAAGATACCGTCATTGGTCTAACTGATGGTAAGTGACTACAGAGATCCTGAGTTTGTTTATTGTTTGGTGGTTCATGCGTTTTTCCAGAAGTTTCTGCCATACATGAATAGTTTGGAAAATCTGCTGTCACTGAATTTTTTTCAGATCTGCGTCCATTGTCGCCACAGAAATTAAGAATGGCTAGGATACCAGAAAATTAGGGCTATTATTTTAATTCATTACTCATGGTACCATATCAACCAAGTTTGACAGATTTGGTGGGCAATATGATTATAACAATTCTTATTGAAAGTCATTTATGCTTTTATTACTGGTTCAGAAAAAGCTCTGTCCTGAACCAGTACGAGACCCAGCAAAACATTTTTACTACTACTACTAAAACTACTTAAACCAATTCACACCACACCAACTACTTAAACCAAAAGTATATTATATTTAAAAAAATAAGTTACAGTCTAAATAGGACCCACTGCTAGGCTCAGGTTTTTTATTAGTTATGTAAAGATTAATATGGAGTTAGGCCAACAATCTTCTCCGTTGTCAGTTGGTGGATATCACATATTTTCGAAATATTTCTCAGACATGCAGGTTACCTCCTGATGTTTTTTATTCATATATCAATTAAAATTGTAATTAGTAATTTTAATGTCGCCGGCAGGGATTAAACTTTCGCGTTACGGCGAGTACTTACTTCAGTATTTTGTGTATGCTTATTAATCATGTTTGTTAGTAGACATTAAATTTGCTTAATTTATTTCAGAAATGAAGACACTGAAGAACCCCCTTTTGGGGTTTGGCCGCATCGTATGAGCTCGATGTTGGCGTGCCTTAGTTGTACTGTTGGAATATTCAATATTTCTAGGTTTGCCATTTTTAGCGTACATTATGGAGGTGAGCTTAAGACCCGTTAATAACTTAAAAGTATTTTATTATTATATATTTGATAAATAATGTAATAAAATTTAAGAATTATTGCACGTTGGAATAATATAGGTATTTGTGGTGTGTACTTTTATTTTGACATTAAATCATATTATGATATTATAATACATATATTATTAATTTTAATTTTGATAACACATTAAAGTAAAAATTCTTCTTTTTTGCAGCCAGCTTCATTGTACAGTTTTTTATACTTTCACTTTTTACTGGAATACCATTATTTACATTGCATTTATGCCTTGGTCAAGTACTAGAGTCAGGGCCTGTTGACATGTGGCGTATTTCACCAATTTTCCAAGGTGTTGGCATTTCATTGCTCATCACACAAGCAATCATTGGCATCTACAGTATTATTGGACTGTCGTGGATACTCGTTTACTTTCGAGATTCTTTTATCACAGCTGACGATAAGTACAAGTGGGCTCTGCCGCATGAATTTAGTTTCGAAGGTGAGTGTCATAATTCATAATTTTTACACATCCCTACAAATTTTATAAATGCGAAAGTGTGTTTGTTTCTTTTTTTTTTACGCAGCAACGGATCGACGTGATTTTTTGCATAGAATTTATAGGCCGGTCAGTGAAATAGGCCACTTTTATCCTGGAAAAATGCACGGTTCATATGACTTTGATCTAGAGCGTAATTCAGCAATTACCCCTTTTCCTGTTTTATGTCTTGGCGTCTCCCGGCTTCCGCTCGGGTGAAGCCGCGGGTAAGCGCTAGTATTATATTATAAATCTGATTTATGAAATGCCGAACATGTAATTACGATATTTGCATTGTTGAACTCCCTAAATAGCGGTAAATTTTACTATCGAAATTTTTAAAAATAGTAGAAAGAGTTGTAATTTTGTAAAGGAAAAATTGTTCTTAGGGCTTCACTGATATTAGTTACAAACGAGTGACTATCAGTGTAGGATATGCGAAAGATACGATACAATTAAGAAACCATTCAAAATATATATTTTTAAACGATTATAAGTCAGTGCTTGCCAGTATCCCACCCTGATAGTAAGTGGTCATGCAACCGAAGATAATGACTAAGCTTCACAAAAGCCTATTTACTCTTGCCTTGAAGATATCTACATTGTAATCGGACGGAAAGACAGATTAATAGTCCTTTGCTGTATACATTATAAACGATGTAACAAACCGTTTGGTACGAATGCGTGGTATATTGACAAAAAAGGAGTGGAGAGCAAGAGACAGCCAAGCGTCTGGTGGTCCGATGATGGAATAGAGAAGGAGGAATTACGTCACGCAATTCCTGCGTACATTATTCGAAATGTATCTTGTAAAACACCGAAAGGCTGGCTATTTTGCACCTGTGCCTGAGACTGGCAAGATTGGCTCTAACTATATTGGTGTCACCAATAAGACTAGCACGCCTTTCCATTGAGTTCAAAGCCATTAGGTGTCATTTTGCAGCACCAGTCCATATATGGCAGCAATATTCTATGCACGACGCTTTATATATTGCAAGCAACTGTCCTGGCGTGAAGTATCGCCGCACCTTTGCAAGGACACCTGACTTCTTTTCAGCTGCTTTGGTCCTGGACTTAACGTAGCGCTCAAAGTTCAGGTTCGAGGTAACCTGGTTCTAAACTAAACTACAGCAACTAAAGTTGGCTGGTAAATTGCAGTGATACATTTCGGAAAGAAGGACTCAAGGTGAGCTGGCTGGTGATTTTGAGTTTTGGAGGCGTTGAATCTCATGAGATTGGCATCGCCCCATTCTGACACTGCCAGCAGTGAGAGATTCACACGCTCAGCCATAGTTTCTCTTTAGGACTGAATTTGATCTACCCTGGTCCGAGCACTTAGCTGATGCCTCTCGACAACTCTACTGTCTGCGTACCCACAGATACCGGGCATAAGTAGGTCATTGATATGCAGCAGAAATAAGATTTGCGAAGAGAACGGACCTCTGTAGAACTTCGACAACGATGTATACATTTAAATCTTTAAAATTCACCACTAAACTTCATAACTGACACAAAATTAATATTTCCATCATTACATTTACACATAAAACACTGTATAAATGTATTTTTTTTATAGGATAGGGTGACAAACGAGCACACAGTCCACCTGATGGTAAGTGGTTGCTGTGGCACATAGACATCTACATCTATCCTCGCTTGCGAATCAAAATGCAGATGCGTTGTCACCCATGAGAACTAAGATGGAATGCTTCTTTTCCAGTAAAAAGGGTCTCCGGTTCTCTACACTCACCATACGAAACACAGCAGTTTTAAGCTGCTATTTTACGCTGGTATTTTGTGAGAGCGTGGTCCTTCCCCGGTCGAGCCGACCCATTCGTGCTACAACTATACTACTAATATAGCTGCAGCATGGCTGTACCACGTCTAAAACCACGTATTTTTATAGGATCCAAAGTTTATTGGATATATTAACATAATTACACACAAAAGGTAACTATAAGTTTCTCCTCTACTTGTTATAGTTACGACACATTTGCGTGACGAAAGACATTGAAATATTTTTATTGCAGAGATATAAACGACTTTGTTGCTAGAATATTAGAGGAAAACGTGTTAATTAGTTTAGCGCTTAGTGTATCCGTACATATGCTTTTTAAATGTCATTGTGGTTACAAAGTATCGGTTATTTAGTTAAAATGATAATTCCATTACTAAGTTTCCCGTTAACTACTTTCAAGCAAGCTGCAGCAACAATACTGTCGTGAACTACTCCTGGTATGCATACCAGGAGTAGTTCAGGACAGTATTCGAACTCATAACTTTTAGGTTCGCGCTCCGTACTTATAGTTAGTAAGCCCACTAGGTGGTAGGACTCCTATTTGTCTACTCATTGTCACTCTGTTTCTTATTCTCCGACACACATCAGTCCTTGAATTGTCAACTCTACTAATGGACATGTGCAACTCACTTAGTAGAGAATATTTGCAGCAATTGCCACGTCAGACGACACCCATTCCTAAGACTTCCAAGCACCTTCCAACCATCGACTACTTCTGTTTGTTTTCTTGTATATACCAGCATTATACCGCCATGTTTCCGAATACCCAAAATGTTTCACGTATTTGCCTAAGGTGAATCCCGATGAAATCTCAAACGCCGCGCTGCTAGCTCACGAAACTCATAGGCACTTTTTTTTTTATAAAAGAACCACGTTAATTCAGTAAGGCGACCCGCGACTTGGTTTTTATTAAGGATATTTAAAATACATTTATGAGACAGAACAGATAGATAACATTTTATTGTACGCCAAAAATATATAAATTAGAATACTACGAGAATTACGTTCCATTTTTTTGTTATTTTTTTTAGGTACTTTAAATGATTTCTAAAAATATTGTACTTCGTATGCTCACAGGGTAGGACATAATAATGTATATAACATCTATGTAATATCTATGATCCACGAAATAAATGATTAAAAATCAATGTGGTTGGTACAATAGACGGCCTTATCGCTAAAAACAACAAACCTGAATAGAAGCGGTTGTTAAAAGTTAATAAAAGCCTAATTAAAAGATCGAAAGTAGTCTAATTTACAACAATGAAAAGGAAAGCGGTATGATAATTGCTTAAAATGCATAACATGCGCTAAATCTGTTGTGATTACATTGATATTATATTTTTCCGTGCCTTGGTGACTCAGGGGCTTAGCGCTCGCTGTCAATTTCACAGTACGCAATCAACATGGGTTCGATCCCCGCCGGCATAAATGAAATTGTTAATTGCAATTTAAAGTGCTGATTTACCATGCGCTCTGTGGTGAAATAAAACGTCGTGAGGAAACCTGTATGTATAAACTAAAAAAAAAATTCGTAGACATGTGAAGTCCGCCAACACGCATTGGGGCAGCGCGGCGGTCACTTCCTTGCCCTAAAACCTTCTCAGATGAGAGAGAAGGGCTATGCCCAGCTGTGGGACGTATATAGGCTGCAACTTTAGTTTACATTCATATTATATTTTTTCCTAAAAAAAAAGCTAAAACTATTTTTTTACCTGCTTCGGAAGTAGGTAATTTAGCATGATCTAACTGTTTAGTGCAAAAAAAAAAAGCAGGAAATATGTTGTAAAGGTCTGTCTGAAAAAGTTATTATGTTATGTAATAAATCCGATTTATTTTATAGTTACGCTTGATTAAAAAACAAAGGTCATTGAATTCTTTTCTTTATTTGCATTTTCTACGGACTTCAAAATGGAGGCGACACTCAATTCGACTGTATGTTTTTTTTCTTTTTTTTAATGTGTGTTATCTCGTAACTTTTTTCTGGGTGAACCGATTTCAATGATTCTTTTTTTATTTGAAAGCTGGTGCTTCTCATGTGGTCTGACAAATAGTTTTTGAGTTATTCTTAATAATTTATATTGATAAGTCGGTTGTACGAAATTTTAAATTTTAAATTATACTTCACAAAATCTTCGTTTGTAAACATTATAATTGGTGTAGTGATGTAAATAGGAGCACACGAGGAAGCTCCAAGGTTGTATGACTGACATTGCGCTAACTATTTTTTATTTGACTGTTACGTCTAAGTTACGTCTACTTAGTTCAACTCTAGTAAATTTTTAGGATCTGTATTTGAACAATTCACATTTAAACAAAATAAGCGTATAGAACGTGTGCAAATTATTCGTAATTTCAACTGTTCTACATAATGGTAACAATTTTAGTCTTTTGACACTTAAAAGTGATTAGCGTTAGTTAATGACATGTTGAATAAAATTAAAACTAACCTCGAATCGCGGGCGGGTTCAATTCTCGCACACGGGACAAGTGTTTGTATGGCCTTCTAAAGTAATTGTTTCCGTTTTGGTTATTTGCCCAAGTGTAATTAATACGTGTAGGTACAACGTCTCCAATGCACAGGAGAAATACCTAGTGTGGAGATAAATATTTTAAGAATAAAGAGGATCGAACCTTAAACCATTCTATTCATACTTTTTGAGAAGACTATGAAGTTAGGAAGAGTACCTACGGGGAACTACGATACAAGTGGTAAAATTAAAAATTTTGTACAACCAACTTCAATATAAATAAAATGAAAACATCATCAATGTAATCGAAGTCAATTAAATACGCATTATTAAGGATAACTCAAAAACTACTTGTCAGATCTTGATCAAATGTATGTGGAAGACCACGTGAGAAGCACCAGCTTTCCAATAAAATAGAATCATCAAAATCGGTTCACCTAGGAAAAATATTCTGAGGTAACACAAAAAAATACAGTCGAATTTAGTTTCCTTTTTTAAAGTCGGTTAAAAATGCAACATCTTTACGTCGTCGGCTAAGGACTAGTAATAGCAATAATTTAAAATTAAAAATTTTGTACAATCGACTTCATTATAAATTATTAAGAATAACTCAAAAACTATTGGCCAGACCTTGATCATATTTATATGGGACCACATGTAAAGCACAGTAAAAAGTTATGTGGTAACACACATAAAAAAAACATACAGTCGAATTGAGTACGTCTCCTTTTTGAAGTCGGTATAAAAGAAGAGGAAAGCGGTGTTACTTTCTCATGACAACTCGCTGGTTCACATTTCGCGTGATCGTACAGCTCTACGAAACTGGGTTCTAATAATTAAAAATTAAAAATTTTGTACAGCCGACTTCAATATAAGCGACTTCAATATAGGTTATTTAAGAATAACTCAATAACCATTGGTCTGGCCCTGATCAAATTCATATGGGACCACACGAGAACTATCAGCTTTCATATAAAAAAATCATCGAAATCGGTTCGCCCAGTACAAAGTTATGAGGTAACACATAAAAAAACATACAGTCGCATTGAGTACCGTCTCCTTTTTGGAAGTCGGCAGAAAATTTAAGCATCGAACATATTGCTAAACAAATATCAATCTCGGTGGAAAACACTCTGAGAACAAATTGAACGCCAATCGGCCTTTTATTTGTCCAGGAATTATCTTATTGTTGATTGATGTACATAACATGTATAACAATAATCATTATTGATCGTTTATTACAAATAACAATCCACGCGATATTAAGTCTATAACGCGTAATGTCTAGTGATTTGTTGATTTTTTTTGTGTCTTTTTATCTATTGTAGATAAAGATGAATGTTGTAACGCTTGTAATATTTATCAAAGAGTTTATTTATATTAAGATAACAATGAACAAAGATTTTATCAAGATAATACTTACGAAATGATGACATTGACATGTATACATCAATTCTTTCATTGCATTTTGCATTCCTAGGATTAGTAATTTACGAAACTTCGACTGTAGGGTTAAATACTTTTTTTAAATATTATTACGGGACATTTAGTTTTCTAGGATATTAAAGAATACATAATGTTAACTGGGAATAAGGTGTTCGCTACCATGCTGTTTCTAAATTGTTTTATATTAAATATTACATTATAGTAATATTTAAAAAATGGTTCTTCTGGTTATTCTCAGGCCAGGTTTTTAACGAAACCAAAGGAAGTTATGTAACCAAAAGCAGTAAAAGCATAAATAACTTTCATTAAGTATTACTTACAATCTTCATATTACAATTATTATATTTTATCCTAGTAAGTAATAAATGTTCACCTTAGTGCACACACCAGTATATTATGTTGTTAAAAAACCTTCATCGCTGTCATTGAGTTATATGTACTACGTACTAGAGAAGCCATTCCGAACATTGACTATGTTCAACTGAACTGTACTGCAATCCGTACAAGCTAAATATTGCGTAAGTTGAAGATTTGTGAATTCCATAAAATAATTATTATTACATTTTATTTAGAAATATAACATGTTTGTATAGATGAAATTAAGATATTTTATATTAAATTCTTATATTTATTTTATATTAATATCTTATTTTATATCAAATTAAAGTCTTCGCGCATGCGCGACTACTACTCCCGCGCATGCGCGAAAACATGAGTAGGACACAGTTTTTGTTTGAAATAGCTTCTCTAGTACGTAGTACATATAACTCAATGATCGCTGTTATTCGACGCCAATTGAATATTTGTAAGGAATCATCTGCGCAGGGAATACAAATTTCCGTGTAGTCATAGAGGCCAATATAACGCTAGTGAATCAGACTAGATGTATTTTTTTAGGATAGGGTGACAAACGAGCACACAGTCCACCTGATGATAAGTGGTTGCTGTGACCCATAGACATCCACATCTATCCTCAATAAAGAATCAAAATGCAGACCCGTGAGGGCTAAGATGAAATGCCTCTTTTCCAGTAAACAGGGTCGCCGGTTCTCTACACTCACCATACGAAACACAGCAGTGTTAAGCTGCTATTTTACGCTGGTACTCTGTGAGAGCGAGGTCCTTTCCGGTCGAGCCGACTCATTCGTGTTACAACTATACTGTTAATATAGCTGCAGCATGGCTCTACCACGTACAGAATGTATGGTAGGATGAAATGTTAGACACAGAAATCGAAAGGAGAAAATAATAATCAATTCAACGGGACTCGAAAACTAAGCAGTTATGTCTTTGCTTAATGTTGGTTTGCACCTCAAACTGAAGACGCACGGTGTAGTGACCAAGAAAAAAGTGACGCTAAAACGAGCTATGTTATACATATATACGTCCCACTACTGAATGAATTCTGCCCTCATTTCTGAGTGGATTATGAAGCAATTAATCCGCCTTGCTACTACAGTGCGTAATGGCGGACTTCATTTGAGCTCGCAAAATTTTATTCCTCAGTCATGTAGATATTTTCACGATGTTTTCCTCCACCGCCGAGCACGTGGTAAATCAGCAATTAAAATTGCAACTAACAAATTCATTGGTTCCGGCGGGGATCGAGACCGGTGCTCTCTTAGTTACCACGGCTCAGATAGCCAAGTCACGTAAGCTTTCCTAGCTTTTTTAATTTTAACGTTAAAATTTATAGTAGGCTTTTTATGTCTTTAAATTTTGTAATGTCGCAAAAATCTACTAGTTGGGATTAGAAATGGTGCCTAACAAGACTTAGGCCCTATGATTTCATAAATTACGACGGGGCAAGGGACCACCTGACTCGTGCGTTCGCGTGGGTGGGTCTGAAGTCAGAGTGGGGCGGTACATGAAGTGCGTAGGCCTCCACCTGGACAGTCGCTTCGAAGAACATTTTGAGCGCCTAGTCCCCCCGGATCGAAAGCGAGGCGGGTGCTATGCATAGATTGCTGCCCAATCTAGGGGGACCGACGGAGGAAGTACGTCGCCTCTATGCGGGAGTCATACGGTCCGTAGTTCTGTTTGGAGCGCCTGTGTTGGATAAAAAGGCTGGCCACCCGACGCTGTAGAACCAAAATCTACAGTGTCCAGTGGAAGTCCACAATCCTGGCTCGTTTTCCACCTTTAGAAATACTGAACGCAAAGATGTACGACCGGATCTGAGCACTCCGCCAGGGCGGTGGTAGTGAGCTAGAAGAGGCGCTCGAAGCAATTAAACGGCAGAAACGACAAAATGCTTTGGCGACATGGCGCACTCTACTCTATGAACGCAAACGCGTCATTGGAGCAATTCTGCCGGTTCGGGTAGGAAGACTCACCTACAGACTTACACAGATAATTACCGGGCACCTGAGCTTCGGTGATTATCTGTATAAGATCGGACGCGAGGCGACGGCGGACTGCTTCCACTGTGGTGGACGGGATCACTACTCTTCGTGCCATACGCTCGCGGTATATCCAGCGTGGGTACGGAGCGGTTACATAAGTGTCCAAATTTTTTTTCTTGTATACTTTTAATTTATTAGGCTACTATTTAAGGCTCATTTATGTATATTAAACTTATGTGTATTAAAATAATAACAGTGTAATTTTATGGTGAACGCATAAGCAGCCCTAATCACAAACGATAGTCACTTCATAGTGACGACATTCTGTCGTATGAACATACGTAAAACGTAAAATAGCAGTTTAACACCGCTGTGTTTCGTATGGTTAATGTAGAGAATCGGAGACCCTTTTTACTGGAAAAGAGGCATTCCAACTTAGTCCTCACGGGTGACAACGAATCTGCATTTTGATTCGCAAACGAGGATAAATGTAGATGTCTATGGGTCACAGCAACCACTTACCATCAGGTGTCATCCTATTCCTATAAAAAATCGTATAAAATGTACTAGTTCTTATTAAAACGCTATATAGAATAGGCAATGTATGGAGAGACTATCATTTTGTTGTTAACAAAAAAAGCAAATAGGCCTTCAGTTTTTAATTTTTATAAGATTAAGTTTAAGATTAATAAAGTAAAGATTAATTAAGTTTTATAAGATATCAATGACAAGCGAGCACCCAGTCCAGGTGGATTATTAGGTAATAGTAAATGGTTACTGTAGCCCATAGACTATCCTCGTTTGCGAATTAACAAGCAGATACGTTGTCAGCCATGAGGACTAAGATGAAATGCCTCTATTGCAATAAAAAAGACTCCGGTACTCTACACTCGCCACACGAAACACAGCAGCACTAATCTGGTATTTTACGCTGGTATCCTGTGAGAGCGTGGTCCTTCCCCGGTCGAGCGGACCCATTCGTGCTACAATTATACAATTAATGTAGTTGCGACGTGGCTCTACCACGTACATAATTCTAATTCCTGTTTTCTGGCCTCTCAATTCAGATCTCTGGCAAATCAATATTTCCCATAACTCGAAATTGTTTGATTGTAGCCGTACGTTTATATAATATGGTTTTAATTTGCAGATGTAAATTTTAAAAACAGCACGGTAAAAATCCAGGAGACTCTGCCACAGTATTTTCACGGAGAAGTGTTGCAGAGGAATAGTGGTTCATACAACAACTTCGGTACGATAAAGTTTCAAGTCGCATTCAACCTGGCCGTCGTGTGGATGATAGTGTTCGTGTCTCTGAGCAAGGGCTTAAGGTCGTATGGCAAGGTACGTACTATTTTTTGAATACACGCAAACACACGTAAACCTAACACATACACGCTTTCATATACTCACCTATACACGTCCATATCCATTGAATGGATTCAGCAACTCGTCTTATAATATAACTTTTTATAACTCTTTTATGATATATTTCCCTCTGTATTATTCTTTGTATTATATGTAACCTATCCGCGAGGGGGGGGGGGGGCTGGTGACCTGTAACTCAGGTTTTTACTATAAAACCTATAATAGGCACCAGCCTCTCACGACGCTAGGTCCTTACTAGGTACATCGAAATTGTTAACCAGCCAGTAAGTTGTGAAGAGATTAAATTGAATTGAATTTAAATGCCAATACTTATGTCGTCAGATGTAAATCACAATATTAACTGGTGATGGCTAAGATGGGAGTTTTTGCGCTTGATTCTGGTTGCATAGCAATATTTTACGACGATGTATTCTGTAAAGTCGTAGTCAACACATGTTAAGTTAAATATTGAATGAAACTAATTTTATCGTGTTTAATTTTAACTTTTCAATATATACAAAAACTGACGGTAGCTATGGTAACTATGACAACGTCGGGAATTAGAAAGTTAAAATTAAACGCGATAAAATCCATAAAATTAGTTTCGTTTAATGTGTAGGGTTCGCGTAAATATAAGAAATAATTAATATGGAATTTTATAAGACTGTCAAAAAAGTTTTGTTCTCTGCCTGATTTGAACATTAGAGCCAGCTAAGTTTAGAACATGGATTTATATCGTAACAAAGGATAAAGGCAAAAAAGCAACAGAAATTCGTTGGCAGAATCGAGTATTTCGAGTAACATTTATTACATTCATAGACCGTTTAAAGAAATAGACTTTTGCCCAAATATTCAAACGCTACTCAATTTTAAGATGTCGTTGAGTCTCGTGCTGCCTCTATCACTAAGTCAAGGTGACTATGACACCATAAAACTAGCGTTAAGTCTTATATACCTACTACATACCTACTATACTATATCTCTATCATACCTACTACATCCATGTTTGTAAATATGCTCGTACAGTCTAGTTATTATATGTTAAGTTTATATCTTTTTATATATCTCATTCATGGTCAAATATTCAAACGCTCAATTTTACTTTAATACAATTACGATTTTTACAAGACCGTACACGTGCAATACGGAGCTCTACAAGGCAACATATCGTTTGTAAAAAATATCGTTAAAACATAAAAAGAGTATCTACTCTACATATTTTATCCTCCAGAAATCTTGAATAAACAAACGCCGAATATATTAGTTTTTGTTTAATATATAGCCATTCAGCGGGGAAACGTAGCCAGTGTTCTTTTCACGATACCACGGGGAGTAGGACTGTATGATAATTAAGTTACTAGTTTTAGTTTTTTTTTATTATAGTTTTTAAAACTTGCCCAGTCTCCTATAAACAAATCACAGTCCATATGCTTTAACCCTTCGAGTAGTAAAATTAAACATTTTGTACAACCGACTTCATTATAAATAAAATGAGAACATCATCATTGTCGTCGAAGTCAATTAAATACGCATTATTAAGGATAACTCAAAAACAAAAAAAAAAGAATCATCAAAATCGGTTCACCTAGAAAAAAGTTCTGAGGTAACAAACATAAAAAATACAGTCGAATTGAGATCCTCCTCCTTTATATATCCTCCCTTATAGTCGGTTGGAAAACCTAAATAGAATAGAATATTTTTTATTTAACCACTGGTTCGAAAAAAAACCCTCTGTCCTGGGAAGAACCAGCAAGAAACCCAGCGGGACTTTTTTTAAATAAATTTTACAATATAAATGGTTACAAACTATTTACAAAATTTATTTATATAAAACCAATGATAAGTATCTAGTCTTCATAAATAAAAATCACACAGATGTGATGGCTTAACAGATGGCTGTGCTAGAAATAAACGGCACAGAAAATCAATATCGGCTTTTAACGAGTTTTTATTTTCTGTATTACAAATGCCGCGTGTTTGTTACAGGCTGTATACATGCTGATATTCCTGCCGATATGCGGAACGCTTGTGTTGTGTACAAAGCTGCTTACGCTCATCCCCTATGACAGTGTCACTAATATCTTCTCGGAGACTGAATGGAGTGAATTTTTCATCAATAGTAATGTATGTTAATGTACTTACACGTGTTAGATCCTATTGAATATGAATTATACAACGAAATACAAAATATAAAGTGTTATTTGAATTGCTAAAGAATACGAAAATAGTTTTCATTAACGAAGCATTTTTTTCACTTTTTGTGTTTCATATATATAAACTATTTGTCCTGGCACAACTTAATGATGTATTTAAGAATGCGATGATTTCAGAGCTGGGCCGCAGCAGCGCAAGAAACCTTTCTCACCTGGGGCTTACTGGGCCCCTGTATAATGCAACTGACTTCACACAAGGACACAAAGAACAAGTCCAGCAAAGTGCTACAGCGCGAGAGTTTGTGCATTATTGCGTTCACTTTCGCTGTACTGTTGCTTGCCTCGTTTCTAGCAAACACGTGCGTTCAGATTTTGAAGAACTATGGATTTGTTTATTTACCGAGTAGTTTTGGTGAGCTATTAATTCTTATGGTTTTTTTTTCCTTTTATATGTATTATCTTGTATCCTGGGCCATGGTAGCTCTGGAACTAAGTGTCTGAGAAATAAGAAAAAAATATTTCCAATACACGTGAAGTTGGCCTACATGCTCTGGGGCAGCGCGACGGAAATTTCTTTACCGTAAAATCCTCTCAAAAATGAGAGGAGGCCTGTGCCCACATGTGGGACGTATATAGGCTGTAACTTTTTAACTATCTTGTAACAGTCTAATACTGGATATCAGCTTCCCGTATTATGTGAACACATCATTGGCGAATACATCACATCATTTGCCGATGATATAATGGTTATGGCAGACTGCAAAACGCTGTAGGACCATAGCACTCTTTTTAAATGACTCTCAATAGTGTCTCCCAACGCATATTTCTTACGATAGACAAGGCAATGATCATATGTAACGTCAACGTCATATTTTAATTGTTGGGTGCATTACGGTAGAAGTCGATGACGGCTATGTATTAATCTAGGAAATCTAATCTGTCCGACTAGGTAAGTCCAACATAGACTGAGGGTTCAATCGTCGAAATTACACGTTTTTCTCAAAACTTGAGAACAAAAGTGTACAACCTATATGTGTTGCCAGTGATGACACATTTTCTAGTGTTTTTTTTTTTCTCTTTATTTGGATCACCAACAGACGATACACAATACTAACAAAAAATATAACTTAACAATGTGACTACATGCTATGTGTTCATCTTCTTACAGGTAACCACAACTTACATAAATAGCGAAGTGATTTTAAAAAAAAAATAGAAAACAGATAGTTATATGATAATAAATATACATGGAATCTATATAGTGTTAAGTTACAATACAACAAAAATATCTCCTTTATAAAGCTTTTTTCAAATAAGTTAAAATAGGTTTCGTTTTTTACATTTTTTATTCTATTCTGCGAAAAATATTTTTCAACATTTTCCGAAAACAGGAAGAATTCAACTCAGGAAGATACACACAATGTGGAGATATGTTGAAATTATGGCCTCTGAAATTAGAATCATTACAACTACATAAAAACTTTAGGTGAGCTAAATATATTTTATCATCAAATTACAGAGACGGTAAAATCATCACAATTCTTATGGCCTACATCGGAACCTGTACCGGGTAGTGCGGTATCTACACCAGTAAGGTATATGGGCCATTACGGCAGTCTCGTGGGCGTCACAGTTTGGAAGAGCGGCAACGCCGGGAGAGTTTACAGCGGGTGGCAACCCTTGCAACTTGCAACACAGATTGTGCCTGCTACGCTCGCTGTGCTACCAGCGAATGTTGTGAGTTTAAATAAAATACACTACTTATTAAAATAATGATAAAATAATTTTTCTTATATCTTTTAAGATTTTCAACTAAGTAGATTAGGATCATATTTCTGTTAGGAATCGTATTTCTGATTTATCTGTTGTTTACGCTATCTATCTATACGAACCAAGCATCGCGATTCCCGACGAATGGCCTTGCAAGTTGCATGCGTTGGGCATCACAGAACTCACATAGTAGATAATATGGTCGATTATAGTCAGCTTATACCTAAGTAACTTACCATTTCACAATGTATTTTTTTACTCTTTATTAACAGCCCTTAGCAACCACGGAAAGTACATTGTGACGTAGTAAAAACGTAGAAAAGATGCAAAGTAATACGGATACTCGCGCGCAGCGATAAAGATTTATTTAGCTTGTGTGCGCAAATTATCTGATTAATAATAACTTACTAAATTAATTAAAACGTCGGCAAGCAGTCAACATCAAAAGAGTGCAACTTCTGTACGTAGTACTATTATTTATTCTGTGCTATTGCGTTTCATTTTAAAGTATAATATGGAGAACTATGTGATTATACACAAGATAAAAGCCATCCCATTTTAGTTCTTACTACTTAAGTTTTTCAGACATGATAAATGATAGTATGTAGACGTGGTAAATCAACACAATTTCATTGATGCAAACGGGGATTGAGCCCTGGTTTCTAACCCTCTGAGCTACCACGGCTCACGTTCTTGACTAATGCAACTAAATATATTAATTCCAGCTATCGCCGGCGTGGGCTGTGATATTTTTCTTCATACTGATAATGTTCGGCATCGCGCAGCAGCTAGCGATTTGGCACTGCGTCATCGCCGGCATCATGGCCATCAACGAGGACGCACTTAAAATTTGGGAAACAACCATCACCTTCCTGAGCTGTGTGTTCGGACTTGCCATGGGATTGCTGCTTTCAACTGATGTATGTCTTTTTTTAAATTAAAACAGAAATATTTTCCACAGTTGCAGAAAGTTTGGTAAAATTGAAATTTAATGTCTTCAGAATAAGTTGTATACAGGGTTATTTTTCAAAGAGTAGCCAAATTTAAATTTAATTTCAAATATATAAATAATGATATACCGTTATTGCAGTTTTTGAAATTACGAGTAAATAAGGCCTCTACTTTTATTTGAAATTGTCCCAAATTGAATGTGATTTATGGGCAACAACGTTTTAGTCTATCGATCGACCCTAACGAATGTGTGCGTGCGCAGTAAAATCAGTTTAAATAATGTATAATCATGCATTTTGAATTTAAAAGATAATCATTTAAAATTTCAATATAAATTATTAAGGATAACTCAAAAGCTATTGGTCAGACCTTGATCAAACCCATAAAACAGTTATGAGGTAACACACATAAAAAAAGAACATACAGTCGAATTGAGTACCTCTTCCTTTTTGAAGTCGTTAGAAAAGTACAGAATTATTGAGATTTTTTTCAAATTAATTTTCTTCATCATTTGTTTATATTATTTACTCTGAACCTTCTCTCCAAATTTGGCCGGTTATTGAAAAATAACCCTGTATGATAAAATGATTAATTAATTGCGTTATTAATAATTTAAAATTAAAAATTTTGTACAACCGACTAATATGAATTATTGAGAATAACTCAAAAACTATTGGTCAGATCTTGATCAAATTTATATGGGACCACATCATGAAACGCACCAGCTTTCAAATAAAAAAGAATCATCGAAATTGAGTACCGTCTCCTTTTTGAATTCGGTAAGAAAGTAATAATTTATTTTGTCATTATTCATCATCTTAAATTAAATTCGTTTACCATTAGTAGTATTATGTTAGCATTAAACGCATTAATTTGCAAAGCAATACAAATGTTGCGTTGAGGGCAAGACTAGAAGTTAGTAGGAAAAGCAGTGTAAAGAAATGTTCTTTGATTTTTACGTTTAAGATATAAATAAATAATTGATTATTAATTTATTATTGATTATGAAGTGCTCTTAAAAATAATTATTTTTGTTACAAACGAATGTAATTTTCAAAATATGTTGTTTATATAATATGCTAATACATAATAAGTTCTACCGCTTTCCCAAATTTTGAATACTACGTTTGATAAAAAGATGTTATATAGATTGTTCATTAATATAGATTAAGAACAGGAATGGGTCAAGAATCGGGCCCTAACACTACCGATCCGGAGGAACCTTTACCATTGATAATGACTTTTTGAGTTCTGTTATTTAAATATGAAATAATAAGTCTAAGCACAATATTTTTGACATCCTAATATTGTAATTTCTTTAATATCTCATGATGAACACAATCGAAGGCCTTGGAAAGTGAAAAAAATACCTAAGGCATCTTGTGAATTCTCTCAGGCATGGAAAATATATTTCATAATCTCAACACCTGCGTCAGTCGTCGAGCGACCCCTTGTGAAACCAAATTGATTTTTATGGAGTAAATAAATAATGCAATCTTGCGTTAGAATGACGCATGATATAAATTGACCGTCCAGTGGTGGTGTAAGAATATTACGTGGTAGAACCCAAAAACGAAATCAAAACTTTCCTTTTATACGTGGTAGAGCAATGCTGCAGCTATATTATGGTTGTAGCACGAACGGGTCGGCTCGACCGGGGAAGGACCACGCTCTCTCAGAATGCCAGCGTAAAATAGCAGGTCAACGCTGCTGTGTTTCATATAGTGAGTGTATAGAACCGGATATCGTTTTTACTGCCAATGAGGCATTTCATCTTAGTCCTCATGGGTGGCAACGCATCTGTATTTTGACTCTTAATAGAGGTTAGATATAGATGTCTATGGGTCACAGCATCCACTTGCCATCAGGTGGACTGTGTGCTTTGTTTGTCATTCTTATTCTATAAAAAAATGTACTACCCCATATCGTACTGTGGGTATCGAAAGAGGCCATAGAGAAAAACAAACGAGGAGATGCCCGGCAGCGTCTTCGTAATAATAAATAAAACTTTAAAAAACTGCGGTAGCGAATTCGCCTGCCAATAACAGTGGTGAAAAAAAGGAATCATAGAAGGTGGATGTTAACTATACACCGAAATAGAACAAGGTAATGGGCCCTATACACCATCGGCCATGATAGACGAATACTAGCGATCACGATCGTGTGGAGGGCATGATCGCCTATAACCGTCCATGATCGGTGATGTTGGAGCGTATTGGCTGCTGTGTCGGTTTTTCGGACAATCATCAAAGGAAGTTCGGCCATGATCGTGCGCGCGTGTACATGAACGCCGATGCTCTATAAACTCACCTTATTTTATTTCGGTGTATAGTTAACATCCACCTTTTTTTAAATTCCACTCTTTTAAGGTGTACATTTAAATAATGGTTATACATATAAACTAATTAGTTAAATAAATACCGGCAGCTGCAACTGTTTCAAGGTCCATCTCGGACAGATGACTATACAAATATGTAGGGTGCACGATCGTGTGGGCAGCCGTGCAGTGATTGTGACAATCATACTCCATTCTTTAGTTGTCTATCGTGGCCGATGTTGTATAGGTGGAGTAAGTTTATAGAGCATCGATGTTTGGCGAACATGTAGACGCGCGCACGATCATGGCCGAACTTCCTTAGTTATTAGCCCGAAAAACCGACACAGCGGCCATTACGCTCGATTATTACCGATCATGGGCAGTTAAAGGCGATTATGCCCCCTATTTATTTTATTTTATTTATTTAATAACAACCCTTTTGCATAAGTTCTTTGATTCCCTGGTCCCTAAGCTAGTGTAACTGTGTTTCCGGGACCAGTTCCTCCCTTAGTAACTTAAAAACATAGATAAGCTTTCTTATCTTTTTACTAAGTGATATTATTTGATGTTATCACTGAAGCTTTTCGTCAATTATAATTCCCAAATATTGTATTGTGTTAGTTTTAGTTATGTAAGGGCAGTTACAAGATATTGGAACATCATCAAGTTTGTTACATGGAATTGTATGAATTTTTAATTTAAATTTGTCATTTGGTTGACCCACTATGTTGTATTTAGTGAAAGTAGATTATTTCCTAGCTAACAAGAAATTTTGGCCAGTCCCGCCTCAGCAACTTGTTTCACATTCTCCCGGCTCTTTGCATGAAATATTATTACTGTATCGTCAGCATACATAGTTATATTGCCGGCGTTTAATTTAATTTTACTCACGTCATTTACGTAACTTAAAAATAATGTCGGCCTGAGAGTACTGCCCTGTGGGACACCGTATGTACATCGCATGTCATTACTGGAATGTCCACCCACTCTAACGCACTGCTTTCCGTCACATAAATAACTTTGAAACCATTGCAGTGCAGTCCCTCTTATACCCAAGTTCTTCAACCTCCGTAAAAGAATCGATTTTGACACTGTGTCAAAAGCCTTTCGTAGGGCAATAAAAACACCTACACATCTGTTACCCTCGTCAACGTACTTATTTACTTTCTGTATGATCGTGATCGCTAGAATTCGTCCATCATGGCCGATGGTCTATAGGCCCCATAATATTGACGCACACTACAATGTTATCATCCCGCCTGTGTGGTGTATAGAGCCCATTACTGGGCGAGCGCTAGACAACTAGCAGGAATCATTTTTATACTTTGCTGATTTATAGTACTTTTAAAATAATCGTATAAAAAAAAATTGAGTAAATAACGAGATGAGCTAAAAAAGTTAAGATATTTAGCATTACTTGTATTTTGATGGGATAATTTTAATTTTTATGTTTATATTCTATATACATAAAATGATAGTGGTTTGCAGTTATCTACTGGATAGATTTTAATGAGGTTTTCTAAGTTTTATTTCCTATACACTTGGCCCTTATATCTAAAAAAATATGATTTCTTATATTTACGCGAACACTGCAAGTTGAATTAAGTTTTATGTCGCGGGTATCAGCTAGTATACCAATATGTGAAAAAAATGACATTGAAGTGGAGAGTTTTAGTGATTTTATATATAGTATTGTTTTTGAATATTAAATCGACATATTTTCGTAATTTTGGCTCGGTGTTGCACTTCAAGACTATATATTCCGTTATAATATTGCTTAGAATAAAGTATTTTAACTCATAATAATGGTCGTATTCTACCTGAAAAATAACTCGCACATTTTCGTAAAACGCTATGGAGTTTGTCTTCGCCCTAAAAACTCTTTAATAGCTCGTGGAGTACTATTGCATGCCTCATAACGCGAAGCGTTATTAGGTAGTGCTTTACTCTCGACACTTCAAGGTCAAGCAATTTTGTGTTCTTAAAATGCCTTTCTTATAACCATATTGAACTTATACGATAATATGAGGAGCCGTATATCAAGAAAACACTAATTAATCCGTCTTATATTTTATAAAAAATGATTTTATATTATTACTTTCAAAAAAAAAGTTTTGTAAAAAAATTACTTTGACGTCTGGATATTGATTTTGTATGTGGTCACGATAGCTCCCGAATTGACGTATCGAGACCGGGTTTCTTTTATTAGCTTCAGAATTACATCAACTGGTTCCCTATTTCATATCAATAGCCTAGTATAAGTCACGGCACGTAAGTCTAGCGGTGACCGTTATTGCGCATAAGGTATCATGGAGTAGTAATAGTCCAAGAGGCAGAGCCAAAAAAAGTCTCTGAATTTATTAAGCCTGGTTTTTCTCAGGTGATTATAATCATAATTTACAATAAAGAATATTAGAACAGACGTCTCAGGTGCGCGGTCAAACATGTCGTGACCACCGACATAATAAAATCAATTTCTTAAGGCTGAAACTTTATGAACTTTGTTTTTTTTATATGTAAATCAAAGTTATGATAGTCAGTCAACGTCCTATGGGGACACAGCTGGGCAGTCAGCTATAATGTACGTAGCGAAGTTTATAAGGGTGCAATTCGTAATATTTTTTTAGTAACTACTACTGACTAAGTATATTACTAATAAATAAAATGGTCAGTCAACCATTCCGTAGAACAACGCCCGTCAGTCAGTGAATAAGAAAATCCTACTGAAATATATATATATATTTTAGCTTAAAAAATAATAATATTCTAGATGGGTGTGTATTACACGTAATTTTTTATGTAAAGTAAAACATTATCTAAGTACCAAATTTCACCCAAATCGTTTATAAGGCCGTTCCGAGAAACCAGTTATATATACATATAAAATATACATATCAATATTTTTTTTCATTTTAATTATTCACGAAAGTATTAAATGGTATTGTAGTATATTAATAAAACAATGATTTTCTGTAGAAAATACAGTAATCAAACATTTTTTTTCTTATTATAAGTCAGTGCTTGACCACAATCCCACCTGGTGGTAAGTGTGATGCAGTAAATCGCTTTTTCTTAGCGTAACAAAAGCCTATTCACTCTTGCCTTGAAGACGCTCAATTTTTGGACCAATGTTTTGACCTCACGATTAAAAAGTACGCAAGGGATCATGTTATATTTCGGAATTAAAGCAATAGTCTTCTGTATGGGTATTCGAAGCCGACAGCAAACTAACAAAATAGAGGCAGATCAGAAACGTAGGCACAAAATTTATTTAATTTTTTTTCTCCAAGACAGGTAGGTCCTGCATGCACGATCCAACTTTATGAGCAAAAGATAGTTAATGCCGATTGGTTTATTTTACCACCGTTTATTTGCCCAGTGTCTTTGAAAAAATAAGAACTTTAGAAGTCAAATCCTATTGCACCATCACAATGCTTCGGCGCACACCGCAAACAAGACAAAGTGATTTTTGGCTTCTGAAAAAGTGCAATTCCGTTATCTATTCCGTACATAATCCAGATCTAGCACCATGAAATATCTCTATTTTACCAAAATTAAAGATTTGATGAAAGGTTTGATATTTTCTGAGCCGGAAAAGCCGTGATACACTGACCTACAATTACGGTGGACTCTATATACCGTGACATAATGAGGCGATTTGATTGGCGCTGATACTAGGGCGACACTGAAAGATTTTAGAAGTGGCCACTTGTAAACGATATAATAAAAGTTTAGGTTCGAATTTTGAAAATGGAACTCTTTGCCAATATTATTGTGTATGTATTTTATTAATTTGTCATTTGTTTACGATTTGGCGGCAAATTGAAAATTGTATGTGTCACGTCAGCATGAATTTAACGCGAGAAAATTTTGCGTACAATGATTTTTTATGACTTTCGATGTTATTTAAGTCAACAAGAAAGATATGATAGACTTCGATTAGCCTTTCACGATGTAGCCCCATCTCGTGCCACTGTTTACAACTGGTTTAATGAGTTTAAACGTGGTCGTTTAAACTAATCTCACGGATGATCTGCGTGAGGGACGGCCTTCTACGGCGACGACTGAAGATAATATCAGTGTTGTGCGAGGTGTGATAGAGAAAAAAAAAGAGTGACTTATCAGCAGATTCGGACAAGCTTAGGCATCGGTATGAGTCAAGTGCACAAAACCCTCCATGAAAATTTAGCGGTCAGGAAACTTTGTGCCCGGTGGATACCTCATAATTTGACAGAGGTCCAAAAACTCCGTCGTGTTGATTGGTGTCGTGAAATGGTTCAAAGATTTAACGGAGGTCACTTAAATGCTGTGTTCGACATACTTACGGGTGACGAAAGCTGGATTTATTGTTATGATCCTGAAACTAAGAGACAGTCTGCTGTCTGGGTGTTTCCTTCGGAGGAGTTGCCAACTAAAAGGAAGAGAGGACGAAGCGTGGGAAAAAGATGGTGGCCTCATTCTTCAGAAGGACAGGTCATTACGCAACATTTGTTTTAGAGGATCGAAAAACAGTTACTGCAGACTACACTAACAATTGTTTGCCACTTGTCTTGGAGAAAGTTCGGGAGAAACGACCTCGCAGTAGGATCCTCCTTCACCGCGACAACGCCTCATCGCACACCGCCAAGCAAACAATCTACTACTTGGCGACGTCGGACGAGGAATTACTTGGTCACCCGCACTGTAGCCCTGACCGCGAGGTTGCGATTTTTATTTATTTCCGAAAATAAAAGAAAAACTTTGAGGAAAACGTTTTATGGACGCCGAGGAAGCAGTGGCTGCGTTTCAAAATGCCGTCGAAGAGACCCCTAAGGACGAGTGGGCAAAGTGCTTTTCTCAGTGGTTCTATCGGATGCAGCGATGTATTGATGTAAATGGACACTATTCTGAAATGATATAATAAAACTAATAACTTGCTAGTTTGTTCAGTTTTTGATTTTCTAAGAACTTTCAGTGTTACCTTCGTAGCAGTCGGATGGCAGAGCGTCCACGGAATTAATAATAGAGATAGGACAGTGTGACAAAATATATCGATAAAAATTCTATACACAGGCCTACCATTCTATTTATGTATCATTTTAATATAATGCCATACAAAAAATAAACATAGCCGAACTACAGAACACACACACTGTTTCTCGTTTAAGAGGCGTATTACAATAAAACGCGAAATTACAAGGTTTCCTCGTTGAAATTGTATGTTTATCGTTCGTTGCTTGAAATAACAATTACTTGGTAAAAATAGTTCGTTTTCTCTCCTCAAATAAGCTCAGAGCGGATTTTAGATAACTTATTTATTTAATCAGTAATAATCATTCTTCCGATGCATGTTTAGGTAACAACTCTCGAAGACATGATTTGGGAGCTCTAATTTGTAGATTCTATTGAATATCGACCATCAAAAAAAATATTTTTATCTCCCAAATATCCTACACTTTAATAATAATGGAATACATTTTCGTTATATGCTTTTCACGCTAGGAAAATAAATCGACATAATTTAAAAAACGACCAAAAAAGCTTCGATATCAGCCTCTATATTTCCGAACTTCTACATCATTTAGTCGTAAAATTTATACCAAAATAATCATCAACATTTGCTTAAACTATACTAATATTTTTACTTTTTAAATCGTTACTATTATATTTTAATTAATTAAATAAAAGTACTATATATTTCACTGCGCCGGCCATCTGCGATCATTAACGCGCGAGGGCTTGCCGATGCCGATGCCGGTGGACCTACGTCAGTTGATTTCGGGCGCTGCATCGTTTCGATACTACCGTAGTTTGCGTCGATTGCCTGCATGCTAGAGCATCGTCAACTACGACCGCAATTTTTGATCGATCGGCTTAAAACTATTTTATATAGTTATAATTTAGATCACGTCTCTTCCATTAAACATGGTAGGGACAACGAGTCTGTAGCATTGGCACAATTGAGCAAACAAGAAAATATTATTATTGAAAAATGTGGTCTATTCATTGACCTAGATCATTGTTATTTGAGGGCTTCACCTAATGGTTTATACAGCGACGGTGTTATTGAAGTTAAATGTCAGATTTTGAAACGACCTTTAGACAAAAAAAGTTAAAGGTTATAAATTCAGTGATTCAAGTGTAACATTAAATCAAAATAATGACTGGTTTTACCAAATCCAAGGCCAGCTTCATTTAGCAAATAAAAATGTCTGAATACTTGTCATAATATATATTGGCCCACATTATGCAGTAAAAGTACTAAAAATTTACAAAGACGACCAATTTTAGATTTTCAATATGTTACCCAAGTTACAAGCTTTTTATGAAAAGTGTGTACTGCCTGAAATTATCGGCTCCAGAAAAGTTCAGTCAATGCCGTCGCAGCAAATATTTTTCTAATAAAAAATATGGTAATTGACTGTAAGTACCGATTAAAAAACAATATTAGTTACATTTGGTTGTTTTATTTATTAAAACAGGTTGCAACCGTTTATTTATTTATACCACTATTCTACCGGTAGTAGACATAATCGATTATTAACATTCGATTACGGCGTAACAATTAAAATATTTATGTGTACTTATTTTGACACAAAATTTCATAAATAATAAATAATATAATTATATAATAATAAATTAATAAGATAACATTAAAAAGACAGTATCGGTCGCGTAGCTCGCCGCCCGCTCGTTGCGTAAAATACCTAAATTTGCGAAACGCCGAAATGTAAGAGGGCTCTTAAGAGCTTTAAAATACTCTTAGATGTTTTGAGCAAAACAACGGCCATTTGTAAATCATGTCAAATTTAGTTCACGGTATAATCAATGGCGGCGCGGCGCTTCCACGTTTTGTTGCCAGTCCAGCGTACTATACTATAGTATGTGCCATATCGATTGAGAAAAACGGACAATGACCTCAGATATGAGCCGAGTGTCAAAAGGCGTAACTTACAAAATCTCAATTTAGATGTGATAACAATATTTAAATATTGATATTATTCCCACTTCTAGGTCAGCACATATGTTTTGTTTTTTTGTTTCTTAAATAATATTGTCTGTGGTTCCTATAAACATAGTAAAATCTTACGGTACATCGCGAAAAATGTGTTATATTTTATATTTCAATTTATGGTAAGTAACGCAGCAATTCATTTAATAACAGTTTCATATTAAAAAAATATTTGAAGCAATATAATCACCATATTGAGCTTTTGCAAATTCATCCCTTTAAAATAAACAAAACGCGCGTTACGTCAGTTCGTTCTAAAAGAAACGTGACAATGGCAGCCAGAGATGCGTCACCTTTTTTGGGCCGGTCCGCCATTTTGTTTTCATTCGTGTTCGGATAGCGCTTGCGTGTGTACGTCTCGGGTAATTCATAGCATTCATTGCATTGTTTTAGTTGAGTTTTTACTGTTAAATTTGTTATATCGTTAAGTTTTTGTTTTTTGAATCTGTTATATTAGTTTTACTGTGACGGTCGTTACTAAATCGACATGAGTTCAGGAGAATTTGGTGAAGGACCCGGTCCTTCAACATCAAGTGGAAAGAGACGTCGCCGACCCATAATAAACGTAGCAGGTACGTACAAATAGGTACAAATGCGACGACGTAGCCTTTCTATTTCTTAAAGCGCTCTTTTTATGTGACCATGTGGTATTTATTTTCTAAAACAATATGTATTTATGTGATGTAGTACTATGGTAGTATATTTTTGTCATTTATTTACAGGCCCATCTTCTGGAGCACCTTTAACGTCACCAGTAAAAAAGAGAAAACCTACCACTTTATCGGTCGGGGAACAAGAGATTATCATTAATGTATACAAATATGTCAAAAACACCTGGCCCGAAGACGTGTATCCTTCAAACGTTAATATGGTAGAAAAGGTTTCGGAGATCTCAGGAGTCAGCAAGAGCACTATATATCGCGTATTAAGCGTGTATAGAGATTCCCATAAAATACCAGAAAAGGGAATAATTAATAAAAGAAAAAAGTCTGTAATTGACAAGTTGGACGATTTTGATAAATCGGCTATAAGAGCGAAAGTGCATCAGTTCTTTCTTGCAGGAGAATTACCGACTTTAGACAAAATTTTGCTCAGTATAAATCAAGATGACCAGTTGCCAAACTTGAGCAAAACTTCCCTGCGACGTGTGTTGCGCCATTTAAAATTCAAATATATAAAGAGAAACAGAAAAAGTGGTCTAATAGATCGCCCAGAGATAGTTCTGTGGCGTACCAGATATTTGAGAGAAATACAAATATTAAGAAACGAGGGACGTAACATTTTTTACCTTGACGAAACATGGATTAACGCAGGTCATACTATGGGAAAGGTATGGGAAGACACCACAATTGAATCTTCTCGTCAATCACGGTTAGAAGGCTACTCTACTGGCGCGAAAGCCCCTTCGGGTAAAGGAAAGCGATTAATAGTTGTACACGTTGGCAATGAAAATGGCTTTTTGGAGGGATGTGATTGGGTATTTGAATCATCATCTACTGGTGACTACCATGAGAGTATGGACGCTCTCCATTTCGAGGACTGGTTTAGAAAAGTAATAGAAAAACTGCAAAGCGGCGATGTCATAGTTATGGATAACGCTAGTTACCACTCCAGACGTTTAGAAAAAACCCCAACAATGTCTTGGCGGAAACAAAATATGCAGGAATGGCTAGAATCTAAACAGATCGCATACGTGCCCTCGGACACAAAGACCCACTTAATGGAAAAAATAAAGGCAGTTAAAGATAACTATCGAAGTTACGTCACCGACGAGATGGCAAAAGAAAAAAGCATCACAGTGGTAAGGTTACCTCCTTATCACTGTGAGCTTAACCCCATTGAACTTGTGTGGGCAGATGTGAAAGGGTACGTTGCACGAAAAAATACAACTTTCAAGTTAAAAGATGTTAAAAATTTACTTAAAGATGGTTTAACTCAAATCACGCCAGATAAATGGAAAAACTGTGTTCAGCATGTCCTTAAGGTTGAACAAAAAATGCGTGGCATGGATGATAGAATTGACCAAACTGCAGATCGCTTTATAATTAATGTTACAGATAGTTCATCAAGTGAAGATACGAGTGATGATTGCACCGAATAAAAATAAAGTTCTTATATAATATTAAAAATAAAGTTTTATCTTTTGCATAAGTACGTACTTATTCGGTGTCGTTATCACTCGAATCTTTATATGTGTTATAAATTAATGTTTTTTGTTGTTAAATGAATAAAGTACTTTATAACAATAGATGATTTTTCTTCTACAGCGATCTTTCACATAACTTTTTAATAATAGTTAATAAATATATATTATATCAATCATTATAAAAAAATCATTATAAATAAAGAAAGTACTACATATAAAATGTGCCTATATATTGAAGGTTTGTAACCCCTGGTTAAACGACCGAAAGGTCATTGTCCGTTTTTCTCAATCGATTTGGCACATACTATAATTTTAAACACTCGCTGCCCGTCGTGCAATAAAATGGGTAATATAATAAAACGGCAGACCTGCCGTTAGGCCCGTAAGTACGACAGAGAACGCAAAACGCAACAGGCTCTTACAGTTTCCCCATTTAATTGCACTGCGAGCAGCGAGTGTTCAACATTAGTATAGTATATATGGAGGTTAGTGCCATGATAGCATTAAATCATCACGTAAAAAACGCCCTCAGCCCAATGGTCTTTATGTTTTCAAAAATGTTGAAACTAATGAAAAAATATTTATAATGTAATGGAGAATACTTTAAAAAGCAGTAAATATTAGCCTACATATAATTTTATTTATAAGTTAAGCAAAACTTTCTGTTTACACCACGTATACTAAATGGTTTTTCAATTTGTATGCTGCACAATAAAATACATAACGAAACTTCCACGCAATAATAGACGTAAGTATTTTGCATTTCAGGTCAAGTTAATGCTTTGTATTAGACCCATACCTATTGTATTTATGCACTGAATATGATAGTAGTCGGTATCTATGTAAAAGTTCTCAAGGCCTGGTATGCAATTGATTGATTTATCTTAAGCAGTCGTACGTTACGCCCGCAGGCGGGTATACGGATCGTGCACTTCGCGGACTACGTGTTGGTGGGGGCGTGGTGGCAGTGCGTGGTGCAGGTGACGCTGGCGGCCGGCGTGTTCGTGGTGCGCGGGCGGCCGTACTCCGCGGACGTGGTGGCCGGCGCGCTGTGTGCCGCGCGGGGACGCCTCGCCGCCACGTTGGCAGCGCTGCTCGCCTTCACCTGGAGCGTGCTGCTGCCCGTGCTGCTCTGTGTGAGTATGTGGTGCGTGTGTGTGCGTGTGCGTGTGCTTGTGTGTTCGTGGTGCGCGGGCGGCCGTACTCCGCGGACGTGGTGGCCGGCGCGCTGTGTGCCGCGCGGGGACGCCTCGCCGCCACGTTGGCAGCGCTGCTCGCCTTCACCTGGAGCGTGCTGCTGCCCGTGCTGCTCTGTGTGAGTATGTGGTGCGTGTGTGTGCGTGTGCGTGTGCTTGTGTGTTCGTGGTGCGCGGGCGGCCGTACTCCGCGGACGTGGTGGCCGGCGCGCTGTGTGCCGCGCGGGGACGCCTCGCCGCCACGTTGGCAGCGCTGCTCGCCTTCACCTGGAGCGTGCTGCTGCCCGTGCTGCTCTGTGTGAGTATGTGGTGCGTGTGTGTGCGTGTGCGTGTGCTTGTGTGTTCGTGGTGCGCGGGCGGCCGTACTCCGCGGACGTGGTGGCCGGCGCGCTGTGTGCCGCGCGGGGACGCCTCGCCGCCACGTTGGCAGCGCTGCTCGCCTTCACCTGGAGCGTGCTGCTGCCCGTGCTGCTCTGTGTGAGTATGTGGTGCGTGTGTGTGCGTGTGCGTGTGCTTGTGTGTTCGTGGTGCGCGGGCGGCCGTACTCCGCGGACGTGGTGGCCGGCGCGCTGTGTGCCGCGCGGGGACGCCTCGCCGCCACGTTGGCAGCGCTGCTCGCCTTCACCTGGAGCGTGCTGCTGCCCGTGCTGCTCTGTGTGAGTATGTGGTGCGTGTGTGTGCGTGTGCGTGTGCTTGTGTGTTCGTGGTGCGCGGGCGGCCGTACTCCGCGGACGTGGTGGCCGGCGCGCTGTGTGCCGCGCGGGGACGCCTCGCCGCCACGTTGGCAGCGCTGCTCGCCTTCACCTGGAGCGTGCTGCTGCCCGTGCTGCTCTGTGTGAGTATGTGGTGCGTGTGTGTGCGTGTGCGTGTGCTTGTGTGTTCGTGGTGCGCGGGCGGCCGTACTCCGCGGACGTGGTGGCCGGCGCGCTGTGTGCCGCGCGGGGACGCCTCGCCGCCACGTTGGCAGCGCTGCTCGCCTTCACCTGGAGCGTGCTGCTGCCCGTGCTGCTCTGTGTGAGTATGTGGTGCGTGTGTGTGCGTGTGCGTGTGCTTGTGTGTTCGTGGTGCGCGGGCGGCCGTACTCCGCGGACGTGGTGGCCGGCGCGCTGTGTGCCGCGCGGGGACGCCTCGCCGCCACGTTGGCAGCGCTGCTCGCCTTCACCTGGAGCGTGCTGCTGCCCGTGCTGCTCTGTGTGAGTATGTGGTGCGTGTGTGTGCGTGTGCGTGTGCTTGTGTGTTCGTGGTGCGCGGGCGGCCGTACTCCGCGGACGTGGTGGCCGGCGCGCTGTGTGCCGCGCGGGGACGCCTCGCCGCCACGTTGGCAGCGCTGCTCGCCTTCACCTGGAGCGTGCTGCTGCCCGTGCTGCTCTGTGTGAGTATGTGGTGCGTGTGTGTGCGTGTGCGTGTGCTTGTGTGTTCGTGGTGCGCGGGCGGCCGTACTCCGCGGACGTGGTGGCCGGCGCGCTGTGTGCCGCGCGGGGACGCCTCGCCGCCACGTTGGCAGCGCTGCTCGCCTTCACCTGGAGCGTGCTGCTGCCCGTGCTGCTCTGTGTGAGTATCCGGTGCGTGTGTGGCACCATTTTTTATTATTCTATTAAAAGCTTCTAAAGCATTATATGTAGCAGGAGTTTAGGAAGATGCGCCCAAATACCAGAACCGATTTTGTATAAGGCATTCGCTTTCAAAGCATGCCAAAAACTCCTTTTCGGCTTACAAATTTGTCTATGAATTTTTCGCAGGCTAGATCAATTATTTCCTGGGTTGAGGCACACTGTAAGACATCAATATCCTATAGTATTTCTTTCTGTAATTTTGTTGGACACTGTTCTAATTTTATTTGAATTTTATTTTTTGCATGGGCCCAGCAAATTCTTATAACTTCATCAATTCCAAACAAACGCGCAAAAGCGATTTGTATACATTTGGTTGCGTCACAGACCAAAACTTTACATGTTAAAATGTGTAAGTAGAGGGAGAAAGCTGCGTTTTTTAATGCGGAAAATAAACATATGAAGTCTTCCGTTCGTTCTGTTGTTGTTCACTGCTGGTTTCTGTCGGTTGTCATCAGGCGGCTAGAGTTTATGCGTCGTGTGTTGAAATATTTTAATTTTTCATTATCTCTTAACCTATGTGTTCACATAACATGCTATAAAGAGCAAAGTTTATCCTCATAAATTTGTCTTGATGATGATGATATAAACTATCGTTCGTAAGGATTAATATGTCATGCCTAATAATAACGTTTATAAATCACTTTTTAATTTTCAATAATTTTATATCATAAAATACCTTATCTTGGACTTTTTTAGATGCTGTAAAGATCTAAATTTTTGTAGAATATTGTATTTAAGTATCATTAACCATTACGTCAGCGCACGCGGATAAACCATTTTATGGGCGCTTTTTCTTCTAACTTGCTTAACAAAAATCAATACTTTATGGAGAGGTGTAGCCTCATGTTATACCTTGTGTATCTGGCTATAATTTACAAAAATAATTTTTCAAATCGTACCAGTAGTTCCAAAGATTAGCGTGTTTAAATAGACAAAAAAAAAACTCTTCCGTTTTATCATATTATAGTGTACTCTACACGATATAGTTAGTGTGAGCTTTAAAATTTAAACGATTTCTTTCAGGCAATATGCGTTATGGATTTTCGAATTGGACAACAACGTCAGCTGTACACCTGGAGGAAGCCCATTGGGTAAATAATTTTATTTTTATTACATTTGTCATAAAATAAATATCTTCAAGATATGTAACTTTTGATCTTTGACATTTTTGGATATATTTTTGACATTTTAAATATCATATTGTAGCCTTGAGATTTATCAATTGTTTAGGCACTAGACAATTGATATATCGCAAGTGAACAATATGATATTTAAAATGTCAAAAATCTAGTGTTATGATATTACACTGGGATTGCATTTACAAATCGTAACTTAATAAATTGACGATTTGTATATTTTGATTAAATAATGTATGATGCTCATTTTCAGTTACTGGCCTATATGGGCGAGACAAGTAGCCGTATTGATACAGCAAGGCGCATTGCTGATAATTCCCATAGCGGCGTTTATACAAACGTGGCGGTATATGAACAAAGGACCTCCGGATATTCTTGAGGTAATATACTGAAAAAAAGACTCATAAATGAGATTCTCTTGTAATATTTTTGTATATATAATAAACGGACACTTTCATGCTGCCAGGAATTTGCATCAAGTGAATGTTTAGAAGAGTTGGTAAGATACGTGTAATGTGTGTGAATGTAGTTGTAATAATTGAAAGAAACCGACTTCAATCATTATCGGATTCTTTGTTTAAAATAAAATCTTAAAAATTGATTAACTAACATATCATTGAATGTTGTGTAAATACCTATGTTATATATTTTATGTGTCAAATGAAATTTTTGCAGTCGGTTGAAAACATTGTGAATGTCGTTGTCTGTTTACAAAAATATTGCAGCAGCTTTGCTTTCAAAATATTGAACTTAGTATATGCCGTTGATTGATTGTATAATTTGTCTCTATAAAAACGGCGTTGTCTGTCAAAGAGTATATATTATAATCACTTTGTTGTTTGTAAAATGTCGAAGACAAATTGAAAAGTACCTCGTATGTCGTAGTCCGATCGTAGAATCAGGCAAATCGTGATCTACCTAGGTATTTCATGTTTCGCCACCACCAGCGATGTTTGGTTGCCCCCAGACACGTTCTTTTTACCGTTCGGTCTTCTCCCATTTGCTCTATATGTCAAAGCCAGCGCAGTTGTGTGCCTTTTAATTCTCCCAATGCGGTGCGCAAACGTATTGTCTATACTAAGTACGGAGGAAGTACAAGTCTTCACAGTTAACCAAATTCTGTAATTCATTTATTCATTACACCCTATCAAAAGTCCATTTCTGTACATAGATTATCTTAGAGACGCGAGAGGCGAGAGTTTAGACGGTTTCTTAATCAGTATTAAGATGTATGCAAGTGCCCATACTATAACGATTAGTTATCGACCAATAAATCAGTTTGGGCTACACGATTCCCTTCAAACTAAACTGTTAGTCAACTATCGGCCAACTGCTAAATCAGTATGGCGCTCTGCGACGCCTAATATTCACGCCGATTGTTTAGTCGATCGACTTGGTGGATAACGTGACTTCGCTTAAAATTGCATTTTATAGTTGATAGAGGAAGTTGAAAAACGACCCGCGCTCTATAAGAAACAGCTAAAAGAGTAATCTGATGTAAATTTAAAGAAAAAGCTGGGGAAAAAGTAATCTGTCACTGTATATAAAACACATTCAGTATTCTCAGTTTCTCTTGTTGATCCGTCTACTTCGTTATAATAATAACATTTGTGGTCAATATTTTAGGTCATCATCATCATTATCATTACAGCCTTTCATAAGTCCACAGCTGAACATAGGCCTCCCCCAAGGAATGCCACAAAGCACGGTCCTGAGCCACCTGCATCCATCGACTTCCTGAATGTCTTACCAGGTCGTCACTCCATCTAGTGGGGGGTCGCTCTACACTTAGCCTACCGGTACGAGGCTGCCACTCGAGAACCTTTCTTCCCCATCGGTTGTCGGTTCTTCGAGCTATATGGTCGGCCCACTGCCACTTCAGCTTACTAATCCGTTGGGCTATGTCGGTTACTCTGGTTCTACTGCGAATATCCTCATTTCTAAGTTTATCACGCAGAGAAACCCCGAGCATAGCCCTCTCCATAGCTCGCTGAGTGACCTTAAGCTTCCTCATACGACCAGCAGTGAAGGACCACGCTTCAGATCCATAAGTCATCACTGGCAACACGCACTGGTTGTACAGTTTCGTTTTCAGGTTTTGAGGTATGGAGTTTCAGGAGATGTGTCGTAGTTTCCCGAACGCTGCCCAACCAAGTTGAATCCGTCGATTGACCTCTCGGTCGAAGTTGCGACTTACCTAGTCGGACTATTCGTCCCAGGTAAACATACTCGTCAACAACTTCGAGCTTAGTGTTCCCAACAAGTACCGGCATAGGTTTGACATGGACGTTAAACATGATTTTTGTTTTGTCCATGTTCATCCTAAGACCTATCCGTTGAGAGATACTAAGTTGAGGTCATTGAGCATAGTGCTTAGTTCCGCCAGCGATTCTGCCATAAGGACTATGTCGTCGGCAAATCGAAGGTGAGTGATGTACTCGCAATTGATGTTAATTTTCCAGTCCAGTAGCTTGAAAACGTCTTCCAATGCAGCGGTGAAGAGTTTCGGGGATATAACGTCACCCTGTCTTACACCTCTCTGCAGTTGGACTCTCTGATTCTGTACTCGGATAGCCATCGTAGCTCTACTGTACATATTTTAGGTATCATTACGCAACTACTCTATTCAAGAGCTGCTTACTAACTACAATTTTCGTCAACGATCGGCTGACTGTTGGCTAGTGTGCGTTGTCACCATTAAACCGATTGTTTAACTGTCCCAGTGTGCGAATTAGCATTTAGCAGCCCAACCCGACTAAACTCTTGCCATTGATAGAAATTCTGTAGTGTGTGGTGTCTCTTATAGTAGGGATATTTTCCATAGTTGCAACGTTTAGATAGCGGGTTGGCCACTGCAGTTTATATTATTTTGAGTTATTAGGAATCTGATTATCAAGTATCTAATATCTGACGGCCAAGTTTTCGCTGCAGATCAACAAAGAAATATAGACGAAGCGGTGCGTACATTTCAACTAACTAATCAAGTGCGTAATTATTTGATACGCCTTCCTTACGATATCAGCATCTCAAGATCGTTGCTAATTAATAAACACATAAAAACGGTATCTCAAGACGCTGTACTTAGGAACACTGTTCTCTGACTTGCACTCAAGTACATATACTTGAGAGTCGAGTTTCATTTATTAATCAGTGCGGCACTCAGCTGATATCGTAAACCTAAACCGCATCTTGAAATATATTTATTAATAAGATCATACCCTCAAGATTGTTCTCAAGTGCGTGTACTTGAGCTAAGTAACGTTTATCATTACGGGCCTTAGTGTACCGTAGTGAATACGCACTCGCGCACATGTGCCTTTACAATTATTTGGAACATACAACATAGTTTTATAATGTTCAATAGATTTTTTTGGGCTGATAGTGTCAAGTAGTAAGAGCATTGGTTTCGGTGTCACTTGCAATGCATGTAGTAAAATGCTCCGTCGGTTTTTGTTAAGGCCTCTAGTATCAATGATCGTAACGTTGTTGAAGTCCGCGAAGTGACGCGGGACGCTTTTTTTTTCATAGAAAAAGGGTTTTGTAGCTTATGCGATTATGACGACTTGGTAATTACAACAAAATATCTTAATTAAAATAATTACAATTGCACAAACAAATAAACATTTACGTACTAATTATTTAGTATCTTATTTTACTAACAAATAAAGCTAAATGTTGATTATGGGTCTGATGAAATACTATTACTACTGCCAATCAATGACAAATGTAAATTACAATTTTTTCTTTCTGTGGAGTGACGCGTGATGTTTGTGCGCAGAGTGAAATAAAAGACATGGCTTAAAGGACAAGCATCCAAGCGAAAAAGTGTAATAAAAAAATTGTGTGCAGCGCGTGCAGAACCTGTACCGGCCGCGCATGGGCGGCGGCGCGGAGGGCGCGGGGGGTGTCCCCGCCCCCGCCCCCGCGGCCGGCGCCGCGCCCGCGCCCCCGGCCGACCCGCCGCCCAAGTACACGCCGCCGCCGTCCTACTCCACGGCCACGGGCGCCAGGCTGCTCAACACGCTGCGCCGCAGCCTGCGCACGCTGCGCAGGTACCTCACTACCTTCTCTTATTGTTACCAATGCAATTACGTTACGTTTGAAATGCACTGTATGTCTCGTTCCGTACCGTCTTGTGGCGGTGTAAGAATATCCATTGCCCCATATTATCTCATGTGGATGACGTAAAAGGCGCCAGAGAGAAACAAATCAGATGAGCAGCAGCGTTTTCCTAATAACTAAAAATAAAAAACTGCGATTGCCAGTCCGCTTGCCAGGCTTAACAACTATGGCTAATATCCCCCCTATAAGACAATACCTATGAGGGAGTTCTATGTTCAGCAAAAGACTTTAATAGGCTATAAAAGTAAGGCTGGTTTTATCGTTATGCGTTTCGGCAGCGCTGTTGGTGCGCGCGCGTTCGGATATGTATTGGGGTAGTAGTTGCGTTTTAAAGTCGCACGTTTGAACAGCGCCGTTCGGTAAACACGCGTTGATCGCCGGCGCTGCCGAAGCGCGCGCCGCTCGGGCGCTTCTACATTCAATATGTAATTCGTTTTAGTGTGACGCTGTTGAGACGCGCCGTTAGGTATGGTGGTGTACAAAATGAATTACATCAATACGGGACGAGTAATTGAGGAAGTGCGACTTAAAAGATGTTTATGGGACCCGGCCGATGATTCATACACGAATAATAATTCGTCGAAACTGCTTGTTGATAGGTGAAAATATTTATAAAATTTATAATTATTTTCTCGTAAATCGGAGAAAGATGTTACGTGTTCGCCTCTCAGTAACCTTGTAGCGTTATAAGGATCAACTATTCTTCTATTAAATCGCTGTTACCTTCTTTTCCATAAAATGTAAACAACCAGTACTCTAACCGCATTAACGTTCATTCACACGCACAACTCACAGTCACAGTAGCGGAACGCGTGGTACTAATCTCGTTTATAGTGCACCGCTGTTCAAGCGCGCGCTGTTAACAGCACTCTGCCCAGCGTCGCGTCTAGTGGCTTGACGATAAAACCAGCCTAACGGTATTTCTCAATATTATTTAAAACATCCTTTTTTAATTTTCCAAATCCAGTCTGTTAAGCTCTAAAATACTCATTACTTGTATTATTATCATTACTTCTATCAATCTCTCGGACAAATCAGTACTATAATTGTTTAAAATGTATTTACCGCGTTACATTGTGCGCTTTATACACAGTGGCGTCCCACATATAAGCAATAAATGAAACCACATACTTGTTATCGCCTTTGCTGACGATATACAAAAAATGAACGTAATCGGTCCAGTAATTAGGTCAAAAAGTAAACTTTTAATTTTAAGCAAATTTGAACTCTATAGAATTGGGTCACTAAGTCAATGATTCAATGAACTTGAATCCTTGAACATTAAAAAGCGACGTTGCCACGCAGTGCAAACTATTGCGACGTCCATAAACAAGCGGCACGAGGCGCGCGGCGTTCCTCAAAGGCGGCGGCGCAAGAGCGCGCGCGCCTGCGTCGTAGAGTAGGACACCTGTTATGGACGATTAGCTTCTTGCAAAGGGAGTAATAATCGATTTTTGTATGTATAATGATTGGAGTAATGACGAACTTTTTTTTTAACAATCAATAACTTGTCGATTGTTATTAAATCAAAAATCAAAATTACTTGTATTCAAATGTAGTAGGTAAGTAAGTGTAAAAAGAAAAGTATCGATAAACGATAATTGCATCTTGTGTGTATTTATTACTTTTATTATTTTTGCCATTTTGGAATTTAGAACTTTCAATTTCAGTTCACCGCGAATGTAGTCGTAGTGTATGTGTGTTTCGCTGCTTGCGCGCATTGCTCCAAGTTATTTATTTTTCGTAAGATAATTTCAATTACGGATAGGTCTTAAGATGAACGTGGACGAAACAAAGATCACGTTTAATGTCCATGTCACACCTATGCCGGTAGTTGTTGGGAGCACTAAGCTCGAAGTTGTTGACAAGTATGTTTACCTGGGACAAATAGTCCGACTAGGTAAGTCCAACTTCGACCGAGAGGTCAATCGACGCATTCAACTCGGTTGGGCAGCGTTCGGGAAATTACGGCACATCTTCTCGTCAGGTATACATCAAAACTTGAAAACAAGACTGTACAACCAGTGCGTGTTGCCAGTGATGACCTATGGTACTGAGACGTGGTCCTTCACTGCTGGCCGGATGAGGAAGCTCAAGGTCGCTCAGCGAGCTATGGAGAGGGCTATGCTCGGAGTTTCTCTGCGTGATAAGCTTAGAAATGAGGATATCCGCAGTAGAACCAGAGTAACCGACATAGCCCAACGAATTAGTAAGCTGAAGTGGCAATGGGCCGGCCATATAGCTCGAAGAACCGACAACCGTTGAGGAAAAAAGGTTCTCGAGTGGCGGCCTCGTACCGGCGGACGAAGTGTAGGGCGTCCCCCCACTAGATGGAGTGACGACCTGGTAAGATATGCAGGAAGTCGATGGATGCAGGTGGCTCAGAACCGTGCTTTGTAGCATTCCTTGGGGGAGGCCTATGTTCAGCAGTGGACTTTTGAAGGACTGTAATGATGATGATGATGAAATACAATTAGTCAAACAATTTTTTTTACAGTGAAATTGAAACTTATTAGCTAATTGACTTTGTGTGTGTAAATAGTGTTTTAAGTTTGTTTATTTTATTATTTTTTCACCGTAATATTCACACTACTTGACCGTTGTGTGTACGCGTCTGTTCGCGCAAAATGCCAAGACAACAGCATTTTTACAGTGCGGCAGAGTATACACACATGGTTTTATTGTATGGCGTATGCCGCCAAAATTTAGCGTTAACTCTGCGTACTTATCGTGAGAGATACGGCGCAATTTGCGTCTGTCTTACTAGCGTCCGGACAATCCTAGATGCTGTCCAAAGAATCAGGGAAAATCAGCGCATAATGTCCAACACTCATGAAGGAGTTGCTCCACGTCACTTTCCACCCTCGTTCGAACAACGAGTCTTAGACCATTTCGATCGGATGAAAACGAACAAACTACGTCCGTATAAATATGTTAAGGTGCAGGCGCTGCTGCCCCGTGATAAGCCGATTAGAGAGTCTTACTGCCTCTGGGTACTGGAAAAAATGTCTCAAGGCCAACGTTTCCTAACAAATGTGTTTTGGACAAATGAAAGCACGTTTACTTCGAAACGGCATATGGAACCGACAAACCATGCGTCACTGGAGCCATACGAATCCCCATTTATTTAGGGAATCAGCTCATCAGTACCGATTTTCAATTAATGTTTGGGCAGGCATTCACGGAGATCAAATAATCGGCCCTATTTTTATTGACGGAAACCTGAATGCACAGAAGTTTCTCAATATTCTTAACGGCCCAATAACAGAATATAGTGGTGCCTCACACAACGAACTTAATTCGTTCCAGGAGCAAATTTGTTATGCGAAAAGTTCGTTATGTGAAACGCGTTTTCCTATAACAATACATGTTAAAAAAAATCGTTCTGTAGCATATAATATGCTAAGATGACATAAAAAAGATAAATTTTTTGTTATTATTTTTATTTAGATACATACATCTAAAAACATATTTTTTTTTAAAATACACATTTTTTTAATTTTAAGACAGACTAAGTATAGTCTACCGAATCTTGCACATCTTCATCCATTTTCTGCTCTTTGGCCGATGGTTTCATGAAAACCAGTCCAAAGTCGTTTGTTTTCTCTTTTCTTCAACATCTGCCGGAAATAACGGACAAGAGTATCGGAGTAAAGATCGTTGATCCTGTTTGCTTCAGCTGAATCCGAATAGTGGGTATTGGTAAACTCCTGAACTGCTTTCCATTTGACCAGGATGTTCTTGATGTCAGCAGTTGGAATTGGTTGATTGTTTAATTGTTGCTCCTCGTTATCAGATGACGCTTCCCTTTGAGCATTGTCAGCTGTCAGCTCTTCTTCGTGTTCCTCAATAAGCTCCTCTACATCCTCTTCCTCTACCTCTAATTCCAACCTTTGGGCCACTGTGATGATGTCCGAAGGCACAAGCATCTTCCAAGCAGAAATGAGGGTCCTTTTTGACACTTAATGTGAATCATGAAATGAACGAATAGGAAGTTCGCTGTGTGCAGCGTTCGCTATGCGAGGCGTTCTTTATGCGAGGCACCACTGTATTTAGAAGGATTGTCTGTGGCAGCTTACCAGAGGGTATAGTTCCAGTTAGATGAAGCTCCTGCACACTCCGTACTCCTCACGAGAGAGGGGCTTAACACCATGTTCGGCGAACAATGGATAGGGCGCTATGGCCTTCGCAGGTGGCCAGCTCGATCGCCCGACCTCACTCCTCTACACTTCTTTTTATGGGGCTTTATTAAAAATGAAGTGTACTCAAAGATCTCTGAAACCGAAGATGAACTGCGCAATCGTATTGTTGCCGCCTTTGACAAATTAAAAGCTCTGGCTCTGGACCCTGAACGAAATTTGTTGAGCAGGCTTCAGGACAACATTATGCGGCGATGTAACTTGTGCATTCAAGAACGTGGCAGACATTTTGAAAATTTTAAAATTTAGGGTTCCATTAAATTTTGCTACTAATATGCAATAATATTTATTTTGTTCATTTCCTTTTTATTTTGACATTGTACAACGAACCAAATGCCACCCGTGTGCAACGTTGCCTCTCTTCCAAGGGGTGAAGGTACGTTGTATAAACAGAGTGTTAACTTTTACTGAATTTATTTTAACATTTATTTTGTTTGTAAATTTTCACTTTTTTGTTTAATTCGGGTTTTAATTTATTATTAAATTTTTCTACACTTCTATGGACTAGTATTACTTGTGGTTTCATTTATTGCATATATGTGGGACCCCATTCTGTATATGAGCGGTTTCACAAAAATGTGACAGTGATGAAAAATAACACTATTTTATTTTTTATTGGAATCCAGTATAATTTTTGCAAAGGATCGATTCATTATATATTTCACTAAATGATATGAAGATTTTTGAGTTCATAATTTGCTTATTAGTAATATTTTATTAGTATTTATCCGGCTTGACAATGAATAACGCTCCATTCCGTTACCAAATAAGCATGGTGGTTTTACCAAATCAAACACAATTTGAACTTGTTAGCAGTTTTTAATTTGTCTTAAGAACTGTATTTGTATAAAATAGTACAAAATTTTAATAAATAAAAGTAACAGACTTTAATTATGTCAGTCTTTATTTCCATTACGTTACTATTTGACCAGCTGTCACACTATTTTTATCGAAAAAATTACGAAGCCATTCGAAAAAATACAATTATTATTATTTTAAAATAAACAAAAAATAATAGTCTTCTTAAAAATAACAAAATAAAATGTCTCTCCACGTAAATAAAGTAATACACGTAAAGTTAAGTAATCAACAAAAATAGGACAGTCACCGAAGGGAATAGTAAACTTTCGGAGTGGAACTGTAAAGAATAGTTTACATGTAGGAAGAAAAAATGCATGATTCACAATCCTCTTAAGAAACAAGATAATAGCAAAAAATTAATATCTGACATCGATTTTAATGTATAAACATAGTGTTTGGGGTTTCGTACCCAAAAGGTAACCTACCTAACCTAAGGGGACCCTATTACTAAGCCTCCGCTGTCCGTCCGTCCGTCTGTCTGTTAGCGGGCTGTATCTCATTATCCGTATTACGTAGACAATTGAAATTTTCATAGAATGTGTATTTCAGTTGCCACTATAACAAAAAATAAATTAAAAATTAAAAGGGACTCCCCTACTAGAAACCTGATTTACGATGGTACGGAACCCTTCATGCGTGAGTCCGACTTGCACTTCGCTGGTTATTATTTTTATTTGTGAACGTTATACTTCAAATACACGAAAATCTATTCCAAAAGTTGTATTCGTCAAAAATATAAACCTCCCTAAAAAGCCAACAATTAATTTTTTTTTTAAGTTTCTCCCACACTAATATTTCTCCTGTATCGTGGAGGCAGTTTACAAACTTAAATTGCACAAGGACAAACATTCAGACCCAGAACAATTATTTGTAGGCAATTCAAATACTTGTTCCGTGCGGGATTCGAACCCGCGCCCTCCAGCGCAGCAACTCATTGCTAAGCCAATGTACCACAGAGCGGTCAAATGTCAAATATGAAATTATTGAAAGCGGTTTGAGTAGATTATAAACAAATAATAGGTACTTATATAAATTAAATATATTAATTACTGCAGGTATGTAAACCAAGCTTTATGTTTCCATTCCGTTACATTTTTTTGTTCCGCTTCTACGAAACCGTCAATAAAGTTTCGGAGTGGAGGTAACGGTATCACCACTTGCACAACATATGAAAGATTCATCACAATTCTACTAACTGTTCTGATTTCTAAATTTGAAAATTGGTTTTAGTAATATATCTATATTCTTTTAAAATAATAGTGCAATTAAAACAAGTTTAACGTACCATTAATTTTGGTTTCGGATCGTGGAACTTTTAAAATGCAATCGCCTGACACTCACTACTCTAACATTCATAGCACTCGAATGAAGTAAAACAAAAAGACAGTTGCTATTTCGTTGTAAATATGTGTTGCTACCGATAAAATAAAAACCAAATTGGTAGTTTATTTTAGTTTTTCTACGTAACAAACCTTGGTTTCGGAATGGAGTTTTCCACCATGGTCAGATTATCGACCTAAACTTTAACGATATATTATTTAAATTCGCAGACCTTATGATTAATACTGCTATAGTTTTTGATTAAATGATAATCTTATGTTTAAAATGCTATGTGTTAGTTGTATTCCTTCTGAGTAAAAAGACCAAGAAAAACGGTATTTATTTCCATAGTCTGGGTATGGGACATCATAAAAAGCTGTATCATAATGGCTTTAAAATTATTTTAACTACTTCATTTATCTCCTCACCCCAACTTTTTATGCGTACCAGTGTTAAAAACTACTAAGCTACCTGAATAGCTATACATAATGTAAAATAAAGTTATCCTCGGCAGGTGCCAACTATCTTAATTCATGGGACATAGCGAAAACTCAACACGACAAAAATAGTGAATCTGCCCATATACAGAACACAGAGTATCCACTTACCATCAAATGGACTGTGTGCTCGGTGGTCACCTTTATTCTGTGAAAAATTAAAATTACATAACATAAACTCTCATGTCTGCCATCCAGAAAGGTAGGTAGAGACATGGACTCCACTCTCGCCTTTATTTAATCGCATACATGCTAGTCGATTAAATAAAAAGCTGCATGCAGTCGCCAACCCTGTTTAGGAGGTCTATGTTAAACAATGGACTTTTGATAGACTGTAGTGATAATTATGATGATGAATGCTATTGTTGCGTTTATGTTTGATTATAAACTATTTTACTAAATCCGCAAGAATATATAAAGCTGATTTTCTGCTTTTAATTTGTTTTACTACTTACATGTTGGTAAATGTTTACAGGATAACTTCAACACATAACGAGACGCCGACTGACGACACATCACAACTACCCATCACATTAAGCGAGAGCGTGGATCGGAACGCGCCACTCGAAACACAACCACCCGACTACAGCGGTGTCTTTACAACACCCTCTATAACCATCACCAACGAGACTGACTTCAGACCCAACCGACCCACTTCCTCCCGGAATTCACTAACATTCACCCGGGATTATCTTCGTCGCTCGTTTGTAAGAAAGAGCGATTCTGCGAAAAGCATACGTTCCAGTTTACGCAGAAGTTTTAAATATGGCGGTGCTTTAACCACAAGCAATGAACAGCTGGTGCGCGATATAGAACCCATTTCAAATACGGTCGCAATGTCCGCCATGATGGCAGAGGGTTCCCCACCTCACACACGCAGTCTTGGCTCAGTTATTTGAATACAAAATATATTCGATTTGTATTTATTTCTCATGTACTTATTAAAGTACTTATATATATGTTGACATAGTATTAGGAAACGATATAATCACATTACTGCTCTGATGAATACGACAATGTACATGTGATCTGTTTCTCATTTTAGGAAGAGACTTCTGTCACAATTTACCTTGTTGTTTTAGTTTGAATTTTTAACAAAATGCAGTAACAAATATGGTGTATATTGGCTCCGTATTAAATTCTTAATTATTATATACGTATATAAGAAGAAAATTACGTATAACCAATTATAAAAGTACACAATTTTGTACTTATTAAAATATGACTGTTTTTATACCTACATTATCTTATATTATTTATCGTAGTTTTGCCACATTTAAATAGAAATTGAGCTTAATAAATTTTGTACTATTCATAGATTGTAGTTAAATATGTCTTTCAAAATTGTTCAAATTCCTCGCTTTGTAAGCGAAGACGTTCTAAGATAAGTATTAACTTAAGGTTATTATAGTAATAAAACTGACAATACGAAATTAGAAGAGGGAATCTCACTAATCCACTCTCCATTTTTTAGGCTCATCTGCGTATTTATATTTTATATCCCACAAACAACTGATGAATTTCTACTAAGAGACCTTGCTATTTATGATTTGTAGTGTGTTCTAGAAATAGTGCGAACGTGTGATTTCATCGAGGCTAGCTGCCACCCGATTTGCAGTGAGCATTTCATGTTTATTTTTCGTTAGGTAGGCGGGCCTGTTTATTTATTGGAAAATCACGAGCTATGTATCTAGCTATAATAATTTTGTTTAATTAATCTTAAATTCTATACTTAACTCTTATTTTTACTTTTATTTTTAGTTATACTAGTGCATCCCATTAGTTATAGTGACCATTTGTTTGTTATTCGGCTATTTTAGCTATCGAAAATTAATATTTAATAATTGAAATAACCTGCGTATTTAAACATCTTACTTATATATTTTTTTATGAAAATCAAAATTAATACGACAAATTATTCTCGGAGAATGAGAATTTTACTGATTGGTAACCATCTTATAACCAAAAATAAAGTTTTTAAACTACTTATGACATCACATTGAGAACGTTTATAGTAATGATAATATATTTTCGAATTTTTATTATTATTTTGGCATAAAATGATTTGGAACACTTAGAACTTGATAAATAAAATTTTGAAGTTATCTTTACTGACCCTAATATTTAGCCTACACAAGGAGAAGGAAGAAATTACTTGATCTCTTCTCTATCATTATGTAGGTTAGGTAGGCAAAATATTATATTAAAACAAAATTAGTTTTGTATAAAACATCACAATTTCTTTTAAAACTAAATTTTTAAACTTAATGGCCAAGTGCTAACCAATTATTAGCAGAGAAGCCACAGATGCGTCGCTTGCAAGATAATATAATAGATATTTTTTTTTAATAATAATTTATAAAAATAAAACTAACGGGGACCGCATGTCCCCGTGTCCGATGGTAGTGGCTTAGGGTTTAACCGAATATTAATCTTCAGAGCTAAGATAATTATTTAAGATTTTTAAAACCTTAGTCGTATCGATGCGATGGTAGGAAGTTCTTTTTTTAAACAACGTATCGATTTAATATGAAATGTGTTCTTTTTAGATTAAGATAGCATGAGAGAATTTTCTAAATAATTAAATTTAGGATCTTTTAATGTTTAATTTAAACTAAATGGCAATAATATTTTAAATGAATACGATTGCGATATTTTGATAAGTGCATTGTGAAACAAAAGACTTAAATAAATGTATTTCATTATCACATTTTAATTATAAAAAAATAATAGTCTATGGTAGCTATGATAAGTGAACTGTTTTGTGATTTTATAATAAATGAAAACACGTTATGAAGTACAATGAATTTAGTAATATGCATAATTTGATTTTCATGTAAGGTCTTACAATTCTCGTAGGTATCTTTTGTTGGACAAAATTTCGCTGTGCGCAATAAATACTTCGTTCTGAACAAAATACCATTGCATCTACAAAAACTATGTACAATTTCATTTTAAGCATAACTTTAATCGAACGGAAGCTAATCAAAATGAAAATTGATTTTTGTGCATACGTAAATTGACACGAATATATTATTTATTTTAATGAATTTTTAAACTTTTAATAGTATTTCCAATAAATGTTTTAATCACAAAGGATTTTTTTTATTTTATGCTTTTGTCTATTTCTATAGATGTATTATTATGCAATATAATGAACATTACTTCATGAAAGTATAAAGATTAAAAAGAAAATTGTCCGACAGTCTATTATAATTGTTTCATTAGTTCCTTTTTGCATTTATCAGTCGCTTGTGAAAAATGTGTTCTTTGAAAATTTTAGTTCTAGTCACTTACAGCTTCCATTTATAGTATTTTTATTGTCGCTTGCAATAACAGCATCACATTTTTAGAATGTTCGCGTTAGATCGAACGGCGCACATTTTATTTGCACTTAATTACACTTAATTTTTTTTTTACTCTAATTTTGTTTCATTTAACATTTATCTTTACATTCCATGTTTACTATTTGTATTAGAGGCAATAAAAGATTTTTTTAGAATAATTGTGTATTATTTTGGCCAGACAATAGCAAAAAATAAATAATAAAAATATCAATCAATCAAATCAATAAATGAAGTATTCATTGGGCTTTCATGATTTGGAGAAAAACTGTTTATGGGATAGAATAGAATAGAATAATTTTTTATCCAATATTGATTATTACATAATTCTTATTGAAAGTCATTTTTTATTTACCACTGGTTCGGAAAATACCTCTGTCCTAGGAAGAACCAGCAAGAAACCCAGCGGGACTTTTTTTTCAAACATATTTCACTTAACAATAATTTCATTTATACAATTTTTAATAGAACCACCTTATTCCCAGGGGTTATTTTCATTCATGTATTCCTTGATATTATAATAACCCTTTTTGTACAGTTTTTCTTTAATAAAACTTTTAAACTTGTTTATTGATAAACTTTGAATATGTTCTGGGATTTTGTTGTAAAAGCGTATACATTGCCCCATAAATGAATTACTGATTCTGTGGAGTCTAGTAACTGGTATTACAAGCTTATGTTTGTTCCTAGTGTTTAAAGTATGCACATCCTTATTCTTATTAAAGCTATTTATGTTTTTATGTACATACATTACATTTTCATAAATATATTGCGATGCCAAAGTTAATATGTTTATTTCTTTAAATTTTTGTCTGAGGGACTCTACAATTTAGGTTATAAATCGCCCGAACGGCTCTCTTTTGCAAAACAAATATAGCTTCAATATCAGTCGCATTACCCCATAGCAAAATTCCATAAGACATTACGCTATAAAAGTAACTAAAATACACTAATCTAGCTGTCTCAACATCTGTGAGACTTCTAATCTTTCTTACAGCATATGCTGCAGAACTAAGTCTGCTTGCTAATTTAGATATATGGGGGCCCCATTGAAGTTTCGCGTCAATAGTAATACCGAGAAAAACAGTGGTATCCACAAGACTCAACTAAGCTAAGATATAATGTGCCACTGCCATTTTTAAGCATGTAAAAGGATTACCCTGTGTAGTGGCGGGAAAGAATACCCCGTGTAGTGGCTGGAAAGAATACTCACTACCCCATGTCTTCCCGTGGGTGTCGTAAGGGGCGACAGAGGGAAACTGAGGCAGAAGATGGGCAGCAGCATCTTTCTGATAATAGCAAAACAGCAATAAAAAACTGCGGTTGCCAACCCGTTCGCCAAGCGTGGCAACTATGGCAATATACTCCCCATGAGAGTAACCAAGAGACGGCCACCAGTCCCCGGCGGCGTCGTTATTCCTGGCTACGGTGGCGACCATGGTAACGGCGCGGCAGGGGGTGCTAAGAATCTCCGGTGGAGGTTCGGTTGCCACCTACGACGACTCGACCAGGCAACTTATGACGCACGCACCCTGAGGACTGACGAGAAGATCCTGGAGCTGGAAGAAGAGATAGACAAGTTGCGCTGGAATGTCATAGGATTATCCGAGATCCGAAGAGAGGGGGAGGACACGGTAATACTCGAATCCGGCAACTTGTTCAATCACCGGGAGGGCGACCATCTGTCCCAAGGAGGTGTCGGATTTATCGTCCACAAGTCTCTCGTTTACAACGTTGTAAAGATCGGGAGTGTGGCGGCGAGGGTTGCGTACCTTATACTCAGAATCACCAAACGGTATTCGCTGAAGGTCATACAGGTTTACGCACCAACCTCGGCACACCCCGATGAGGAGGTGGAGGAAATGTATGAGGATATCTCTAGAGCCATGCATTCCTCTAAAACCTACTATACGGTGTTAATGGGAGACTTCAACGCACAGAGGCACAAGAGAGAACAGTGAGCTGAAAGTAGGGTAATTCGGAATAGGGCAACGGAACCCAAGGGGCCAGCAGCTGGCCGATTTCATGGAGAAACTATGATGAACTCTTTCTTCCAGAAGCGGCCCCACAGGAAGTGGACCTGGTCGAGCCCCGACGGTTCAACAAAAATGAGATTGACTTCATTATGACGACCAGACGACAACCGTTCAGTGATGTCTCAGTGATCGCGACGGTGAAAACCGGCAACGATCACCGAATGGTGAGATGGACACTGAACCTAAACGTTAAGTTGGAGAGGTCACGTCTAATGAAGTCAACGCTCCGTCCCCCTCGTGCTCTAATCCCAAGTCCCAAAACCTTTCGTCTGTCGTTGACGTCAGTCTGAGCGAGATTAGAATGGCCCTTCAGCGTCTTAAAAACGGCAAGGCCCCAGGCGAGGATGGAATTACAGCGGAGCTTCTGAAAGCGGGTGGTAAACCGATACTTGAAGTCCTTCAGAAGCTCTTTAATTTCGTTAATGGTGGCATTGAGCAGAATTGTGGTGGTCTTGTTTTTCAAGAAAGGCGACAACGCTCTCTTGAAGAACTACAGACCGATTTCCCTTCTGAGCCGTGTCTACGTGCTGTTTTCGAGAGTCATTACGAATCGTTTCGCGCGCAGACTTGACGACTTCCAGCCTCCCGATCAAGCCGGTTTCCGAAAAGGTTTTAGCACCATAGACCACATATATATCCTTCAGCAAATTGTACAGAGTCCGAGGAGTACAATCCACCACTATGTCTGGCGTATGTGGACTATGAGAAAGCCTTTGATTCCGTCGAAATTTGGGCGGTGCTGCAGTCCCTTCAGCGGTGCCAAGTTGACTGTCGGTATATCGAAGTGCTGAAGTGCTTGTACAGTAGGGCTACGATAGCTATCCGAGTACAGAACCAGAGTACGAAACCTATCCAATTGCAGAGAGGTTTAAGACAGGGTGACGTCATATCCCCGAAACTCTTCACCGCTGCATTAGAAGACGTTTTCAAGCTTCTGGACTGGAAAGGATACGGTATCAACATCAATGGCGAGTACATCGCTCACCTTCAATTTGCCGACGATATAGTCCTTATGGCAGAATCGCTGGAGGACCTTGTAACACGAAAATTTTCGTGTACATTATTATAGCATATTTATATTATTACAGTCGATGTATAGACATCAGTGCGCCATCTAACGTCATTAGTCCGAAGTAACTAGAAACGTATAATGACGAATCGAGCTGGCTAATTGCATGCAATTGACCTTTCGTGTTAGTTCGAAATCCTACCACGGATCGACGGTGGCGCGTAGCCCAAGGGAGACCTAGTCTTTTTGAGCGAGCCGTTGTAATGATCGGACACGCACATATATAATTTTTGAATCGAAACGCCGGAACATGAATTTAAAGTGACGAGTACTTGGGCGTACGGCCCCTTAAACACAATGTCTACAGGCAGTTTAATGTGTTGAAACACATCATCCCATAAATTGTAAGTACTTAATGTTTTTGTCTTCTTAAAAGCACATGTGCTCTAATTAACGGTACGTGGTATTTCATAGATTCTTTTGTCTTGTCATAGGGGTCCTTAGTCCTTACTTTGAGTATGGTCCATTATCAAGTTTAACTATGTGAACGAGGCGAGGCAGCTTCAACTGGTGGCTATATTGGGACTGGGCGGTCTGGAGACCGCGACCGGAGTACACCTGAAGGACATCTCTTACCTCACTGCTTCGCGGGATTGACCATAAACAGTGTAATATTGTGTAATCCACCAGGTTAGTCAAAACCTCAGTTCCCAGTGTATTTTAAAGTGACAACTTGATGTTTGGGGCTATCCGTATGAACTTTAGAAGGAAATAAACTACTTTTTTTCTGTATATGTAACTTTGAATTTTCATTTACTAATCATCCAACAACAGGCGCCCTGGGATACTTTTATTTTGATACTCGAGTCTCTTAACTCTCCGATGACCGTAGCCGGTGAGTAACGCCCTAAAAAGTGTTATAAAGTGGCTACCCAACGTTGAACCTTAAGTTGCTGGATGTTAGTAGATGAATTTACCTTAATTGTAACTATTTAAGCTGTTAAAAACCCATTTAATATGAAAACTTAGTGAAATTTAATGTTAACATTTTTTTTGATGTAGGTAGATTACCCTAGGTGTAGGTAGATTACATTAGGTGAATACAAGGAAACCCAGGCACAGCCGTCTAACCAGAAAGTGGAAAGTAACGTGATCTATGTGAAAGATAAACCCTTGAACCTAAATACATTTAACTTAAAGTTTGACGGAACCACGTGTGTTCGTGTATTTATTGAACGGCTTGAGGAACTTAAAGAGGCTCGCAACATTACTGAAGCTCGCATACTTTCAGCTTTTTCTGATCTTTTAGAAAACTCTGCTTTATGTTGGTTTAGAAGTAATAAGGATAATATCCACTCATATTCACAATTATTGAAATGCTTAAGGGACGACTTTGATATTCCCGATTTAGACTATAAACTATTAAATGAAATAAGGCAGCGTACACAGGCCAGACACGAAACGATAGTAGTCTATCTTTCCATTATGCAGGGAATGTTCTCGCGACTCACTCACCCGTTGTCGAGTAGACAACAACTTGAAATCTTGATGCATAACATTAGACCAGAGTACATGAAAGATTTAGCTTTACATGATATAACCTCTGTAGATAAACTTAAACTTTATTGTAAACAGTTAGAAATTGCGCGATCGCGTGCGGAACAATTTAGTGAACCTAACTTGAATAACTTTAAAATTACAGCGGACTTAAATAAACAAACGCCGCGATCTCACAGTAAACAAGTCTCTGTGCTGAATGAAGCTGGCTCTTCGAGGCAATTGGATAGGAAATGCTTTAGGTGTGGATTAAACACTCATTTCACTAATTAATGCAATTCGAAAGAGTTAGTGTGTTTTAAGTGTGGATTAAAAGGTGTTAAGCGTACAGATTGTAGTAATTGCAATTCAAAAAACTAGTTAACACGGAACTATCCAACACCTTTAATAAAAATAGGTCTTATACGTCCAATAATGAAGATGTAGTTCTGTTTAAAAAAAATACTAGTGATATAAAACCATACTTAAAATTAAAAATATTGAACTTACAAGCTTTTGGTTTATTAGATTCGGGTGCAACTTGTAGCATTCTTGGAAATGATGCGCATTTGATCTTTTTAGAACACGGATTTCAACTCAACCGGTTTGACACTGAGCATTACGTAAGAACTGCTGATGGTACGAGATTGCATTGCTTAGGGTATATGTCCTTACCTATTGAATTTAACAATAATTTCAGAGTGATTAATTTTTATGTTGTTGCACAAATAACTTCACCTATAATTCTAGGTGTTGATTTTTGGCAGGTGTTTGACTTAGGGAATGACCTAGTATCCGAAGTACAGTTTGACCGAAAGTCGGAGTCACCAATAAGTAATAGCATAAATTCAGTTTCTCTTAATAAAGGCCTTGAAGAATACGAGTCTTTATCCATAGAACAAAAACAAATCATGGATAATTTAGTCCAACAGTTTGATACAATTCACACAGTTAAAGTAGGTTTGGGACGTACCAATTTAATTCATCACGTCATAGACACAGGGGATAGTAAACCTATTAAGCAAAGGTACTATCCATTATCACCTGCTAAGCAACAAGCACTTGAAAAAGAATTGGATAGAATTCTTAGTTTGGGAGTTGTGTCACCTTCACAGTCAGCTTGGAACTCACCTGTAGTAATGATTCAGAAGCCAAATGGGGACCTACGGCTTTGTCTAGATTGTAGAAAATTAAATGCAGTTTCCAAACCCGATGCGTATCCTCTCCCGTATATAAGCAGCATATTGGATCAGCTCCGCGACGCGAAATATCTAACGTCAATAGATCTTTCCGCTGCGTATTGGCAAATACCCTATGATAGCGAGCAATCAGCTGATAAGACCGCGTTCACAGTGCCACGCCGGGGGTTATTTAGATTCAATGTAATGTCGTTTGGCCTTGTTTCCGCGTCAAGCACAATGCAGAGATTAATGGATAGGCTATTTGGTCCCGAATTTGACAACAAAGTATTCTGTTTCCAAGATGACATAATCATAATATCCAGCACTTTCTCAGAACATGTGCGGCTCTTGCATAAGGTCTACGCAAAACTCAGGGACGCAAACTTGACTATAAACATGGATAAGTCTGTCTTTTGCCGTAGAGAACTTAAGTACTTGGGATATTTAGTTGACAAACATGGACTTAGAACTGATCCGGGAAAGGTAGATATTATATTGAATTATCCAACTCCTACTTCCCCTAAAGAGGTTAAAAGGTTTCTAGGCATGGCAGGCTGGTACAGGAGGTTCATTAACAATTTTTCGAAAATTAGTAAACCGTTGAATAAATTAACTAGCAAAAATGTCCGCCTTGAATGGACTACGGAGGCAGATGAGTCATTTAACCACTTAAAAACCGCTTTAGTGTCTGCTCCGATACTTAAATGTCCAAACTTTGATTTGCCTTTTTCTATCCATTGTGACGCTTCCTCAGTGGCTGTGGGCGGAGTCTTAACCCAGACTTATGACGGGGTAGAACATCCCATAGCATACTGCAGTCGGTCTCTTGCCAAAAATGAAATTAATTTTTTCACATCGGAGAGAGAACTTATGGCCGTGATTTACGCATTAGAGCAATTTAGATCTTATGTAGAAGGTACAAAGTGTAAAATAATAACAGACCACGCCTCGTTATTATGGTTTTATAAATTAAATAACCCATCAGGTCGCTTAGCCAGGTGGAGCATGCGATTGAGTCAATTTGATTTCGAAATAGAACACAGAAAAGGTAAATTAAATGTTATTCCAGACGCACTAAGTAGGATTCAAGTTGATGCAATCGCTACGCCGGCTACCAGTGATGCGTGGTATAGACATGTATACGAAGATTGTCAGGCCAACCCTCGCAAATATCCCCACTTCATGGTAAAAGACGATAGATTGCTTAGGTACTCTAAAAATAAATATGAGTTAACGAAGGAGTTTAATTGGAAGTTAGTGGTACCCGAGGAAGACAGGTTAGGTATTTTAAAGAAATGTCATGATGAACCAGTTAGTGCTCATTTGGGTGTCTTTAAAACCCACAAGCGTCTTAGTCTTAATTATTACTGGCCCAGCATGTACCGAGATGTGAAAGAATATGTTAAAAAATGCGAGATATGTAAACAATACAAACCCGTCAACACGGCTAGACCTGGTTTAATGGGAAACCCGAAGGAGGTTAACAAACCCTGGGAGGCCATATGTTGCGATTTGCTAGGCCCATTTCCGGTTTCTCGCAATAGGAATATTCACTTAATTGTATGTACAGACTATTTTAGCAAGTATGTCATGTTGCATCCTATACGGACCGCAACAGGCGCTGCGGTCGCTAAGTTCATAGAAGAGAAAGTGTTCCTAGTACATGGTGTATGTAAGACTATCTATATTGACAATGGCCCACAGTATGTGTCTAATCAGTTTAGGCAACTGTTACATAAATATAACGTACCAAATATATATTATAACCCGCGTTATCACCCACAGGTAAATCAAGCCGAAAGAGCGATTAGGAACGTAGTTAACGGTATATCATGTTATTTAGGTACCGAGCATAAACGATGGGACGAGCACATCCCACAGTTGCAATGCGCACTTAATTCAGCCGTGAATGATACCACTAAGTTTACTCCGTATTTTCTTGTGCATGGACGGGAATTCATAATAGATGGAATGTTACACAGCTTAGATAGCACTCAGCCAGTTCAAAGATCACAAGTAACTCTCGGTGAACCACAAGCATACAGTAAAAAATTAGCGGAATTAGACACCATATTTAAAAAGGTACAAAAGCATATTAAAAATGCTCATTCTAGAAATGAAAAGTACTATAACTTAAGAAAACGACATGTTGAGTTAAAAGTAGGTCAGATTGTATATAAACGTACGCATTACCTATCTAATGCCTCAAAGAGATTTACGGTTAAACTAGCACCAAAATTTCAAAAATGTGTCATAACAGCGAAATTATCACCTTTAGTGTATACCTTAACCAGCATGGAAGGTAAGACACTAGGGAATTTTCACATAAAAGACATCCTTAAACAAGATGACTAATAGTTTTGTAGAATGTGAGTGAAGAGTATGATTGAGTGAAAGAATGTAAGAATAATAAACATTTTTCAAAATTTATTTCCACCGGTGAACTTTCTGAGATAAATAAGCTGTGATTGTATTGATGAACGAGCGATACATAACTAGTAGGTCACCTTATGTTGTGAAAATCGGCGCGAGTTAGATAATAACTTGTTTTTTATGCCCGTTCTCTGGACATTTTATAAGAAAATGCCTACCAGGCAGTACATAGCATTACTTAAGCCGCTTCTTTTAACTTAATATGATTAAACGTTAATTCACTTAACTTAATGCGAGATAGATATTTAACTTAACTTAATACTTAATATGATTTGCAAATCACTTAACTACTCAACTTAATAAACAAGAACACGTTCGTTTTTCGACTACTTAGAGAAAAGGCAAGTCGAAACGTAAACATCGTGTGTAGGCTTAGTACACTGTAGGTATTCGTTTCTGTCACGTGATGTTACGTCACGCACCGCATGAATGGTGATAGACTATTCGCGCGTAGGATTCGGGAACGTTATTATTCATAGGTAGTTGTATTTTAATAGCAAAAAAAAAACATGTAGGAATAAATGTAAATAAAGTCGCATGCCATTAGACTAATATTGGTATAACAATAAGTATAGTATTTTCTAAATTACAACACAAGTAGGTAAATTTGTGGTAGTGTTTTTTTTGTGTCAACAACACAAGTAAATAATTACATTTTGAGGTTAAATTGTTTAGTGGAATATAATGTTACTAGGTATACAGATACAGAAATTAAAAATTAGGTAATAAGTACAGCAATAATGAGCCTGGTGTAAGATTAAACGTCGTAATTAAGTGATGGCTTGGTACTTGTTAGTTGTTGGTGCATGGGTGACTTGGAATTTACTATCCGTGCGAATATTTTTAGTCAGATTGGATTAGAGACACATTACAACTTCTTCACTGTATTTGGTATTCAGGCGTTGTTCTGCAGGTGGCACGAGATGTCTTCGGAATAAGTATCTTCATTACGAAGAACTTTTTTAACCCAAGCAAAGGGGATGTGTAACACGAAAATTTTCGTGTACATTATTATAGCATATTTATATTATTATAGTCGATGTATAGACATCAGTGCGCCATCTAACGTCATTAGTCCGAAGTAACTAGAAACGTATATTGACGAATCGCGCTAGCTAATTGCATGCAATTGACCTTTCGTGTTAGTTCGAAATCCTACCACGGATCGACGGTGGTGCGTAGCCCAAGGGAGACCTAGTCTTTTTGAGCGAGCCGTTGTAATGATCGGACACGTACATATATAATTTTTGAATCGAAACGCCGGAACATGAATTTAAAGTGACGAGTACTTGGGCGTACGGCCCCTTAAACACAATGTCTACAGGCAGTTTAATGTGTTGAAACACATCATCCCATAAATTGTAAGTACTTAATGTTTTTGTCTTCTTAAAAGCACATGTGCTCTAATTAACGGTACATGGTATTTCATAGATTCTTTTGTCTTGTCATAGGGGTCCTTAGTCCTTACTTTGAGTATGGTCCATTATCAAGTTTAACTATGTGAACGAGGCGAGGCAGCTTCAACTGGTGGCTATATTGGGACTGGGCGGTCTGGAGACCGCGACCGGAGTACACCTGGAGGACATCTCTTACCTCACTGCTTCGCGGGATTGACCATAAACAGTGTAATATTGTGTAATCCACCAGGTTAGTCAAAACCTCAGTTCCCAGTGTATTTTAAAGTGACAACTTGATGTTTGGGGCTATCCGTATGAACTTTAGAAGGAAATAAACTACTTTTTTTCTGTATATGTAACTTTGAATTTTCATTTACTAATCATCCAACAACAGGCGCCCTGGGATACTTTTATTTTGATACTCGAGTCTCTTAACTCTCCGATGACCGTAGCCGGTGAGTAACGCCCTAAAAAGTGTTATAACCTAAGCACTATGCTCAATGACCTCAATAGTGTTTCCCAACGGATAGGTCTTAAGATGAACATGGACAAAACAAAGATCATGTTTAATGTCCATGTCACACCTATGCCGGTAGTTGTTGGGAGCACTAAGCTCGAAGTTGTTGAAGAGTATGTTTACCTGGGACCAATAGTCCGACTAGGTAAGTCCAACTTCGACCTAGAGGTCAATCGACGTTTTCAATTCGGTTGGGCAGCGTTCGGGAAATTACGGCACATCTTCTCGTCAGGTATACCTAAAAACTTGAAAACGAGACTGTACAACCAGTGCGTGTTGCCAGTGATGACATATGGAACTGAGACGTGGTCCTGCACTGCTGGCCGGATGAGGAAGCTCAAGGTCGCTCAGCGACTATGCTCGGAGTTTCTCTGCGCGATAAACTTAGAAATGAGGATAACCTCAGTAGAACCAGTGACCGACATATCCCAACGGATTAGTAAGCTGAAGTGGCAATGGGCCGGCCATATAGCTCAAAGAACCGACAAGCGATGGGGAAAAAAGCGAGTGGCAGCCTCGTACCGGCACGCGAGGTGTAGGGCGTCCCCCCACTAGATGGAGTGATAAACTGGTAAGATATACAGGAAGTCGATGGATGCAGGTGAGGACCGTGCTTTGAGGCATTTCGTGGGGGAGGCCTATGTTCAGCAGTGGACTTGTGAAGGGCTGTAATAATGATGATGATGATGATGATGAAAAGACTTACATGCTCAAAAGTGGCAGTGATCAAAGTACCTAATGAGATCACCAAGTCTTGGAAGGTTAGACAGAGTCCTTATTGGTGTAAGCAAATGGAGTTCCGAATGAACCAATGTTAGCGTCACTGACACTAAGCAAATCTTATCTCTTAAGTGAAGTTAACCGATTCGTTGTAACTAAGTATTTTTCTACATGTTTTCCTTGAAATGGAGAGTGACTTTTTTATGCAGAGATTGCAAACCTTTTGTACTATTCATGTTTTATAAAAAAATCATTGACATAAGTAGGTCCGCGAAATTAAAAAAAATATGGTTGACTGGGAGAGAATGCCCTATGGCAGGGGTCGGCAACCTGCGGCTCGCGAGCCACATGCGGCTCTTTAGTTTCATACGCAAATATTATTTATTTTATAAAAAAAACATTAAAAAAATCGATCCACACTATGCCGTTTCTAGTTCTTACTGGATCTCTAGAAATGCAATTAATCGATTTAAAAAGTAAAGCTTTGTGGAGTTGAAAATTTACAGAGTTGAAAAGCGAGTTGAAAGAGATGGAAGTCCAGAAATGTATGTACGTAACCCAACAAAAATGAACAGCTTTAAAAGAAATGCAGCGAGTTGAGGCACTTATATTCGCTACAGTGAGGTGAAGAAGTTGGCATTTGGAATGTTGACTATCTTCGGATCGACATATTCGTGCGAGTAAGCATTCTCTTGCATGAATATAATTAAAAGTAAAGTAAGAAGCCAACTAACAAATGAAAATTCAGAGTCGTGTTTGAAACTTAAAACAACAAGTTATGAGCCAAATTTATCCAAATTTTCTAAAACCATGCAATGCCAACGCTCCCATTGAATTTGTTTGCTTAAATGTATATTATTGTTCTTTTTTATTTTTAAGTAAAAGTGTAACTTTGGTTTAGTAAAGTTTAAATTTTTTACTTGAATAACCATACAAAGCCAAAGCTCCCATTGAATTTATTTGCTCTGTTATTTGTTATTGAAGTACAAGTTAGTTTTGTAAGGGTAATAATTGTTTTAATTTTTTACTTAAGTTATAAGTGATTATCTAATAATTAGATAATAATAGAAATTAGATTCCAATTTATTGTGAAAAACACTATTTATATATGAATAAATATATATTTTTTTCATGAATAAATAGATTAGTTTTTTTATAAAAACGCTTTATTTATGCAAGTACTATTTACGGTTGGCAAGAAAGAAATTGTGTAATGATTCATTGATATTTACAAATGTTATATATTAATTATTTGGTATATTATTCGCCGAGCATGTGACTATTCTATGATACCGAAGTTACCGCGGAGACTTTTCATTATGGTTTAGCTGTGCTGCATGACGGCAGTTCAACTATTTTAAGCAAAATTAAACAATAAGACAAACGCATTGTTTTTTTTTAACAGGAGACTTTGTTTTCTAGAAACGTGTTTACAAGTTTTATACGTGGTAGAGCCATGGTGCAGCTATATTAGTAGTATAGTTGTAGCACGAACGGGTCGGATCGACCGGGGAAGTATCACGCTCTCACAAAATACCAGCGTAAAATAGCTGCTTAACACTGCTGTTTCGTATGGTGAGTGTAGAGAACCAGAGACCGTTTTACTGGTAAAGAGGCATTCAATCTTAATCCTCACGGGTGACAACGCATCTGCATTTTGTTTCGCAAACGATGATAGATGTAGATGTCTATGGGCCACAGAAACCACTTACGATCAGGTGGACTTTGCTCATTTGTCACCCTATCCTATAAAAAAAAGGAGTTTGTGAGCGATCGCAATGATTGCTATTATTTCTTTCTTATTAGAGTATTTTTTCGTAACATGTTTTAAAAACCCACTAAGTAAAAAGAGTAAAAATTAAAAAAAAAATGTTGTCAACCCCTAAAAATATCCAGAAACGAAGCTGCAGGAAAGAATTACTTGCAAAATAATGAACATTTTGTTCTGGATTAATGTTCCAAAAACGCAACATGAGCGAGTTATAACGATTTTTTAAACGACACGACTCGCGTGTCATAAGCTATACAGAAAAGCAATCGATGGCACGCCTGGTGTGCCATCCGAACTAAACCGGTTAAGAAAAAAAATTAAACAGTTCATCTTTTATTAATGTTTAATAAAACATCATAATTAGTAGTCAAAATAATCTTAAACACCTTAAATTCATAGAAACAATACACGATGATATAACATTTCAGTCACACAATATTAGTATAAAGTTAATAATTAATGATGCTGAGGTAGAGAAATGTATCAGTTTAGGAAATAAGGGAAGGGAAATACGAAGGCACCGTAGGATAAAGCGACAGCAAAAATAAGAAATGATAGAACAATGGCAGAAAAGTAGTTGATAAAAATGATTGCGTCTAGAAATAACTTACATATGTTGTAGAATAATTTGATCAACCGAATGTTCTGCAAAAATCTAGGGATATCGCGAAAATACGTATAATTAGATAATGGCTATGACATTTCTCAACCTTACTGAAAAAAGGAGCTTTGTGGAAAACACTGGTTGCTTTAGAAACTGAATATACTTAAATCTGATTGGCTTGATTTCGGTTTATAGGCCAATTTTTATTGTGATTGGTTCCTAGTTTTACCTTGTAGGTTTGAAGTATGTATATTCATGTCACGACGTTTTTGGAAATTGTGGAAGTAATAAAAATGTTTACTTATTAAAGTAATTATAAAAAGTTAACATTTGGGTCTTTTGTTTGGTGCAAGAGCGAGCTAAGCGAGCTCGGGACTTGAGGTACCCCGATTCGGACAGGTTAAGTTAGAAGGGCATGGCGGAGTCGAGTGAGCGAGCGAACAGACACCCCCATCCCCTTCTGATCTGTTACTGATGATTCTCCTGCGCTTTTCGTGTCGGTTGTGTTCGTGTTGATATGCTTATTTTGTTAGTACCCAATACTAACAGGTTGATTGACTTTTACAGTTGAAGCTAAAAAATATACATTTATAGTATGAAAATATATCGTAGAGATACAATAATCTAAAAACTCTCAATTATGTAGGTAGGCAAATTACGATGAGAATGTATTAAGCTAACATCAAACCACAGGACGCATGACTTTTTCTAAGTGACATATGACATAACCTAAAAAGGTTCAAATCTAAATACCTTTTTTGACGCCTTCTCAGGACAAAACTCTTTGACAAAGTTACTCACGGACTGACGTTTAACATTTATGTTATATTATATAGACGCTATCATTTCCTCTCAACTAATTTTATATATGAAAGTCTGCCATTGTTTTTTGAGACATAAAGAGATAAATAATAATTGTAACATTTTACGACCTCAACTTCACTTTTTATTAAAATATTATAAGACTTCAAAATGGTAGAATGTGACATCAAATATTCATTATCAATGTTTAAAAATTGATAATCTTATGATATATTTATGGCATTTATGAAACAATATTATTAGGTGTAAAGATTTTTAGATAAAATATACCTAATTTATCACATTAAAACCACAGTATTATTTTCAGTCAAAATTTACTATGTACATTCACTTGATTTAATTTTATCTTATTAAGGAATTCATGTTAAGTAGGGACTTCGCGGCCTTTGAGTCAGTGGGCTCTTTCTTCTTGGACGGATCTAACATGAAACATTTCCAGAGTCTGCAAAAATAAAAATAGGTTGTTTAGTAATCGTCGATGTAAGGTGGCGGCGTTAGGATAAGCCTTCATCGTGTTCCACGGTTCTGGTAAGATTGACGGTACTGAAAATTTTAGGAAGATCTTATGGCCTAGCTGGAGATACCATCCCATACATGTTATATGTAAAATATCCCGACTAAAGACGGGAAGCAGCGTCTATTCCTCTTGAGAGGAAGAATTCAGAAGTGGACATTAAACAAATAAGATAATACTATTGAGTCCAACTTGATCATTTGTCAGAGTTAGAAGCCTTTTGATACCCGAAGTCTAATTTCACTATAGTTATGTAAATGGTATTTGCGCATTTTCTAAAGCTCCCACTGCAAAACCTACCTATAGAATATAACATACCCCGTGCACGTGACTAGTCCAAAAGCGAGTATGAAAGCAGAGGCAGATGAAATACGATAGATAGATGGCCATATTATCTCGCTGACATACAATAGAGTGATACAGTCGGGCGAAATCAGCAGGTTGAACTATCATGACAGCATTTGAAGTGTCAGGTGAGCATAAGACCGGAGGCTGCCCTGAGTGTTTGGTCAACGGGTAAGACTAAGGTACCGTCGAATGAGAGAGTTAAGTGCGCTTTTCACTTGGGATATAATATATTATCGCAATACAATATTGAGGGCAAAAAAATAAAGGGAAATAGGAACAAATGAAGGTAGGTAATGTTAATCTCCCACTTGTTTTAGCAATACTTTATACTGTGTATTGTGCAGGCCATTAAGAAGATCAGTCCGTATTTCTAAAAGTCCCATTGTCATTACTATGCCCCTTGGGGTATTCTACTAGTGTAGGCAAGGGAGGTCGTGTTGCTAAGAGGCTGCCCTGTGTACATTGAGATTGATAGCGATGCTGTTGGTTTGCATATTTTGATGTAATCATGTAATTGGGGTCCTGATAGTATTCAGCACGGTTTGTTACCGAGCAGTGTTCTTTTATTTAAATACTTTTAAAGATAATTTCTAACAATATTATATTATATCCCGCGATTGACTTTCACACTGTGTATAACTTTTATCCAGTGTGCGTTCGACATTGAACCACACTGCAAATGTTGTTTACAAACAAAATTGTCTTTCCAACAAAATTAATATTGTTTTGCTAGATAGCCTCGATAGTTCATCAGAGGAAGATGATGAATTCGGTTTACGTGTTACTTTTAAGTAAAAACAGGGAGCGCCGATACTGGATATCAGATCATAATATAAAGTTTAGAAAGGAATTTGGTGAATTTAGACTTTTTAATGAATTTTGTGAAGAGAAGTTAACGAATACAAATGAGTATACGCACAACGCACGAGTTCACTCAAATAATGACAGACACGAATTTGAAGATATAGCGGTGGCGCGGAACGGTGTGCGGGGTACAGGGGGCGAATTATAATATGAAAATATCGCTCGGTAGATCGAAAAAATATTTATAGTATGAGATAGATGTAATATATTATATTACATCCAATTACATCTCAGTATAAACGGTTCCATTAAAAAGTACATACGGTGAGTGATATTAATTTATATCTCGAGATAATAAATTACGTTACCCCGTAGTGAAAAGCGAGCTTAAGGTTAAAGAAAGTACCAGGAGAGCATGACCGGTTGGAAGGACTGACCTGAGGTTTCATCGACGGGTAGGTACTATGGATGGGTACCGTCGATTGAGAGAGTAAGGTGTAAAAAAAGTACCAGGACAGTATGACTGGGCGCAGGCACTGACCTGAGCGTTTCGTCGACGGGTAGGAAACTATGGGTACCGTCGATTGAGAGAGCAAGGTGTACAAAAGTAGCAGGAGAGCATGACTAGGCGAGGCACTGACCTGAGCGTTTCGTCGACGGGTAGGAACTATGGGTACTGTCGATTGAGAGAGCAAGGTGTACAAAGGTAGCAGGAGAGCATGACTGGGCGGGGCACTGACCTGAGCGTTTCGTCGACGGGTAAGAACTATGGGTACCGTCGATTGAGAGAGCAAGGTGTACAAAAGTAGCAGGAGAGCATGACTGGGGAGGCACTGACTTGAGCGTTTCGTCGACGGGTAGGAACTATGGGTACCGTCGATTGAGAGAGCAAGGTGTACAAAAGTAGCAGGAGAGCATGACTGGGCGAGGCACTGACCTGAGCGTTTCGTCGACGGGTAGGAACTATGGGTACCGTCGATTGAGAGAGCAAGGTGTACAAAAGTAGCAGGAGAGCATGACTGGGCGAGGCACTGACCTGAGCGTTTCGTCGACGGGTAGGAACTATGGGTACCGTCGATTGAGAGAGCAAGGTGTACAAAAGTAGCAGGAGAGCATGACTGGGCGAGGCACTGACCTGAGCGTTTCGTCGACGGGTAGGAACTATGGGTACCGTCGATTGAGAGAGCAAGGTGTACAAAAGTAGCAGGAGAGCATGACTGGGCGAGGCACTGACCTGAGCGTTTCGTCGACGGTTAGGAACTATGGGTACCGTCGATTGAGAGAGCAAGGTGTACAAAAGTAGCAGGAGAGCATGACTGGGCGAGGCACTGACCTGAGCGTTTCGTCGGCGCCGGCCGACAGGACCGTGGTGCCGTCGGGCGAGAGCGCCAGGTGCAACACGCGCGCCATGTGCCCGGTCAGCTCGGCCACGCGCGACATCAGCGGGTATTTCCAGATCACCAGCTGGTTGTTCGCGTACCCGTGCCCTGAGATCAGCTCCTTGTAGTGCGTGCTCCACACGATCGAGCACACCTGCGAATAATCGTAACCATTCGAGTTAATCTTTGCAATTAAGAAACTAGATTGTTTTGACGGTAGTCCCCTGATGGACGACTCAGTTTCTAAAAACTCATTTTTAAAAATTAAGGCAAACACGGCAGAAAGGAGGAAGAGAGCTACTCGCAGATTTTCAAAGGTATTTCACATTGGGCTAGGAAGAAATTTCCAAATAGATAAAGTGGTGTTGCTGTTGGCTTGCATACTTAATGTTTTAGTGTTGTCTTGTATTTTTACTGCTTACTGTGTTCCATAAATATTTTATACCGTAAAAGTGGTTACTAAGAAATATTCTTTTATTTTAAATAATTTTGAAAGTAACTTCTAACAAGGTGGTATAGAAAAAATAAAGAATAATGCCCATTTTTCACCTGACAATGTATAGAAATGAAATAAATCTTAAAATTCAGCTAATTGAATTGTAAATTAATTACGCTAATCACAATATTAAAAGAAACGCAGGAAAAAAATATTTTTACATATTTCTATAAGCTTATTCTATGTCAAGGGTAAACGTATTATATATTTTGAACGCATCTCAACTACCCTTTTTCTAGGATGTTCGGTTTTATACACTGCTACTTTACTTTCTTTAACTCTGTTTCTGAGTTTTATACATTATTTTATGTTTCATTTAATCAGTAAGTATTTATTTATTTGTATTTGTATAGTACATATTAATATAAAATTATATAATAATAAAATAAATTAATCATTCAGTATGCCATCGAGTGCGGACGAAGGAAACGGATTTTTTTGACATTTGACAGTTCTGCAATTTGCATCGGCGCAGTTCTTCGTTGTAGCGTTATCGTCTCGTTGTGTACTGTGCCATTTTGTTTATGTTACTTCTTTTTATAACCCTATATGGTATCAAGAAAATATTTCTGCTTCAGAATTTCTGGATGACGTAGTGGTGAGAGATTTAAGTGAAAATGATGATAATTAATAAACCATGCCACTTTAATATTTGTTTACAATACATAGTGTTTTATTTGTTTATCCCATTTTGTTCATCAGGTATGTATGTATGTACCATAGGCCAATGAAATGTGTTTGGTTGATAAGTGATCATTTTGACAATACAAGATGAACTAAATGTAGTTAACAAGTATTTATGTGTGCTGAAGAAATAGCAGATAGAGCTAGACACTCAATTTATGGTGACAATCATCGAGAGTAAGTGGTGACTTAGGGGCAGTTGGTTTCAAGAAATTCACAAAGTAAAAAAGACGTTTTAGACCATAACTAGATAAGTATTGCTATCTTAACTTCGAGCATTAATAATAAGTTATAGCACATTTATTTCTTTATTACCTATTTGGTTACGGCAAATCCTAACCTAAAAAGTGACATTAGTATTTTTTGGGATTCGTAGCGTTTAAATCGTAAAAATGACTATATGACATTATTTTCTAAGCTCATATGTAGTTTTTCCACTATACTTTATAATTATACATCAACTTTCACTATCAGGTTTTTAAATGTATGGAAAGTGGGCATGATTCTTTGTTTTATTAACAACGCCTCCTTTCTTCTCTGGCATAAGATAGTAAGGTGTATCCGAGTTACTATCACAGTTTATAAACTGTAGTAACTTGGATAAAAGCTTTTATAAATATTATACATTTATATTTACTAATTTTATTCAAGCGACGCTAGATGAAGTCAAAGGATATAACTGGCAGAGGACCATGCTTTGTGGGGAAGTTAGATGTTCAGTAGTAGACTTGGGATACGCTGTAATTATTGATGTAGACTGTTTCGATGGTGGACTCTATGAAGGCGACTATAATATTTCTGTCAATAGAATGACAACATACATACATTTTATCGCTTGTTAGTGGTAACTGATTAATATTGAATGTTAAGGACAGGTTTTTTTTTATATGATAAGGGTGACAAACGAGCACACAGTCCACCTGATGGTAAGTGGTTGCTGCGGCCCATAGACATCTACATCTATCCTCTATTACAAATCAAAATGTAGATGCGTTATCACCCATGAGGACTAAGATGGAATGCCTCATTTCCAGTAAAAAGGGCCTCCGGCCACCTGCACTCACCAAGCGAAACGCAGAGGTAAACCTCTACTTCACGCTGGTTTTCTGTGAGGTCGTGGTACCACCCCGGTTCGAGCCGGCCCATCCGTGCGACAGTAAGAAGCTGCCGCTTGGCTCTACCACTGAGATAAAAAGGTTAGGTTGTTAACCTGCTCATAACGTTTATGCTATAGTAACGTTTATCATACCGTAAAATAGGCTTCGCACTGACATGCGATTACGATATATCATAGTCAATAGCCATTTCATTACAAGTTAGGTACAATTCAACAAGAGAAAACTCAAACTGAACTTAAATCAAAAGTAAGATTAAGCAAACAACACTAACAACAGTGTTACCAACCCGAAGTTTGTCTCGCAGGTAGAGGTAGATGTAATTTCAGAAGTTGGTAGTTTCCTACCAATCCTACTTTGAAAAGTTAGTAGATCTACCTCCTATATTTTTTTAGTTTTCTAGAGGCCTCCCTATTATTGGAATACTCATAATTAATGTTTCTATTGGGTAATAAATATTTTTTTTTTATATGGAACCCCATGTGATGCTTTCACAAAAAAATTAAAAATGAATCATGATAAGTTAAATAAATATGTAACTATTCAAATAAATATTCAATTCCTTTATTCGTATAAATAATTTTACAAATAAAATATTTTGTAAAATTTGTTTTAAAAGATTTTTATCTTAAAGAAGGCATTAATATCATTTTTGCGGATATACCTCATAGAACTAAAATTTTTCAAAAATTCGAAAAAGTGGTAAATCTTTTTTGCAAGGTAGTAGTTAGATACTAGGAGTTAGATACTAAAAGTTGGTAGAGTAGGTAAATACTGAGCACTGACTGACGACGTCTGGAAACTCAAAAGAATGAGAATTTCTTTTGAGTTTCCAGTTTCCTCTATTTTGTATTCTGACCTAATGATTAGATATATTATATTCAATTTTATTATGTTGGCAGATCCCGGCAGCACTGCAATGCCGGGCCGACCCGTAAAGAAAGTGGAGCGAGCCCCGAGCACCCCGTCACTTTTCAAAAATCAGTTTAATATACTGGTCCCGCAGTGGTGCAGGAACTTTCAGATATTAAGAGCCCTCTTACATTTCGGCGTTTCGCAAATTTAGGTATTTCACGCACCGAGCGGGCGGCGAGCTACGCGACCGATACTTTCTTTCATATCTATTCACTCGCTCGCACTATAATACTGTGAGTATGGCGATTAAATGATCTTGATCTTTCATAATACAAAGTTTTCGTAGGATGGACTTCAGTGAATGGAATATTTTTTGGTGTGTCATTTTAATGTTATCTTATTAATTTATTATTATACAATTATATAATTTATTATTTATAATTATATACCATTTTGATATATTATTCATTATTTATGAAATTCAGTGTCAAAATAAGTACACATAAATATTTTAATTGTTACGCCGTAATCGAATGTTAATAATCGATTATATAAACTACCGGTAGAATAGTAGTATAAATAAATAAACGGTTGCAACCTGTTTTAATAAATATAATAACCAAATGAAATAATATTTTTTTAATCGGTACTTACAGTCAATTACCATATTTTTTATTAGAAAAATATTTGCCGTTTAAAAATAATTGGTCGTCTTTGTAAATGTTTAGTACTTTTCTGCCGACTTCCAAAAAGGAGACGGTACTCTATTCGGGTGTATGTTTTTTTTTTATGTGTGTTACCTCGGAACTTTGTACTGGGCGAACCGATTTCGATGATTCTTTTTTTATATGAAAGCTGATAGTTCTCGTGTGGTCCCATATGAATTTGATGAAGGTCGGACCAATGGTTATTGAGTTATTCCTAAATAACCTATATTGAAGTCGGCTGTACAAAATTTTTAATTTTAAATTATACTGCATAATCTGGGCCAATACATATTATGGCAAGTATTCAGACATTTTTATTTGTTAAATGAAGCTGGCCTTAGATTTGGTAAAACTAGTCATTATTTTGATTTAATGTTACACTTGAATCACTGTATTTATAACCTTTAACTTTTTTTTGTCGAAAGGCCGTGTCAAAATCTATTCCGAAAGCTGAAATAAGACATTTAACTTCAATAAGATCGTCGCTGTATAAACCATTAGGTGAAGCCCTCAAATAACAATGACATAGGTCAATGAATAGACCACATTTTTCTATAATAATATTTTCTTGTTTGCTCAATTATGCCACTCCTTATCCCTACCATGTTAATAGAAGAGACGTGATCTAAATTATAACTATATAAAATAAACCGATCGATCAAAAATTGCGGTCGTAGTTGACGATGCTCTAGCTTGCAGGCAATCGACGCACACTACGGTAGTATCGAAACGATGCGGCGCCCGAAATCAACGGACGCAGGTCCACCCTCGGCAAGCGCTAGCGCGTTAATGATCGCAGATGGCCGGCGCAGTGAAATATATAGTACTTTTATTTAATTAATTAAAATATAATAGTAACGATTTAAAAAGTAAAAATAATAGTATAGTTTAAGCAAATGTTGATGATTATTTTGGTATAAATTTTACTTCTAAATGATGTAGAACTTCGGAAATATAGAGTTCTTGTATCGAAGCTTTTTTGGTCGTTTTTTGAATTATGTCGATATTTTTTTCCTAGTGTGAAAAGCATATAACGAAAATCTATTCCATTATTATTAAAGTGTAGGATATTTGGGAGATAAAAATATTTTTTTTGATGGTCGATATTCAATAGAATCTATAAATTAGAGCTCCCAAATCATGTCTTTGAGAGTTTTTGCCTAAACATGCATCGGGAGAAAGATTATTACTGATTAAATAAATAAGTTATCTGAAATCCGCTCAGAGCTTATTTGAGTAGAGAAAACGAACTAGTTTTACCAAGTAATTGTTATTTCAAGCAACGAACGATAAACATACAATTTCAACGAGGAAACCCTGTAATTTCGCGTTTTTTTGTAATACGCCTCTTAAGCTGAAAAGAACAGATTTTTTATCGAAAATACTGCCCACCAATAAAGGGTGTCGAAGCTGAGAGTCCTATAATGTTTGCTCGTATTTTTAATATTATGTCGATTTCAATTTTGTTTACTTTAAGGTGGAAGCTCCAGAGTGGCCCGCGAAATTCAAATTTTCTTACGTTTTTTGCAATTTGCAGGTCAGTGTCAGATTGTATGTTTAACAAAATATGATTCGCGAGCGTAACGAGTATGTATTTACAGAGTTATAATCATTATAATCATCAATACCACCGTCTATGTTCGTATAATTCCAATGTATGGCTATTTCCCGAAAAACTCATTTAAAGGAATTATACGAACTTTGTGGCGGCGCGAAGGAGCAACGTTATTTTGAAACTTTTTCGCCGAGATGTTATTTATCACTCATGTCTAGAGGCGACAGAGGAAAATAAATCAGATTGGGCAGCAGCGTCTTTCTACTAAATATAAAAAAATGCGGTTGCCAACCCGCTTGCCAAGCGTGGGAATTATGACAAATACCCTCCATGAGGCATATAGTGGAGGACTATGTTCAGCGGGGGTTTTTATAGGCTGTAACGGTGTTTGTTGTAATAATGATAAGAAAAAAATGTGGGAGGAAAAAAAGTCGAACATTTTTTCTAAATTTAATCTCGGTGGAACGCAGATGCTCCGTGCGATGTTTAGGGCAGCGTTGCAAAGGTGGGTGATATTTGTGGTAGTAAAATTTTGTGCTCCCCTTTATTTCCATGACCCATGGCCATCAGTGGAAGCAAACTGCAAGGAGAGGGAGGGTGTAATATAATTATTTGAAAAAATAGTTTTGTGTGTAAAAAAAAGTCATCAAACATCAACATCAAACAATTTATTAAAGAAAAGTTGCGTAAACAAGTTCAATGGTTAAAACAGTAATAAATAACAAAACCAAACAAGTTTACTGATAAGAAAAAAATTCACGTATTATGTTACAAGGTAATTACTTACCTTTTATATAAAAAAAAATCTAACAACGAACTATCTTTTGTACCCACTTAATTATTTTTTTACTTGTAGTTGCTTCTCAAAATCACGCGGCGAAGTAAGTAGACTATGTATATGTGTATATGAAGTAAACGCGACGCGTAGGTAAAGGCGGATACTCTTCATTTGAAGTAAATTCTTTTAATTTAGAGAAGCGTCATTTAGTAACAAAACTATATGTAATAAAAATTTAGTTGTATAATTCTTATATATAACATTTAAAAAATAATTGTTCTGAGCACTCTTAACAATGGTCCTGAAAGAACATAGTGATTATATACACTTTGGCTCCGAGGGGTCCTTTCTAAATATTACCATAATCTTTGTAGCATTCTACAAAGGTGACCTTGGCTTATCTCATGTAAGTCCAGAATTTGACAGATTAACTAAGAAAGAACAATGGCAGACTTTCATACATAAAATTAGTTGAGAAGGAATGGTAGCATCTATATCAAAAATATCTTAAAATGTTAAGCGTTAGTCCCTTAATAACTCTGTCAAAGAATTTTGTCCTGAGAAGGCGTCAAAAAATTAATATTTAGATTTGAACCTTTGTAGGTTATGTCTTATGTCACTTTGAAAAAGTCATGCTTCCTGTGGTTGTTTTACGTTAGCTTAATACATAATTGAGAATTTTTAGATTATTGTATCTCTATTATATATTTGTATACTACAAATGTATATTTCTGGCATGGCTCCAGGGCCTTTGTGTCATAGTGACATTCTTAGAAGGGCTAGAACTCAGAGCCGTAAAGCCAGTAAAAAAAATAGTGACATTTTGTTTTAGCTAGTGTTACCATAACAATAAATTGAATTGTTACATAGTACTATGATTTAAATAATGTATTATTGTAGGATGTTCTTTGTAAGAGACTTATTCTCAACCATATCACTTTTATTTTTATTATTACTATAACTATAACTTAATATAAAATTATTTTGTGTGTTGTGTTGGCAGTCTTACGGTGTTTTTTTTTTATAGAATAAAGGTGAAAAACGAGCACACAGTCCACCTGATGGTAAGTGGTTGCTGCGGCCCATAGACATCTACATCTATCCTCTGTTACAGATCAAAATGCAGATGCGTTTTCACCCGTGAGGACTAGGATGGAATGCTTCATTTCCAGTAAAAAGGGCCACCGGCCACCTGCACTCACCAAGCGAAACGCAGAGGTAAACCTCTACTTCACGCTGGTATACTGTGAGGTCGTGGTACCACCTCGGTTCGAGCCGGCCCATCCATGCAACAGCAAAAGCTGCCGCCTGGCTCTACCACTGTTAAAATATATACGAAAATAGTATGAATATACTAATGGGAACACTTGAATAGAGTAAAATGATTTAAGGGGCGTATTACAAAAAATCGCGAAATTACAAGGTTTCCTCGTTGAAATTTTATGTTTATCGTTCATTGCTTGAAATAACAATTACTTGGTAAAAATAGTTCGTTTTCTCTCCTCAAATAAGCTCGGAATGGATTTTAGATAACTTATTTATTTAATCAGTAATAATCATTCTCCCAAAGCATGTTTAGGCAAAAACTCTCGAAGACATGATTTGGGAGCTCTAATTTGTAGATTCTATTGAATATCGACCATCAAAAAAAATATTTTTATCTCCCAAATATCCTACACTTTAATAATAATGGAATACATTTTCGTTATATGCTTTTCACGCTAGGAAAAAAAAATCGACATAATTCAAAAAACGACCAAAAAAGCTTCGATACAAGCCCCTATATTTCCGAAGTTCTACATCATTTAGAAGTAAAATTTATACCAAAATAATCATCAACATTTGCTTACACTATGCTATTATTTTTACTTTTTAAATCGTTACTATTATATTTTAATTAATTAAATAAAAGTACTATATATTTAACTGCGCCGGCCATCTGCGATCATTAACGCGCGAGCGCTTGCCGAGGGTGGACCTGCGTCAGTTTATTTCGGGCGCTGCATCGTTTCGATACTACCGTAGTGTGCGTCGATTACCTGCATACTAGAAAATCGTCAACTACGACCGCAATTTTTGATCGATCGGTTTAAAACTATTTTATATAGTTATAATTTAGATTACGTCTCTTCAAAAATGTGGTCTATTCATTGACTTAGATCATTGTTATTTGAGGGCTTCACCTAATGGTTTATACAGCAACGGTCTTATTGAAGTTAAATGTCCTATTTCAGCTTTCGGAATAGATTTTGATACGGCCTTTCGACAAAAAAAAGTTAAAGGTTATAAATTCAGTGATTCAAGTGTAACATTAAATCAAAATAATGACTGGTTTTACCAAATCGAAGTCCAGCTTCATTTAGCAAATAAAAATGTCTGAATACTTGCCATAATATGTATTGGCCCAGATTAATGCATTAAAAGTACTAAAAATTTACAAATACGACCAATTTTAGATTTTCAATATGTTACCCAAGTTACAAGCTTTTTATGAAAAGTGTGTACTGCCTGAAATTATCGAATCGAGAAAAGTTCGGTCAATGCCGTCGCAGCAAATATTTTTCTTATAAAAAATATAGTAATTGACTGTAAGTACCGATTAAAAAATAATAGTTACATTTGGTTGTTATATTTATTAAAACAGGTTGCAACCGTTTATTCATTTATACCACTATTCTACCGGTAGTAGACATAATCGATTATTAACATTCGATTACAGCGTAACAATTAAAATATTTATGTGTACTTATTTTGACACTAAATTTCATAAATAATGAATAATATATCAAAATGGTATATAATAATAAATAATAAATTATATAATTATATAATAATAAATTAATAAGATAACATTAAAATGACACACCAAAAAATATTCCATCCACTGAAGTCCATCCTAAGAAAACTTTGTATTATGGAAGATCAAGATCGTTTAGTCGCCATACTCACAGTATTATAGTGCGAGCGAGTGAATAGATATGAAAGAAAGTATCGGTCGCGTAACTTGCCGCCCGCTCGATGCGTAAAATACCTAAATTTGCGAAACGCCGAAATGTAAGAGGGCTCTTAACTCATTTGATATTCCCAAAAATGTTTGTTTTCTTCTGTGGCTTTAATTAAAATACATTTTTATTTGAAAAATCATAGAAAAATAATAAAACTCATTTTATATATAACTTATTTCTACACGCGATAATTTTTGTAAACTATTTTTGTGCCATTCTTCTTTAAAAATAATTTTCTTTATAGTGACTAAAATCATACCCTTAAATAAATTAAAATATACCTGAGATTTTGTGTCAACAGTGTTGAGGTTTGCTCCAGTGTTGATGTTCCAGATTCGTATGGTTCGATCAGCAGTGCCGCCTCCAGAAGCCAAAATACCCGCACTCCATGGACACCATGCTAGCCCTTTAACGGCTGCTAAATGTTGGCTAGAAATTATAATAATAATATAAATGATGTCATAAGTATTCTTATAAAAAGGTGTTTTTTATCCTAAATGGATAAAAAACACCTTTTTATAAGATTAATCTTAATTTAGATTTACTCTGGCATAAATATTTTAAGAGAATACGTCCGCTATTTCATTAAGTCCATAAGATAGTCTATCTGCCATTGTTACATAACAGGGTAAGTTGGTGGTTTTCATTTTTGTTCTCACAACACGTTATAACTTCTTGATTGCCTTATTGTAAACATTAACAAAGTAGTAAAAAAAAACACAAGTATACTAGAAAAATAATTCTAAATAAATGTAATGATTACATCTACGACATTTTCTGCCACCAGAGCGGCGCCTCTAGAAAGTGAGGTATAATATTTGACAGATTTAATAGCGGGGAAGTTAATTTGTTCGGAAAATGTAAAAGTTATTGTATATTTTTGTACTATTAGCTATATTTTATATTCATAACATTAAAAATAAATAAATCAACCCACAGATATTCATAAAAGTAGAAAAATTCAAAATGCGCAAATAATTAAAGAGCAAACCACTGAGGCATTGTTTTGTGTATTAATTTAATACTCTAGAAACTGATAAACTTTTATTTATAACTAACTTCTCAATTAAATTACATTGTGTAACAAAAAACTTTACCTCAGTGTCAACTAGCGCCATCTGGTGAGCAGAAAATTACTAGCCCTCATTGCAGTAGCACTTTTTTACAAAAGCAACAGAGAAGATTTCTTACTTAAAAGAATAGAGATATTGAGGTTGTGTGTAGTGCTGTCCCTGAACAATTGGCCAGATGTTGAGGAGATTGTCATTGCCACCTGACGCCAGGTACTTGCCATCATGGGACCACTTTAAACCACAAATCTGTGAAGGATCAAAAATTCAATTAAAGTGCGCATGTCGTAAGAGCATACCAAGGTAAATAATAGAAAGATCTTGTAGTCTCCCAGGTAAAAAATATCAAAACCAAGCATTATCAAAGATGGGAGTACTGCAATCAGCAAACTGTTTTCAACAGTAGACATTATGGGCTTATAAAGAAGAATACGAAAGAGTTTAACACAGGAAGAAAGACACTCTCACAGAATACTGATGCTGGTGTTTCATATAGTGAGTGAAGAGAACCATAGAACTCTTTAGACTGGTAACCAGGCATTTCATCTTAGTCCTCAGGGGTCACAACACATCTACATTTTGGTATTCTTAATTGAGGATTGATGCAAGGCCACAGTATCCACTTAACCTTATTCTATATTTTAAAAAAATGTGCATATTTATTAATCAGAGTTCATTAAACAAAACAACTAAAATTTTTATTGAAAAAGGGATGGTTATTATATAAATATAGATAGTTAATATAAAACTTTGAATGGAAAAAATATTTTCTAATGGCCAGTGTTTTGTGTAACCCTCTTACCAATACAAAATAACCAAAAAAATTTCATGCATGTTCTTTAGGAATCAATTCAGATTTCTTTATTTAATTTGTTTTCGCAATATTTCTCTTTTTTTTTAACAGATTTATCTGTCTCTACCAAAAATTAGATTTCAACCACCTGAGATATTCCAAAATGTCAGTCAAGTACTGGATCGCATTGAAAGAAACATTTTCTCCATAATATGGGAGAATGGCATCACAATAATATGTTCTAAAATGTCAGTTATGTATCATACAACAACAGCTGGATTAAGTTTTCTTATAAGTTTGAAGATACATGAGCACTTGTAAAATTGTCTACAGCTCAATCTTCTTAAGAAATTCATAAGGCTAGTTCTTAGGGCCAAACAAATGCTTGTTTTATGCGAGATTCAAACACGAAACCCTCAGCACTACAACTTAATACTAAGCCACTGCAATTCAGAGCCATCAATTGTTATTTTTGCAACATTGCTCTTTGTTTTCATATACTGTTTAATCTCCTGATATTATTTAAATTTGTAAACATTTAAACACTTGAAAACATGTTATGTTACCACTTTATTACAATTTAATGATTTTCATTTTATGTTACAAGTAGATGCAATAATAGCAAATAAGAGGAAGCCTGAAAGTAGCGCCAGTGGTAGAAAAGGTGAGAGGAAGCAGATTGGCATGGTTTGGGCATGTGATGCGGAGGAATGAAAGTCATGTCACAAAACGAGTGTTGAATATGAATGTGGAGGGACACACGGGCAGAGGAAGGCCGAATAAAAGATGGATCGATTGTGTGAAGAGTGATATGAGAATGAAAGGAGTAAGTATGGAAATGACGGCTGATAGAGAGGAATGGAACAAAAAGATTTACTGCGCCGACCCCAGATAATGGGAAATAGTTTAGAGAATGATGATGTTACAAGTAGATGCAAAATGACAATCGATCAATTATAAACAAAAGATTAAAACATCAACTAGAATTTGTTGAAAACAACAAATGATAACAAATTTTCTTGTAACATGCATTTATGTAATTAATGCATGATTAAAATACTATCAAATCTCTTCTCTCTCAAAATATTATTTAGTAAGTTCTTATTATGCAATGACTACCTATAACAATGACTTATATACAAGACAAAACAAGGCAATATAATGCTTCAACTTCAACAATTTGTGAAATTGATATTAGTGTTTTTGGACGATATTTTACTATCAGGCGGTCGCTAAAGTACCACCCACATACATCGTCAGGGCGCGTTCCGACGACACGCACCGGCTACGCGCACGCCACGTGTATCAACACCCGCGTATAACTCGCTGTTAAATTTGTTGCATATAATTTGAGTCTTATGACAGAAATCAATAAATCTGAAATTGCATTTATCGACATTCAACCGCACACGCCTCGCCCACGGCACGCGCCCGCCTCGCTCCCGCTCCGCGCCGGCCCCGCGCTCGCCCCGCACCCACCCCGCTACGCCCTACGCCCGCGCTTTTTATACAATTTCAGATTTATAGATTTGTCATAAGACTCAAACTATATGCAACGTTATATAAAAGCGAGTTAGACGCGTGTGCTGACACGTGTGGCGTGTGCGTAGCGGGTGCGTGTCGTCGGAACGCGCCCTCAGTTAGGGTTTTTTATGTAAAACTTCAAGAACAATCACAATTTATATGGAGGAAAAATTTTGCTTGTTTTATTTTGACACTGTGTAATTTATATCTGTTAAAATATAAATATAACCCACGCTGCAGCTTTTGCTGTCGCACGGATGGGCCGGCTCGAACCGGGGTGGTACCACGACCTCACAGAATACCAGCGTGAAGTAGAGGTTTACCTCTGCGTTTCGCTTGGTGAGTGCAGGTGGCCGGAGGCCCTTTTACTGGAAATGAGGCATTCCATCTTAGTCCTCAGGGGTGAGAACGCATCTGCATTTTGATTCGCAAACGAGGATAGATGTAGATGTCTATGGGCCGCAGCAACCACTTATCATCAGGTGGACTATGTGCTCGTTTGTCACCCCTATCCTTATAACCTACCCTACCCTAAAAAATAAGATGGTTATAACACTATCTTTCGTAAGACATAAAATATTCAGGGAATTGCCCTAACTAGCCTCTTAGGATACTCACAGGATCAGATGTGATTTAATACTTCCACCGCACACATAAAGCTTACCTCCTGTGAATGTGCACTGATGGTAGCAAGAGCATGTTCACGTTGCCTCACATCATGGTGCACAATGTTACCATCCCGAGCACCGCTGGAAACTATGTACATGTTCCATGCTAGTGAGCCCACTCGACCCGTGTGCCCATCCATCACCTGCAATATAAGTATGTTATAACTAGCAGTATTAAATATTCGCCTTCCCAGGGTTAGAAGAAATTGAGAGATTGGAGGATTATAGTATCCTCCCCCTGTCTTCGGACAACAAATGATGCAATAATATCCCAGTGCAACTTGTCTATCTCTTCTTCTATATCCAGGGTCTTCTTGTCAGTCAATAGGTACATTTAACACACGCATCGTTAAATGTATATTAAGTATAATAAATAATAAATATGCATTAAATTAAATAATCTGTAGTAATATAATAAAACGGAAAAGTTTTTTATTTGTTGAAACACATTAACTATGGAACTACCAGTCCGATTTAATTAATTATTTTTTTAAATTATAACTAGATTCATGGGGAACAGCATAGGCTATCTAGCTTGAGGCCTCTCAGCTAACTTTAAATAAAAAATAAATATTGATTTTGTTAACCCGTCAAGCGCCCGGCCATTTTTCTTTTTTACGCACCAAACCTCCGAGTCTGTAGCAAAGATTGTCCAATACTGGCAGACGTTAATGTGAACAATATCTTTTTAATTTCGTATAATAACTATACATAAAACTTAAACATATCGAATCATTATGAATTAAGCTATTTAATTGTATATCGACGCTGGAAAGGAAAAAGTTACCAAGCAACACTTTGGTCGATATTGAGTTATATATATCATTGGAATCAGCTTTTTTTTCTGCGTCGATTGGTCCTACTTTCGTGCTAATACGATGAATTTAATGTCGTTTAGTTATTTTAAAATTCGAGGATTTTTTGTAGTTTTCGGCGACCAACCGACGATAATTTTCATCATTTAAAAAAATATTGCGTTTAGGACAATTTTCAATCTACCGTATTTCTACTTAGAAAGGAGACAATCGTTTTTGGGCCCACTAGAAATTTTCGCGGACAGCAATAGTATTATATACAAAAAAAAGATACCAATTTATTATTGTAAATAGCATAAAGATTTTATGAAAATCTAGATGGAATCAAGAAATCTGAAAAAAAGAGTTGTTTTGATATTTATGTTTATGTCATTGGTTCAGATAAAGTAATATTAAACACAATTGTAGTAGAGATGTGCCAACTCGGAAGAAGTTCGACTCGAGTTAACTTGTGTTGAAATTCACGTAATCGAATACTACTCGAGTTACGCAACTCGATTAGGCGGAACGAAGCTGTGTCAGTTTGTTACAAATTATTTTTATATTTGTTCTTCCATCCAAGATAATTATTATTATTACTTAACTTAATAGGAAGTTATATATTATTGTTTTGCGTATAGACAATCTTTATAAAATAATATCACTTACTTTATGACGTAGCGTAAAGTTACTGTTATTAATAATTTAACTATCACGAATTATACTTAATCAGCTTATTGACATTACATAATATATCAATAAATTGCTCGAATTAGTAATTCGAGTTCATTACTAAATTGTAGAGAGACACTGCATTGACCGTAATATAAAAATGTGACTCGAGTAGAATTTTGTGCCTCAAGTCACTCGGGTTTTATAATGTCACTCTTGTTATACTCGAATTTTTGAGTTATTTGAATTAACTATTTACAGTCCCTGCATCGATTGATGTTTATCACTCGAGTCGAGAATAGCGATTACCTTAGTTAAAGCATTTTTAAATAGGCACCTTTATTAAATAAGTAATATGTGGCAATATGAAATAAAATACAAATGTTTATTATTTATTCATTTGTTGTATTTCCATGTTTTTTATTTACTACAGATATGTTGAGTATTTTAAAATCTATAACCTGTTTTTTGCATATCTTACAAATCGCTTCCATTTTTTAAAATAATGCTACACTGACGATTTTTATTTTGTTGTTTCATTGCTATCATTCATACTTTAAACAAACAAGTACATTTAAATCACCTTTTATGTTATGCACTACTTATATAAAGTAACAAAAAATAAACAACAATGATATCACAATCACGATATTATAAATCAAACAAAATTCATATTTGACTACAACATGACAGATGCAAGTTTGAATTTGGATGTAACCAGTAACGTCACTCGCGGCGCCTTATACTACAAGTGAATTAGTGAACTGACATCTATCTAGCGATCTCCGAATCTACACGGTGCGGTGCGCCGAGTTCAATCGGTAACTCGAGTGGATGCGGACTCGAGTAAAATTTATTTTCACTCGAGTACCGAGTTACACAAATTCACTCGATTGAATCGATTGAAAACAGAGTACGACTGTACGAGTTGCCTCACTAGTGTAAGAATAAATTCTGTGGTTACTGGTTAATGGTTAATTGTGGTTATATTCTTCTTTGGTAGTAAAAACATCAAGTTTATAGTTAAGTATAAACATTTTTTACAGTTTGTTTACATTATAAGACAATAAAATATCGTCTCATCGATGCACAAGTGTATGGATACATGGATATACATTATATTCGTCATTGAGTTAGTAACATATAAATCAATGATATTCGTATCATAATATGGATAATGTCATGCAGGTTATGTATTAATATTCCAAATTATGTATTTCTCTTCTACATATGTATGTAATATATGAGTTTAATTTCCACCTAGAATTTTAGAAAATCTATAATTTGTGTTGAATAACCTAAAACAAGTGACAATGTATTAAAGTTTTATGTTGTTAGTAATATCTAAATTAAATATTAGATAGTTTGCAGAAGTATTGTGACATAGTTAAGCCATTTTATTTGTGTAATGGGTGATATCCTTAAAATTGCTATTGAATTTACTAAAACAGGACTGTAATAAAGCTGATAAACTTCAAACTACCAGACAAATCACCTTCAGGAGACTTCCATAAGGCTGATTATATATTATGTAAATTGAGAAATTACAATATTATAATATTATATAAAAATCCCATGTATTATATAACTTTGGACCATATCCTGCGATGGAATCAGATTATTCTATTATGCTTATAATACTGTGTTGTTAACTCTGCAGAAAGGAGTATTATTTTATCATGAAAAACCTATATACTTTTCTCCTACATGAAACCAGTGAAAATAAAAATTAGACAACTTTTATATAGTCAAATATTGTTGATGTTAATCCGTAATTACTATTTTTGTATTTGATCAACTGGAGCTAATTAATCATATATACTTTATAATAATTTCCTATTTATTTAACATATAGGCATAGATAACAAAATTCTGACAAAAATATGGAAATAAAGTTTAATAACATTGAAGGATCTTCAATGTCTTATCTCTTATTATTGAAAATGTCTTTTTAATTCCTGACAGTGTCATAAACAGACATTTTTATTTTGGCATTGTAGTATTTGAAATGCAATTCATATATAAACATAGTCTCCAAAAGCTACATGGAATGAAATAAATATAGAAAAAATAATAAATTGATAAGAATTAATATTTAGTATAGGCACTCTTTACAATAATTAACTTTTTCAGGTCAATCGCTGAGAACATATTATATGTATGCTTTGCAGGCTAAAAGCTTGCAGAGCTGCCCGTAGGCAGAGACAAAAAAGAGTATGGATATTGAAGACAACAGTCTTCTATCATATCATTGAAAATGTTCTTTGAATTCCTGCCATTATCATAAATGGATGTTATCATCAAGTTATTTAGAAAAAATATTTTGAAATGATTTACAATAACAAATACAATTAAATTATACATGTGTTTTATTATCCTTCCATAAAGAATTTAAAACATCTTACTTCCTCACTATTTATCAGTGTGTAATAACAGATAAAAATGTTTGAGGTATCTAACCTAACCTAATCACTTAATATATTTTCAAAGTTTTAACACCGTGCCTGTCTATTTGTTCTACTGTTAATAGACTACTTTGGAAATTATGATTTACTATAATAAATGTAGATGCATTATAACTTGTGTTTTTATGCTTATACAACCAGTTCAAAACATCTTTCTTACTATATAGTGTGTAGGTAATATTATAAATGTACATAATATTATCCCTGACTCATCTTGGCTTTAATCCTATTAGGTACTTAAACAGTATTTGGGATGTATACTCACAAACAATACATGTAAAAAATAGTATCCATACCATATTCATGCACAGACATGCACTAAGTATATTATTTTGCCGGAACTACTAAAAATATTTTCCATCAATTTTAAAGTACCTATAAATGCTGAATGTAACTACAACTTTGTTTTATACTATTATTTATTGAACAGTGCACTATTTTAACTTATAATACCGGTGAAAACTAATAGAAAATAGCTTTTAGTTTGTTTTTAGGTTATAGTAAGATACATATTTTATTTGCTAATTACTCAGTATTCCCATTAGATACGGTAAAACTAATATTACTATTGTAATCTATAGATTATAATAAATAAATCGACAGGCATTTCATTAAGGTTCTCTAAAATTTGTGGTGGGCCCATTCTCCATACAAAAAGAAACTGTCTCCTTTATCCTGTTTTTGATATAAATTATTTTTGTTTTAAGTTACTTTTTCCTGATCTTTTAAAAATTATAAATTTATTTGGCTATCTTTTCCTATGTAAAATTTTTATTTTTTTGCATTTAGATATTTTTTACCAGGTCTGATTAACAAAAAGATGTTGTTTAGTGTTATTTTTCCTTCCTGTAATTTTGTCGCTTAGATGAATGTGAGCTGCCGTTTTCTAATATATTTTGGCGTTAAGATATCTCTTCCAGGAATATTTATTTAATAAAAAGTCAGTTGAGCCTTCCGCGTTGATCTTGAACTGTCGTGTAACTAGGTTGTGATTTAATATTGAAGTGGACGTTAGGAACAAAAAATTGAATTACCGTGCTACAAGTTGGCGCTTGGTGAATAGGTGTGTGACCGAGCGTCCCAATGACCACCGCTTGGTCTAGAAAAGCGGTAATTATTTTCATTTAAGTGTTACATAATATTCTTTAGTTGTGTGCTATTGTTTGAGTTACTCATATTTTACAACTGCGAAAGGACCTGCGTTTTTCGAAATTAATAGACCTAGCTTTAATTAATGCCGGTATTAGTCCCAAGTACCTCGTTACAAGATAATATACCTACCAAGGATTAGTTAATATAATTAACTTTTATTGTGATGATAACAAAATTTTGTTTTTCTTTGCAGGACTCCTTACCTATTCAAAATATTTCTTAACATTATAATGTCGTGTCATTCTAAGAAAAATATTTGATTATTTTGAAGTATTTCAAAGTTGCTTCTCACCGGATTTTTCCAGCGTTTTTGCTGATTTTGTCGCTGATATGGAACTTCAGGGAATGTACCTTTTTATTCCATCATCTGTAGTGCCCCTCGGAGGTAGATCCCAGGTATGATTTGATGGCTCATTTAAAATTGCATCTTGTCATAAGCAGGGGTGCTACCAGGCTTGAGCTGACGTGTCGGTGTCCCAGGATGTAAACACCAAGAAGAAATGAAGTTAAATAAAATATAAGAAGTATAATAAAATTAAGAAAGTTCCGCTTCTAGGTCCTACAATAGTCATTGCTAACGCAAAGCAGAGCACTGATTCGTGCGTAAATCTGCAAAGTTAGCGAGATATTAGTCCCGTGTCGTAGAGAATTCTAGTCTCTCGCCAAGGCTGTACAAGGGAACTTCTGTCAGCCATCTTTTTCATCTCTGCACAGGGAGAACGACTCACTGGCCCATGACGCAAAAGAGAAAACCGATCTGTTAGGCTCTCTTTTTGCATCCAACTCGACTCCCAGTGACGGGAGGAACACACTGCTGACCATTCTGCAGTGTGAGTGCTCAGTGCGCAAAGCACTCCTCTCCCTGAATGTTAACAAGTCGGGTAAACCTGATGAAGTTCTTCATATTGTGCTAAAGACATGTCCTACTAGGCGTAGGGGTAGTCCCGAACTTAAGGAGATAGCTTTAGTGTACCCGATACCTGAAAATAGCGCCAGTTCAGCTACAGACCTATTACCTCCTTGTACTCCAAAATCATGGAAACCATTATAAACTCCTAGCCGACTATGTACCTTGAGGTCCACTGTTGGAAGCTTCCTTACCATTTGGTTCCCAAGAAATTCTGCAATTGGATCACCAGTTTTCTTGCATGCTCCAACTGCAAGCCCATTTATGGTAGGGTTCCACAAGGTTTCGTGCTAACACCTCCACTGTTTATGTTGAATATCAATTATATGTTGCAAACTACTAATTCATTGGTATACGGATGGCAGCACAGGTGATGTATTTTACATCGGCCGTACCAATTTTTCTGGGAACAAACTTGTGCCTGAAGTAAAATCTTTGTTAAATAAAGTCTTGGATTGGTCTTTGAAGACACAGGTTTGCGTGTTCACCGCTTAAAAAAACCCCTTTGTTGTATCCCTTCAATTTCAGTGCTTTTTCATTCTCGGTATCCATTTATTTTATTTTATTTTATTTTATTCGGAAAACTTACAGCAATTTCTTATAATTAAATAAAAAATATAATAATATACTATTAAGCCATTTACAAGTTTCCACTTTTAGAATTAAAAATAAAAAAGTATAAACAAAAGACAATTCAAAGATAAATATACTAGTTAACGGTAGGTACCTTAAGGTTAAAAAGCTATGTATATTATGAATATTTTAAGAATTAATATAAAAAATTTAAGCAAAATATTCACTGGTTAAGGCACTCTTGGCCACACTCGGGGTAGTATTAAATGGATCAATATCAAAGCGAGTAAATGTAAGCGAGTTTATAAATTTAGCAGTTCTAATCATGAAAGAATTACGTCTATAGTTCGAATGAGCTCTGTTTATGTAAAGAAGTTTGCGTTTTCTCTTATTTGCTAATAATGGAACATTTAAAGTAACATCGGATAATAATTCCGGGGAGTAAATTGAACCATTACAAATTTTTAGATATAAACATACGTCATTAATATTACGCCGAACAGATAAAGGAAGAAAGTGATATCGTTTGCACCTCTCTTCATAGTCCTGAGAATCCGTATGCGCTCTATAATCAAGATACTTTAAAAACCTTTTCTGGATACCCTCAATACGAGACTTATAAACCTCATATTGTGGGTTCCAGACCTGTGATGCATATTCAAGAATAGGCCGTACAAATGAACAGTATAGAATTTTTATCGTTTTTAGGCTGTTGAAAGCACAAGAACAGCGGATGACAAATCCCATGGCTTTATATGCCCTAGTTATAATGCTAGATATATGCTTGTCATAGATAAGTTTAGAGTCTTGAATTATTCCAAGATCACAAGCCTCATATACTCTGGCCAAAGAGGTACCCTGCAAGTGATAGCCGCCATTGATTGTATCGCTCTTCCTTGTAAATGACACAAAAAACATTTAGGGACATTTAAATCTAGTTTATTTATATTACAGTATGTTTCAAATCTTTCCAAGTCTGATTGCAATAACAAAGTATCCTCTGTGCTAGAGATGAATTTAAGTATTTTCATATCATCAGCATATAAGAGTACTTTGGAGTACAAGAAACACTTCTCTATATCATTCACAAAAATAATAAATAGTAGGGGGCCTAACAGAGAGCCTTGAGGTACGCCAGAGGGAACCGGTAGCCAAGTGGACATAAACCCATTAAGCACTACTGCTTGTGACCTATTTTCAATATAAGAGGAGAACCATCGCAGAAGGTCTCCATGTATACCTGACATTGCCAATTTTTTTAAAAGTATTTGATGATCTATTCGATCGAAACATTTACTGTAGTCAGTATAAATACAGTCAACTTGTAGTCCAATGTCCATACCTTTTGAAATGTAATTGTTTGTAAGGATCAGATTAGTAACAGTTGATCTTTTTATAAGAAATCCATGTTGGGCATCGCTAAGTATAGGGGAAATAGAATTGTATACTTGTTGATACACTATCTTTTCAAATACTTTAGCAAATAAACATAGTTTTGATATAGGCCGGTAATTTTCTATTTTTGTAGTGTTCCCTTTTTTATGAACAGGTGTGATGTATGCCTGCTTCCAAATTTTGGGAACAACACCTTCAGCTATCGATCGCTTAAAAAGAATGAACAGAGGTTCCGAAAGCTCTTTGGAACAATTAACTATAAAAATAGGTGGTATAAGATCCGGCCCTCCCGATTTGTTGAGATCCAATGACTTAAGTAATTTATCGATTTCAGTTTTATTAATACATATGGTATTCAAATTAACTAAGTTTGGAATGTTTAAATCGTTGATAGTGACATGACCAGCATGATAATTACCGTACGGAGAGGAAAATGTGGAATGAAAGTATTTTGCAAATAAGTCACTTATTTGCTGTCCGTTCACAGCTGTTTCATTTTGCAGTGACATGTTGCTAGGAAATGACTGATTATTCTTGTAGGATTTAACATATCTCCAAAACGACTTTGGATTGCTAGCAATGTGTTCTTCCGTTTGTGAGATAAAATTACGGTAACATTCTCTTTCAACATCCTTAGCTCTTGCACGTAGAAATGAAAAAGATTCATAATCACTTAGATTGCCATAGGTCTTATACTTACGATGGTATTTGTTTTTATTACGTAGTATCTTTATCAAAGGCTGGCTATACCAAGGCGGGTAACGAGAGTATTTAACAGTTTTAGTGGGTATGTGTAAATTTCTTAACTCATATATTTTATTATAAAATAATTTTGTCGCATTATCCAAATTGTCTACATTAAGTTGAGAATACCAATCAAAGCTATTCAATTCAGCCCGTATCTTGTCAAACCTACCCTTAGAATAAATGTATTTGGTTTGATTTAAAACTGGTAATTCATTGTCTTTTACAGATTTTATAAGAATAGATAAAGCTTTGTGATGAGCATCTTCCGGAATAAGCGGGTCGCAAGCTATTACACAGGTGTCAGAATTGCTCAACACAAGATCTAAAATCACATTATTTATATTATACAATGTGTTAATTTTACACTTGATCAAACGAAATATGCGGATACTAGATAAAAAATTATCGGTAAAAAATCGAAAAAAAATTTTTTTATGTAAACTATTTACAAAATAAAAGCATTTTAATTTTTTTTTGGTAAAATTCCCATCCTTCGGTTTTAAATTATTTTCTCTTTAAGTAAACGGTGTATTTTTTTCAAAGTAGTTTTATTTGAAAGTTAGAAAGATTAACTAGCAATAAAAATTAAAAAAAACCTACAATATCAAGCAGGAAATTTGTCAAAAAAATAATAAGATAATTTTTTTTGTTAAAAAAATACTTTTCTTTTTAATTTTTGATCTGTAACTTCATAACTAGTACGTTGAGATAACCTTTTTAGCATGTTTTATGAAACTACGTAGCTTACTGTACAAGTTCCCCAAAATAACATGCGTTCTATCTCTTTTAGTTGTTAAGATAATCACTAAAAATAAGGTAGGTAATCTGAGCACAATATTCAAGTGATTTAATAATGATTTAATTGACAAAATTATGGAATAAAACAAAAGCAACAGTAGAAAAATGATTTAATTTATTAAATTCTCAAAATGACCACCATTTTCATCCATACATACAGTTGCACGTAATGCCACACTACGTACTGTTTTTTTTAATACAGTACGATTTTCTTTTATTTGACTAGCCGCAGCCATTATTTTTTGTAACAATTCTTCTCTTGTACTAATTGGAGTACTGTACACAACCTGTTTCATGTGGCCCCACAAAAAAAAATCTAGGGGGGTCATATCCGGGCTTCGTGCCGGCCACGCTACTGGTCCGCCTCGTCCAATCCATCTATCTCCGTATCGCTCGTTTAAATAATCACGCACAATGGTGCTGAAGTGAACTGGAGCGCCGTCATGCTGAAACCACATCCTCCTCTTTGTTTGCAGATCCACATCACTCATCAGGTCAGGTAACTCTTCTTGTAGAAATGTCAGGTAAGCTGGGCCTGTCAACCTTAACGGAAGAATAAATGGTCCGATTAAGTAATCACTTATCATTCCAGCCCAAATATTAATCGAAAATTCGATTTGAAAGGACGCTGGCAGAACTGCTGAGGGATTTTTTTCCTCCGGCATCCACAAGTGAAGGTTTCGAAAATTTGTGATTCCAGTTCTGTTAAAATTTGCCTCATCGGTCCACAAAATACGGTCACAGAAGTTCGGGACTAATCGTCTTTGCCGCAATAGCCACGAACGGAAAACACTTCTTCCGACGTAATCTGGCTCGTGCAAATTCTGCACTCTTCGAAAATGAAAGGGGTACAAACATTCCTTTTTCAAAATTTTCCACACTTGGACGTGATTAAACCCCAATTGGAGTGCTATTCGTCGAGTACTAATTGTGGGGTCTTGGTACACCAAACGCAACACTTGTTCATCCACATCAACCGGTACAGTAGGAGCACGTTCACGATGTGGGCGATGCAGTCCATTTTCACTTAATTCTCGATGTACTGCTAAGAAAACCCTGTAGTCAACGGCAGGTCTTGTCGGGAATCGCTGATGATACTCTCGAGAGGCGGCGCGAGCGTTGCCATCACAAAACCCGTAAATGTAATGAATGTCAGCTATTTCACGAGCAGACAATGAGTCTATCGTAGAAGGCATAACGACGAAATAAATGGTGAGCGTATTCAACGTGCAAGTTAGGTAACGTTACAAGATGAACTGTTTAAAATAGCTAAAGCTGCCTGCATGCCTTACGAGAACGAGACCCAAATCTCATTCAAACGACAATTCACTCTCTCACTCACTTGTTTCGTCTTTCATTGATCTATCTCTTTTTATCTTTACCTGCTATTGTTCGACCAGGGGTGTTCAAATAAGAGGTAGGTGCGGCGCATAAGCGTAAATAAACATACCGATGGCATTCTTTGATGATTATTATTTTAAAAACGAAAAGAGATAGAACGCATGTTATTGTGGAGAACTTGTACAGTAAGCTACGTAGTTTAATAAAACATGCTAAAAAGGTTATCTCAACGTACTAGTTTTGAAGTTACAGACCAAAAATTAAAAAGAAAAGTATTTTTTTAACAAAAAAAATTATTTTATTATTTTTTTGACAAATTTCCTGCTTGATATCGTAGGTTTTTTTAATTTTTATTGCTAGTTAATCTTTCTAACTTTCAAATAAAACTACTTTGAAAAAAATACACCGTTTACTTAAAGAGAAAATAATTTAAAACCGAAGGATGGGAATTTTACCAAAAAAAAAATTAAAATGCTTTTATTTTGTAAATAGTTTACATAAAAAAAATTTTTTCGATTTTTTACCGATAATTTTTTATCTAGTATCCGCACATTTCGTTTGATCAAGTGTAAAATTAACACATTGTATACACAATTGTACTGTCGTAATCCTAAATAATTCAGGGTATTAATAAATAAATCATAAAGATCACTCATATACCTAGTCGCCGTCATCTCCGAATTATCCGGGCTTGTTTCCCATTTAATAGCAGGTACATTAAAATCGCCAGCAATAAAAAATTTGTCATTGGGGTGAGATAACATAATGTCCATAAGTTTGTCACAAAAATTACGTAGTTGCAAGTCAAATGAGTTACCTCTATTTTCTTTACATAAGTAGACAGTACATATGTGTATACAACATCGGTTAATACTTATGCTCACCCAAATGTCCTCAGCAGAAGATTGCCATTCGGTTACCTCAACAGAAGTAAAGTCACGTTTGATCGCTATTAAGACGCCACCGCCCAATTTTTGTCCTGTTCGTAAATAATTACGATCCCGCCTCCAAACCATGTACCCGTCATCAAACAGCTCAGAACTATATATGCTATCTATTAGCCAAGTTTCAGTCAAGCATATAATAATATCATAATTATTTAATAGTATATTTCTACAAAAATTATCAGTTTTCGACCGAAGGCCTCTTACATTCTGATAGTACACGTTTAAAGATATTATTGACAATAACAAAAACAATATTTTCCTAAATATCTAACTATAGTAAAATGTATAAAATGTCGAGGCGGTACGTTGAAACATAAAAAAGTCATAAGTATACTTGTAATTAAGTATGTAAGTATTCGACAACAGCATATATCTTTAATTAATTTCTGTAGGGTACATGAAGAGTGTGTCAGCAGTGTATATAGATAGGTATAATTTAAAAAATATAAAAATAATATTAGTATAAACCAGTTTATAGGGCGCAGTTTACCCCTTTGGAACAGTAGTATGACTATTCTAACATAATATAGATTTATAAATAAGCGATCAAGTAGTATTAACCGTAAAATTGCATTTAAGTTATTTGTGTGATCCAAAATAGGGTATAGCAAAATTTTCAATAGAAAAAATATTTTCTGTTTGTACATAACAAGCAAGTAGTAAACTATGTAACGAGATATCAACTTAATATTATTGCTTGTTCGGGTGAAAATTGTTAAGCATAGGGCTAATTTACCTGCCTTGAGTTTGAGCTCATTCGGACAATAGAAAAATTGAATCATACGGACCCAACCAGTGGTTTCAAAACATTTTACAGTTTTAATAGATTTTGTTGTAACTTTTTCAAATACATGACATGAACTTATATCATTTTTTGAAGGTCTCTTTCTGTCTTTATCGATAGGATGGGAGATGTGGTATTTTTCCGTGTAAGGATTTTCGAGTTCTTCACCCATACGAACTGAAAATTTTTTTCTTGAGCAACAGTCTTAGTCTTGTTAAGTAAAGTTTTGTTGTAGGCAGTTAGGTGATCGTTCACAAATATACGGTTGTTGCCTTGAAGACCTATAGCAATGGTGGTGAGCGGAGACATAGACGAATATTTTCTGGCAGCAGTGACGAAGTCCTCCTTTAGAAAACGATTGTTGAAACATACAATTATAGGCTTAGTGCTGTTTGGATCTCGATTAGGCACTCTAGTGACGTAGTTAATTTGGCTTTAAGAGAGTGTGAAATCAACTTTAGAGCCAATGGAAATAACAATATCCAAAAGGTTTTCGCCTTTTTTCATGGGCACTCCTTTTATTTCCGCATTATTTAATCGAGCCCATTGCTCTTTAAACTGTATTTGAGTCTCAAGTTTCTCAACCTTCTGGCATAGACAAACCACTTTCTCCTTATCACATTCGACTTCTTTAACACGTGATTCAAGGTGCACAATTTTTTTGGAGAGTTCTTGGATGACGTTGTTCGTTTGGGCGTTAGATTTTTGGAGTGAGATTATCCTTCAGGTACTTAATATCCTCAACAATAGAATCAAGAGAATTAAGTTTATTTGCAATATCCTTGATTTCCTTCATCAATTGTGTTGGAGTTATCTCTTGGTGTTCGCGATCGGTTGGGCCTGAAGGCTTAGTAGTTGATGGCTGCGAGGGAGATTTACCTTGTCCTTGTCCCTGTTTACACTTTGGACACCGCCAGGTCATTTTTCGATCACCTAATTTACGGTATCCCGGTTCACTGATACCTGCGCAATGGAAGTGAAGACAACTCTTACAAAGACTGCAGTCCGCTCCATCTGCAACTTCTTCTTTGCATTTACTGCAGGTCGGCATAGTAAGCGATTCACGTAGTTTGAGAATCACTAACAACAAAACGTAATTCCAATCAGTATGCACGTTCACTACTATTGTATGCGTTATAGAAAGTTCAACTTTGCGAGCGTCGAGTATACGGTCGTTTTTTATTTAGAAAAATTTTAAAAATAATTTTAAATTGGAATAAGTTAGTGCGCACAACAGTTTCGCTCGTTGGCGTACAATGGACTGATCGTGGCGTGAATGGAATGGAATGGATTTATCGAATGATGTACAATTCCGCGGTCACTTGGAAGGGAAGGCAGAATTGGCTTCTAAAAAGCTTGGCGTGCTCAACAGAGCGGAACAGTATTTCATGCCGGCACATCGCCTGTAACTTTACAAGACGCGGCTTTGGCCTCACATGGAACACTGTTCTCATCTCCAAGCTGTGATACCTCATTGCCAGCTAATTCCACTTGATCATTCAGCAAAAAGCGGCTCGAATAGTTGTTTATCAAGTTCAAGATTAATTGGCGCTGCGAAGAGAATTTGAGGAATTATTTGGAGTAATTCTAGCCATCAAATTCCATCAACGCACAAGTGACAAAACTCACGATAACATCCACACCATTTCGATGCTTGGGGTCCATCACTATGCGATTTACTTGGAGTTTCTTTCCTTGCCACAACTACTTTGTGCAATTGTTTACAACCGGTAGTTTTTCCGAACCAATATGACTTAGGGACTTTCAAGAAACGAGCTAACTCCTCTTTAAAATGCCAGCCTTCAATTCCCCTGATGTTATGAATGCTCGTCCGTGGCGGTTGACACTTACCATCAGGCGAACCGCATGCACGTTTGTCCTCTCTTCTATGTATAAAAAAGTTTATAGTTCGTTAAATAATTCTAAGTCATTAGCGTTACAATGTACTTGTGAATTCTTTTTATTTTTGTAAAACCGAAGGTTTCTGACGACATTTGTAGCTTGTGGAGGTACTTTTAATTTTAATTTAGAAGGCTGTTTTGTTTCGGCAACGTGATTTTGAATCACGAAATTGAACAATTTTTTAATAAAAAAATTGATGTTTAATAAACAGATACTAGAGCTTTTTCCTTTTTAAACCTAAAATCCGCATTGAATTATTTGGGGCCAAACCTTACTTTAATTTATTCTCTGGTAAAAATAACACAGACAGAAATTAATCAATCTTGAGTGGTAAGTAACTTTTACCAGATCATAGAAATATTCTTTTTATTATATAGGTATTTTTTCCACGCTCAAATTCTTCAAAAATGTCTGATTATGAATTTTTTTCGGGTTTTACTTCAAGAGTCGGTTGTCGGTCGGTAGGTCGATTTTTCCCGTTCGTGATTTTTTTATTTTTTTACTAAGCGACACGAACTTCGGAAATGGTAAGCAAATCGGGAACTTACTTAAAGTAGGTAATAAGGAGTTCAAACAGCTTTTTAATCATGTAAGAATCATTCAAATAAGGTAAATAGTACAATTAATATGAATTTTTTTTCAAAATTTCAAACCTTAATCGGCTCTCCTGTAAAGTTGCCTATATGTCGCCTGGTAATTTTTCCTTTCCACCGTCGATATGAATCAGTGCAATTCTACTTTTATACATATTATTATCAATGTCATTTCAAAATTGTGCGAACGACGCGACGCATAAACGCTAGCCGCCCGATAAGAACCGAGAGAAACTAGCAGTGGATGCTTGCAATACAGTGGATGTTTGCAGCAATATATGGAAAATTTTGCAAAATTAATGGCGTACTTTTATCTACCGGTATATGAACGTTATAGGGCGAACATATAACAGTGGTAGAGCCACGCGGCAGAATTGTTGTCGCACGGATGGGCCGGCTCGAACCGGGGTGGTACCACGACCTCACAGAATACCAGCGTGAAGTAGAGGTTTACCTCTGCGTTTCGCTTGGTGAGTGCAGATGGCCGGAGGCCCTTTTTACTGGAAATGAGGCAATCCATCTTAGTCCTCACGGGTGACAACGCATCTGCATTTTGAATCGCAAACGAGGATAGATGTAGATGTCTATGGGCCGCAACAACCACTTACCATCAGGTGGACTGTGTGCTCGATTGTCACCCTAATCCTATAAAAAAAAAAAATTATCCACTCTACCTCCTCTTCCCGAGTGCGGGTCACCCCCTTGCGCCCCAGAAAATATCCCGAGGCACGGTTTTTTCCACTTTTGAAGAAAACTATAAACGTTGCATAGGGGAAATAAATTCATCTTTTTAAAGAGTATATTCTATTCTTTACTTTAGTCTATATATCTTGGCGATAAAGTGAGAAATTTTTGAAAAAAGTAAATTATGAGAAAAACATTGTTAATGATTAAAAAAAATCATATTTCGACAAATAGTCCGACTAGGTAAGTCTAACTTCAACCAAGAGGTCAATCGACGGATTCAACTCGGCTGGATAGCGTTTGGGAAATTACGACACATCTTCTCGTTAGGTATACCTCAAAAATTCTAAATTTTTACCTTTTAAATTACTTCTATGTGTGGTTGAAATTATATAAAATTTACATACCCTCAATCTCTTAATTTTCTCACAATCCCACAGTTCAACTGTTGCAGATGAAGTACCAACAGCTAAGTGTGTACCACCACCTTGTACCCAAGAAACAGAACAAACTGTCTCTGAGCCTTCTAGTGTCAGAAGTTGTTCTATTTGTCCAGTTCCAGCATTCCAAAGGTACACTGAGTTGCCTAAAGCTACTGCTAGAATGTTTGATGCACTCCAGTCTACTAAATTAAGATCTAAAGAACAAAACATAGTGTTCAGTTAGTTAAAGTAATCTTCAAATGTACCAATGTAATGTAATGTATTATAAACTTACAATAGTCGTCCAAAATATCAGGGGCATCAAGTATTCTGTCAGGGGCTTGTGGAATGTATCTTGTGGTGTTTTTCACTGTTGAAGGAACTTTGGCCTGAAAATGTGTTATAATTCTGTTTACTTAATATTTACTTCATAATTTATTAATAAATAAGTTTGCTACATGCCAATTATATTAACATTTTATATACATTTAGTGCCAATTTATAAACACAGATTAGGTTAAGCATGATTTTTGTAATAAAGAAATTAAATGTTTTTGGTGTGCACATCAAAATTCTTCAGTCCTTTGACATGTCTATGCTCTGTAAATAATCAAGATGAGGGTTCACTTTTGACTAAGATGTAATGTTGATAATTACTTAATGATAACAAAGCATAATTATATATTAATAGTCTTATAATATATCTTATATTCTAGAGATAGATTCATACTTGTGAGTACACAACTCGTAATCTGTTCTGGTAGCCCTCGGGTGCAGCAGGTGCTTTACATGTGTACTGCAGCAATCTTCCTGGTTCAGTATCTGTAAGTGCTCTCCCAATGGCCTCACTAGCTGCCGTCTGAGTAACAACTTCTTCACCTTTTTCTTCATCACGGCTCATCTGTGATATGGACCAATTTACAATTGTGTATCGCCAGCAACGTAAAGTCAGGAATTTGCATTTAGAAAAACCCAAAATTAGGGGCTTTTTATGTGCCAAGTTTAAAAATTAAGTGCTCTAAAATTTTCACCGCAATGAACTGTTGAAATTTGCGTTGTAGGAATATTGACATAGTTACTTCTACAACAGCTTCGGCACTGCGGGGAGAGCAGCCCCCTCGCCGTTGCGTAGCAAATCACAAGCACCCATGCTCACCACCGCAGCTTCGGTTTATTGGTCGCCTTCGGCGACCAGCCTCAGCCTCTACGGCTCGCATGGATGCCTGCGTTTTGCCACTGCGGGCGAGGGCTGCTCTCCTTCCGCGCCTACAGCTTTACAAAAACACTCTAGGGGTAGGGCTGATACGACTACGTGGAGTCGAGGTGTTCTGATTAGGTTTTAGTACAGATTCAACCATCTTATCTATAATATATAACTGATAAAGAACAAAAAATGCCACTCATACCTTATAGTAAGGTAATGGTGGTCTCCTGGACCCGATCGTTGCGTTGAGCATGAGCGTACGGACGTGTTCACGGTATGTAGTATATATTTTAAAACAAATAAAAAGTTTTTCGCTAGGAAGTGTCAAATGGGGACTAAATGTTAATGGGTGTGATTCTGGAATATTTGAAATATCATATATGGAGTTTTCGCAAGAAACATGTAAAAAGTTATTTCACTTATAATGTCTGGCAATTACAGAGAAAACATTTGAGGCTTTCACTCAGGAGTATAAGGAAAATGCTATGGATATGCCGTGATGATATGTACAAAATTCACCGGTTTCGTCCGACATAAATAGCGATTATTCTGTATGTAATTCAAATTTCGTATGTCATGATGAAAATAGTATGTTCGATGATAAAAGCTCTGAAAAATTTATGTCATTGATAACAACATTAACATAAATCCATTAAACACTGAATGAGACGGTAGGTACTTGAAAATATCAGTACCAGTGAAATACTGCACGAACAAGAAACTGAAACTGAATCTTCATACCAAGCAAGATTTAGAATTTTTTTAATGATGGAGCGCTAAGAGAAGACAAAGAAGGGACAGTACCAATAACCAAAGCTATAAGAACTCTTAAGAAGCAAATCCAAGGTTTAAATTGATTATAGCTACAATTGTGTAAAAAAATCTTAAAAGATATCTACTGTAGAAAAACTTGTAGCATTTAATAAATTCTATTTGATGCTCATATGCTGCCCAAAATATGTATTGAATAACATGCGTTAAAGAAAAACAAAAGAAACATGCATACATCACTGCTACGAAAAATTAAAATAAAAACAAAACATAATCTTGGGAATATTATTTGAATGACATATTTGTTTGCAAACAAATGTTCCATCATCCAAAAGGGTAAATATAGCTCTTTGTAAAATGTAAAAAAAAAATAACAGCTTAATGCTGCTGTGTTCCATATAGTGAGAAAGAGAACCGGAAACCTTTTTACTGGAAAAGAGGCATTCCATCTTAGTCTTCACAGCTGTCAACGCATTTGCATTTTGATTCACAAACGTGCATAGATATAAAAGTCTATGGGTCACGGCAACCACCTACCATCAGGTGGACTGTGTGCTCCCTTATCATCCATATCCTATAAAAAAAAATATGGAATAATTGCCTTAAAGATAAGCACGGTCAGCAAGAGGGTCATAATGTGGCTTCAATGGAACGGAACGGAAGAAGTGTGACATCATCACCTTTCTTCAAGAGTGATATGAACTTGCTTTGGCCCACTGGAAAACCCATTTCCGAGGCAAAATTAAAAGATTTAAAAAGTATTGTGCACCTTATACTGAAAGATGCACAGGATTTTTATAAAAAAATAAAAAGCAGCAACGATATTGATGATATTGATACTGGTGCTATTGATTTTGAGGTAGAAAAAGACAATGGAGATTTTTAGCTTAAATTTTTTGTATTCTTTTTATGATTTTTGTATGTTAGATGTAATAAAATCTAAGATAAATATTTCACAGCAATAAAAAGTATTTACAGTAAAGAAAACTTATTACTTTTAAAAATATTATAGAAATTGGAACCTATATACAACTTGAAGAGGAACCAAGCCACAAATTTGCTTTTTGCCAGGAAGAACCAATCATTTTTTTAATTATTACTTATGGTAAAATTTTATAAAAATGTATAAATTATGTGTTCTTAGAAATGCCTCCATGTCTCATGTAAGTTTAGTAAATATTTATTTTTTAATATGCTTCAAATACATTTACACTTTTTTTACAAAAGTCCTATTTTCTCGAAATCAATCTGTTGTAGGTTGGTTCCTGTTTGCGTAAATGGGTCCATATGTAGTAAGAACTGTAGTGAACTTTTAAATTATACAAATTATTTAAAATCTATTTATAAATAAATGAATAATAAATAATCATACATTTATTTCTTAATAAATTCTTTAATTAGTGGTGAAACAACTTTACAACTTACCATATAATGACATAAATCATAGTTTGAATTACTCCTAGAAGGGATAAATCTGTCAGCTTTGTTAGGGGTCTTAGAAGCTTTATTAGGAGTAGGTGTAGTTGAACGACCTGCAATATAACATAAAATTTATTTCAAACTTGTATAACTTGTTTGATGTGTAGACAAGAATCTTATAGAAGTTTATAAAATGTATTGGTCCCTTTACAGATATATGGACTAGTTGTGGTCTTTTATTTACTTGTAAGACATAAGACATGTCCAACTGATAACTGTAACACATGTAACTCTTGCTGTGCTTGTTTTTAATTAAATATTTATAACTCACCTGGAGATTTATTCTTTGAGGGAGTCTTTTTCCCTTTTTTGTTTTCATTTCTTGTAGGAGTCTTACTACTAGATAACACACTGTTATTGCAACTTTGATTTGCTGATATTGACAATTTTTGCATCGACTGATTGCAAGAGCTTAGGTTTGCGTTGGAAACATTTTTGAAAGATGCACTCAACGATGGATTGATATTCTCGTTGGTAGTCTTCTTCACCCATCGTTGAAGAGGGCCTCTTGTTATTGGCCCGTCCATTGTAGCTAAACTGTTTAATTCGTTTAGATAATTGAACTGGGCCATATCTTTTAACAAACACTAAGCCCAAAATTTATTATGTATCAATTTTAATTTTATGAATAATGATTTAATCAAACGTTGCGCATGGAAATCAGATAAATCAGATATCAGAAATAAATATTTTATAGATAAAATCTATAAAAACACGTCCTACTCAATGCCAAACAAATCTTGACGGTAACGGAAATCGGTTGAAATTTAAAATTGAGAAGTTACGATGCTGTCATTAATTTACAATTACTTGTCTATGGTTGAAATTGAATCTCTGTAAAAGCTCGACGAATCCAGTTGGATCCTTCTTGACATTTTTTTTTTCATAAACTGGCTTTACTTTACGGCTCTGTTACTTGCATAGACTTTCTATCTTATCTAATCTAATCTACGGTTACTTGACAATTTTTTTTATTACTGGTTTTACGGCTCTGGGTTCTAGCCCTTCTGAGCCTGAGTTACTTGAAAAATTATAAACCCCTCCAAAGAGTATATAATAATTAGAAGGGACCCCTAAGAACAATAAATAAACAGTATTCAGAACTTAGAGTACAAATAAGCAAGGTATAGAGCGCGCGTATCGCTCAATGCCCATTCTGCCAAGCATAAAATTGACGCCTATGCGATATTATACTTAAGTTATTAATTTGATTATGTAAGTATTTGTAAATATTAGGTATGCGAAAATTATAAGGTATGTTTTAGCTCAATAAAACATAGGTACGAATTTATGAAACGATGTTTATTAATCAAACACAAAAATCTAATTAATTTACTCTCCCGTTAAAAACCATATTATACAGGGTTAGTGGGAACTCGACAACTTCCTGGCAGAGCATGATGAGGGAGTCAAAATGCTACAAATTAGGTTAGGTATGAGAACCATCAATTCACTCTAAATCTCTAGGTCATAATTAAATAAAATACACACAATAATTTGTAGGAAAATATTCCATTAACAATTGCTGTATTTGTTTAATGGTAACTAAATTAGTCAGTACAAAGATAAATATTTTGATTTATGATAATTTTTGCACTCGTATCGGTATTTTTGCATAATATGTCCCGTTCATACTATCGTACGTATCGTATTTCGTTGTCGTGGACGTTGGACATCAATACAATTTTCTAGAAATAAAATTAGTTATTCATCTAACTTATATTTACCTTGTACGGTACACTGATTGATCACCTAGGTTGGGTGAATTTCTTATATTTCAGAAAAAAATATTAGAAAGGTTAAAAAACAACCTGAGCTAAGACAAAACGCCGTTACCACTTCGCTGTTTTGTTTACATCTAAACGTGTCGTCGGTCGGGAGTAGTGGAGTCGGTATGCACAGGGGTGAGAAGGTAATCAAAGAACATTCCACATATCTCTGTCTCTGTCTAGCGCTCGTGTCTAGGTTGTCAGTCGTCTGGATTTGTCCTTTTTGGAAGTTGTATAAGTGAGAAAGACTAATAATTTTGGTTGGGTTGTATTTTTTTTTTTTTTTTTTTTTTTTTTTTTTATAGGATAGGGGTGACAAACGAGCACACAGTCCACCTGATGGTAAGTGGTTGCTGCGGCCCATAGACATCTACATCTATCCTCGATTGCGAATCAAAATGTAGATGCGTTGTCACCCGTGAGGACTAAGATGGAATGCCTCATTTCCAGTAAAAAGGGCCTCCGGCCACCTGCACTCACCAAGCGAAACGCAGAGGTAAACCTCTACTTCACGCTGGTATTCTGTGAGGTCGTGGTACCACCCCGGTTCGAGCCGGCCCATCCGTGCGACAGCAATGCCGCCACTTGGCTCTACCACTGTTAAAATTGTATTATTCGATTATCTGTTTGTTGCTCTTACTAGTGGTAAAGTTCAATTTAGTTTCCAGATAGAAGTCGTATAACATAAATCTTCATATTTCTAGGAAGTAAAGCATTATTCTAGTTTCTCTAAAAATGTATTAGGTAGTAAAGGACAAATTGGTTTTTGTTTAAAATCTAGTACGGTGGTAAAGAATAATTATTAAACATTATGTGCTTTAGATCGTAAATATTTAAGTATACTCAATTTATACAATCTATACGATTAGTCGTCATGAATCAATTGTGATTTAGAGCCATAATTCACATTAAAACTGCACTAAAAGCCCTTAAATTTTGGATAGTAAAGAACATTTATTCGAGAATTTCGCTATTTTGAGAATGCAGTTCGATAGAAAAAGAAAAAGTGATTAAAGATGGTGTAAATAATTTGTAACATACAACTTATAACATAGCCACGGAGCTTAAGTAAGGCAGGTAATAAATAATTATCCAACCACATTAATAAAATAAATAAATAGTTATCCAACTTTATCAACGTGACAAAGTCGTGATGATTTTTGGTAACCGGAACGACGGTTACGGTTATTTAAAAATAATCCCAAGTCTAGTCGACTCTTACGAGACCCACGGGATGGTATGAATATTCATACGCCGCCACTATACGGTAACTGATAACTTCTCAAAACATTTTATTTATGTACAACGTCTTGCAATCGTCGTTTCTCTAGCGCTCAATTGACCTTCATACAAATAATGCGATATTTTAATTGTTGATATTTTTTATATTCTGCCGTGTAGTGGCGGTCAAGAATATCCACTACCCCATATCCTCCCGTGGGTGTCGTAAAAAGCGACTAAGGGAAACAGGCAGGAGATTAGCAGCAACATCTTCCTGATAATATCCAAAATTTCAATAAAAAACTGCGGTTGCCAACCCGCTCGCCAAGCGTGGCAACTATGGCAAATACCACCCTATGATGAGAGTAACAAAGAAATGGCCCCCAGTCCCCGGCCGCCCCGCTATTCCTGGCTACGGTGGCGACCATGGTAACGGCGGGGCAGGGGGTGCTAAGAATCTCCGGTGGAGGTTCGGTTGCCACCTTAGACGACTCGACCTGGCAACGTACAACGCACGCACCCTGAGGACTGACGAGAAGATCGTGGAGCTGGAAGAAGAGATAGACAAGTTGCGCTGGCATATTATAGGATTATCCGAAGTCCGAAGAGAGGGGGAGGACACGGTAATCCTCCAATCCGGGAACTTGCTCTATCACCGGGAGGGCGACCATCTGTCCCAAGGAGGTGTCGGATTTATCGTCCACAAGTCTCTCGTTAACAACGTTGTAAAGATCGGGAGTGTGTCGACGAGGGTTGCGTACCTTATACTCAGAATCACCAAACGGTATTCGCTGAAGGTTCGCCGAATCATTACTTAAACAAAATGTAAATGCGTGTACAAAGAATTTTACATTTCATAAAGTATCATCAAAAGATATTGTAAAATATTTTAAAACTATTGATGTTAAGAAAACTGCGGATCTGTGGGGGATTTCCGTTAAAGTTATTGCGTCTATAATAGATACAATCGCGCCTCATTTAGCTACTATTTTTAATACTAGTATCGAATCTGGTGTGTTTCCTGATTTAATGAAGTATAGTAAAGTAATACCTTTATTTAAATCTGGTAGTACATTAGACCCCGCTAATTTTAGACCTATTTCTGTACTACCAACACTTAGTAAGATTTTTGAAAAAATTATTCTTCATCAAATGTTAAATTTCTTTAATATAAATAATTTACTTCATAAAAATCAATTTGGTTTCACAAGGGGTCGCTCGACAACTGATGCCGGTGTTGAGCTAATTAAATATATATTTAATGCATGGGAGAATTCACAGGATGCTTTGGGTATATTTTGTGACCTATCCAAAGCCTTCGATTGTGTTCATCATGAAACATTAATCAGGAAACTTAAACACTACGGTGTAAGAAGTGATGCTCTTAAATTAATTATTTCATATTTAAGTAAGAGAACGCAAAAAGTTGTCATTAACAGTATGAGTTCTTCCGGGTCGATGGTACAGACGGGCGTGCCTCAAGGCTCAATTCTAGGCCCCTTTCTGTTTCTTGTATACATTAATGACTTACCTTACATAGTAGGAGATAACCATGATATAGTATTATTTGCAGATGACACTTCTTTAATTTTCAAATTAAGTCGACAATTGCTAAAATATGACGAAGTAAATAATGCTATATCTAAATTAGTAAATTGGTTCATTGTTAATAATTTGCATTTAAATGGCACTAAAACGAAATGTATAAAATTTATGACTCCAAATGTCAAACAATTAAATACTAATGTAATTTTAAATGGGGAGAAACTGAGTCTTGTAGATACCACCATTTTTCTTGGAATCACACTAGACGCGAAGCTTCAATGGAGCCCCCATATATCAAAACTAGCAAGCAGACTTAGTTCTGCAGCATATGCCGTAAAAAAGATTAGAAGTCTAACTAGTGTTGAAACAGCTAGACTAGTTTACTTTAGCTATTTCCATAGCATAATGTCGTATAGTATTTTGCTATGGGGACACGCAGCTGACACTGAAATTATATTTGTTTTACAGAAGAGGGCCATAAGAGCAATTTATGATTTAAAGCCTAAAGAGTCGCTGAGACAAAAATTTAAGGAAATTAATATATTAACTTTGGCCTCTCAATACATTTATGAAAATGTAATGTACGTACACAAAAATAAAAGTAGTTTTACAAAAATAAGTGATATTCATTCTGTAAATACTAGGAACAGACACAAGCTAGTAGTACCGGTTACTCGACTCCATCGAGTCAGTAATTCATTCTTGGGGCGATGTATACGCTTTTACAACAAAATTCCAGAAAATATACAAAATTTGACCTGCTCAAAGTTCAAAAACTTTATTAAACTAAGTTTGTATAAAAAGGGTTATTATAGTATTAAAGAATTTATAGATGATAATAACCCCTGGAAATGAGGTGATCGCTACCAAGCTATTTTATTGTAAGCTGTTATTTTTAAAAAAAAGTCCCGCTGGGTTTCTTGCTGGTTCTTCCCAGGACAGAGGTTTTTTTTTCGAACCAGTGGTAATTATACAAAGGAGTGACTTTCAATAAGCATTATTTATAATCTATATTGAATAAAAAAGTTTCTGTTTCTGTTTCTGTTTCTGTCATACCGGTTTACGCACCAACCTCGGCACACCCCGATGAGGAGGTGGAGGTAATGTATGAGGATATCTCTAGAGCCATGCATTTCTCCAAAACCCAATATACGGTGTTAATGGGAGACTTCAATGCAAAACTAGGCACAAGAGAGAACGGTGAGCTGAAAGTAGGGAAATTTGGATTAGGGCAACGGAACCCGAGGGGCCAGCAGCTGGCCGACTTCATGGAGAAAGAGGGACTCTTTATGATGAACTCTTTCTTCCAGAAGCGGCCCCACAGGAAGTGGACCTGGTCGAGCCCCGACGGTTCGACAAAAAATGAGATTGACTTCATTATGACGACCAGACGACAACTGTTCAGTGATGTCTCCGTGATCGCGAGGGTGAAAACTGGTAGCGATCACCGAATGGTTAGAGGCACACTGAACCTAAACGTAAAGTTGGAGAGGTCTCGTCTAATGAAGTCAACGCTCCGTCCCCCTCGTGCTCTGTTCCAAAGTCCCGAAACCTTTCATCTCGAGTTACAAAACCGTTTTCAGTGCCTAGAAGACTGCAATGAAGTGGACGATATGAATGACAAGCTCGTGGAAACTGTCCATGCGGTCGGAGCTAAGTTCTGTAAGACCCGCCGCAGAAGAACACAAAAACTCTCCGATCACACTCTTAATCTCATGGCTGTTAGACGAAAGATGAAGCTACATTCTTCAACAGACTTGACAGCATACATGCAACTGAACAGACAGATCTCCAAATGCATGCGGCGGGACTTACGCAACTTCAATACAGCTCGTATTGAAGAAGCGATCGAGCGGAACCAAGGCTCCAAAGTCTTTGCCAGAGATCTGTCTGCCAGAAAGAGCCAACTGTCAAAGCTGAAGACCGAATGTGGCAGCATCCTTTCCGGGGCACCTGAGATTTTGAGTGAGATTGAGAGGTTCTATGGGCAGCTGTACACGTCATCGTTGGAGCCACACGCAAGTGTGAGTAACGATCCAAGAGCAAGTCTCATCCGACACTATTCCGAAGACATCCCGGACGTCAGTCTGAGCGAGATTAGAATGGCTCTCCAGCACCTTAAAAACGGTAAGGCCCCAGGCGAGGATGGAATTACAGCGGAGCTTCTGAAAGCGGGTGGAAGACCGGTACTTGAAGTCCTTCAGAAGCTCTTTAATTCCGTCCTTCATGGTGGCATTACACCGGAGGCGTGGAGCAGAAGTGCGGTGGTCTTCTTCTTCAAGAAAGATGACAACGCTCTCTTGAAGAACTACAGACCGATTTCCCTTCTGAGCCGCGTCTACGTGCTGTTTTCGAGAGTCATTACGAATCGTCTCGCGCGCAGACTTGACGACTTCCAGCCTCCCGAACAAGCCGGTTTCCGAAAGGGCTTTAGCACCATAGACCACATACATACCCTTCGGCAAATTGTACAGAAGTCCGAAGAGTACAATTTGTCACTATGTCTGGCGTATGTGGACTATGAGAAAGCCTTTGATTCCGTCGAAATTTGGGCGGTGCTGCAGTCCCTTCAGCGGTGCCAAGTTGACTGTCGGTATATCGAAGTGCTGAAGTGTTTGTATAGTAGAGCTACGATGGCTATCCGAGTACAGAACCAGAGTACGAAACCTATCCAACTGCAGAGAGGTGTAAGACAGGGTGACGTCATATCCCCGAAACTCTTCACCGCTGCATTGGAAGACGTTTTCAAGCTTCTGGACTGGAAAGGATACGGTATCAACATCAATGGCGAGTACATCACTCACCTTCGATTTTCCGACGATATAGTCCTTATGGCAGAATCGCTGGAGGACCTAAGCACTATGCTCAATGACCTCAATAGTGTTTCCCAACGGATAGGTCTTAAGATGAACATGGACAAAGATTATGTTTAATGTCCATGTCACACCTATGCCGGTAGTTGTTGGGAGCACTGAGCTCGAAGTTGTTGACGAGTATGTTTACCTGGGACAAACAGTCCGATTAGGTAAGTCCAACTGCGACCGAGAGGTCAATCGACGGATTCAACTCGGTTGGGCAGCGTTCGGGAAATTACGGCACATCTTCTCGTCAGGTATACCTCAAAACTTGAAAACGAGACTGTACACCCAGTACGTGTTGCCAGTGATGACATACGGAACTGAGACGTGGTCCTTCACTGCTGGCCGGATGAGGAAGCTCAAGGTCGCTCAGCGCGCTATAGAGAGGGCTATGCTCGGAGTTTCTCTGCGTGATAAACTCAGAAATGAGGATATCCGCATTAGAACCAGAGTGACCGACATAGCCCAACGGATTAGTAAGCTGAAGTGGCAATGGGCCGGCCATATAGCTCGAAGAACCGACAACCGATGGGGAAGAAAGGTTCTCGAGTGGCAGCCTCGTACCGGCCGGCGAAGTGTAGGGCGTCCCCCCACTAGATGGAGTGACGACCTGGTAAGATATGCAGGAAGTCGATGGATGCAGGTGGCTCAGGACCGTGCTTTGTGGCATTCTTTGGGGGAGGCTTATGTTCAGCAGTGGACTTGTGAAGGGCTGTAATGATGATGATGATGATTTTTTATATTTGGATAATAACTTAGTAATGGCTCTAAGTTATATTAACCTTCATTAAAAAAAATTGTCTTTGGCCTGACCTACTATACTCTTTGGCTTGGCCATAGATCTAAGTTGGTAGTGGTTATAGCCCGCGCTTGAGTGGCGGCTGCTGACATGCCTGCCGTAGGGGCAATCTAGGGACACAGATTAAAGATGACCAGAGGGGAAGCTTCTTAACAACGTCGAAAATGTATTTTTTTTTTTGGAGTTTATGGCCTGGTATCTAGACCTTTAGGCCAAGTCTTGAGTATTTTTATTCGGTTTATTATAATTTATTCATAGTTCACTGCTTCCCAATATGTTGATGCGTCACATTGTGCAGCCCTTGGGAGATTTTGACGGCAACTTGAGCCAGCAGGCAGCTAACAGTTGGCGATGGTATCTAAAGGCGCCTATGCAAACAAACAGCTATCTTGAAAATCCATCACCATCAGAGCACTTGTTTCACAGTTTCCACTAATAGTTCACATGCGCAGACACTTAATACACAAAATCGCACCACTTTTATATATCAAAGTCCACTTCAAACCATTATTTAAACAATAATACAGGAGCAACAAACCGCCGCAGGTCAAGTTCCCGCCAAAACTCTCGAAAATGTATACCTATTCTGATAGGGTTGTCACATGATGCATGTGAAAAATTTAAGAAAAAATTATAATATTTTATAACATAAGACAACATGTTTATTAATTATAACTTATAATATTAATGTAAAAACATATCTATTAATTGTTTGAAATCAAGAACTGTTTCATATCGATTAATTTAAAACAATAACAAAAAAAAATTAAAGTATTATATAGTGTATAAAGCAACATGCGTACAAGAGTAATAGTGGTTATGGTGGTGGTGTTGATGGAGCCAATGTTGGTCCACTGCCTACTACCACTACCTACGATACTACCACCTCCACCACCACTGACACCATCAGCAATACTATCCACCAACACCAGCACCACTTCCACCAACACCAGCACCACTTCCATCAACACCAATCCACCACCCCCACCAATGTCTGACGATTGTATTCCATCCATAATGCAGTGGTATTTACCCCTGCGGTCGCAACTGAAAAAAGTAGCTTATATCCAAAAAAGGAAATATCCTTATTTTCTCTAGAATTATTCATGTCACTCAAGCGAAAATGCCTGATATTTGTAGAGTATACAACTATTAGGCATTTTTGCTTATACAGAAAACTTATTATTTACCTATATAAATTTATAATAACTTTATTCCTAATTATTTTAATTAAAATACTTAAATCACTTAATACACTAATTGATTAAAAAACACTTAATAAATTAATTGATGTATAAAATATTTAAAAATTGTTGGTCTATTTATTTAAATGCGCATGAACCCCTTTAGTGGATACTCTGACTGAGCCGGCGCAAAACAGTTTGTACCCTGACGGAGCGTCGGTGAACCTGTCGGTGAGAGCTCATGCACACATCGCTGCGCTATGTATGGGTGTATTCGCAGCGAGCCGTTTGTATGTAGCTTCCCCTCTTCGGTCGGTTTCTTTACTCATGTGCACAGGGAGCACAGCGATCGGAGCAATATCGGAGCTGTCTCTACACACACGCCTGCTGTTCAGTATGAGAGTATACGCATAGATAATACACGAAGTGTACGTCTCGCTGGACGCACGCGTTGAGAATGGAGCCAGTTTTATCGAAATATCAATAAATCGGTATACATAGTCTTGGCTCTTTTTTATATAGATCTAGCTGACCAGGCAGACATTGTTCTGCCCTTTCCAACGACCATTTGCTTTCCTAAAAAAACTCCTGAGATTAGCAATAAAAAAATATGTGGGTCACTTATTAGGCCAAGGTCGTATCACGTTTTCTGAGAATCGTATCTAAATCAGATTTCGAGTTTCAATATCTGATAACAAAACTATATATTTCAATATCTATATATTCTGCGTACACTTATTTATATTTTCTACTCCGATACGCTGTTGAAATCTGATACGAGGATTTCTTTCTTTTTCTTTTTTTTTTTTAAAAAAATTACCCCCACACTAGGATGTTCTCCAGTATCGTGGAGGCAGTTTACAAACATATATTGCACAAGGACAAACATCCAGACCCGGAACAATTATTTGTAGGCCGTACAAATACTTGTTCCGTGCGGGATTCGAACCCGCGGCCCCAAGCGTTGCAACTCATTGCTAAGCCACTACGCCATGGAGCCGTCAAATTTTTTTATAGTTACTCTAGAGGATTTTATAGTTACTCTTAACTATTCGATGCGAATCAGTATTGTAGATATATTATAGTAATTTTTTTTTTAGATTTATGTTATCTTCTTGGAGCTAATGCAGAAATATAGTTGTAGTTTTAACTTTATTATTTTAAAGTTTTGATCTAGTTATTTATTTACAACACTAGATACTCAATTAAAATAGTTCAATAAAATATATAATATAAAATAGTAGGTACTTACAGTGTCTTTATTATTTATTTACATCACAAATTTCATTTAAAAGGATAAAAATTGCAACTTTCTCCTTCACTACACTTATTCTGGCAGATCTGTTAGAACTAAAAATAAATTGAAAATTCTATATAAAATAACTGTTAAAATAAACAGTTAAAAAATTGCAAATTTATTAAGTAAATAAAATAAACGATAATTAATAAAATTATCATATTCCAGTCCATTCAAAGTCATCCACGATCGATTTCTTACCTAGCCGTATTTATGCCATCTAGCGTCTTCTTTACGTTACACCTTGAGAGTCATTCTCAACGCGTGCGTCCAGCGAGACGTACACTCTCATACCTCGGTTAGACTCTCGCCTCGCGACTCGCCTCGTACCTCGCCTCGCAGCTCGCGTGTTGTTGCGAGGTAACGAGTGCCTGTTTACACTCTCGCGATGCGGTCAGTATGCGTTGTTCCTGGTATATAGTGTATTATCTATGATGCGTTGAGCCAGCAACGATGAATAACGTCGAAATAATAGCGGCATCAACTCTTGCCTTAATAAGTATTTATCGATGTTTGACCATTTTAAAAAGAAGGAAATTAATAAAAATACGTTGTTGAGGAAAAATATGACGGATGATATCTATTCATCGAAACAGAACCTTTTTAGTTTCATAATTCTATATAAATTGCTAGTACCTATTGTGCAAAATTAAATAATATTATTTTATTAAAATTGTAATTTTAAAACAAAAGCAATTCGAATGTTATTATGGAAGGGCGCCGTAAACAAATTGAAACGAGACGCGAGTGTAAACACCACGCTCGCGTCCCTCGCGAGGCCCTTTGCCTCGTGCCCAAAAAACCGCCTCCGACGCGAGCGCCGCGAGTGGCGAGGCGAGCTGCGAGGCGAGCCACGAGCTAGCGTTTACACTCGCGCCTCGTGGCTCGCCTCGCGACTCGCCTCGTCGCTCGCGCGAGAGTGTAAACGGGGTATCAGTCTCATACTGAACGGCAAACGCAGACGTGTGTGTAGAGTTTAAATATATCGTTGATAAGGTCATTATGCAATGTAGTTAAATTCAGGCAGTATGTTTCTGTCAAATTATCCCTAGTCTTATTATAGGTTTCGTGGGATATATTAACTCTAAACATGTACCTAGCCAAGTACCCCATTGGAAATTTTATTTATTTATGTTTTTCTAATAGACAAAGGGTTTGCTTCACGGAACGTACATAAAGGGCACTGGTACGATAATATAAATACAGCGCCACGTCCACAGTCTGTCTTCCTTTTTCCTCCCTCCATATTATCCATCATTCATTCATTAATTACAGCCCATGAAAAGTCCTCTACTGACGTTGCTACATAGGACTTTTCCATAGATTGCCTCATAGGGGGAATATTTGCCATAGTCAACAAGTGCTCTTAGTAAGTGGGCAACCGCAATCTTTTATTATTTTGAATTATTATCAGGAAGATACTGTTGCCCATCTCCTGTTTCACTTCCCTCCTGTGAGTATCGTAAAAGGTGACCTTTTACGATGCTCACGGGATCTTATGGCGTCTTAAGAGTCTCTTACGCCACAGTCATGGCCACTCAACCAAAATACAGTGCATTTAAACAAATAACTGTTTTTGAAGAAAAGAAAACAACAAACAAAAAAACGTATGCAAATTCTTATAGGTTCTGATTCCATAAAAATAACACAAAGTTGAAATCTATTATACCTTGATATATATTACGTTATTATCTGTGTAATTTGACAGCTATGACTGTAGTATGGAGTGTGGAGTACAAGGAGAACCATCTTATAATGGGCGAAAGTTGAAAAAGTGTCCTACTATTTATTGAAAATAGAGGTTCCAAAAACCTACCACAATAGCGCTGGCGTCTGAAAAACTACGATGTGAAGATAGCTGTTGTGAACGGAGTGAAGTCAGCTGAATTCAAATATTTAAAAAATATCATGACTAGAGTAGTTAAAAAAATGCCAGTATACAAAATCTCAACTATTTACGTAGTACAAAACCAAGCGGATTGGTCGGTCCTTGTTTATTTCTCCATCTTATTCTAATTACTTTTGGCGTTTTTTTTTAATTTATCCTATGCATATACTTTTTACTACAGCCTATCTATGGAGTGTAGAGAGAAGGAAGACCATATCTATATATGAAAAGTGTCCCTAAAAACGTGTCCAATAAGGGTGGCGCTGCGGTAGCATAGGATAAATTAAAAAAAAGCGCCAAAAGTATTTTTTTTTTTATAGGATAAGGGTGAAAAACGAGCACACAGTCCACCTGATGGTAAGTGGTTGCTGCGCCCCATAGACATCTACATCTATCCTATGTTACAGATCAAAATGCAGATGCGTTTTCACCCGTGAGGACTAGGATGGAATGCCTCATTTCCAGTAAAAAGGGCCTCCGGCCACCTGCACTCACCAAGCGAAACGCAGAGGTAAACCTCTACTTCACGTTGGTATTCTGTGAGGTCGTGGTACTACCCCGGTTCGAGCCGGCCCATCCACGCGACAGCAAAAGCTGCCGCATGGCTCTAACACTGTAAAAAAAAAATTAAAATAAGATGGAGAAACAAGATGGTTTTCCTTGTACTCTACACTCCATAGTAAAAAGGTAGAACTTTATCGGTTATTTTAATCCGTGTAACAGAGCAACACGGGCCAACGGCGGACCGGAGGGGAGTAACCATACGCAGGTGTTCCCCCTCTGTCAAAATATAAGTCCATATGCAAACAAACTAGTTGCAGCCGCAATAATCACTAAACTAAGTTTAGTTGCGTGACTGAATCGACGTCCTAAAAATACCGAATTGTTCCGTTTTCTGCTGCAAAAAGGGATCTGTCTGATCACGTCAAATTTACAAAAAATGGCGTTATCTTTAACCACAGTAACAAGTAATTTTTAACCACATTACATATTACTATTTACTATTTTTTTAAACTTAAAAATTACAATGATAAAGGTCGTGTTTGTTTACCAACAAAGGCCGCTCGCCCTCATACAATATACAGATCGGTCGAGCGATTGATAATAATATATATCCAAGTTGTCCCTGTCACCGAGCGATAGTCTTATAATGTATATATGTGTGTGTGTGTGTGTGAAATTGTTATTTTATTGTTTTAACTGTTATGTTTGTGTGAGTTTCGTAGTGACTGACGATTAATTGCTTTTGAGTTCGTAGATTTCCCCCCGCAAAAACGACAGATTATTCTGTATCGGGAAAAAACGCTATGGCTACTCCTCTCCAGTTTACTGGAGGCCCGTGTTGCTCTATGCCGTGTAATATGATATTATGTATTCATTTTTATTAGTATTGAAATGATTACTTCATTACATTAAACATTTACGATTCTGTATTGAAATAGACCTACGTCTATTCGGCCGTTGTAATATTGTATAAGGTTTATTTTTGCTTATTTTTGCTTTGAAACAGTTTGAAACCGTCCATGCATAAAAAAAGTTCGCTAATTAGTAGTCTTTCGTCAATCCGCAGCCGTATAGCGCCGGCGTTAGTTTACTTTTGAAAACACTTGTTTTGCTATTTTTACTAATTAGACATTTGTATAACATTAAATAATATTTAATATTTGTAAATATTAATGAATCATAAACCTTATTTTTTCCAAATTAAGGTTCTTGATTGTTTCATATTTACAAATATTATTATTAGGTGAAAATTTAATGTGTGTGTGTGTGTGAAATTGTTATTTTATTGTTTTAACTGTTATGTTTGTGTGAGTTTCGTAGTGACTGACGATTAATTGCTTTTGAGTTCGTAGATTTCCCCCCGCAAAAACGACAGATTATTCTGTATCGGGAAAAAACGCTATGGCTACTCCTCTCCAGTTTACTGGAGACCCGTGTTGCTCTATGCCGTGTAATATGATATTATGTATTCATTTTTATTAGTATTGATATGATTACTTCATTACATTAAACATTTACGATTCTGTATTGAGGGCTCTCACCAGACTTACACTTACCAGACGTCGCTAGTTGGGACTAAGGTGAAGTTATTTAGTACGCAGTATCATCATTATGTAAAATTTGCGATTAAACTAAGTTATTTTTTTATATTTACCATTTTAATTTATTTAAATTTTACTTTTAGTACATCATATCTGTAGTTTGATTTATCCCATTCTCATCTAATTAATTTAAACGCACATTTTTTTTAGGATAAGGGTGACAAACGAGCACACAGTCCACCCGATAGCAAGTGGTTGCTGTGGCCCATAGACATCTACATCTATCTTCGATTACGAATCAAAATGCAGATGTGTTGTCACCCGTGAGAACTAAAATGGAATAGCTCGTTTCCCGTTCCAGTAAAAAGGGTCTCCATTTCTCTACACTCACCATACGAAACACAGCAGCGTCAAGCTGCTATTTTAAGCTGGTGTTCTGTGAGAGCGTGGTCCTTCCCCGGTCGAGCCGATCCATTCGTGCTACAACCATAATATAGCTGCAGCATTACTTTACCACGTATAAAAGGAAAGTTTTGATTTCTTTTTTGGAACCTCGCTTACGCTCTTATAAGTATACGTCATCTAGATAGCCCATACTCCCCCTGGTACGTAACAGTTTATAACGAGGGCATCCACGACTTTTTCTATTTTCAGGGCGGCACCATTTTGGAATAAGGTGTAATATTTGACAAATTTCATGACAGGGGAAATTTAGTTATATTTTTTTTTTATATTTATTAAATTAGTTATATTTTATATTAATTAGATTAGAAATTGATAAACCAATACACTCCTAAAAATAGAAAAATTTTAAAAAGTTAAAAATGTGTTAAAGAACACAGCACTGAGGCATTGTTTTGTGTATATATATATATATATATATATATATATATATATATATATATATACATATATACTAGAAACTGAAAAACTTTTGTTTAAAATGCAACTTTTTATCGGTGATGACACTGTGACCATTTCAGTCATAAATACAATATAATCTCAGTCCGAACTAACGACACCTGGTGAGCGTAAGATTATTTTTTATATTAATTAGATTAGAAATTGATAAACCAATACACTCCTAAAAATAGAAAAATTTTAAAAAGTTAAAAATGTGTTAAAGAACACAGCACTGAGGCATTGTTTTGTGTATATATATATATATATATATATATATATATATATATATATATATATATACATATATACTAGAAACTGAAAAACTTTTGTTTAAAATGCAACTTTTTATCGGTGATGACACTGTGACCATTTCAGTCATAAATACAATATAATCTCAGTCCGAACTAACGACACCTGGTGAGCGTAAGATTATTAGCCCATTTGTGGACTCCCCTACATAGTATCTTGTAGCACACACCCAAAGAGAATATAATCACTTTGTTTAAGGTAAAAGCTCCAGGGTGGCCTGCGAAATTCAGATTTTCTTGCGTTTTTTGGAATTTGCAGGTCAGAGTCAGGTTTCTTTACACATATTTTTGTACAATTATTAGGTACAAAAATATGTGTAAAGAAAATATTAAATAAAAAACACACTATTATACTAGTAATTAATGAAGTATAATATAAATGACGTTTCCGTAGCGCAGTGGCTAAGCGTTTGGCTGCGGCACTGCAGGACCGAGGGTTCGTTCCCGCACTGAACAAGTGTTGCTATGTTGTAAAATAAATAGTCTGCGTCTGGATGCTTGTTTTCAACGTCAGTTTTTTTAAGGGTAAAATATTGGGATTTTTTTAACACTGATTGGATTAAATTGCTTTTAAGTGTAACAAATACTATGCAGAAATCACTAGGCTTCTTCCCATAGGTACCTTTGTACATACTACTCGCAGAGATCGTTTGCTAACTGTCGCTTTCAAAATGTGTAGTCATTATAGCTAATGTTTGTAGATGAATCTATAAAAATAATTATATATAACCAGGTAATTACAAATAATTTTGAGTTTAGTTATATAATCGAATTCTTACTAAAATGTGACTTTAGAGGGATATTATCTTTTCCTACATGTAAATGAAACCTAATTAACATACACATAATTATTGTGAAAGCTTAAATTAAGTGTTAGGCTGTACAAAACAAAAAAAAAATTAAATCGGTCTTCATTTGCAGCTTCAGCACCAAAAATATTGAGGCAAAGGGTGATTTTCTGGAAAATTTATAAATCAGCCTTTATCTTTTATACTACGCAACTTGGGTATAGGACTTATTTTTTTTGGAACCAGTCCTTCCATGGTCTACAACCCACAGCTCAGCTAGGTGAGATCCCTTCCGTTACCTCGCGCGTATCCTTTGTTTTCAACAACGAAATCAAACAAATAAATAAATAGCCAGTACCAGCCAGTACTTTGCCCTACTTTTTCGCATCGCACGTTTTTCCTGTTTTCCTGTTCTCATCGGTGTTTTAATACTAACTGACTCGGTTTTCTATTTGACTTAGCTCTTCCTTTGGTGACGACCTTGGCTTTCTATTGGACTTTGTGGATACTCTCTTGGCGAAGGCTTTGGCTTTCAACTGGACTTTGTGGATACTCTTTTAGTGACGACTTTGGCTACCAACTGGACTTTGGCTCTTTGTGATTGGATATTGTTAAACAATGCCGGCACACTACACTCCAGTTCAATATGCCAACATGCATTTTATTTATGGTGAATGTCGTAGTAATACTCGAGCTGCAGCTAGACTCTACCATGAGAGGTACCCTGATGAGGAGCGATATCCTAACTATCATGTATTTATGAATGTGCATCGGAGGCTAGCTGAATGTTTTTTTACTGGAGCGGTAGTAACCTGCACGTGGTAGAGAAGACTTTGACATTGAAGACGAAGTTTTGGAGCAGGTTGAAAATGATCCGCGGATTTCTATTCGTAACATTGCATTGTTGACAGGAATACCTAAATAACTGTACATAGGGTGCACCAACGCAATAGGTACCACTACCAAAAAGTGCAGGCTCTTTTGCCACGGGATTATGCTCCGAGGGTAGCATTTTGCAGGAGGATGCTAGAAATTCATAGAGAAAACCTGAATTTTCTAAATAATATTTTATGGACGGGTGAAAGCACTTTCAAGAAAGATGGATTTATGAACATTCACAACATCTATAGTTGGAGTATCGTGAACCCGCATTTAATGCGCGAAGAAAGGTCTCAATATCAATTCAAAGTAAATCTGTAGACCGGTATTATTAACGGGCGCATAATTGCACCTTTGGAATTTCCAGAAGCACTAAATGGGCTGGTCTACCTGGATTTTTTTAAAAAAAAAAAACCTGCCCATTTTATTAGAAGACTTACCACTAGCCTTGCCGGTGAGAAACTTTTTAAATGAACATTTCCCAGGAAAATGGATAGGTCGCATGGGGCCTATATTATGGCCAGCACGGTCAACGGACCTTTCGTTGCGGCACCAAATTTCGACAACTTTTAGCTGTGGCGGCGAACAAATATTTCACACGCAATATTTCGCCACAGAAGTTGATGACACGCCTATTGTGCCATCAGCCATGTGTAAAAATAATTATCTTTTTTATGCTTTTTTAGACTTTTTTCACTTTTTTAGACCGAATTAAGATTAGTTGACATCAAACATCCAGTTACAAACGGAAGTATACTTGTTTTTAGTGGGTACCTAACTACGGGTTTTTCTACGTGTTTTCTTTGAAATTGAGAGTAAGTAACTTTTTATATGCACAGATTACAAACATTTTGTACTATTTTTTGTTTTATAAAAAAATCATTTATATAAGTAGGTACAGCTAAGTCACCCTGGAAAACCTTGGTTTTTATTAAATTAAATTTTCACCTAATAATAATATTTGTAAATATCAAACAATCAAGAACCTTAATTTGGAAAAAAATAAGGTTTATGATTCATTAATATTTACAAATATTAAATATTATTTAATGTTATACAAATGTCTAATTAGTAAAAATAGCAAAACAAGTGTTTTCAAAAGTAAACTAACGCCGGCGCTATACGGCTGCGGATTGACGAAAGACTACTAATTAGCGAACTTTTTTTATGCATGGACGGTTTCAAACTGTTTCAAAGCAAAAATAAGCAAAAATAAACCTTATACAATATTACAACGGCCGAATAGACGTAGGTCTATTCGGCCATATGATAGTAATAAGACGGCAGTTCAAAAAGTTAAGCAAAATTAAACAATAAGACTTTTAAAATTAAACAATAAAGAGAACTTTAACAGTGGTAGAGCCACGCGGCAGCTTTTGCTGTCGCACGGATGGGCCGGCTCGAACCGGGGTGGTACCACGACCTCACAGAATACCAGCGTGAAGTAGAGGTTTACCTCTGCGTTTCGCTTGGTGAGTGCAGGTGGCCAGAGGCCCTTATTACTGGAAATGAGGCATTCCATCCTAGTCCTCACGGGTGACAACGCATCTACATTTTGATATGTAATAGAGGATAGATGTAGATGTCTATGGGCCGCAGCAACCACTTACCATCAGGTGGACTGTGTGCTCGTTTGTCACACTTATAATATAAAAAAAAGACAAACGCATTGTTGTTTTTAACAGGAGACTTGTTTTCCAGAAGTTTATTTACAACTTGAGTTTGTGAGCGATCGCAATGAGTGCTATTATTTGTTACTTATTAGACTATTTTCCACAACATGATTTTATTTATAGAATAAGGGGGACAAACGAGCACACAGTTCACCTGATGGTAAGTGGTTGCTGTGGCCCATAAACATCTACATCTATCTTCGATTACGAATAAAATGCAGATGCGTTGTCACCCGTGAGGATTAAGATGGAATGCCTCTTGTCCAGTAAAACGGGTCTTCGGTTCTCTACACTCACCATACGAAACACAGCAGCGTTAAGCTGCTATTTTACGCTGGTATTCTGTGAGAGCGTGGTCCTTCCCCGGTCGAGCCGATCCATTCGTGCTACAACCATAATATAGCTGCAGCATGGCTCTACTACGTTAAAATATATATATATATATATATATATATATATATATATATATATATATATATATACTGGCTCGAACCGGGGTGGTACCACGACCTCACAGAAAACCAGCGTGAAGTAGAGGTTTACCTCTGCGTTTCGCTTGGTGAGTGCAGGTGGCCGGAGGCCCTTTTTACTGGAAATGAGGCATTCCATCCTAGTCCTCACGGGTGACAACGCATCTACATTTTGATTTGTAATAGAGGATAGATGTAGATGTCTATGGGCCGCAGCAACCACTTACCATCAGGTGGACTGTGTGCTCGTTTGTCACCCTTATCCTATATAAAAAAAAAATTGATTGAAAAAGATTGAAAACCCACAAAGTAAAAAGAGTAGGGTCGTTGTGCCGGTAAGCCGGCGGGGTCTAGTTTTCGGCCTTGGGCACCAGGTGATGCAGTAAATTTGATTTAATAACGATTTTAATAAATAATATCGTACAAAATTAAGTTTAATGCATTTGTAAATAGTTGCATTATATATTGCAACATTACTTCATCGGGTAAACACAACACGCGATTTATAATAAATAGTTCAGTTCACAGAGTACATTATATATAGGTTCAGTTCGACGCCGGCGCAGGAGCTGTCAAATAGTGTAAGATCGTGCAAAAAAAATAGTGGCGCGCGTTTCACTCAAAAGTAAATTTTGAGCTGTATTTACAGTAATTATTTAATATTGTGCTTTTTATTTCACTGTATAAATAACTTAATTTTAAATTTTCACATACCTAGATTACTATAATATTTTATTGTAAAGGTTAACAAATTAGGTGGCCGGAAAGTGACAAATAAAATTTTCCTATTATTTGGTTATTGGCCATGTGGCCGGAAAGTAGCCCGAGTTTAGCCTAAATACTTTGTCTCTTTCATTTATTTTGTTACCTACTATTAGTCTTCTTTCTTATTTATCATGAATTGTATCCTTGCGAAGACGCTAGCTTTCAGTTTTCGGCCACCAAGTACTGCAATTTGAATGGTTAGTGAAGAAAATAAAATACCCATTTTCGTTGTGGCCGAAAACTAGATTGAGTCTAAAATTATTATTTAGTTTTTGGCCAACTTAAAATTGTATGAAAGAATAGGGAAGCCGAAAATTGAATACTGCTTTGGTTGACGGACATTTGACGAAATATTTCATTTACGTTGCATTTTAGGAAGAAGATTCAATAAGACATTATTTTATTCAGATGGCGCCTCCAAAGTAATTAGTAAATGGTTTCACAAAATGTGGACTTAATGAATTTGATCACAATGTAGTGGATTACTCAAAATGTGTCCGGAGTACCCCGGAAAGACTAATTAGTGAAAATTCAGACACCAGAAAAGATATATTTCTAAAGAAATTACTAATGCAGACCTAGTTTCCACAAGAAAAGTTTTGAAACATTTAAAATCAAATCTGGCAGAAAAAAAACATGGCTGCGGATGTTCTAGTAACCATGGATTCATCTACTGATGCATTAGAATCGTTTATCGATAACAACATTTCAACATTGCATTTGCCAGGAAGTTATTTGGATATCGGTTCCTTAGTATCGTTAGATGATGTTCTTGTAATCCGAACTCAAATAAGCCTACCAATGACAACAGTACTGACAATGCCGGAAATGGTAATAGATTCCAGTAATGCAATAATAACGACTCAAAGTAGTACAATGGCCACGATGATACCACCACCACTAACACCGATGATAGCAAACAACGGGATGATAGCAAATAACAAGGGGTCGCTCGACATCTGACGCCGGTGTTGAGCTTATGAAATATATTTTTAATGCCTGGGAGAATTCACAAGATGCCTTAGGTATTTTCTGTGACCTTTCCAATGCTTTCGATTGTGTTCATCATGATACATTAATCAGGAAACTACAACATTACGGTGTAAAAAATTTGGCACTTAGACTTATTACTTCATATTTAAGTAACAGAACTCAAAAAGTCATCATCAATGATAAATGTTCCTCTGGATCGGTAGTATCAATGGGCGTTCCTCAGGGCTCGATTCTTGGCCCATTTCTGTTCTTAATCTATATTAATGACTTACCTTATCTTGTAGGGGACAATCACGATATAGTAATTTGCTGACGATACCTCTTTAATTTTCAAACTTAAAAGGCAGTCAATTAAATATGACGATGTAAATAATGCTCTATCGAAGCTAGTACATTGGTTTAACGTCAACAATTTGCTCTTAAACGGCAATAAGACAAAATGTATTAAATTTACAATACCTAATGTAAAACATTCGAAAACCAATGTGCTCTTAAATGGGGAGGAGTTGAGTCTTGTGGATACCACTGTTTTTCTTGGTATTACTATTGACGCGAAACTTCAATGGGGCCCCCATATATCTAAATTAGCAAGCAGACTTAGTTCTGCAGCGTATGCTGTAAGAAAGATTAGAAGTCTCACAGATGTTGAGACAGCTAGGTTAGTGTATTTTAGCTACTTTCATAGCGTAATGTCTTATGGAATTTTGCTATGGGGTAATGCGACTGATATTGAAGCTATATTTGTTTTGCAAAAGAGAGCCATACGGGCGATTTATAATCTAAATTGTAAAGAGTCCCTCAGAGAAAAATTTAAAGAAATAAACATATTAACTTCGGCATCGCAATATATTTATGAAAATTTAATGTATGTACAAAAAAACATTCATAGCTTTAATAAGAATAAGGATATTCATACCTTAAACACTAGGAACAAACATAAGCTTGTAATGCCAGTTACTAGACTCCACAGAGTTAGTAATTCATTTATGGGGCAATGTATACGCTTTTACAACAAAATCCCAGAACATGTTCAAAGTTTGTCAATAAACAAGTTTAAAAGTTTTATTAAAGAAAAACTGTACAAAAAGGGTTATTATAATATCAAGGAATACATGAATGAAAATAACCCCTGGGAATAAGGTGATCGCCACCATGTTGGTTCTATGAAAATTCATTTAAAATTGTATAAACAAGATTATTGTTAATTGAAATTATGTTTAAAAAAAAAGTCCCGCTGGGTTTCTTGCTGGTTCTTCCCAGGACAGAGGTATTTTCCGAACCAGTGGTAAATAAAATAATGACTTTCAATAAGTATTATGTAATAATCCATATTGAATAAAAATCATTCTATTCTATTCTATTCTAACGCCTTTGAATCTTTAGAAAATGTGCTGGTTGATATTCCAATAAAACAGACTAGTACACCTCTACAAACTAATGAAACATTGGCTTCAGTACTATTAAATAAAGAATAAGAAGATGCGATAGAAAAAACATTTATTTAAACCGGAACTCGTAAAAATCTACCTAACAAACAGTAGATACACGTACACCTTCTTCTGTAGCAATTTGATATGCAGAGTGGCGAAAACTTTATAAAGATAAAGAGAAAGTTAAAATAGAAAAGTAAGAACTGAGTTAAAAAAGATAAGATATTTTGAAAAAGAAAAGAATATAAAAAGAAAAGTTAAAAAGTGCTAAAGGTCAAAAACGAAAAATTGCAAAATCCAAGAATTCCATGAAGGAAAATGAAAGAGTAAGAGTAAATTGCACCTGGTGTTATGACGTTTTAATAAGCGATACGGAAAAAGATATGGAAAAAATTGGATGTGACTTTTGCACCAAATGGATTTGAGATGTATAGATTTTGTTGGACTAAAATATGAGGCTGTGTTCGGGAAATTACAGCACACCTTCTCGTCAGGTATACCTCAAAACTTGAAAACGAGACTGTACAACCAGTGCGTGTTGCCAGTGATGACCTATGGAACTGAGACGTGTTCCTTCACTGCTGGCTGGATGAGGAAGCTCAAGGTTGCTCAGGGAGCTATGGAGAGGGCTATGCTCGGAATTTCTCTGCGTGATAAACTTAGAAATGAGGATATCCGTAGTAGATCCTGAGTGACTGACATAGCCCAACGGGTTAGTAAGCTGAAGTGACAATGGGCCGACCATATAGCTCGAAGAACCGACAACCAATGGGGAAACAGGTTCTCGAATGGCGGCCTCGTACCGGCGGACGAAATGTAGGGCGTTCCCCCACTAGATGGAGTGACGACCTGGTAAGACAAGAAATTCGATGGATGCAGGTAGCTCAGGACCGTGTTTTGTGGCATTCCTTGTGGGGAGGCCTATGTTCAGCAATAGAATTGTGAAGGGCTGTAATGATGATGATGAAAATATGAGGAAGTATAAAAAATGAGAAGATTTGATTGCCATATTTAACGACACGAAATTTTATAATGAATTCTTATATTTACGCGAACACTAAACATTTAATAAAACTATTTTTACGGATTAGTTATTAAACGCGATAAAATCCGTAAAAATAGTTTTATTCAATGACACGAAATTTTATTATAATTTTACAAAAATTATATTAAGTTAAGGTTAAGGCACCTTTTCTATCGTGTCTAATGCAGTGGCCGAAAACTAAAATTCTTGTGGGCCGAAATTTAAAATTTGGGGCTGTAAACTAGCATTTTACATATTTTTCACATCAAAAAATATTATAAAATTTATAAAAATTATTATAAAAAAGACATTTTTCTTTTAGCATCAATGAGTTCAAAAATGAAAACTACATTATGTAAGCTACAAATTAACATTAACAGCACTAGGCCAGCATAATGACAATTATTTTTTATAGTACTTTAAAGTTAACAACTCCACTAAAAGGCCGAAAACTAGCGCAACGACCCTACCATGTACAAGTTAAAAAGGTTGTCAACCCCTAAAAATTTCAAATTTTCAAAATATCCAGAAACTAAGCCGCAGGCATGAACTACTTGCAAAATAATGAATATTTTGTTCTGGATAAATTTTCCAAAAACGCAGTTTGAGCGAGTTATAACGATTTATAAAAAGACACGACTCGTGTGTCATACGCCACACGCAAAAGTAATCGATGGCACGCCTGGCGTGCCATCCGCACTGAACCGGTTAATGCATTGAATTATTTTTATTGGGGATATGTAAAAGAAAAGGTGTATTCAAAACCAATCCCCAATATTGCAGGGCTTCGATAAAAAATAATTGAATTTTGTCAACAAGCAAATAACATAAGATTGGAGGTACAATTCTACAATTCCGTAGCCGACCGCACGCAGCAGCAGCAGGTGACGTGTCGTCGCGACACGACTGGTTTCTATGTAGTTCTATGAAATACAGGTCCCGTTACGTAAAAAGAACGCTGAGCGACAGTGGAGGGGATGTGTCTGCGCATGGGTACAGTCGCGTTTTAAAGTACTAGATGGTACTATGCTATAGTTTTAAAATACAAGGGTAATTGTTTTATTGTAGAATCATAATTGGTACTTTACTAGTTACTTAGAACTTTGGAAGAGGTTGGAATTAAAAATAGATAATGGTTACTTGAGCATTATTTTTTATTACTGTCGTAAAATATAAAGCAAGTTGTAACAAGAAAACTTAAGCTAAGGGTGACACGCCTCGCCGTACATTATATCGTCTTGGGTTACATGGAAGCCAGATGTCGATGGTGTGTTGGTGTTACTGAATGATACTTTATCATCACCATCAACGCGAATGATACATGTTTTCGTTATCAGATCGGCCACATGGTAATTTTTTCGGTATTCTTCCTCAATACTTAACTTTACTGTACAATTTTTCGAAATTCACCTTCTCCCACCATATTCACCTTTTACATATTTCGTTCACTAGTTCAGTCATAAAACAATAAATATAAATCATTTTTCTTTCCTTCCTTTTTAAAATCATCGTCGCGTGTCGTGCATAGAAAGTTGTGTGCGACTGTATTTTTAGGAGCGAACGAAGCGCGGGAAGCATGGGTCAACTGACGAACCAATAGAGTGCACGCACAGTGATAGTGGCGAGCATTCCCCCGTCGCGTCCCCTTCATACCACCAATTTGATCGAAAAATCACTCAGTGCGCAGGTACAGGCCAGCGTTCTTTTTACGTGACCTATACGATACTTCCGTAGCTAGCGACACGTCGTTTGCCGGAGCGGCAGACGACATGTCTTAGATAAGAGCGACATGTCACCCGACCGTAGACCAGTAGTGCCGCCAACGCCCGAGCGGCACGTTGAATTTTTCTCAAAAAAATGAGTAGCCCAATATCCCGCGCTGTACGATGCATCTCACAATAATTATTTAAACAATGTGACAAAAGAAAATTTTTGAAAAAATATAGGAAAGGAGTTAAATAAATAGGTATATATAGTACCTATTTTCTTTACATAAATAGAGTACCCACAAGAACATTCGGAACAGATTGGAACACGTGCTGCTGCCGCCTGCAGTCGGGTTCGGAATCATGACCGCAGCGACGTGTTGTCGCGACATTGCTGTCTGCGGTCGGCTACGGAATGGTAGGTACCTTGGCGCGGCCTATAACACGTTCTTTCATAAGAAGATGCCGCACCCATGTGCCTGTATTAGAGCAGGAGGTCGACAATTCGAACATTTATTGTAAAAATTATTAATAAAAATCATATAGAAATTACTGGTTTTATTATCACTTATTGTTTCCTTTGTTCGTAAGTTTACAAACCAAAGGGGGCGGGTTACCGGGATTACCTATCTGAACTAGTCACTTCCATATCTTGTCTCGCTTTTTTTTATAGGATAATGGTGACAAACGAGCACACAGTCCACCTGATGGTAAGTGGTTGCTGCGGCCCATAGACATCTACATCTATCCTCTATTACAAATCGAAATGTAGATGCGTTGTCACCCGTGAGGACTAAGATGGAATGCCTCATTTTCAGTAAAAAGGGCCTCCGGCCACCTGCACTCACCAAGCGAAACGCAGAGGTAAACCTCTACTTCACGCTGGTTTTCTGTGAGGTCGTGGTACCACCCCGGTTCGAGCCGGCCCATCCGTGTGCAGCAAAAGCTGCCGCGTGGCTCTACCACTGTTAAAACTTGCACTTACATACTCCTATGCGTCATAGCAACTAAAGCTGAGAAGCATCATATGTATTGTAATTTTGAATGTATTTTGTTTAATACCAAAATTGGATTGAAAAATGAACTACTTTTTACTTTTCTATGGATATTAGGTCTGAAATCGACCAATCAGTGCGAAAACAAATTATTTTTCTTTACATTAATCGAACCGATGAATCATTTAAAAAAATATTTAATTGAGTTATTTTCACAAAATCTACCCTCTGCGAGAAAAAAAATTATAGTACAAAAAATTGAAATAAAAGTACCAGGTATTATACCATTTTGAAATCTACATGAATTGCGTCAACTTTTGAATACAGTTGCCAGGTCCATGTAAGTACATTTTTTTACAGGGTGTAGGGTCCAACTTGCTCGATAAAACTTTAATGTTACATTTTACACTTTTACGAATTTTTATGTATTTATTTTTACCGAACCGTAATAGGTACTAAAAAATAAAGCAGTAGGTATAGTAGGCATATGATTAGGCTGCACAGAACAGAAAAAAAATCAGTCTTCATTTGCAGCTGCAGCATCAAAAATATTGAGGCAAAGCTGATTTTCTGGAAAATTTATAAATCACCTACTATATCTTTTAAACCACGCAACTTGGGTATAGTACTTATTTTTTTTTTTGGAACAGGCCTTCCATAGTCTACAACCCCCTTTCATTTGATCGTTACCTTCTGGGACAACCTGTATAAATATGATCAAGATCAAAACAAGTTTTTGTTTCAACTCGTTTTAACACAATTTAACAAAATTTGTGTTTTACAGTGGACAACTATTTTTATAATTTCACTTCCGATAGAACTAGTCTTCTGTGAATGTCACGCGCTTAATTAGTTCAGTCAAATTAGCGATCAACCTCGGAATGTGTAGAAGTAGAGAAGTTGTGATGCAGCTATAAACATAGTACACGTAACATATATATATATACACGTTAATAAAATGAAAAAACAAGGGTCCATCTGGTAATGCTATAATGCCCTCAAATGTAACTCATTCTAACACAATTTTTAATGACAGTGAGAATTTGAATTCATTGTGGAGAACAGGAGGTCAATAAAGAAATATTATAAGAAAAATGTTTATTTTTAAAACTGTACATAAAGTAAATCACAAAAATAATATTATTCTATCTAAAACATCTAAAAATATATGTAGTTTTATTTAATTGCGTTCTAATTAAAAGACAATTATTTCACATTTAATAAACTTGAATAAATCAATACAAGATTATATTTTAAATGCATTCATAAGTCCATAATTGGCAGTATTTTATGGATTTTCATATTACACAGGTAAAAATATACGTTAAAGTGATCTTAAACTAGAAACAGACGTAAAAAATGCAAAATTGAGCATTACAATATACACATAACATTCTAATTTTTTATACACATTCTGCTGTACAGATATGTAAAAATCATTAGAAATAACTTCCCAAACAGTTTAACACCTATTTATAAAATAAATCTATAATGTATAGCACCATATTTTATAAAAAGATATAAAATCTTATCTACATTATTTAATACGAGATCTTTTCCAGACTTGCATACTTTTCATAATTTACAATTAAGCAATTGATACTATAGGACCGAGTAAAAACTTGTTCATAGTTGTGGTAGATTCATTGAATACAATTATTATACAAAACAAATATTGTGACTATGTAAGTTATTGGTATAAACTATGACAATAAATTGTTATATACAATTATAGGTTATGCAATAAAATAAGACTTAATAGTCTGAAATTCAAGCAATGGCAAATTAACAAACAACTGTTCTTTTTAGCAGTTTTAGTTCTTTTTTTTTAAATAAAAACCTACTCATTGACCCATGTTCTGCTAGCCATTGTTTTTATAATAAATTACCAAGAAATATTTATTAAAAACTTAATACAGTCAACATAAATTAAAAATCGTATACATGAGGCATATAATTGATTGTTAGCAATATTTAATATAAGTCTTCAAGTAATATATAAGATCGGATGTTTCTCAAACAGCTAAGGCAGTCGCAGGATACCACAGAACTGTGCATAGAGTTTTAACACCTAAAATATAAGTGTGGTGGGATGGGCTTTCGATTACTTATAAATTAGTACTTTTTATCTATGGTAAGTACTATTTATTTTATTTACATTCCTAAACTTATTATTAAACATGTGCATTATTTATCGTCTTGTTTTTCAAAATAGATTAGAATATGCATTAGGAGCACATCAATTTTCAACTAAAATCACCCAACTTAAAACAGTTAAACTCAGTTAAAGCCCTACAAAGTTATTAAAAAAATAAGTGACCTTGTTTAAATTTTACTATTTACTTATGTGTCAAATTTTAGTGAATACCTAATTGACGGAGATATTGCCTAATAAACACATTCGATGTATTTTGTCTATTTTAAAATTAAAAAATGTATTAAATCAATTTTAATGTCCTAATGCCTATACATATTAAAATCCTACCTAGCGAAAATTATTATTTTATGTGTAAAATATAATATTTTGATATGAACCATTTATTGAGCTTCATAATTTAAACGTAAAAATGTTCAAATACATCATGAATTACGTATACGGCATTCAGATCATAATTAAAGAAACTTAACTGTAAAATCTATTCAAAATTTTTATTTATCTATTATATAAATTATGAGCATAGTTTTAAAAATAAGAAACATTAATAATAATAAATATTTCATAATTTGATCTAGTTTGATAGTTTATGATTTGCTTCATTTGTAACGATGCTTATCAGCATAGTCAGCCCATATACAGTATATTATGTTCAACATGTGGTAAAAAACGTGCTAAGACCACGCTCTCACAGAATACCAGCGTAAAACAGCAGCGTAATACTGCTGTGTTTCGTATGGTGAGTGTAGAGAACCGAAGACCCTTTTTACATAGCATGCACTTACTAACAGGTGGACTGTGTGCTCGTTTATCACCCATTTTACTATAAAAATTTGTTCACATTGTTAATTCGATATTTTTTTATACAATTAAGCATGAGAGACGAGCACTCGGCCCACCTGATGCTATGTGGATGTGGTATTCTTGATTAAGAATTGAAGTAAACCAATGGTAGTCTATACCTTTTTTTATATAAAAAGTGTTTTTGTTCGTTAACATAATCTCAAATAATACTGGATTGATTGTTAATTTTTTAACATTACGTAGTTTGTATTTATTTATAAAGTGGATCTTATCTTAAAGAATTGGAAACAAATCTCACGTGAAAATCATGCACCAATGCAATTACTACACAATAGAAGCATTTATCATGGAAAAAATATTTACTAAAATTATAGGCAGTTGTATGTTCCTTTACAATCACATTTAGCAGCACGAATTTGAGATTTAGTGCCAGTAACACAAAATGGTTACCATGATCATGTAATTTTCAATAGTTACTTTAAAATTCAAAATTAGTACTTGATAAATTATTAAATGAAAAATAATGCTATATGAAAAAAAAAAGATGTTTTAGAACCAACATTATCTTAATAATTTAAATTGTACTAGAAATGCATTAAATTTTTGAAACAAGTTTTTTCGTATAATATATAGCTTACTTTATAACTAAATATAACTGTTATATTATATACAGTACTGAATATTAATTGCAATAAAATATGGCAGTGAAACAAGGTATACAAATTTACAAAATCAACTTATCCAATGCCTCAGATTTCATGATGCAAATTAATTCAAGCAGAATATCCCTTAAAAGGTTTTTTCTATTTTGGTTAAATAATTTCCAAGAGCATTCCCATAATGTAAATTATATAACTAGTTTTGTCATTTTCAAATAATGCTATGAAGAGTTGCTGCACATTAAATTCATAATGTGTATATGACCGGGATGGTCGACTGTGACGAAACACGAAAATTTGTCGTCGTGACAAAGTTTTCTAGCGTTAACACCGGATAACTTTATGCATGCTAGAATTTCCTTTCTTTTTGAACCTTCTTTGCACCTGAAAATAAACGAAACTTGTTTAGTTTAAAGGTATGACGTTAAGGAGAAAACATTAGTCCTACGGGTATAGTAAGACATGGCAATAAGGCCAAATGTTAACCTTTCCATTAAAAAATAAGTTAACATCGGCACCATCTTATTACATTTTTAAGAGAGATTATAACTTGGAGCATATTCAAAAATTTAAAGATTGTCTACAAAACTTATCGTGGTATGAAATCTATATGGAAACTGACTTGAATAAGGCCTTTAACGTTTTTCACGAATTGATATGTCTTTTTTACAATCTATGTTTTCCAAAAATAAAACTAAAATTAAACAATTGTCACACAAGAAAAAATAAATGGATAAAAATGAAATAAAAAAAAGTTGTCGAATTAAACGGGTCCTTCGATACACATACTATAAGCAAAAAAGTACACGTAATAAAATGACCTATACAAACTATTCTAATATTTTAAAGAAATGTATTTATAAATCCAAACAAATTGATAATATTAAATATATAAATAATAGTAATAACAAATGCAAGGCAGCATGGAGAATTATTAAAAATGAAATTCATAATCTTAACGTTAAGGATAATATAGACACCATTAAAGTTGGAAATAACGTATTATCAAATCCCATAGAAATAGCTACTGCTTTTAATGATTATTTTATAGATACGGCCACAAATCACACCTCAACAAAAAATTTGAATGTAAAATACGATTTAAGTACAAACTCAAAAGCAAATTCGATGTACCTCAAACCTATGACAGAAACTGAGGTAAAAATGGAAATATTATCATTAAACAATACGAACTCAGAGGGATATGACGAAATAAACACAAAAATTTTAAAACCATGCGCTGATAATATATCCAAAATTTTGACACATCTTATTAATTTATCATTCTTATCAGCAAAATTCTCAGAAGCACTAAAGTTGTCAATTGTAAAACCTTTATTTAAAAAAGGGAGAAAGGATGATATTCAAAATTATCGCCCAATCACCTTGATACCTATTTTGGCCAAAATTTTTGAAAAATGTATGCATAAAAGAATAGTTGATTACTGTGATAAATACCAGATAATTAAAAGCGAACAATACGGCTTTCAAAAACACAAATCGACCTCACTTGCTATGTTTTCTTTAGTAAAAACAATACTTAGTTACATAAACAATAAACAATTGACAACAGGATTATTCTTTGACCTCTCAAAGGCCTTTGATTTCGTTTCACATGATATATTATTGCAAAAATTAGAAACAATTGGGATCAGAGGACTAGTACTTCAGTGGTTATCGTCATATTTAAATGGTAGACAACAATGTGTTATCATTGATAAAATAGATAAAAACAATAACTTGACATCTTATTCATCTGGATTTAAATATAATAAATTCGGTGTTCCGCAAGGAAGTATATTAGGACCGATTCTTTTCCTATTATATATTAATGATATTATTGACATTACGAATCATAAATGTATTCTATACGCTGATGACATTTCAATTATTGTGACATGTAATAAAAATAATAATACAATTAGAAATCATGAAGATGACATTAATAATACAATTGACACACTAATAAAATGGCTTGACATAAATAATTTGAAAATTAATCTAGATAAATCCCATTATATACAATTTAATAAATCTATCAATTCCAATCAAAATATGAAATTTAATATACCAAAACTAAAAGAAGCTACATGTACAAAATTTCTGGGAATAACGTTAGATGCAGATATAAACTGGAAAGAACAAATAGATAACGTATGCAATAGAATTAATAAGTTTGTTTATGTCCTTAAACAAATCAAAAACATTGTAAATATTAAAACGGCAATTACAACCTACCATGCATACGTAGAGTCTATTTTACGCTATGGACTTATAATATGGGGGAATGGTACTGATCGAAATAGAGCATTCGTTGCCCAAAAAAAATGTATTCGTGCAATATGCGGGATATCGCCAGGAGAATCCTGTAAACCGCTATTTAAAAGACTTGGTATATTACCCCTCCCGTCACTATACATTTATGAAGCTGGCCTGTTTGTTTTTAAAAATAAGTCATTATTTGTTGAAGCAAGTGATATATATCCTCGAAACCGACGTGACCCAGACAAACTTGTCCTAGATGTTATTCCTAGGCTCGTTAAATATAACAAAAGCTGCCTAAATATGTGTGTAAAAATATACAATAAAATACCTAATGAATTTAAATTATTAAGCGAAAGACTATATAAGAAACATTTGTATGATTGGTTAAAAATTGAATGCTTTTATGACTTAAAAGATTTTTTAGATTTAAATAATTATTAATATTGCCTAAACTTTTTAAAATTATAATTTGCATGCTATTATTAGCGAAACACGACTGCACTATATAAATTGTAACATCTTTTTATACCGTGATTCTTGCAAATAAAGATTTATGATTTATGATTTATGAATGAAACAGGAGATGGGCAGCAGCATCGTCCTGACAACTGAAAAATCAAAAACTGTGGTTGATGTCCCGCCTGACAGCCGTGGCCATTATGGCAAAATTCCCCTTTAGCAATCCTTGGGGGAGGCCTATCATCGGCAGTGGATTTTATAATGAATGAAGGAATTAATGAAGATAAATTAAAGATAAGTTAAAATTAATTGTGATGAAATCCGTGAAATTGGTTTTATTCAAAATAAAATTAAGCTTTATATATATAATAAAGTAACACTACTTACGTTTTTCCCTTCCAATAACATTTCCAGCATTCCTGTGCATTCATCAGTCCAGTTCCAAAGAAGAAGTTATTTGTGGAAGGGTCCACATTTAAATTTTCCATGGCTGCCGAGAGATTCCCTGTGTCTATTGGACTAGCAATAGGCGTGACAGCGTTCCAACGGTTTCTAGAATATTCATACAGCATAATACATATAACAGTATGATTATGTATTTATATTCTACCAATGAGGAATAAAGTGTAGGCCGGCATCCACTATTTATGGTAAAATACCTAGCACTGTTGTATTCGACATATATACTATATACACACACACACACACACACACAAACACACACACACACAACACACACACACACACACACACACACACACACACACACACACACACACACACACACAAACACACACACACACACACACACACACACACACACACACACACACACACAACCACTCACAAACACACACACACACACACACACACACACACACACACACACACACACACACACACACGTGCTTTGTGGCATTTCTTGGGTGAGGTCTATGTTCAGCAATTGAGTTGTGATGGGCTGTAATAATGATGATGGTGATTCAACGGCTAAGAAGCGACTATCGGAAATGCAAGAAAGATCTCATGTCCTCCGACAGATGGCAGTATAATCTTGTGTTTATGCCGGGTGTGAAACACCCAGATCAACAATAGTTAGCAGAGTAAAATGTACAGTTATGTGTGTGAAGTGATCCCCAGAGATCAGTTCTATATTATAAGATTTGAAAAAAAAAATGGTCTTGTATATGGAGAATAATCTCGATAAATACCTATCTTTATTTAGTTTATAATCCAGAGTTAATTTTTTTTAAGTTTACTGCTACATACTAAATTAAAATGTAAGTACCTCCAAAAACCCTTATTGATTCTCGTCTTAATCAAATATGTGATATTCCACCAGACAATCTCCGAAGCCATTGTCACTAACACCAAGGGCGGTTGTTCATCTTCCTCTACGAAGGTTAGGGGCTGGTTTGATTGAGGGGATGGGGAGTATGTGCTACTCCTAGACAAACGTTCAGGAACTGGAGAGAAGCAACACCACTGCACCTTTGTTTTATGGTGCTTTATGAACCTTAACTGGCGTTGGTTGGTTACATGCCATACCTGGAAATGATACAATTACAAACGATTCCCCAGTGAGGCCAATGGTCTATGTAGTGCTTATCCCAAGCGGTATTTTATTATTCTTAAAATATTCCATTTTTATCAATATAAAAGAAATTATGTAAAAATTACAAAATAAAAAATTTGCAAATAAAAATTAAAAAATAAAGGTACATATTATTATTACGTACATATATTATAACTATACATATATTAGTGAATGTCAATATGCTATTACATTAAGCTGTGCATAATAAACGGAACATTAAGAAAGCAAGTAGCTTCAATCAGAGCGCGTGATACACATGCTTGTTGCTTGCACCAAAGCATGTTAGTTACTGGAAAAAATAAGCTACTCGCGATAATGCCCATAGCTTGTGCCATGTGTCACAAAAGATATCAGAAGGATTAGCCAAGTCGACTTTCAACTATCATTAAAGCTAATAGAAAACTATAAAAATGAACGAGAATGACATATCTCAATGTTATGTCATGAAACAGAAACAGAAACTTTTTTATTCAATATAGATTATAAATAATACTTATTGAAAGTCACTCTTTTGTTTGATTACCACTGGTTCGGAAAAAACCTCTGTCCTGGGAAGAACCAGCAAGAAACCCAGCGGGACTTTTTTTTAAATAACTGCTTACAATCATGTATGTTACACAAATTAACAAATTAGAAATAGCTAGGTAGCGATCACCTCATTTCCAGGGGTTATTACCATCCATAAATTCCTTAATATTATAATAACCCTTTTTATACAAACTTAGTTTAATAAAGTTTTTGAACTTTGAGCAGGTCAAATTTTGTATATTTTCTGGAATTTTGTTGTAAAAGCGTATACATCGCCCCAAGAATGAATTACTGACTCGATGGAGTCGAGTAACTGGTACTACTAGCTTGTGTCTGTTCCTAGTATTTACAGAATGAATATCACTTATTTTTGTAAAACTACTTTTATTTTTGTGTACGTACATTACATTTTCATAAATGTATTGAGAGGCCATAGTTAATATATTAATTTCCTTAAATTTTTGTCGCAGCGACTCCTTAGGCTTTAAATCATAAATTGCTCTTATGGCCCTCTTCTGTAAAACAAATATAATTTCAGTGTCAGCTGCGTGTTCCCATAGCAAAATACCATACGACATTATGCTATGGAAATAGCTAAAGTAAACTAGTCTAGCTGTTTCAACACTAGTTAGACTTCTAATCTTTTTTACAGCATATGTTGCAGAACTAAGTCTGCTTGCTAGCTTTGATATATGGGGGCTCCATTGAAGCTTCGCGTCTAGTGTGATTCCAAGAAAAATGGTGGTATCTACAAGACTCAGTTTCTCCCCATTTAAAATTACATTAGTATTTAATTGTTTGACATTTGGAGTCATGAATTTCATACATTTCGTTTTAGTGCCATTTAAATGCAAACGATTAACATTGAACCAATTTACCATGAAGCAAATACAAAGAGGAGACGCTGTAATTAAATTTCACTATGTAACAACGCGTGACAATTTCCGGGGTGAGGGGATGCAAAACCCCGCCCACTTTACACTATCTACATCTACGGATAAATAGTAACACTACTCAAATCTTTCCATATCGATGTTGCAATGTAGCTTAGATACCTTGACGGTAGATCGCGGCATGTCCACAAAATGTTATAAAGTAAAAAATAATATTTTGGCGACTAAAATGTCTTTATGTCTGAATGTAAAACAAATTTCAGCACCTTCGTATGATTATTTTATCATTACTGAGCTCTACAGACCTTTATATTTTTAGTTCACATGACACAAAGTGTCGCCATCTAGTGTCGAATATATTTAATTATATTTGAAAGCCGAAGCGAGGAGATTTTTCTAGAACTATTTAATAAATTAGGTGTAAAATTATTTACAAATGAAATGTGATGCCATCCATAACATCAGAGCGTCTATCTGAGTAGTTTTTACACAATAAAACACACTTCATCCTTTTCTTCTTAATACTACGAAAATACACCGATTTGCGATTTTTTCAACACATAAGCGCACAGGACGAATGCTGACAGTATACTAACTAAAGCCACGCCCACTATGATGACGTCAGGACCTACTTAGAATCACTGTGCACAGTTGCTTATGCCGTCTCCCCTTTGTATTAGCTTCATGCTATTTACTAATTTAGATATAGCATTATTTACTTCGTCATATTTTAGTAATTGTCGTTTTAAAATTAAAGAAGTGTCATCTGCAAATAATACTATATCATGGTTATCCCCTACTATGTAAGGTAAGTCATTAATGTATACAAGAAACAGAAAGGGGCCGAGAATTGAGCCTTGAGGCGCGCCCATTTGTATCATCGACCCGGAAGAGCTCATACTGTTAATGACAACTTTTTGCGTTCTCTTACTTAAATATAAAATAATTAATTCACTTCACTTTAATCACTTCTTACACCGTAGTGTTGAAGTTTCCTGATTAATGTTTCATGGTGAACACAATCGAAGGCCTTGGATAGGTCACAAAATATACCCAAAGCATCCTGTGAATTCTCCCATGCATTAAAGATATATTTAATCAGCTCAACACCGGCATCAGTTGTCGAGCGACCCCTTGTGAAACCAAATTGATTTTTATGAAGTAAATTATTTATATTAAATAAATTTAACATTTGATCAAGAATAATTTTTTCAAAAATCTTACTAAGTGTTGGTAGTAGAGAAACAGGTCTAAAATTGGCGGAGTCTAATGTACTACCAGATTTAAATGAAGGTATTACTTACTATGCTTCATTAAATCAGGAAACACATCAGATTCGATACTAGATTAAAAATAATAGCTAAATGAGGCGCCATTGTATCTATTATAGACGCAATAACTTTAACGGAAATCCCCCACAGATCCGCAGTTTTCTTAACATCAATAGTTTTAAAGTATTTTACAATATCTTTTGATGACACTTCATGAAATGTAAAATTCTTTGTACACGCATTTACAATTTGTTTAAGTAATGATTTGGCGACGGCAGGAGAAGAATTCAGTGACTTAGTGGTTAATATTAGAATATCAGTAAAATATTTCTTAAAAACCATTGCTACGTCCGGATCTGATACAGTTAATTTGTTGTTAACACTTAACTGGTAATTTGAATTGCGAGAGTTGACTTTACCAGTTTCGTTATTAATTATACTCCATGTCATTTTAATTTTATTGGAAGTCGTCTTCATTTTGTTGCTCAAATGCAAAGACTTGGCTGTGGAGCACATTCTTTTAAATATTTTTGAATATTTTTTTACATATTCACTAAATTCGACGCTATGATTATATGACCTTTCATGGTAAAGATCATATATCCTATGCCTGCTCTTATGGACTCCTACTGTCGCCCATTCATTGAATGACTTTCAACTGTTCAAGGAGAATGTTTTAATGAATGAATGAAATGAGAATGATTAAATAATGTTCCATACAAAAAAAATGGATCATTTTGGTATGAAAGTGATGGAAGTTTTTTTCACTACTTTACTTCTAAATTTCTCCAAGCGACGTGCATTTACTGGAACAGACACAACTTTTCCATCTACTTGCTTTTTGTGAACATAAGGTAACGAAACTACTTATCCACAGTGATCAGAACTTAATTTTTGAATTATACATTTATGCAACGGCTTCACATTTGTAAAAATGTTATCTATACATGTTGCACTAGATTGAGAAATACGCGTTGGCTCTATAAATAAATTAAAAAGACCATATGATTTAAACAATGATCTAAATTTAATATTGATGGAGGAAGCTTCTATGAGATTGATATTAAAGTCTCCACATGTTACAACAGATTTATTCTGTTTATTAAGCTTAGCAAAAATTTCCTCCATAATGACATGGGAGTACGTAAGCAGTGTATCTTTTCCCAGCATATCAGCTTCTTAGGTGATTTTTGTAACCTTCTGAGACTTATTTCATTTCCACTAATAAATGTTTGCTTACTGCAGTTTCTGCAGTGCAGTGCTATCAGCAGGCTGAGTATTAATACAATTTCTCATGCATAATGTTATTTTTCTTTAGCAGAGAGGTTATTACTTCTTGCAATCAATTTTTTTTATTTACATTAGCCATAGTTGTATAGTAATACTAATAAATTTTTCATAAATATTCTTCTCTGACACTCAACTCGCATGTTCCACGAATATGTTGCGAAAAATACGAAGAGAAAGAAAAATCTAGCATACCAGCATGTCAACGCATAGCACTCACAGGCATGTGTATCACAGGCTTAAAAATCGATAAAAAACTATTCAAATATAGTACCTATGACAACTATAATGAAAAAAATGAGATAAAGTTTGCACCTACTATGACATCGCCGGAATCGAGCCCCATAGCCAGCAAGCTACCGTCGGCTGTGAGGTCACATGACACTATACGATTATTCAACCTGTATTCTTGTATACTTTGCAACTCCACCCTTTCGCCAATTTTAAGTTCGAAAGTCTAAAATAAAATCTTTATTTATTTTCTTTTACTAAATTAAAGTTTTATACGACTGAAGATTGAAGGTTTTAAAAATTAACATGAAAAAGACGAAGATTAAAAGTAACATTCATGTTCAGTAGCAAAAAAAAAATCTTCCAAAGCAGCAAAGAGTTGTTGGGAGCACTAAGCTCGAAGGTGTTAACGACTAAGTCTAAAAATAAAGAGGATAAATTGTCTGACCAGCTAAGTCAAACTTCAACCGAATCTGTATGTACTTTTTGTTTTGTTGGACTTTTGATAGGCTAATATGAATGATAATAATGAATGTTTTAATGGGTGTTGTGCATAGTGACAAAGTAAAGGAATCTCTTTACGTTTTATGCACACATTTTAACCTGTATGTGTAGTACGTTTTTTTTTATATGATGAGGGTGACAAACGAGCACACAGTCCACCTGATGGTAAGTGGTTGCTGAGGCCCATAGACATCTACATCTATCGTCTATTACAAATCAAAATGTAGATGCGTTGTCACCCGTGAGGACTAAGATGGAATGCCTCATTTCCAGTAAAAAGGGCCTCCGGCCACCTGCAGTCACCAAGCGAAACGCAGAGGTAAACCTCTACTTCACGCTGGTTTTCTGTGAGGTCGTGGTACCACCCCGGTTCGAGCCGGCCCATCCGTGTGACAGCAAAAGCTGCCGCGTGGCTCTACCACTGTTACGTAAGTAGCAAAAAAGGGATAAAGTTATGGCTTGGGACGGTGTAACTGGTGACAGGGAGCAGTATCAAAGACGTGAGACATCAGCTGATCCGTCTATCAAACGTAAAGATTACAGCAAATCCTCCCTTCAATGAAAAAAGCCCATATCTAGCTAGGTATTTTAACGGGCTGATGATGGTGAAAAAGATTTGTAATTTTTTATTTGCAGAGAATTATACATTGCTCATAGTTTTCTACCTCATTTTAATTTTAGTAAGCAACAGCTGAAATGTAGGGAATAGACGTTAATGGAAATCAATACCGTAAAACATCATTATTCTTACATTAGTGTATTGAAATCATGTTAGCATTTATTTATTTATTTTATTGGTTTGTGAATGGAACAGCCCTTCTTTAATACCTACATTCCTGAATGGCATTCAAATACATTTTTCATCAATAATCGACTATTTTCTACCGACTTCAAAAAGGAGACGGTACTCAATGCGACTGTAGGTTTTTTTTATGTGTGTTACCTTATAACTTTTTTCTGGGTGAACCGATTTAGATGATTCATTTTTTTATTCGAAAGCTGATGCTTCTCATGTGGTCCCATATAATTTTGATCAAGGTCTGACTGATAGTTTTTGAGTTATTCTTAATAATTTATGTTGAAGTCGGTTGTACAAAACCTTTAATTTTAAATTATTAAGCAAACTGTCGCTGGCCAAATACTGGTAGTTATGCATTATTATTATTATTATATACGTAGACTCACCTGGAACCCCTTATTATAATCGTCGCAAATCACAAGTATATTCTTTCGAAAAGCCGCACAGTTCACGTCCACATCCGTTTGCCTTCCATTTAGTATGCATGCAACTTGCAAGTTACGGTCCCACAGTTTGATTGTGGCGTTATTTTCCACAGTTATTAATCCCACATCTGGGACCCAGAAACAATCGACCAAGCTGCTTGCTTTACAGAGGCGTCCCTTCGTATCGCCGTTAGGAAACAAGCGATCTCTGGAGTTGATGCTTGCGTCGCTACTCGATGTGGACATTTTTTCTGGACTGATCTTCTTTTTAAAGCCTGGATAAATTATTAAGTTTAAGTTAAATAATAATAAATTACAGCCAGTGACACCATGTAGTGGCGGTGTAAAAATGTCCACTACCCTTTATCGTCCCGTGGGTTTCCTAAGAGGCGCCAGAAAGATACGCATCAGCGTCTTTCTAATAACAATTAGAAAATAAAAAAATGCGGTTATTAACTAGCCTGCCAAGTATGGCAAATGTCCCTATTATGATACAGTCTATGGGGGAGGGCCACGTTTAACAGTGGACTTTGGTAGACTGTATTGATTGATCAATTAATGAACTGTTATTATAGTCTTTAATGAGTCCAAGTTAGAAGAAAAAATCTTACCTTGTATATCATTCAGGATCTCCTGCGAGCCAAGATGCGTATTCCCTCGCTGCAACATCTCGGACTTCCAATCGCCGTCGCTCGTAAAACGGTATGCCATTAAGCACCTATTTTTCCCCGCAACTATCAACAAGTTGGGATTCACGAAGTTCATATATTGCACGGGGCTGTACACGTCGATGATGTCTTTAGTTTCTTTGGATCTCAGCGCGTACTTCGTCACGATCCCATTACTAAGCCCGTATATAATGTATTGGTTGCATGGTGAAATGTTCACAGCCGTAATTTGGTCGTCCGTTTTAGGTGATACTTCTGTTAGCAGCTTCCTTCCGCGCATTATCTGAGAATTGAGAGGTCACAGTTAAAGTACATGGAAGCCGATTATACAAGAGATGATCCACGAAGATTTATTATGGCTATAGCTCGACCGTCGAAGGACCACGATCTCGCACAATATAAGTGTAAACTAGCCACATAATGCTGCTGTTTCGTTTGGGATAGTGACGTTATATGTATTTTGATTCTTAAAAGAGGGTAGTTGTACAGTCTATAGGTCACAGCATCCTCTTACTATTAGTTGGATTTTGTGCTTGTCTATCACTCTTACTTATATTATAAAAAATAACACAGAGTAAACATTTTTATAATCTTAAAACGAAAAAGTTAATTCCATGTTATTTTACTCTATAATAAATAGAGACCGATGGGGATAAAGGTTCTCGAGTGGCAGCCTCGTATCGGTAGGCGAAGTGTATATCGGCCCCCACTAGATGGAGTGACCACCTAGTAAGATATGCAGGAAGTCGATGGATGCAGGTGGCTCCGGACCTTACCGGATGATGATGATAAAATAGAGTACGTGTGCGTCGGTTGCAATGAAATTATTAATTGCAAAACCGCGTGCTCGGCGGTGAAAATTATAAATACTTCAAGGAGATAAGATGAGGTCCGTCCCCAGCTGTGATACGTATATAGGTAGGTGGGTGTTACTTTACTTTTACGATTCGTAATTTAAAAAAAACATACACAAGTGTTTTGTATAGAGTTATTAGCTATATTGATATTGCTTACTTAACTTACTTCTTTATTTTATTAAGTAGCAAACAAGACCAAGTTCAAACTAGTGGTAACAAGACCCATTGACATAATATGACCTTTGTCTAGAGACTCATTTTACTTCTCTTTATTAGCAGTGCACAGCTGGACACGGACCCCTCCCATTGCAGCAAAGATTTGCGGTGATCAGTGGCAGCTGTTGGTAATTTAAAAACACTGCTAACTGTCACATTTCGGGTGTTTTACATCCGGCATATAGTAAAATGGTATACAGCAATCTATAGCAGGCCAAGATTTCATTCGAATATTTCCTGTAATAGCTTCTTACGACACCCACAGTACGAAATAGGGTGATATCATTATTTCTGTTAGAGATATATGACACGAAAAAAGTTCACTAAAATATTGCTGTAAAACAATTGCGGGATAATTTTTGGACCTCATACGTAGAGACATGTTGAAATTTGGAGTTTCAAAATTTGAACTCCTTACAACATTTAAGTAGGAAGTTAAAATATTTTTTAAACTATTAGTTACCTGTATATTGTTTTTATCATCCACAACAGCCAGCAAGGGCTGTATCACTCCATCGTTGTTTCCATTACAAATACCTTTCAAGTTTAATGGCTTCAAGTTATGTCTATCCAAGCTCATAGTTTTCTTGGCGAGTTTCTTTTCTATTTCTTTATGCGTGACAAAAGATTTGTGGCGTTTGGGCGTGTTGTCGTAGCTTTGTGACCCATTGTTGGGAGTAGTGCTTGGAGTTTGGGGCGATAACGCACCAACGAAACTCACATCGAATGTTGTCGTTAGTCGGACTTTGCTGTTGAAATGTTTAAGTAAAATGTTTATCGTATAAATATATAAGGTTTAATTTTATGTAAAGCCACAAATCAAAATGAAAATTTACATTTTCTTGAGATAAATGAAGCAAATCGTTCTTGGAATTTCTGGCAATCTGTGCCGCCACTTTGGGTGACTAAAAACCTGTTTGTAAATTCTAAATAGAGTGGCGAGTGACTTTACATGCATGGGCGGAATTTGTTTAATATAATTCAACATTCAATACTGATAATATTAATGTCATTAATTTTTCTAGTTTTACAAAACTAGATTATGTAAAAAAAACCCATTATATCTATCATCGGGTCTGGATGCAATATTTATGGGTTCATAGTGAAAATATTTTCTATCGAGTAAAAAAAAAGCAATATTAATGTAACTAGCTTCAGAGATAGTGTGTTGCATATACGGAGCAAATACAAAGAGGAGACGGCCTAAGCAACTGTGCACTGTGATTCTAACTATAGTATGTGCCATATCGATTGAGAAAAACGGACAATGACCTCAGATATGAGCCGAGTGTCAAAAGGCGTAACTTACAAAATCTCAATTTAGATGTGATAACAATATTTAAATATTGATATTATTCCCACTTCTAGGTCAGCACATATGTTTTGTTTTTTTGTTTCTTAAATAATATTGTCTGTGGTTCCTATAAACATAGTAAAATCTTACGGTACATCGCGAAAAATGTGTTATATTTTATATTTCAATTTATGGTAAGTAACGCAGCAATTCATTTAATAACAGTTTCATATTAAAAAAATATTTGAAGCAATATAATCACCATATTGAGCTTTTGCAAATTCATCCCTTTAAAATAAACAAAACGCGCGTTACGTCAGTTCGTTCTAAAAGAAACGTGACAATGGCAGCCAGAGATGCGTCACCTTTTTTGGGCCGGTCCGCCATTTTGTTTTCATTCGTGTTCGGATAGCGCTTGCGTGTGTACGTCTCGGGTAATTCATAGCATTCATTGCATTGTTTTAGTTGAGTTTTTACTGTTAAATTTGTTATATCGTTAAGTTTTTGTTTTTTGAATCTGTTATATTAGTTTTACTGTGACGGTCGTTACTAAATCGACATGAGTTCAGGAGAATTTGGTGAAGGACCCGGTCCTTCAACATCAAGTGGAAAGAGACGTCGCCGACCCATAATAAACGTAGCAGGTACGTACAAATAGGTACAAATGCGACGACGTAGCCTTTCTATTTCTTAAAGCGCTCTTTTTATGTGACCATGTGGTATTTATTTTCTAAAACAATATGTATTTATGTGATGTAGTACTATGGTAGTATATTTTTGTCATTTATTTACAGGCCCATCTTCTGGAGCACCTTTAACGTCACCAGTAAAAAAGAGAAAACCTACCACTTTGTCGGTCGGGGAACAAGAGATTATCATTAATGTATACAAATATGTCAAAAACACCTGGCCCGAAGACGTGTATCCTTCAAACGTTAATATGGTAGAAAAGGTTTCGGAGATCTCAGGAGTCAGCAAGAGCACTATATATCGCGTATTAAGCGTGTATAGAGATTCCCATAAAATACCAGAAAAGGGAATAATTAATAAAAGAAAAAAGTCTGTAATTGACAAGTTGGACGATTTTGATAAATCGGCTATAAGAGCGAAAGTGCATCAGTTCTTTCTTGCAGGAGAATTACCGACTTTAGACAAAATTTTGCTCAGTATAAATCAAGATGACCAGTTGCCAAACTTGAGCAAAACTTCCCTGCGACGTGTGTTGCGCCATTTAAAATTCAAATATATAAAGAGAAACAGAAAAAGTGGTCTAATAGATCGCCCAGAGATAGTTCTGTGGCGTACCAGATATTTGAGAGAAATACAAATATTAAGAAACGAGGGACGTAACATTTTTTACCTTGACGAAACATGGATTAACGCAGGTCATACTATGGGAAAGGTATGGGAAGACACCACAATTGAATCTTCTCGTCAATCACGGTTAGAAGGCTACTCTACTGGCGCGAAAGCCCCTTCGGGTAAAGGAAAGCGATTAATAGTTGTACACGTTGGCAATGAAAATGGCTTTTTGGAGGGATGTGATTGGGTATTTGAATCATCATCTACTGGTGACTACCATGAGAGTATGGACGCTCTCCATTTCGAGGACTGGTTTAGAAAAGTAATAGAAAAACTGCAAAGCGGCGATGTCATAGTTATGGATAACGCTAGTTACCACTCCAGACGTTTAGAAAAAACCCCAACAATGTCTTGGCGGAAACAAAATATGCAGGAATGGCTAGAATCTAAACAGATCGCATACGTGCCCTCGGACACAAAGACCCACTTAATGGAAAAAATAAAGGCAGTTAAAGATAACTATCGAAGTTACGTCACCGACGAGATGGCAAAAGAAAAAAGCATCACAGTTGTAAGGTTACCTCCTTATCACTGTGAGCTTAACCCCATTGAACTTGTGTGGGCAGATGTGAAAGGGTACGTTGCACGAAAAAATACAACTTTCAAGTTAAAAGATGTTAAAAATTTACTTAAAGATGGTTTAACTCAAATCACGCCAGATAAATGGAAAAACTGTGTTCAGCATGTCCTTAAGGTTGAACAAAAAATGCGTGGCATGGATGATAGAATTGACCAAACTGCAGATCGCTTTATAATTAATGTTACAGATAGTTCATCAAGTGAAGATACGAGTGATGATTGCACCGAATAAAAATAAAGTTCTTATATAATATTAAAAATAAAGTTTTATCTTTTGCATAAGTACGTACTTATTCGGTGTCGTTATCACTCGAATCTTTATATGTGTTATAAATTAATGTTTTTTGTTGTTAAATGAATAAAGTACTTTATAACAATAGATGATTTTTCTTCTACAGCGATCTTTCACATAACTTTTTAATAATAGTTAATAAATATATATTATATCAATCATTATAAAAAAATCATTATAAATAAAGAAAGTACTACATATAAAATGTGCCTATATATTGAAGGTTTGTAACCCCTGGTTAAACGACCGAAAGGTCATTGTCCGTTTTTCTCAATCGATTTGGCACATACTATAGGTCCTAACATTATCACAGTGGGCGTGGCTTTATTTAGTATACTGTCAGCGTTCGTCCTGTGGTGTATTTTCGTAGTATTAAGAAGAAAAGGATGAAGTGTTGTGTTTTATCGTGTAAAAACTACTCAGATAGAAGCTCTGATACTATAGATTGTATCACATTTCATTTGTAAGTAATTTTATACCTAATTTATTAAAATAGTTCTAGAAAAATATCTGTGTCGGCTTTCAAATGTAATTAAATATATACGACACTAGATGGTGACACTTTGTTTTGTGTAATGGTTTTTTTTATAGAATAAGGGTGCCAAACGAGTACACAGTCCACCTGATGGTAAGTGGTTGCTGAGGCCCATAGACATCTACATCTATCTTCGTTTGCGAATTAAAATGCAGATGCTTTGTCAACCGTGAGGACTAAGATAGAATGCCTCTTTTCCAGTAAAAATGGTCTCCGGTTCTCTACACTCACCATACAAAACACTGCAGCGTTAAGCTGTAATTTCATGCTGGTATTCTGTGAGAACGTGGTCATGGTCGAGCCGACCCATTCGTGCTACAACTATGCTACTAATATAGCTGCAACATGGCTCTACCACGTAAAACAATGATGATCATCTATCTACATTGCAACACCGATATGGAACGATGCGAGTAGTTTTACTATTTATCGGTAGATGGAAAATAGAAAGTGGGCGGGGCTTAACATTCCCTCACCCCGCAAATTGTCACGCGTTGTTACATAGTGTAGTAAATCTAATTACAATACCTCCTCTTTTATTTGCTCCGTGGCTGCATACATTTAAAAGAAAATAAAGTTAAATTGTTATCTTCTTATTCGAAATCGCCTAGAAATTATTGCTTGGAATTATAATACTCACCTGTTTTTATGAGTGTTTTGCGAGACGTAAGAAGCGTCCAAGAACCATACTTTAGCTGAGTTCTCTATTGTTCCAGTCCCAGTAAGCAGGACATCAGAGCCAGGCATGAAATCATCCCACATCATGACCTCACTGACAGCCATCGACATTACATTCCTAAAAGTGTCACTTGATATAATATACTCGTATTTAGAAATATATTATGTGTCTGTATGGAGGGGAGGGGGGGATTAACCCATAGGCATCTCATAGTTGTCATATATTATGTTAACCAGAAAAAATAAATATACTATATCAATAAAACTGTGACATCGTCCCGTGGGAGTCGTAAGAGGTGACAGACGGAATAAAACAGGAGATGGATGGCAGCATCTTCCTGATGACAACTCAAATTAATAAAAAAATGCGGTTGCCCACCCGCCTGCTACAAAGCGTGGCAACTATGGCAAATACCCTTTGAGGCAATCTATGGGAGAGGCCTAAGTTCGTATGGCGAGTGTAGAGAACTAGTGCCTCTTTTTATGTAAGGCATTCCATCTTGGTCATCATGGGTCACAACGCATTCTGCATTTTGATTCTTTGTCGAGGATAGATGAAGATGCCTATGAACCACAGCATCCATTTACCATCAGGTGGATTGTGTTTCCGTATGTCATCATTATTCTATAAAAAATATAGAGAAGGATACTAACCCTCTCCTCGAACAACTTATTATATAAAAAAAAGAAGGATACAAACCCTCTCCTGTTATCAAGATCGAACACCCTCGAATTTGTCTTGAGATCAACACAAATAACTCTACTATCGTCAGTGGAAACGAACAGGAGTGAGCCAGACTTGTTTACTGCCATCGATATAAAACACACATTCTCCTTGATGTCGTTACTGGACATCACCTTTCTGCATATATACACGTTGCACACATTCTGATACGAGCCTGTCGTCAATTTGTACTCATGCTCTTTAATTTCACCTTCAGATAGCGTTATTATTCTGTTGCAACCTAAAATAAGTAATTTTGAAATTATAGTAAGCAACTGTACTTAGCAATCTTATTTTTCTCAAGTCTGTGGGTAATAGAGTATACAAATACTTATACGAAAATTAGATGTATGTAAATTTTTTTATAATTGGTTTTACGGCTCTGGGTTTTAGCCCTTCTGAGCCTGAAGTTACAATGTATGATTATCGGTCATTGTACACTGCTTCACAATATGTTGATGCATCACATTGTGCAGCCCTTGGGAAATTTTGACGGTAACTTGAACCAGCAGACAGCTGACAGTTGGTGATGGTATCTCAAGGCGCCTAAGCAGACAGACACCTTATCTTTAGAATCACATCACTATCAGAGCACTTGTTTGACCGTTTCTACTAATAGTTCACATGCGCAGACACTTAATACACAAAATCGCACCACTTTTACATATCAAAATCCACTTCAAACCATTATTTAAACAATAATACAAGAGCAGCAATCCTCCACCGTTCAAGTTCCAGCCAAAACTCAGACGTATGCAATAGTCTCATTCGTCCGATAAATATTTACTTATGACAAATAAATTTTTAATTGGAGAATTTATATAACATTATATGAAGAATATTCATCCATACATAAATTACTACTATAAAAGTCCATTACTGAACATAGGCTTCCCCCATAGGTTGCCTTATAAGGGGCATATTTGCCACGCTTGGTAGGCGGGTTAGCAACCGCAGTTTTTTAAATTTTAATTGCAATTAAGAAGACGCTGCCGGTTATCTCCTGGTTTGTTTCCCTCTGCCGCCTTTTAAGAGACCCCGGGAAGATATAGGGCTGTAGATATTCTTACAACGTTAGTACACAGTGTACATATGAATAACTTAAATTGACATTTTAAATAGTTTATTTTATGAAAATAACATTAATTCAAAAGTTGGTGGAGGTGCAGATATAATATAATTGCTTTACTTTCACTTTGAGAATTTCAGGTATTCCAAGTTCTTTGTCTTGTTGAGACAACTTTACTACTCTTAAAAACCGAGACAATTTATAGAGGAACTACTATATTTAGGGTACCATAAAATAGAGAATTCTTAATATTAGTCATAAAAAAACTAAAATGTAATATTTACAAAATCGAATGAATAGGAAATATTTATGTCTGATAATTTTGATATATTGAAATGTCATGTTATGAGATAAACATATCCAGGTATCCAAATTTTATATAAGTTCAGATACTTATATAAATAATGATACTGTTATTGTCGTTTTTGAAAATACAAGTAAATAAGGCTTCTACTTCTATTTAAAATTATATATATGTCATTTTATGGGCAAAAACTACACTTACGCGTGCTCCTGTGCGTGCGATTCAATTTACAACGTTTTTGCCGACCGAGCTGCCCTTATGAATGTGTGCGGGCGTAGTAAAATAGTAGGCGTTAGATATTTATGAGTAACAATCAATTAAAATAATGCAATACGAATTCTGAATTTAAAAGATAAAGTGGATAGACTGTTTGATATTTTTTTAAATTAATTTTTCTTCACCATTCGCCTATTTTACTTATTTTGAACCTTCTCTGCAAATTTGGGCGTATATTGCAAAATAACCCTGTATATATCACAATGAACTGAAAGACAGAAGTCCAGTTGAAAAATGGGGTAGGAAGATTCTCTTTTGTTAATTAATTTTAAGGACAAGAACAAGAAAAAATTGTACCAACTATTCAATTGACCCAGTTAAGAATGTTCATTAAATCCGTGAATATTTTCATCATTGCATAGGCTATAGTATGTTTCCAGGGTAGGCGGAAAAACGTACATTGACCTAAAGTATTATGTTAGCACCGAAATAAAACGACAGGTATTGCTTCCATAGATTTCATTATCGATTTCGTATCGTTATGCGCTAAGCGTGTTTCATGGTACGAGGTGGGGTGAAGGAAGCGTTCATTCAGAGATAACAAAGCTAAACCGAAACAATACCACTTTTAAAATGGCAGACGTCAAAACACTATATGAAGAATGGCTATACAATATTGAGCATATAAAGTGGAAAAACTGCATTTATAACGTCATAAAAAAAGAAAACAAATTAGATGAACTGTATAATGCCATTGATAAAACTGTAGACAATTTTATAATCAATGTGGCGAACTTTTCCACGTCTTTATCATCAGAAAATGATTCTGAAATAGTTCAAAAGCATAGTCTGTCAAGTGTCGCTGACAATCTATTATGAGAAATTTTATACATGCTTCAAGGTTGACTGCTAAAGAATGCATTAAAAGTTCGCCATTTTACCCAACTGCCAAGAAGTGTTTTGTACAACCACCTACCTACCTACTTATTACACTACTTACCTACTGTTAATGTAATAATTAAATTTGTATTAACTCCTATGGTTTATAAATAATAAATTTAAATTAATGTTAATTTGCTCTTTAATTCATATAAGTAGAGGATAATCTTCTTTCTTCATAATAAAATAATAGACACAGGACCTGCGAAGAACTTCGCACTCGGCACTCTTATCTTTCATTCTGATGATGTATGTAATGATATAAGGATAAATAAAACCTAAGAAAAAGGTTGGCTACCGTGACGATATCGTCAAAGGTCAATGTACGTTATTCCGCCTGCTCTAGAAACATACTATACAATGCTATTTTATCTTTTATCTAAAACTTTAATACTAAACTCGAGTTTACAACAAAACGTGTGTTGACAGATAAGGGCCAATTTCACCTTAGTTAATATTACTACTCACTCACTTGGCACAAGCTGATTTTTCACTCACTATCAAATATTTTAATTTGTATTATTAGTTGTACCAAGTGTATTACACAGATATATTCACAAAGAACAGAAAAGATTTTATACTACATGAAATAGATACCTCGACTTACCAGGAATAGTCAAAATATTCTTCACCGCATCTGATTCTTCAAATGACATAACCTTCTCTTTAGTGGTCAAATCAACGATTTCCAAGCAGTGCGTTCCGTTTGTTGCAATTATCACCTGCTTATCATTATTGCACGGTACACAGCACACTATATCACGGTCCCGTCCGAAGTTGTCTATAACTTTGAGCACTTTCCCGCTAGGATCGTATAAAATGATCATTTTGGATGTGTGCGTTATAAGAGTTTCCTCGTTGTTGGCCCAGCGGCAGTTGAGGAATGGGCCTATTTTAGGTGGTATTGATACGACGTTCGCGTAGTTATTATTGAACGCTTCTTCTGACTCTGTAAAGCGTTTACGTACTTCAAAATAGTAAAGATAACAGAGAGGGAAAGAACTATATGTGAGAAACACTGACATGTATTGGATGAGATATGCAGACATTTTTAGTGTAAACTTTATTTAATAGATCATATCAGTCGCTACGTACAAGAGTAAAAAATATTTTTTGAATTAGCAAATATACATTTGCGTTAAAAATTATATTTAAAAAAAACAAGTACATCTTATACCTATTATAAGCCAGTGCTTGTCTACTATCCCACTAGATATAGATGGTAAGTATAGACAGATAGATAACCCTTTATTGTAGACCAAAACAATATATCATTAACGTAAGAAGGAAGAAAAATTTAACCTTATACTCTAGATAATAAACTGCATTGGAATTATCGCATAGCTATAGTCCGTTCGCGTTAAGAAAATAGTGAGTCATCGTTGTCCGCCGGCCTGGCCACGCCCCGCAGCCAATTAAAATGCAAGAAATTAGAAAGTCGAGTTCACAGTGACCAGTTGAAGTCAGGCCTTCGAACAAAAGGGTTGTGTATTTTGCGTGTTACTCGTTCAACATTAAATTTTGAAAAGTAATGGCATTACAATTCTTCGCCTACCGCCTTACCATTGCAAATTTAATCCAATTGAATTGGTTTGAGCCCAAATAAAAAATTATGTTGGTGCCAATAACGTTCAAAATGAGTGGCATAAAAAAATTATTAGATGCCGCAACAGCATTAATAGACGCCAATCGTTGGAAAAAGTGCTGCGACCACGTGATACGCGAAGAAAATACCATGTGGAATTTGGATGACATCATGGAACTTGCAGAACAAAATTCTTTCGTAATTAATGTAACTGGAGAATCTAGCGATACTGATTAGTGATTTGAGTAATTTTAAGAAAATTTGTTTCCATTAAACTTAATTAAATGTTGGAAAAAAAAAAGAATTTTTACTCCACTGTGAATACACCTTTACCCTGTAGTTGCACTGATGACTCACTATTTTCTTAACGCGAACGGACTATAGTGTTATTGTATAGTTAGTGTTCAGCGGCTTTCACTATAAGAAAAATTAGGCAGTTAACTGACATTGATAGTGCAAGAATAGTCTACTTCAGTTATTTTCATAGTCTACTGTCATATGGAATACTTTTGTGGGACAAATCATCAGACTGTATTTGTCATTGTATATACGAGCAATTTACAATTTAAACCCACGAGTCTTTGAGAGAATTATATAAATAAATTAACATATACAGTCAGTATCTTCGCAATATATCTATTCGAACATTATTTATGTATATAAAAAATATTTCATTATTTTGAATAAAAAATGACATTCATAAAATCAACATTAGAAATAAGCATAAATTACTGGTTCCTTGTCGAAGACTAATGAGAATAAGTAACTTCTTTGCAGGACAATGTGTACGCTTCTTCAATAAGATACCCAAAGATAAAATAAACTTACCTTTAAATATTTTTAAAAAATACGTAAAATAGAAGAGTCGCTAATAAACAAAGCACATTACACAGTCAATGACTATCTTGTGGATAAAGATGCTTGTTTTTAATGTCTTTCAGTTTAACACACATACAATCTATTTTCAAAGTTATACTTAACATAAATTCGTCAAAGACGTATTTCGTCGTATTTTCTCTGTATGAGTATTAGTGTGAACACTAAGTAAAAATTAATATTATTATTATTATATGTTGACGTTCATAAGTGTTCATAAGTCTACATGAAAAAAAGTATATCATCAGATACTTTACCTTCTTCTATGATATCGTCGGTATCTTCCTGGTTGATGTCATCAATATACCATATTGTTATGTACCCAGTTGAATCAAGTGCCGCTACTATAGGAGGATTCATGGGACACGCACCAATCCATTCAATTGCAGACCCTTTACCAGGCAACTCTTTTTCTAATCTATTGGTTGAAATGTGGAAGAACTGGAAAATATTATGAGGATATGTCATCATTTGTTTATACGCTTATTGTTGTAATTTATTTCTCAAATAAAGACTAATAAATTAATTTTAGTGTCTATGGTAGAGTGAGGTGACAAGGTGGATATTTTAGATTTTCTCCGAATCTCCTTGTCATATATATATCATTTTAATTGCCATAATATGGTATTGTCTTTTCGACAAGTTACATTACTTTCTTACAATGGTATGTGTCTAAATTGCATAATGTTTTGTACAAAAACAAGAGATTATAGTTCGGTCTTTTCCCTGTTTTTTTTAAGCAGGATAAAGTACCAAAAAAAAGGACCTGTTTCGTATGGTGCGTGCAGAAAACCTGATAGCTTTTTTACTGGGAAAATACAATCTTAATTCTCAGGGTTGAACGAATCTCCATTTTGATTCTTAATTTAGGATAGTTGTAGATGTCTATGAGCTATAGCAGCTACTTACCATCAGGTGGTTTGTGTGCTCGTTTGTCACCCAAACTCTATAAAAAAATGATGCTTAGTGTTAGTTATGTAAAAAATATGAAATACCTTGATAACACCCGAATCTGTTCCAATAAGGACATGATCGCCGAGAAAGCAGACTGCTGTAATGATTTCCTTTACGTCTATGGTGGAATGTTTTATTTCTTCCACATTTTGCTCATGTCTGAAATAAACAGTTATTTCATATATGCAAGTTCCTTAGGGTTAAGACTGATTCAGAAGAATAAAAATTCTGCAAAGGGGGCGTTCAAGTATTACGCAACATAATTTGGGGGAAGGCGGGTCTTGCAAAACGTTACGATACGTTACAAGGGGTGGGAGGAGGGTTCGACAACTTGTTACATAACATTGTTTTTTTATTTATATAAATATATATTTTAAATATTATATATAAATATATATTTTAATTATTTTGTATATTTTAATATGTAAATATAGCCAAGCTGCAGCTATATTTATAGTATAGTTGTAGCACGACTGGGTCGGCTCGACCGGGGAAGGACTACGCTCTCACAGAATACCAGCGTAAAATAGCAGCTTAACGCTGCTGTGTTTCGTATAGTGAGTGTAGAGAACCGGAGACCCTTTTACTGGAACAACGCATCTGCATTTTTATTCGCAAACGAGGATAGATGTAGATGTCTGTAGGTCACAGCAACCACTTACCATCAGGTGGACTGTGTGCTCGTTTGTCGCCCTATTTCTATATAAAAAAAAACAACTATGGACCTAAAATCTCACGTTGGCAACCCTTTTCGTGTATGTTTTACGGAGGAATCCCTCGATTGTATTGTAAGTAATTTTTATTTTGTTTTCATTGTCAGTTTTCGTTAGTGTTTACGCAGAATTACATTGTTGTAGTCAGTGTTCTTAAAGTGAGTTCATACTGTAATGTCCTCAAAAGGGAGATTTGCATCATCTGCATATTGCCCCCAAAGTGGTTAATATTTGAAAAATGCGTATTTTGTTCTTTTACATCATCATAAGGACAGCATTTTCATTATTATGAACTCCGTCATTGTTAAGTTTTTTTTTGGTAAAGCCACGTTGCAGCTATATTATGACTGCATCACGAAAGGGTCGCATCGACCAGGGAAGAACCATGCTTGCACAGAACACCACTTGTAATAAAACAGTATAATTATGCTTTGTACCGGTTTGGTGAGTATAGAAGACGCCTTTTTTACTAGTAATAAGGCATTTCATGTTAGTCTTCAGGGGTAACAAAATATCTACACTTTGATCCTTAACTAGGAATATAATGGTATGAATGGGCAGCATGCAACATCAGGTGGGTCGTGTGCTTGTTTGTCACCATACTTTTATAAAAAAATTCACACAAAAAAATTGCGTTTGAAATTATTTTATTTATTTTAATACACTGAAGTGGCTTTTACATTTTACTAAGTTATTTTATACCCTTTTGAGTAGACAGGAATATCACAATATCAATGTCGTTTAAAGCGTTATTTTAAAAAATCCATTCCCTATTTAGCCACCATTAGGGGTGGAATAATTTATTCAAATTTGTATAGGACTACCGCAGAAGAAGTATTAACTATTAAATAAAAAAGAGTCATAAACATAAAATGACGAAGATATTATGTAACATACAAACATTTTAACAGTGGTAGAGCCACGCGGCAGCTTTTTCTGTCGCACGGATGGGCCGGCTCGAACCGGGGTGGTACCACGACCTCACAGAAAACCAGCGTGAAGTAGAGGTTTACCTCTGCGTTTCGCTTGGTGAGTGCAGGTGGCCGGAGGCCCTTTTTACTGGAAATGAGGCATTCCATCTTAGTCCTCACGGGTGACAACGCATCTACATTTTGATTTGTAATAGAGGATAGATGTAGATGTCTATGGGCCGCAGCAACCACTTACCATCAGGTGGACTGTGTGCTCGTTTGTCACCCTTATACTATAAAAAAAAGAAAAAAAAAAATAGAAAAAAAAGAATATACAGTCAAAATTTAAACTACTATATTTTCTAGGTTAGCTAAAAACATTAGATGAGAGAGATATATATATCTTATAGAAACAGTTACGTTTATTATCAGATCGATTTGTGGTCAAATGTTGGCCTATTTAGGGTTAACTAAACGATACTTACAAGAACTCAAAATAAAGCTCGTTGTTGGAGCATCTCTCCTGCGCAATGGCCGAGGCTTTGGTATAAAGGATGCCTTTGGATTCATGCTGCAGTATGCTCTGCACAATGTCGGTATATGGATACCGGTAGAGGTCTGTGCCGTGCGTACTGAGATAAGCTTTGATACTGTACAAAAGCTCTTTGTCTAGTGTCTGGAAATGTAGGTTAAATGATAAAATTAATATTCTCGGCATACCTGGGGTGTGGCCCTATGGTTAAAATTGATCAAGAGATCATTAAAATCAATAATCAAATACTGAAAATAGCAGTTGGCAGGGTATGAGCTCATTCTGTAATCTCGTTCATTTATTTTATATTTTTTTTGTAATAATACAAAAAAAATGTAAAATAAATGTTCCGCAGCCTTATGCTTCCTCTACACTACCCGCGAAGTAACTTCGACGAAGTGCTCGTCGAAGTCGATCGCAATCCGAAGAACGTGACCACACACTTGTGCTACTTCGCGAAGAGCTCAGTCGTCTTGAGTCTCCCGCACCGTTAACATGAATGACGTTCAAGAGGCAGCTGCTATAGGTATCTAATTGTGTGAACAGTACGACGTCAATGCGTTAACTAAATAAATAATTATGTAGAAAGTTACATATTTAATATTTATTTATAAAATAAAAATCATAACTGGCGTACGCCGAGTAGTGTAGTGAGACGCTTCGTGCAACTTCGGGGTACTTCGCGAAGTCCTTTGACTCTGGCGCAAAAAACCGACAGCGATCGGTGTGCCTAGTGCGAGATTTTGTTTTTACGCATTCGATATCGAGAACGTTACCTACGATTTGTATAGAATAAAATCAGCGCCAACTAGTGGCAATAATCGGAATCACAATTCATTATTAGCTATTTGTTTATGTTTCGTAATTTGATCAAGGTTTCGACAGTTTGTGTTAGTATTATGAGATTGAGAATTAGCCATTTTATTTTAATGTTAATTATTGAAAGTATTAAATTGAAAGCAAAAAACATGAAGATGTTTTCATTCTAATATTTTTTTTTTATAGGATAAGGGTGACAAACGAGCACACAGTCCACCTGATGGTAAGTGGTTGCTGCGGCCCATAGACATCTACATCTATATGCGTTGTCACCCGTGAGGACTAAGATGGAATGCCTCATTTCCAGTAAAAAGGGCCTCCGGCCACCTGCACTCACCAAGCGAAACGCAGAGGTAAACCTCTACTTCACGCTGGTATTCTGTGAGGTCGTGGTACCACCCCGGTTCGAGCCGGCCCATCCGTGCGACAGCAAAAGCCGCGTGGCTCTACCACTGTTAAAATTTAATATGATTTTATGGTGACATTTATGGAGCAGTAAATGGAATCTAGTTACTTAGTGTTAAGTGAACTTATGATACTTACTTACTACTGATTTAATTATTAAATAGTGATGGTAGGAACTTGGATTTATCAAACGCTATAAATAGCGTTTGATAAATCGCGTGTGTAAATGTGTAAACACAAAAAGAACACTTTCTTGAAAAAGGCGATATTTATCCTTAAATTACCTGTCATTGGAGTGTAACAACGGACTAAAATATGCACAAGCTCTTGCTTCAACACTGGCTTTATAATAGCAGTCATTTATTATTATTAGTTATTAATGCCTTTGTGGCTGTAAACATCGTTCTAACAAAAAAAAAAACGTCCTGCCTAAAATTAACGTTTTCACTGTCGAATGAGAGTCAATGCTCGATGGTGATTCTGATTATTGCCACTAGTTGGCGCTGATTTTATTCCATACAAATTGTAGTTAACTTTCTTGTCGATTCGACTGCGTAAAAAGAACATCTCGCACTAAGCACACTGAAGTCACCCGAGGCGAAGCGAGGTTGGACGAAGTGAATCGAAGTACCTCTTCACACTATTCGAATCGTCCAACTTAGATCTACTTTGCGAGTAGTGTAGAGGAGGCATAACAGAGAGAAGTCAAGCAATGAATATAGTTGAAAATAGTAAATAATTCATTGCAATGAAAAATATACCGGCAATTGTTGATAGCACTACGCTGCAAGTTGTCAACGAGTACCTAGCACAAATAGTCCATTAGGTGACCCCAACTTTGACCAAGAGTTCAGTCGACGGATTCAACTCGGTTAAGTTGCGTTCGGGATATTCCGATATATCTTCTCGACGGGTATATCTCAAAACTTGAAAACAAGATTATACAACCACTGTGCGTTGCCAGTGATGACATATAAATCTGAGAGGTGGTCCTTCACTGCTGGCCGTATGAGGAAGCTCAAGGTCGCTCAGCGAGCTATGGAGAGGCTCCCGGTTTCTCTGTGTGATAAACTTAGAAATGAGGATATCTGCAGTAGAACCAGAATTACCGACATAGCCATTAGTAAGCTGAAGTGGCAATGATGACCGCTCATCCTACCATTTTAGCATCATTCAAGACTGTTACTTAATGTAATAAAAATAAACACATTTATTAACAACTATAATTTCACTTACGTCTTCTGCAATATAGGTTTCATATTTTTGCAGATCCATAATAACATCAGCTGGTCCAGTTAATCTCACTTTATTGCCCAAAAATTTCAAATCTAAAAACAATTTGTTGAATAAGCTCCATTTATTGTTCAAATTCTTCGTATTCAGTATATGGTAACCAATGTAGAAGGCAATGTAACCATCGTCTACTATATCTAAAGGAACACTATTGGCATTTTCATAATGGTAGCTTTTGAGGAAATCACCATGTAGTTTTTTCAGTTCTTCCTCATTCCAGCAAGTTCTCAAATAATCCATAATAAAAACGTGTATTTCATAAATATAATTCCTTTGCTCTCGATCATAGAATTCTATTATAAGTGATTTGCTACGTAATTGTTTTATTATTGACTCGACTTCTGGCAACTCTTTGTTCCATAATTTACTTAATACTTTGGCGGACACTTTGACGTTGTCTGGCAACACTGTAAGCATTTTGAACAGTGCTAGTATGTCCGGTTGTAAAAGATTTATGCACACTTCGACAGTTTTCTTTGGATTATCGTGGTGTCTCGATAAGCTGTAAATTATTAATAACTATATATATATATATATATATATATATATATATATATATATATAATGTATTCAACATTATTTTTTTGGATAAATATATTTCGTCATTAATCACATCTGCGTTGATGTAAATATTACAATTATTTGTAAAGGAGATGTTTCATTTTCGGCTATGAAGTTACTCAAAAAAGATAAAAAATACCCCAAACCAGGAGAAACATTATTGCGTGAATATAATAAGAAATATTATTGCGTGTAAGATTAATTACTTGTGCTGAAAAAATATTTCAATAATTGCCATATTCCGCCATCTTGATTCAGCATAATAACTTGCTTGCGTTCAGAAATCATGTTATCAGATGTATATGTAATAATGTTAAGAAATAATAATCACGACTACATTAAAAATATAATATTACACAGTATATAACTGAGATATTAGCAGCTACCTTATAAATTATTTAAACTAGTTACGAGCAACTAACAAAAAATATATTTATAGTTATTCATACTGCTTTTGTAGAGGACACTTCGGAATGAAACATTTGTAATAACATTTTGTTTTTACGTTGATTTAATAGCATATTATCTTTTTTTTTAATCTATTAAATTTTAAATCAATGATTGGATCACATTGGATGATATTCCATGAATCGAATTGCATGCTCTTACCTTAAAGCAATTTCGTAAAAAGGAATTTAATAATTTCGCGCGATTCATATACTCTATAATATAAACAAATTGTTATTTGAATTTATTTATTGGTTAATTTACCAGGTTTCCCAAGCGGTACATGTTGTAGCCAAAGTCCCATACTAAAATTAAACATTTCCTTTTGAGTTTAGAATTTACAAATTTGGGTGAGGATGTCGGGCAGTGAACTAGTAATGGCTTGTAATGATGATGATGGTGATATAACACTTACAAAAAGAAATCCCTCTTTTCTAATTTATTCAAATAATAGTTCCAATACTTTTGATCATGTTTGAATCGTTCTTTGTTTTCTGTTAATTGAGCGCCTATCAGAGCTATATGGAATGGACTTCCTTTGCATATTTCGTGAAGTTTCTTTGCTTGCCTCGGTAACTCAGACACAGGTTGGTCTAGACATGAGGCGAAAAACTCCAGTGTTTCTTTTTCGGTGAAATTGTTTTCTACCTGTAATTTAGATTAATAAATGTATTTGATAGAACAATGGTCTATATATAATTCATTACATATAATCATATATCAGCATTATTCTTCAATAAGTTGACTGGTAAAGCATACCATAAGGCATTAAGTTTTCGATTTTTTCGTGTATTATGTCAATGACCTTAAAAAAGGTTCAGTATAAGTAGACCTCCCAGTACTAGTGACTGCCTACTAATGCAAGATCAGCATATACTGGTATTCTCTTAAACACTTGGTCGATAAAAGAAAGAGATTGAAAATAGCGCCACTTCTCATTGCTACTCTTTCATTAATAATGCAGTCGCGTGTCTCTTGTTTGTAAATAGCAAAAAACTTAAAAAAAAATGGTAAGTAGGTAAATTATGAGTTTCAAAGACGTTCATGTTGTTATAATCTTAATTTTTCTCGATGTTGCATATTAAACTTCCTTACATTGAACAATAATATTCTTAGTATCAGCAAATTACTAACACATTGCATAACATAAGGTGTATGCTAACTAATATCAAAGGATTCAATTTGTTTTCTTACAACACCTAACCCTACAGTAGGAGGGGCTTTAACAAAGGCGCGTAACGGGCTAAGTGATACAGACTCTCGCACGCCGACGTAAGGTGCATTTTGATTTAATACGCACGCCGCAACAATCGGTAGGCTATTTTAACGAAGGTCGCTTTCGAGGCGTGCAAAGTATTATGAACATTAGCAAACGTTGTAACTAGGTTTAAACTCGCAAGTTTGTTATCAGAGAGTGATTGTTCTGTACTTGTACTATTATCTATTTTGTGCCAATGTGTAAACGTAATGTCTATGTAATAGCAAGTGAACGTGTAGTGGCGGTGTAAGAATATACACTATTCTTTTTATTTATTCTTTTTTTTTAAACGTTACCCTCACACTAGGATTTTTTCCTGTATCGTGACGGCAGTTTACAAACATAAAATGCACAAGGACAAACATCCAGACCCGGAACAATTATTTGTAAGCTATACAAATACTTGTTCCGTGCGGGATTCGAACCCGCGACCCCCAGCGCAGCAACTCATTGTTAAGCCAATGCGTCACGGAGCCGTCAACTATCCCATATCGTCCCCATCTCCGTAGCGGAGAGTGACAATTGGATATAGTGGTCTGAGCCATCTAAGTACCTAATGACTAGGTCGGTACTGAATTCAAATCACAGCTACACTCGTTCAAAATAAAAATTGTTGATATTCGTGTACGATTGCGTTTTTTTACTATCCCTTGGAATGTGTACCGTCTATAATGGACTATTTATTGTTAAATTATACAGGTTCATGGATATAACACGTAAATATAATTTATAAATTTTTAAGAGAATTCAATACCCGATATCATTCCGTGGGTGTAATTAGAAGCAGCAGAGAAAAATGAAACAGATGATGTTTATCAGCATATTTTTGATAAAATTCAAATTAATAAAAAAACTGTAATTGTCAACCAGTCTGGCGAGCGTTGCAACTATGGCAAATATTCCCTCTATGAGGCAATCTCTTTGTTTAGTTCTTTTAAAAAACGTTACCTCCACACTAGAATTTTCTCCTGCATCGCGGGGGCAATTTACATACATAAATTTCACAAGGAGAAACATCCAGACCCGGAATAATTATCTGTAGGCCATACAAATATTTGTTCCGTGCGGGATTCGCACCCAACTCATTGCTAAGCGATTGCGCCACAGAACCGTTTGGGGAATCTCTGGGGGAGGCCTATGTTCAGCAGTGGACTTTTTATAGACTGTAATAAAAACGGTATAGGCAAACTTTTAGCGCTTTACTTTTTAAATAAAAGAACTAACAGTTTGCCTTGAAAAAGGTCACTTTTACTTCTTATGGGCAGAATGCGAATCTATGTGTCAGTGACCAAGATACTTGCACTATACTATACTATATACTGTATCTTAGATTTCGGATGGCGCTACTTTAGAGTACTAGCAGGACCACATCGTCGGCGTAGCTTCAATCATTGGTCAATTTGCAATTAGTTGAACAACCGACTAAGGCCCCGCTATCGATATTCGTCAACATAGAGATAAAAAAGTCGAGGATTTCATTTACCTGATTGCTATAGCAATAAACCAAAAGATAAAGGAAATACGCGTATACGGGTGTTTTATTCTAGGAGGTATTATTTAACAGACTGTTTTAGGCACAAAATAGCAAATTCTGTAGAAATTCTAACATTACATCCAAACTGTCAATCATTTAACTATAGATGTTTGTAAAGGTATACTATCTATAGGAATTACTATTACTGTACGTACCAAAGAAAGTGAATACATACCTTAATAATCTGTGCTTGGAAATTCAAAACAACATCAGTGTCAGGCGTTGTGATCAGTATCTTGCAACCAATATCGAAGGCCTCTAAACATTTTTTCTCATTCACCTCATCCAATACTAGCAAGCACTCTTTCAATGTCTGTTCTAGGAATTGAGATTTGAGTCGGTCCCTCATGTCCTGCCACGACCAGTCGTAGAATGAATGGCTGTCGGCATTCGAGCCAATGCTTGACATCGAAATAGAAGAGTTCATGTAAGAGTTTTGTGAATAGATTGAAGATGCTTTCCGGTATAATCTGTAAGGAATTTATATATTATTTAAATTATTTTTGTAGTCTGTTTTTTTTTACATTTTTTCGGTATTAGAATACCAGAGCTAAAGCATGAAAGTCATTTTACAGATTTTAAGGACTAGAAAAAGTATAACAATGGTTTGTAGTTATAGAATATTCACCCCTATCGTTGGGAGCTGTAGATTGATTGAATAGATTTTGATTTTCCTTGCTAACTTTGACAAACAAATAAAGGGGATGAATCCAAAGTTGAAAACTTATTGTTTTTTTTTGTTTTTATAGGATAGGATGACCAACGAGCACACAGTCCACCTGATGGTAAGTGGTTGCTGTGACCCATAGACATCTTGTATATCTTGTACATCATATATATATTCATATATCCACTATGACTTTAAATAAAACTTGCGTTTCCCAAAAATTTCTGGAAAAACAGCGATTTATGGTAGTGTCATCCTGCAATTTGATTTTGTTTGTAGTACATAATATACGGCCCAAGCTCGCACAGAATATCAGCGTAAAATAGCAGCATAATACGGGAACTTCAGACCCTTTTATACTGCTAATAAGGCAATTTCATCTTAGTCCTTAAGGTATATGAATTTTGAATCTTAATCAAGGGTGTCCACTTGATGATTAGTGGGCTAGAGCATTCACTAATCATCAACTGAACTCACACTGCAATTTCCTATGTAATTCCGTCACCTATCGGAGGATATATCATCTTCACGGGAATTTTGTAAGTTAACTCCTGCAACATCTACGGGATGAGATGGCGGCGCGACGATGGAGACTTATGCCATCACCATACGGCGAATTTTATCCTTCATCGTTTGCATATTTTTAATCGCGCTGTTGTTGAGACGATTACTGTACCATCCTTCCGATATCCTAACATTTTCCCGACATTTATTTAGTCTCTTATTACACTTTATACGTCTCTTATTACCCTATAATACATTTTTTTTGTAGAAATAGGGTGACAAACGAGCACACAGTCCACCTGATGGTAAGTGGTTGCTGAGGCCCATAGACATACATATCTACATCTATCCTCGTTTGCGAATCAAAATGCAGGTGCGTCGTCACCCGTGAGGACTAAGATGGAATGCCTCTTTTCCAGTAAAATGGGTCTCCGGTTCTCTACACTCACCATACGAAACACAGCAGCGTTGAGCTGCTATTTTACGCTGGTATTCTGTGAGAGCGTGATCCTACCCCGGTCGAGCCGATCCATTCGTGCTACAACTATACTACTAATATAGCTGCGGCATGGCTCTACCACGTAAAAACAATCTGTGATCTGTGTAGCTTTGAGCGACCGTCTGTTGTCTGATCAGTTTACACCTTGTTATGCAGGGTGAGTATATTTTATTTTGAATAATCCATTTTGGAATTTCTTAAATTTTTTTCGCAATGCCGTCGTAATTTAGTGCCATCATCAGCAGCTTACTCTATTTATCTACATAATAGGCATAATATGGCTTCTTATGTTTTCCCAGCCAGAACAGAGTTTCTGTTAAGAGGTGAGTTCAGGAAACCACAGGTCTCATTGATAGCCAGAGTTTATTTAGGCATGCCACGGTACTTGTATGTTTCGGTAAGTTGTAATTAATTAAATAAGTATAACTACAAGGCGATGTTCTGTTTATTTTAATTTAATTTAAAAAAAAAAAACGTTAGCCATACTATAGGATTTCCTCCTGTATTGTGGAGGCGGTTTACACACATAAATTGCACAAAGGACAAATATTTAGATGTCCTTTTTATTCTTTAGTTAAGTGTGGTACCTACTTAAGCAAATTTTTGCCAGGGAAATCTCTGTCAATATAACATACTGAAGATTAGAAGAACTTACTGGGAAATAAAACCGCATAGAAATACGGTACAAAGAGTAACTTGAACGTTCCCTTATGAATTCTACGACATCATGTGTCCTCTGAATAACTTAAAAATAATTATTTTTGAAATGTCACCGACGATTCTTGAATAAGTCGGCTATAAGCCTGACCATGTAATAGCTGCACTAGTGTTTTGCGGGTTTGCTTCGCAGTCCACCCTAAACCCTCACTAAACATGATAGAAAACCTCTGAGCTACCTAATAATAATTCAGTCAAAATTAAAGTTAAAACACAGTTATGTTTTTTTAGTAATTAATAACAATTTGCTCATAATAATAATTTACTTTAACTTAAATTAAACTCAGAACAATACATATAGATTTATGTAAATATTAGTGTTAAAACAAAATAATGTAAAAAGACCGCAGATAAAAAGTGGTGTAATAACAGTTATTTTTCTAATTTCGTTGATTAAAGAATAACTTACTTGTTTTGCAATGCGGTGATATCATCTTCAGTTTTACAATTGCCAAAGTTGAGCCAGAACACCACTCCATTGAAATTGTTCGTTATAAGGTCAGGGTTGGTCCTAAGCACACTGATCGCCACCGTTGTCTTACCGCAACCAGGCATGCCGTGCAAGGCTAATATTTTATGACGATTTAGCACCTTTAATTTCACAGCGACTTCTTGCTCCTGAAAACAAATTATAATATTCATGAGAATGACAAAGTGAAGAATGGTCAAACGCAGAAAAGAGGGTTTAAGCAATAGTCATTGAGTGTGAGTAATATTAAGAAAACATAATCATTATCAAATATATTTTAGTCACCCTAGTTAATTTTTATAGTGTCATGTATAAGTTTGATATTCCACTGTAGCTATGTTACGAAATAGAGAGTTTAGGGGTCTCTTAAACGAATGAAGAGTTATTATGCACCAGCATAAAATATCACTCACATAAGTTGTTTAAATGGTTACTGAAGAGTATGTCAGTTATATTTTAAATGGAGATATTTTAGGCCTTTTGATCAATTTTTGAGGTGAAACTTAATTAAGAAAATATGTGAAATATATTTAATTTATGTACATAATTTATTTAAAAATACATGGTTTTAACTAAAATTCAAATCGAAACAATTATTTGTAGGCCATGCAAATACTTGTTCTGAGCAGGCTTTGAACCCGCGGCCCTCAGCGCCGTAACTTATTGCTGAGCCACTGCGCAACGGGGACTTATAATCGTCTGAAAAGGATTACATGAAGAGAATCATATCACGATACTTAAAAACACTTCACGGCTCTGACAGGATTTTGTTTACATATGTGAACAGGGGATGTAAAACATTACAACATAGCAAGATGACATATGAACACAATATTATTTAAGCGATGCTCCATGTAAATTCAAGAAATAAACTCAAAGACATCATACCACAGCAACTCTTCTCACGTAATGATCGGGCAGTCTTGGCACGTCTCCTCTACTGAGTCCGTCCTCGAAACTATCGTTCAGCATCGCCTCGTTGGTCTCGTCCGTGAATTTCTTGTACAGCCACTGCCAGTCCTTGGCCAGACTATCTACGAACACCTCGTAACTGCTGTTCGTACCATTTTGCAGGAGTGTGTCGATTAGGTACCGGGTCCGATCGGCGCGGCTTGTCTAGAATAAGATGTTGTAATTATATAAGCATGTAAGAATAGATTTTCTCTAATTATATTTATTAAACGAGTTCAAAAAAATTAGGTAATTTTAACAGTGGTAGACGCGGCAGCTTTTGCTATCGCACGGATGGGCCGGCTCGAACCGGGGTGGTACCACGACCTCACAGAATACCAGCGTGAAGTAGAGGTTTACCTCTGCGTTTCGCTTGGTGAGTGCAGGTGGCCGGAGGCCATTTTTACTGGAAATGAGGCATTCCATCTTAGTCCTCACGGGTGACAACGCATCTGCATTTTGATTCGCAAACGAGGATAGTTGTAGATGTCTATGGGCCGCAGCAACCACTTACCATCAGGTGGACTGTGTGCTCGTTTTTCACCCTTATCCTATAAAAAAAAGGTTCTATATTGGTGGCGTATGTTTTTTAATACGCTTTTATTAGCTTCGCATATATCAATTTATATATCTATGTAACGGATTCTGATCAGTAAATTTCACCAACTTGTAGACGGCCGATTAGCTTGAATTTTTGCACTTATCAAGGACCGATGATAATACAATATTTAATAACTTTGTCCCATAATCCTGATCAAGATCACTATTGGATAAAAGAAAATAATTATCAAGATCATCACAGCTCATGAACAATGCTCGTTGTTTAAGTTTGTTTAAATTCTTATATTTTATTGTGTTCTTGGAAACGGCTGATCCGATTGAAATTATTATTTTTATTAAATAGGTTATACTTTAAGGATGGTTTCATATAAATTTAACAAAAAATCTATTCCTAAGGGTGGTAAAATAGGGAATAAAGATTTTAATGTAACAATTTAGACGACGTTCTAGTTACAACCATATAACCCTGTAGAAGTCGGTTTGTAATTTCTATTAAAAGTTTAATTTGCATATTTTAATATTTTAAAGCTAATGTGAAAACACGAACTTAGCACTATTTTACTTATATTGTACACTAGAAAATAATAATTTTCATTCAATATCGACAACAAGTAATACTAATTGAAAGTCGGTTTCTGTTAGGTTAAAAAAAGCCTCTAGAGAAGAACCAGCAAGAAAACCAACGGGTTGTTCTTAAATAATAATTTGCAATGTTGTACAATTTAATATAAAAACATTTATAAACATTATTTTAGTCCCCAGGGGTTATTATCAATCATTATAATAATCCTTTTTATACTGCTTTTGTTCAGTTAAAATTTTTAACTTTTTGAAATATAGACCTTGTACATTTTTGGCACTTTGTTACGTAAACACATTGTCCCATTGAAGGAATTACTAATTCTTTAAAGTTGAGTAAAAGCTATAAGAATCAAAATGCATGCTCGATCCCCGGTCGACCGACGTATTCGCGTTGCAGACAATTCCATAATACACTGCAGTGTGGCTCTACTACCTACTTTCTGCAGTTCAATTTTATTATCATCGATGTAACAGTATAAACCATTCAGAATCTTCTACTCTTGTTTGTCTCTAGATAGTGAAGAATATTGCGACAGACGATATCAATGTTCGTTGCAAACTTCGCGCTGAATTGCATTAATTTTTTACTAGAAAGTAAGTATGTTTTACATTAGTTTAGAAGTATATTATCAGCTCCTTTCAAACTTTTGTAATATTTTGAAGTTTTATGTGCATTCAGAGGCGGATTACCTTTAAGTAGTGGACCGCCAGCAATCGAGATGTAGAGGATGGACTTGCGTTAGTTTTGTCGTAGTGTAAAATGGTGGAATTCAGCAGCTGGTATTAATTCAAACAATTCCTCTGAGCACTCCCCGTGGAATATGCGGTAGAAAATGCATAGAGATGCAACGTCTCATTGCAAGGCCAGTGAATCAAGCCAATCGAAAAGAATTTGATTGTCGACGATTCGGGCCGCTCTCCATTGAATACGGTCAAGTTGAAGGAGCTGATACCAGGGTGCCCCGGCCCAGAGAATAGTATTCCATATGAACCTGCGCGTTGTAAAGTTGCAAACGGTGGGCCGGCATGAAATACCATCTCGATCTACTGAGCACATCAAGCTTTTTTGATGCCAGTTTAGGCTTCCCTTCCAAGTAACTGCGGAACTGTATGTCTCTCGAAATGTCGACGCCAAGGATTTCGATGCTGACTGAGGCAACGAGGGGGAGAGCCCTGAAATTGAGGAGATACGACAAAGGGGTTGTGTTCACATTCAGGGACGCCACTGCGTCGGCCCTGGCCTTGTAACACTACTGTTTTATTCGCGATGCAATTTTGCAGGAGCGACCAAACCAAGGGGTCTGCCGTCAAACGGCACTACAGATGATGGGATAAAAACTTCCATCCCCTGAAGGACCATATCGACGACACACTCAGCAACGATGTTGGGATCATCCATTGAGAAAGAAATCCGCCCTCAGGGGTAGGATGCAAAAACGCCCGCATCCCATCCCAATCCGCTGACCTATAGATCCACACACCACGGCGACAGCCTACATCGCGCCTGCAATGAGCATAAGATAAGCACCGTACTCCGGATCAGGCAGTGATCCGAAAAGCCAAGAGGGGCATCGACAGAGACCTGATATCTGTTCGGATAAGAGGCCAGTAGAACGTTCAACAGGGAAGAAGCATGATCGCCCACATCTGGAATCCGCGTGGGCGAAGTAACCAGTTGTCAGATCATATACCAAGGTAAAGTAGTAAACAGATCTCCCCACGTTATCGGCAGCATGAGAACCAAGCCATTCGGCATGGTGAGCGTTGACATCGCCAAGGAACACGATCTCTACGGATGGGATCTGTTCTAGCACGGAATCTGTAGCCATTTGGACGTGGTCGATAGTAGTGTCCGTCTTTGCATTACGGGTGTGAGACATAGGCAACCATAGACGCGGGGGTGGTCGTTGCCATAGTCTATGCAGAGCCATAGGATGAACAGGTCCCTGTCTTCAATACTACCGAAGCGTCAAGAACAGTTATAAATGCCCAGTTAGGGATTCTCCAGGATTATCGATGCTGGTACCCTCCTCGGGTAGATTTTTATTTAACACAGCTTTCATGTTTTGGGGGTGGGGCGGGCTACTTAACTATATATTAACATAGTTTATTTACTATATACGAAGTTATTAAGTGGCGAAGCTTGCGAAGTCACTTATTCATTTCACGATGTCTGTCCGTCTGTCCGTCTGTCCCACGATTATCTCGAGAACGGTTTCGAATTTTCAAATTCTGTTTTCGGCAATCGATTACTGATCACCCAGGCATCTGAACCTCCTATTTTGAAACTGATTGCTCAACGGCAACCGTTAGAAACCGTTACAAAGCTGATTGCTTCGCCACTTTGCTATGCTGTTAGCTTGCTAGGTTTATTATTTATCATATATAGCTGCCAGAGGGGCGCCGATGTGGTGTAGATGTTAGCATTGGGCGCTGTCGACATTTAATCCGCCTCTCTCTATTTCTATTAGAATTCTTCTAATATATCTATATATAAAAATCAATTGCTGTCCGTTAGTCTCGCAAAAATTCGAAAACGGCTGGACCGATTTTGATGAATTTTTTTGAGTATGTTTAAGTGGATTCATGAATGGTTTAGATTCACAATTGGACCCGGAAACCCGCTTTTATTGGGATCCAGAAATCATCGGATCGCTAGTCTATACAAATAAATAAAATTGAAATGTCTGTTTGTAATGAAAGTATATACGTACTAATAACAAAAACAATTTTTAAAATTTTTGTCTGTCTGTCTGTTTGTTTCGGCTAATCTCCGAAACGGCTGGATCGATTTTGACGGGGCTTTCACTGGCAGATAGCAGATGTTATAAGGAGTAACTTAGGATACTTTTATTTTAGAAAAAGAATTTGGGTTCCGCGCAAAAAAGCCCATGAAATCGTAGTAAATTCCACGCGGGCGAAGTCGCGAGGGACAGCTAGTTTATGATAAAAAGAAAACAGTTGATAAACTGTTTTTACAATCGTTGCTTTTAAAATTATAAGTAAGTTACTTGCGTTTAGAAGTTCTTTATAGGATTCTTGAGTACCCTGCTTACGTGTGCAAGTTGTTTGATTTGATCCTATATGTCCTTGGACATTATATATCTGCACTGCCTTTTACAAACAATAAAAGCGATTAAGTTAGCATTATTATTTTTCTGATTACCTTATAGTGCAGTTATTTTGATAAGATATTTTTGTAGGACAGGATGTTTGGACATTGGTTATCGGCTTGCATACGCATACACGCTCTTAAATGCAAGGCTACAATTACGCGTACAATATTTCGAGAATAGTTTATTTTTAAATGATTCGACTTCCCAATAGGAAGTTGTTGCAATGGGCTCGATTTCCTAAAGTGAGATTCTACTGTTTTAAAAGGATGTTCTTATTTAGTTTTCGTTGCAACCGTTTCTGTGATTAAAAAAATCCAAATCACAATTAGCCACCAGATGGGAAGTTGATATTAATTTTGCAGTTGACATTATTTGTTTAGAATCGCACCCAGCTTCATTTATTGGCCCTTCGAGCTCAATAAGTTTATATTATATATAGATACTTAATTATATTGTAGTGGAATCAATGAATTGTACCTATCATTCGAAAATATTTGAAACATGATATTAAAGACAGCAAAACCGGAAAAGATGGGAAAGTTTAGAATTCTATCCCCAGTTCAAATCCGTAACCGTACTAACCGTATCTGTTTTAAAGAACTTTTGTTTTGCGGTACAATGAAATCAATTATTCTACGAAATTGATGGTGATGATGATGACTTTAAATAAAATTTGTGTTTCCCAAAAATCACTGGAAAAACAGCGATTTATGGTAGTGTCATCCTGCAATTTGACTTTGTTTGTAGTACATAATTATACGGCCCAAGCTCGCATAGAATATCAGCGTAAAATAGCAGCATAATACGGGAACTTCAGACCCTTTTATACTGCTAATAAGGCAATTTCATCTTAGTCCTTAAGGTATATGAATTTTGAATCTTAATCAAGGGTGTCCACTTGATGATTAGTGGGCTAAAGCATTCACTAATCATCAACTGAACTCACACTGCAATTTCGTATGTAATTCCGTCACCTATCGGAGGATATATCATCTTCACGGGAATTTTGTAAGTTAACTCCTGCAACATCTACGGGATGAGATGGCGGCGCGACGATGGAGACTTATGCCATCACCATACGGCGAATTTTATCCTTCATTGTTTGCATATTTTTAATCGCGCTGTTGTTGAGACGATTACTGTACCATCCTTCCGATATCCTAACATTTTCCCGACATTTATTTAGTCTCTTATTACACTTTATACGTCTCTTATTACCCTATAATACATTTTTTTTGTAGAAATAGGGTGACAAACGAGCACACAGTCCACCTGATGGTAAGTGGTTGCTGAGGCCCATAGACATACATATCTACATCTATCCTCGTTTGCGAATCAAAATGCAGATGCGTTGTCAGCCTTGAGGACTAAGATGGAATGCCTCTTTTCCAGTAAAAAAGGTCTCCGGTTCTCTACACTCACCATACGAAACACAGCAGCATTAGGCTGCTATTTTAAGCTGGTATCCTGTGAGAGCGTGGTCCTTCCCCGGTCGAGCCGACCCATTCGTGCTACAACTGTACTATAAATATATCTGCAGCTTGGCTCTACCACGTGGAAAATATATACATATTAACTGAAATGACATGGGCAATAATTGTTAGTGGCCGTTAACAGTAGACTTTTACAAATAACTGCTACAAGGGTTTATTAGGAAACAAAATTACAACATACGGGCAAACAAACATCCACTGCTGAGCACAAGCTTTTCTCATTATCAATTTTTTTATTACGTGGTAATGCTATGCTACAGCTATAGTATTATGGTTGTAACACGAAAGGGCCAACTCGACCGGGTAAGGATCACGTTCTCACGAGATACCAGTGTAAAATAGCAGCTTAATGCTGTTGTGTTTCGAATGCGAGAGTAGGGAACCGGAGACTCTTTTTACTGGAAACAAAGCATTCCTTGGGGTGACAATGCATCTGCATTTTCACTCTAAATCGAGAATAAATGTAGATATCTGTGGGTCACAGGATTCACTTACCATCAGTTTGACTGTGTGCTAGTTTGTCACTTTTATTCTATAAAAAAAACGAAAATGTATTGGTAGTTAGTTCGTAGCGCTGCTTCGGTTCGTTTCAACAGACTTGATATTATGTTTTCTAAATATTTTAATTTGCAGACAAACTGGTTCCTTGACGACATTCTACACCTGACCGATATTCATTTATTTCTTCATCTTAACTGCCTCGTTGGTCTAGAGGTCGGAAGCGCGGCTGCTGATCATGTGGTCCTGGGTTAGGATTCCGGGTCGGGCCAAAATCAGGTTTTCTGTCAAGAAATACTCAGTAGCAGCCCGGAGTCAGAAACATAAACGTGGTAGAGCCATGCTGCAGCTATATTAGTAGTATAGTTGCAGCACGAATGGGTCGGGTCGACCGGGGAAGGACCACGCTCTCACAGAATACCAGCGTAAAATAGCAGCTTATCGCTGCTGTGTTTGGTATGGTGAGTGTAGAGAACCGGAGACCGTTTTTACTGGAAACGAGGCATTCTATCTTAGTCCTCCCGGGTGACAAGGCATCTGCATTTTGATTCGCAAACGAGGATAGATGTAGATGTCTATGGACCACAGCAACCACTTACCATCAGGTGGACTGAATGCTCGTTTGTCACCCTATCCTATAAAAAAGTCAGAAAGTTGGCGGTGTATCAACGCTGCACCTCGAGAAGTACGTGAAGTCGTTGGTCCTGTACCTAAACTCTCTCCGGTCTTGTTTTGATTTCCGTCTCATCTGACTATGAGAGTGAGGGAATAGAGAGTGCAATGAGTGACCTGAGCAGATTGCTCTAGCCTCTGTTGAGGTTGGCTGCCGTTATTGATGTTCGGTCTGGTGGACATTATTCCTTTGCCAGAGCCCGTGGTTAATCAGAACAGAATATTGCATTTAACAATTTTAATGAGGGTTTAGCTCTTTAGTTATCTCAGCACGGTACCCCAAGTAGGTTAGCATTCATACGTATCGTTAAGTAAAGATAATTCATGTGCTAATGATTCGATTGCGAACAGCACTTAATGACTAATGGAACACTCACCAACTTGTAGATGTTATCGAAATCCTCGTTGGATATCGCGTTCTTGGTGAACAGCTCATCGAGGATGTACGTCACGTCTAGATCCCTGACCACGTCCTGCTGGTGGTGTTGCAACAGAACCCTGTTCTTATTATCCATGCCGCCTGCCTTTCTTTCATCTGTTTACATACAATACATTTTATTATTATTATTATCTATTTATTAGTGTAATAATTGTTATAACATACCGAGATATGGCGGAGTAAGCGAATCGATGACCCTATTTCTTCCCGTTACCGTAAGAGGCGACAAAATCTAATGACCTCAGACAGAAAGCGCTATAGCCATCCCGTGTACACCAGGTGAACCGGACAAAATGCGAGATGTCTGGTAAGTAATGCGATCGCCAAATTATCTGTCAAGCGTGGTCATGAAGGCATTCATACAACGGACGAAGTCAATAGTGGACTTTAAGGCTAGTGAAATGGTTAAAAAACATTTAAAATATTATTATAGCAACGAACTGTAAATAGTGTTTAGATTCGTTGTGTCATGGTATGATCTTATAAGGAATAAATATGATAAGACCCCCTGTTTCAGGTCTATGCAATCCTTTTAAAGATTGGATTGAAGAAAAGATAATTGCATTACTAATTGTCTAACACTGTAGACGGTGAGTACCTACCTATTTTAGTTTTTTTGGTATGATATTAAGTAAAAAATAATATTAGGTACCTACCCATTAAGAATGATTAACGAACTGGTAAAAAGTTTTAATGAAGATTTATCCAAATAGGTCGTCATGTTTGTCATTGTAGGAATTGTAAATCTTACAATTTACAATTCCTACCTAAATGTGACACACCTGACCATAAAGGAAATAAGGTAAGTTATATAATGTTACGAAATTTGTACTGTACATACTTATACAGAGTAATTTTGAGTTTCCGTCTCATTATTAAATCTGAAACGGCAATAGAGCGCTGCTTTTCGTGGATAAAATCATAAAATGTATGTATATCTACGAATAGAAGCGATCTGCACTGACTTGAACTTAAAATTCTAGACATACCCAATACCAAAGAGATTTAAATATATAAGCTACTACTTAAATGTCTTTGCCAAATACTTAATTAAGAAGTATATTAAGCTAGTTGATTATTACCATACTATTATGTGCTAGTTTGTAAACATGTTTGAGAATTGTTACTCCATTACGCATTAACGCTAAACGGAATGGTATGAAATTAGGCACACAGATAGAACATGCTCGGGATTAATTTGAACATTTATTACTGAGGAAAAAATTCCCGCGGGAACATGACGATTTTTCTGTTTTCACGCAGGCGGGCAGAAACTACTTAAAAATTAATGTTGTTCATATACAATAATATACCTACTTCTTGTTTAGTTTCGCTTAACATTTAGGAAAGAGGAACACTATTTCACAACAATATCTACATTTAAGATGAAAACAATCTTTTTATTACAACGTATGTAATTCAGTAGATTGTGAGTCCAAAAAATAAACACAAATTCTCGAATTTATCACGAAATATTCAACATTTAAAGTTCTAGTGAAGTTACACCAAATAAAATAATATGTACTTAAATCACACGCATCTAAACCAATGAAGTGTAAAATACTAATGAACATTTGAAGAATAACATAGGTTGAGAACGACCTTGTCGATTGGTGCCACCTACATGACAAGAAGATACGCAAACAACCAAAATACGAGAACAATTTACTATGCCAATGACCGCTCTATGATTGCCAAGGTCGCGATGAATTTGATTTACGAAATATTATACTTATTTATTAAATCGGCCATTTATATTTAAACATACTAGTAAATAGGTACGTACGGATCATCGCATCGTGGAGCACCTCTGTCGCTTGTACTTACGACATAGAAAAAATAATAATAGTGCCAATATACTAACTGCCTTTTGTTCTTAAATAAAATGGTAAAGGTACCGATATCATCATCATCATTATCATCATTACAGCCTTTCATAAGACCACTGCTGAATATAGGCCTCCCTCAAGGAATGCCACAAAGCACGGTCCCGAGCCACCTGCATCCATCGACTTCCTGAATGTCTTACCAGGCCTACACTTCGCCTCCCGGTACGAGGCTGCCACTCGAGAACCTTTCTTCCCCATCGGTTGTCGGTTCTTCGAGCTATATGGCCGGTCCACTGCCACTACAGCTTACTAATCAAGATTTCTTTTCTTAAATTGTCTTCCAAGCTATTCCTTGCTATCCTTATGTTCTATGGGGTTTAAGTCGGGTGAACGAGCTGCTCACCCAATAGCATTGATTTCAACGTCTCGAAGGTATTTGACAACTGCGGCTGCAGTATGGGGGCGTGTATTATAATGCATAAAAACAAATCTATCTCCAATAGAAGGGGCAAATGGCAAACATACAATGAAAAATTTCAACTTTTGGGAATATCTGTGGTTTGGTTTAATCATTTTTAATCTAATTAATATAAAATACAACTAATAGTAGGTACAGAAGAAAAACGTTAACCTTTACATTTTCTTAACAAACTAACTTTCCCGCTATGAAATCTGTCAAATATTACAGTTTCATACCAAAGTAGCGCTTGGTAGCGCCGCCCTAAGGGCAGAAAAAGTCGTGGATTATAGTAACAGCCTCAGCAACTTGAGTGATTTAGATCTGGCATTCTCCATTCTTAGTTTATTTACAGCTGGTAGTCAAGGTAAAATTTTAACAAAATCTAAAGTAAATCTCAAATTCATAAGTTGGCCAAATTTTTCGCAGTATGAAAGAACGCAATATTAGCAATAATTACATAAAAGTAATGATATTCGAAAAAAAACCATTTCAAAACTTAATTTTTTTTAATAGCTTATATACTTATGTTTGTGGCTAATACGCACGATAACTACAACAGGAAAAATTAACCAATTTTTTGCGTTCCTCTTAATTTGTTCATGAGTGTATTTACCAGTATGGGAATCATTTACGTTGTAGAGCCACGCTGCAGCTATTATGGTTGAAGCATTAATGGGCCAGCTTGACCGTGGATGGACCACAGCCACCACACTCTCTAAGAATACCAGCGTCAAATAGCAGCTTAATGCTGTTGTGTATCGTATGGTGAGTGTAGAGAACCAGAGACGATTATTACTGGAAATGGAAAAAAATCAAACCACAATCCACAATATTACAGTCATACGCACTGCGCTACCAAGCCGTATTTGCGGCACTTCAATAAAATATACAACTGTAAACACTTACATTATTGTTACTTGTCAAATTTATTTCACTTGCAATGTACTCTTGCTGATAATGATCAATAAATTTCATAATTTAAGAAAAGTGCCAGTATTCCAGTGAAATATTTGCATAAATAGATGACCCAATTAAAATTAAACTTTTGTGATTAAGAAGCTTTATGATTTTGCACAAATATTAAAAAATAAAGATTATAACATGCAACAAATTCTTTTTAGATAATTGAAGTCAAGATAACATAGACATTAAATACTGCTGTGAATCGGTGGCCCTTTCTACTGTCAAGGAGGCATTCCATCTTAGTCCTCAGGGGTGACAATGTATCTTAATTTTGATCCATTATCAAGGATAAATGTATAATATCTATGAACCACAGCACCCACTTATATTCAGGTGGACTGTGTGTTTTCTGGTCACCCATATTCTATAAAAAATGTGGAGCTGTTAAGAAAATTTCATTAAAAATTATAATGCAAAATAAATGAGTTGATGTTTCTTCAGTATATTAAATTTTTTTATACAAGAGTGTAAAACCAGCACACAGCTAAAGGTAAGCAGTGGTCTAGTTGTGGCAAAATACATCTACCATCAATCCTCTATTAGGGATAAATATACAGTATATTAAATTTTTTATACAAGAGTGTAAAATCAGCACACAGCTAATGGTAAGCAGTGGTCTAATTGTGGCAAAATACATCTACCATCAATCCTCTATTCGGGATAAATGTCAGTATATTAAATTTTTTATACAAGAGTGTAAAACCAGCACACAGCTAATGGTAAGCAGTGGTCTAGTTGTGGCAAAATACATCTACCATCAATCCTCTATTAGGGATAAATGTCAGTATATTAATTTTTTTATACAAGAGTGTAAAACCAGCACACAGCTAATGGTAAGCAGTGGTCTAGTTGTGGCAAAATACATCTACCATCAATCCTCTATTAGGGATAAATATCAGTATATTAAATTTTTTATACAAGAGTGTAAAACCAGCACACAGCTAATGGTAAGCAGTGGTCTAGTTGTGGCAAAATACATCTACCATCAATTCTCTATTAGGGATAAATGTCAATGTGTTGTCACCCAACTGTACAGTAGCAACTAATCTGTGGGTGAGGTCTATTTTCAGCGATGCCTTAGACAAAAAACTAAAAACAAGTTTTAAGAACCTAAAAGAACAAAATAATTTCCAAATTATAACTTTTAAAGTCAGGGCTTTAGTTCGTCGATACACTATGTTTTAGAACCAACTTCAGAAATGTTTATTATATACAATATTAAAAACTATAATAATAATAAAAAAACTAAAACTAGAAACTTAATTATCATATAGTCCTACTCCCCACGGTATCGTGCCAAGAACGCTGGCTGCGTTTCCCCGCTGAATGGCTTACTACATACTTAGCCTTTGAGCGAGAATAAAACCAGCCTTCTCATCACCAGCAGCAATGATCAGCCGCTGATGGACTTCCTTTAGAAACTTCACCGCACGTGGACCCCACGGACCGATAGTCTCTACAGCAAATGGCACAAATATGTAGTCATCTCTCAGAGACTCATACTTGCACCACTTACTCAGTTCAGCTGCCTCTCATGCCGCCCCGGCTCTAAACGAGGCACCCCTGAGATGAGAGGCAGCCAGAGTGTCTATGCAAGTAGCATCCCACACTAGGGCGCTACCTCTCTCCCAAGGGACCAATTTAAATAAATAACATTTTAACCAATTTACTTCAGAAATTATTTTTTATGTGCAAATTATTTTACTCTTTTTAGTGTTCGAAGTTGTTGTTTAGTTCTTACTTTCAATAAAAATGTAATTTTCACATTTATGTTTTATTTAGTTTTTTTTTTTGTGACATATAATTAATCTTTGAAAGCTGATCTTTTTATGATTATAATTTAAATAATACATGACCTTCAACGTTTTTCTTGCATTTACACTTCACTGTTTTATTTTCCTAACTTTTTATGTATGCACTACTTGAAACTATGTCCACTTATTGGCCAGTCTTAAACTGTATAGTGTTAGATTATAGTATTTTTTAACTTTTGTAAAAAATCAGTGCTTGCTATCCGACCTGTACGCAGCATCACCATTTATCAACATAAATGTCAATGCTAAAGCTACTGAAGAAGGCAAAATACACTGACTTGGCTCTACAAAAGTCTATTCACTCTAGCCTTAAAGACACCCACATTGTAATCGGATGGAAAGACAGACACTGGAAAATTATTTCACTACTTTGCTGTAAGCATTACGAACGACAAAGCAAGCATTTGTTGTCCGATGATGGAACAGAGAGGAAGGAATTGTCATGAAATTCAGGAGGCTAGCTACTTTGCACCTGTGCTCGAGACTAGGAAGATTGATTTTAACCATAATGAGGTCACATTAAGCCTCTTAGCATGTTTCCCTGGTGATTACGCATCATCAATCTATTTATGGTAGCAATAAGATTATCCTAAATTGATATAATATATACTTATGCAAAGTATAACAGTCAGGATAGTAGATTTGTTTTGATACTTTTTTCTAGTTATTGTTGACAATCATTACGTAGGTCACTCAATAAGTTTTGAGATATACAAAAAGTATTCTAGATACTATTAATATTTATTTTACATTTTTTCAAAATATTCTCCATCATACTCTATACAAAGTTCCATTCGTCTAAACCAACTCTGAAAACACTTTTGCCAGTCTTTTCTGACAGGTTGAAAATAGCTTCTTCAGCGCTTGAAAAAAAACCTGCCTTTTTTTCTCTTTTGACTCTTGGGACCAAAAAGAAATCACAAGGAGCTAAGTCAAGGCTGTAGGGTGGGTGAATTAGATTTTCAACACAAGATTCCTCAATAAATGCTTTTGTTCTAAGGGAGGTATGTGAAGAGGCGTTATCGTGATGCAGCATGATTCCCCGAAGCCCGGTCTTTGGTTTTTTCTCCCGCACAGCTTGAAAAGCTTTGGGTAATGCAACTGTAGTATACCATTCAGAGTTGACTGACCTACAATTTTCCAGCATCCACATCGACAAATGTCCGCTCCGCGAAAATAAACTAGCCACCATTTTTTTGCCGACGTTGCGAGGTCTGAAGTTTTGTCGGTAACTGTCCTTCTGAGTAGACCCATACCGATGATTGCCTTTTATTTTCCGGATCATATTGATAGATCCATGTCTCGTCATCAGTAACGATTTATGAAACACGCCTAGATGCCCCGTTTTCAAAACGTAGACACATTTCATGGCACCAATCCACACGAGTCTGTTTTTCGCTTTCAGAGAGCAGACGAGGGATCCATCGACAACAAAGCTTCCTCACTCCAAGATGTTGATGTAGGATGGTATAAATGCTCCCCGAACTAATGCCTACAATATTTGCAATGTAAATATGGGATTCGTGGGTCTTCTCACACCAACATTTCAATAGTCCATACATTTTCTGCCGATACTGCTGTTTGCGGGACCCCGGTTCTTTGGTAAACTTTATGATTAATTTTACCCCTTTTGAATTAAGCAAACCACCTAAAAATTGTTGCGCGTGATGGAGCTAAATCCCCTAATGCTGATTGTAACCGTTGTATACTTAATTGTTCGGTTAAACCAAATTTATAATCATTATATATCATAGTGCGAAAATGTTCACGGTTAAGATCCATCGTTTTAAATGAAAAGCGTGAGAAGTGTTGCAGGAAAATTAATAGAACTTTGTTTTTTTATTAATATTGAGCAATTGGCTTATGGAGTTCTATTTTTTTAAATAAATTTGGTTATTAGAAACGTATAACACGGGTACGTTCCATTTTTAAATTTCAAGCATCTCAAAACTTATTGAGTGACCTACGTCGTTATATATTATACAAATTACATGAATGTAAAATCAATAATGAATAGCATAATTCAATATTGACCTTAATTGCTTGTTCTGGTCATTATGTCAAGGTCAGCTTATTTTTCTTATCTTGTAGTAAAATAGCAATTGGTGCCACTCTGTGTGTATTGTGGTCACAATAAATTGTGTGATAAAGTAGAAATAGATCAAAGAAGTTTATTTCATTTACAAATTTTCCTTTGTAACCTTGAGAGTTACTTCCGTAATAAATTTTCCGAAAGGTGTAAAATAAATAATTTTTAAATATATAAATAGAACATAAAACAAAAAGTATTAAACTTTTATGTATTTTAAAATCTAGGAAGTTTCGTTATCTGACTAGATAATCAATAATCCAAAGATTAGATTGTAACTTAATGTACCTAAATGCAAAAAATAGTTGCAGTTAAAAAAAAATTCAATTCATTTATCATATAGGATGAATATAGAAATATTTTTTTGGGTGACATAAGCACACAGTTCAACTGATGGTAAGTAGATGCTGTGGCCTATAGACATCTACATTTATCTTCGATTTAGAATGAAAATGCAGATGCATTGTCACCCCTGAGGACTAAGATGGAATATCTTATTTCCAGTAAAAAAGGTATCTGGTTCTCTACACTCACCATACGAAACACAGCAGCATTAATATGCTATTTTAGGTTGGTATTCTGTGAAATAATTGTCTTATAGCATTGAGTTATATGTACTACGTACTAGAGGAGACACCTCAACTAGATTGTTTGTAACACGCGTTAGAGTGCGCGCTCTCAAACTCACTTAGTCTGTGTCTCGGTTGCTGCAACGTGAGAAGTTTGAGTGAAGAATTATTTTTAAATTAATATGCCTTCGTGTGCATTGAGATACTGTTCAAACAACTCGAGAAATATAAGTAAAAGTCAAGGAGTGGCTTTTCACCAGTAAGTTCAACATATTATTATCTTTAAAACATGCTTAATTTAATTATATTTTATCAACTGCAATGTATAGGGGAATGTCAAAGAGTAAAATATTTTTATGCACAGACTTAACACTATTGACGTATAATGTTAAGTAATTATGGACCGTAAATATTAATTTATAATCATGGTAGGAAATGTTAATGCAATAAAATTAATAGTTTTTATTATTATTTGGATTTAAAGGTTTCCTGAATCAAAAAAAGAAAGAGAATCATGGATCAAATTTGTTCAGAAGAATTGCAGAAGATATGTGGTTACCGTCAGATTATTCACGTATATGTTCCGTACATTTAAAAGAAAACAACTAATACTTCACTAAAACAGAGTAAACTTAAAGAAATCTGCAGTACCATGCATTAACATAATTATATTATTATATAATATTGCTGGGATTTTCATTTTATTTTGTGATTAGATGACGAACGAATTTTTGTAATGTGTAAATTCAGTATATTTACAGGACTTTAGAGAGGCGGTACCCTCGGCGCGCGAGTCGTACTATTATATGGCGGGTTTTTAATACTGTAACGCTAGAATTTTTACAGGCTTCCCAGATAACTAATATCTTTTTTTTCAGCCAACAAAATGTGGTGAACAAGAAGTATTAGAACCGTTGCCTGAATCAGTAAGCAGTTTAAATTCAATTTTTGATAGTCCGACAAAAATTGTACCCAAAAATAAATTACGCAAGCTGCAGCTAGAAAGGAAATTACTGAGAAATTTAAGAAAATACAAAGAGAAAATATTTATTTACAGAAAAATGTGATTCTTACGAATATAAAATAAATAATATAATATATGTAATGTATATTTTATATTTTTATATTTTACATATTTACCTTTTAAAATATCAATAAAATATAATTGTGACATAATATTATGTAATATTATATTAAATTAGCACATATGCAATATAAATATAACAATAAAAGAATTGTATTCGATATAATTAACAATACAATATAAATAAACTTTTATTGACATACTGATCATTCTACCTTCGTATACCTAATCTATGATGATAAAAACTGACCGCGCAGGCGCAACGCGCTTATATCAACTGCGCATGCGCGACTACTATCTCCCGCGCATGCGCGAAGACATAGAGTAGTGCACACTTTTGTTTGGAATAGCTTCTCTAGTACGTAGTACATATAACTCAATGTCTTATAGCAGTCTTATTAAATGCTATTATAATTGGTAATAAAATTAAATTTGCTTTTCATTAATTTTCATTACAACCCACTAAGAGACTACTGCTAATAGATCTCCACCACTGATAGGCCAGCTAACTACACCGATGACCAGAAGCAGCATTTAGATGTAAAGGGATAGGTGTAAAAATGATGATAATTTAGTTTGTAAATCAATACTACTTTTAAATGGTTAATTAACTTACAAAAAACATATTTATAAAAATTTTATGTATGCACAAAACAAAAGTGATTATAATAAAAAAAGTTTTTATTATAATCACATTTTGTAACCACTAGGAGGAAACACAAGATAGAGATACTGGATGGGTCTGGATGTTTCTCCTTGTGAATTTTATGTATGTCAACTGCCCCCACTTCACTGTACAGGAGAAAATCGTCGCTCGGCATTCAGTACCGCAAATGTGAAAATATTGCACATTTTTATTTTTTGTTGTTTCGATAGTATTCAATCAAATACGCGATTTTGTATTTAAAATATGACCAAAAACCTTTCAAAAATAGATTTAGAAATACTTAAAAAACTCTTTCCAACAAATAGTAAAGCGTACATTATAAATAAATCAGTTTTTTGTCTCTCCTGTAAAGTGACTCAATTACACATTCGCGGTACTGAATGCCCAATGACGAAATACTAATCGGGGGGTAACATTTTTAAAAATAAATAAATAAGAAGCATAAGAAGATGAGCAGGAGCAGCAGAAAACTGTAGTTGCCAAACTTGGTAATTATGACAAATATCCTTATAAAGAGGCAAACTATAGATAGGTTCAGCAGTGGACTTTCATAGGCTTTAATGAAACCTTAAGTTACTCTAATTACTGCAAGGAGGTTAAGTAATAATTCAATTTATTTCTTCTTCTTTATCATTGTCAGCCTGTAAAAGCTTATAGCTAGACATAAGCCTTTCTCATTGTAAGAACAAGTTCCCTTAACTATCGTGCCTGATAAGCAGTCTGGCAATCCCAAAACCAGATGTTTCACACTTTTCATACTGCTTTCCATCAAATAATTGTCAAGTGTTAGCCTTGTACTGCAAAGTGCAGTGTTTGGTGACACCACTAGATGGAGTGAAAACCTGATGAGACATACAAGAAGTCAATGGAATAGCTCCGCACCATACATTGTTGTAATCTATGGGGAAGGTTTATGTTTAGCAAAGGACTTGTATCACAAGGCTGTAATGGTTGTAAGATAGTGATGTAACTATCACTATCACACAATTACTACTACATTAAAAAGTAACTATAAAAATTAATATCTAATACATATTTTTACAACTTTTAGTTGATTTTCGAAGTTACACAAACTTTTTTATTCATTTTATGGCTGTTTGAAGTATCGTCTAAACAAAAATGCAATGGAAAAAACAAAGAGCATCGAAAAGTTAAATATTTTAAATAATATAAGTGAAATAAGTAATAAAAGAGAAGAATATTATGTAGTGTTGGTTTTATTAGTTGTTCCTTTCAAAATCCTACACTTTTCATAAAAAATATATCAACGGATCTTTTGTCATTTAACACACTTTGCTATTATTGAACATCATTATTATATTATTTACGACAGCATCTTGAAGAGTTTTTAAATAAAACTAAATACTTTTGTATGTAAAATATAGTATTTAATTTAGAATTATTAAAAATACGCAATAAGAATAATACTCAATCAAAGTTAGATGTATTATTTTGTAACTTACCCCTTCACGCACTAGCGGAATATAATAGTCATGGGATTACTAGTAATATTAATAAGATCTCGGATCTTCGTTAACAAATAGCACACGAGTTAAAAAAAGAAACTCTTTTTAACTAACAAACACAAACACTACACTTAACAACTGTTCATACATGCCGTTTCTTTAGATTTGTTCAATTTATTTGTTTCGTTTGTTTGATGCATTTTTGATGCATTAGAAATGCAGCAGTCATTTGCTGTCATAGTAACGTACTTGATTGGTTTAAATTAAAACAATTCTCTCGTTTCATTGGTTAACTTTCTACTACGTGAATCGCGTTAGATTACAGTCTGTTTTACGCAAGAAGTTTTGAGGAAAAAGATGAATTAAAATGTTATAAAAACAAAATACTTGGAAATACTTTTAAAATAGACCATCGACAGGTTTTATGTTAAACGTATGTTTTTTTTAGGAAACTGAATTAGCTAGCTACATATTTATTTAGTTGTACCATTTTACACTTGACTAGACATCTTGACAATCAAATCACAAAATGTCAAAGTGTCAAACGATAAACTACACTCCATATTTTTTGGAGTTTATGGCCTGGTATCGAGACCTTTAGGCCAAGTCTTGAGTATTATTATTCGGTTTATTAAAATTTTCCCAAGCCTTGTCTTTATGTATTATTATCCTTCATAGTTCACTGATTCACAATATGTTGATGCGTGACATTGTGCAACCCTTGGGAAATTTTGACGGCAACTTGAGCCAGCAGCCAGCTGACAGTTGGCGATGGTATCTAAAGGCGCCTGTGCAAACAGCTTACCTTGAGAATCCATCACCATCAGAACACTTGTTTCACCGTTTGCACTAATAGTTCACATGCGTAGACAGTTAATACATACAATCGCACCACTTTTACATATCAAAATCCACTTCAAACTATTATTTAAACTATAATACAGGAGCAGCAAACCACCGCCGATCAAGTTCCCGCCAAAACACTCACACTCTATATATGGAGTTATGGAGTTTAGAGTACAAGCATGGAGTGCAGAGTACAATGAGAACCATCTTATAAGGGGCGAAAGTTGAAAAAGTGTCCTACTATTTACTGAAAATAGAGGTTCCAAAACCTACCACAATAGCGCTGGCGTCTGAAAAACTACGATATGAACGTAGAGGGAGTATGTACAATTACTATTTACTAAACTATTTACTCTACACTCCATAAGTACAAGGAGGACCATCTCTAAAAACGTGTCCAATAAGGGTGGCGCTGCAGTAGCATAGGATAAATAAAAAAAAGCGCCAAATTATTAATTATTTTTAGAATTATATTTAATTAGAATAAGATGGAGAAATAAACAAGGACCGACCAATCCGCTTTGTTTTGTACTACGTGAATAGTTGAGGTTTTATATACTGGCATTTTACTAACTATGATCATCATGAATCATGATTTTTTTTAAATATTTGAAGTCAGCTGACTGCCGTTCACAACAGCTATCTTCATATCGTAGTTTTTCAGACGTCAGCGCTATTGTGGTAGTTTTTGGAACCTCTATTTTCAGTATATAGTAGTACATACTTTTTCAACTTTCGCCCCTTATAAGATGGTTCTCCTTGAACTGTACACTCCATAATGTATATAAAAAAATACTGACAGACGTATTTCAAATAGCACATCTCAAAAATATTAATTATTTAAATTGCATTCAAGTAGTTCAGAAATAAAAAATATTTGAAGATCGCTCACCTTATACTCCGAATTCATAGGCTGGGGTAAGGTGCCATAGGTGGGGTGCCTGAAAACGCGTGTCAAATTTAGATTTGTTTTTATAAAAATGAATATTTTTAACGTGGATGCATACCCTTTAAGCCATGTCTTCATTTTATCTCAGTATCGAGTGATAATAACTGCTACACAATATGTTGATAAGTCAAATTGCTTACTTTTTGGGAGATTTTGAAGGCAACTTGAGTCAGCAGACAGTTAGCAATGGTATAATAATTTTGAGTTTTACATCACTATCGTAGTAGCTGTTTCACAGTTTCCACTGATAGTTCACATGCGTAGACATTTAACGTGAAAGCACCCTGGTGGCCCGCGAAATTCAAATTTTCTTGCGTTTTTTGGAATTTGCAGGTCAGGGTCAGGTTGTATGTTTAATAAAATATGATTCGCGATCGTAACGAGTATGTGTTTATAGAATTATTATCATTAAAACCACCAATACAACCCTCTAAGTTCACATAATCCCTTTGAATGAGTTTTTCTGGAAATAGCCATATAATGGGATTACACGAACATAGACGGTTGTATTGATGATTATGATGATTATAATTTTGTAAATACATACTCGATACGGTCGCGAATCATATTTTGTTAAACATACAACCTGACACTGACCTACAAATTCCAAAAAACGCAAGAAAATTTGAATTTCGTGGGCCACCCTGGTGTTTTCATCTTAAATGTCTACGCATGTGAACTATTAGTGGAAACTGTGAAACAACTACTACGATAGTAATGTAAAACTCAAAATTATTATACCATTGCTAAATGTCTGTTGGCTCAAGTTGCCTTCAAAATCTCCCAAAAAGTAAGCGATTTGACTTATCAACATATTGTGTAGCAGTTATTATCACTCGATACTGAGATAAAATGAATAATGATATCCTCCAGACCGAATTTCGGCCACGGCGGCCAGCCTCAATGGAAACTAGCCATCTGCACAGGACAGGATTATAGTGCCCAAGTGTAGGCACTCTCTATTCCCTCACTCTCATAGCGTGATGGGACGGTAAACCGACACGACCGGAGAGAGATCAGGCGCAAGACCAACGGCTTTACGTGCTTTCCGAGGCACGGGGGTGAAACACCGCCGACTTCCTGACTCCGGGCAGATACTGAGAATTTCTTGATGGAAAAACTCAATAACTGATTTTTTGGCCCGACCCGGGATTCGAACCCGGGACTTCATGATCAGCAGTCGCACTACTACAACCACTAGACCAACGAGACAGTCAGATAAAATGAAGACATGGCTTAAAGGGTAAGCATCCACGTTAAAAATCTTCATTTTAATAAAAACAAATCTAAATTTGACACGCGTTTTCAGGCACCGCACCCCTCTACCCCAGCATATGAATTCGGAGTTTCGGAGTACATAATATATCATAGATATAAGAAAAATAGGGGATATGGCATGTGGTCACGTGACCTGAAGTCAAGTGTTTCTCAAATATGGCGACGACTCCACCCACAAGAAATAGCGTTGTTTTTGTCGATATTTTCAGTATCGATGCTATATAAATTAGGACGTACCATCCATCTCATAGGTATATATTAAATAAACAAATATTAGATCACTACACTATTGAATTGGGTTAATCCTGTAATAATAGTTGTATTGAGATGATAAATAAATAAATCTTACGTTCAACTCAGAATAGGAAAGTTTTGAAACTGTAATTGCTTTAAGATATGGTGAAGCAACAGTCAAAAGTGAGCGAAGAGACCAAGGAAAGAGCACTTGATTGGAGCTTTAACTCCTTTCTTTTCAATAGACGTATACGACGTGCACCAGAATATTATACTGAGTTCGTGCAACGAGCTAACGTTTTTTCGTAACGACGGCAATCTGCGCATAAGTACTACATACGTGCGTCCCTGGGTCGACGCATGCATTTTTTTTTCTCCTCTGCAGAGATTAACGAAACCACCACTATAGGCAATGTTTAGGCTTCGTATGATTTTTTTGTCCAGCCCATGCTGTCCCACTACTAGGCAGAAGTCTCCCTTAAGTTTTTTTCAGTGGTTTTGTCGTGCACCATATCGAACCAGCCCCAACGGTATGCGTCCAGGTTACGTGAATTATATCATATATATAGACTTTATAGCGGCTGGGAAGTTAGTTGCGAGCACAAGTCCTGTACTTTCAAGCTTCGCTTTACGTACTGTGATCTGAGACACCATCAAGTTTTCTTTCAACTATATCTGCATGGACTAGCGCTCGCTCTTAACTTCTAAGCCGCCATAAAGATTCGACAACACCTTTCTTTCGTGGTAATGGTCGGTTACCAGTTCAAGTCACCACGAACGTGCAGTGGACTGACCTTTATCTTGATTTATTTAAAGTTTGTGTAGCATGTGTTCTTTCATACATAGTTACTAGCCGTCATCTCTCTTTTTTTATAATAAAGATTATTTATTTATTTATCTCAGTAATCTAATCGAGTTGAGCAGCCCCTTTCTAACCATACCACCGTTCACACAATCCATTAATCATTTAACTATCCTAACGTATTCCTCAATCTTCAACATCCCATGTTCATACCATACGACAACCAATTTCCATGCAACATTTCGATCAATTGGGGTGGCTGCGCCACTTCAGTCTTCCACTTCCATACTCATTTCTCATTATATCCCATTTGTGTAACACCACAAAATATCAATTTTATAGTGTAATATATAAAAACCTGCAAGTTGTAATGACTTCCACCAGTAGCGTAATTAGTGATGGATACTGGAGGTAAACGAGAGAGTAAGGATTAAAAATAAATAAAATAACAATAATGTATACTGATTAAAATCATTTATTCGTGACAAAATAATATTATTTAGTCAGAAAATTTATTTTAGACATGAACCAAATCACCCTTAAGCCGAACTACATCCAGCGTTCATGCAAGGAGCATATTCTTCTTACTACTGCAGGTTTTATGTTTTCCTGGCCTATATTTTCAATCCACAATTTTTGAAGGCCTTAATTTTTTGGCAACCTAAAATAAATATTATGCATCCTTAAGTACCAATCAAAAATAATCTTAACATCATCAAATCTTTTGATAAAAAAAACTATTATAGAAAATTTACGATTTACACTATTTTCAAGTTCTTTTCTTAAACGAAAGGCTCCCAATCGATCGTTTGATTAAATATACAGTTTACGTATCTAAAACGTTATTTGATCATGACTACATTAATATTATTGTTAAACAGGCTCAGAAGAGCTAGAACCCAGAGCCGTAAAGCCAGTTTAATAAAAAAATATTGTTAAAATTTATATCGATAATTTCAAAACATGACAACACGTAAGGACAACACTATGGAAAATGTAAACAATCAAAATGTTTACTTGTTTAATTTACATGATAATAGTCATTGCAAAATCTAGATAAAAGCGGGAAACATGATTTAGAACCCATAACATAAACACGAAACGCAATTCACACGAAAAAATATACAATTATAGAAAAAAATTACAGCTAACCTGAAAAATGACAATCCTTCCTAGTTTTTACGAGAATTTGAATTACATCCATTAATGCAACACTTTGTCATGTTGTTTTTGCTTAACTACCCTTTACTAATGAACAAAAAAGCTCTAAAATAGTCAAAATTCACTGTAACACTGCAAAATAACTCCGAACAAGGCTTAGATGACAGACGAACTACCACAAATGAACGTCATCCTAAAATGGCGTCATGCTTCAAGGTGGAGCTTGGTGACATTTATGAAAACTGGCAACAGAAAATTGAAGTCTAAGATATGTACTTATCTCTTTTTACATTTGAAAATCATAACGTGTGAGAATGAAACAGATATATTTTTGTTGGCAAGGTTCATGTTTGCATGATATTTGTATAACCAAAAAATATATATGCCATTTACAGCTTATCCTCTACTTTTGTTATATCAATGTAATATATATACACAGCAATGACGTACGTCAAGTGACGTACGTCAAGTGACGTACGTCAAGCCCATGAAGTTATAGATAAAGATGGAGACCACACTCCGAATACCTACTTGAAGCAAAAAATATGTATTACTATCTCGCTCTCTGTGGGCAGACCCTCCCTTTCTAAGTAGGTAACCTTTATTTTATTTTTCCCAGGATATCGCTATAAGTAGTTGAGTTACATTGTTTTATTTATAAATATCTATATCTCTGTTTACTACTAAGACCTAGCCTATATAGATTATATATTTTTGTACAATTTTTTTGGGAATTGACTAGTTTTATGAAGATAGGTTTTCATTTCCATGGGCAGAACCGGTATTAAAATATGACCACGCATTTCCGTCACAACCCATATAATGCCGAGCCTATTTAGAAAATGTGGAAAATAAATATATCAGAGAATATTTTATAACTACCATTTCGATAATATATTTTCTGGTTATTGTATACAATTCCTAAACGATACCAACGATATATAAAATTAAAATTTATTATAACCCCGGGTGATCAATGAATTGGGCAAAATATACCTGATTTATTGTTCAGATAGACTAAATCTATTTCTGGACAATTATTTAAAAAAAATATCACGAGGACTAAAGCAGCGTAGCGGAGCTCCTGCCTTAGCCTTCTGACCTAAACCATCAGTCAGGTTGCTCTGAGCTGAAATGTGTATAATACTATATCCCACACATCCAGTTCATTTTAAGAATTATCTACAATTCCTAGGAATTCTATATAATAACGGATTTCATAGATTTTTAGTAACATATGTACTATAATAGGAATGGTAATATATTATTATTTTGAGTTGTTATCAGGAAGATGCCACTGCCCATCTCCTGTTTCATTTTCCCTCTGACATCTCTTACAACACCCTCGGAATGATATGGGGTAATGGATATTCTCACACCGCCACTACATGGTTTGTTAAAAACCTTAAAAAAATAAATAAAACACTTGCCATATTAAAATTATTTATTGAAATTTTTCACACCATGTTGATTACTCTGTGGCTTTTTGAAGTCCTTACAGATATGAGCAAAACGCCCTTGAATAATACTTTCAATTTCTGACTGACCCGTATACTTTTTAATAGTGTCCATTAAAAAAGATCTATCCTGAATTTTTTAGTTTGGCGCGCCACTTTTTGCTTAAGAATCTTAGTTTTCGTCTCAAGTATTTCTTCTTTAGTACACTTTATTTTCACTTGCACGCCCCTATCAATCTTCGCGGGATCGTCGTATTCACTGCTGACCTAAGAAAACAAGAAAACTTTATGAAATCAGTATTTTTAGCATCGTACATCGTATTGCTCCGTTCATAAGGGTCGTAGCGTGATGTTAGATAGCCTTCCTGAAAAATTGGTTTTAAAGATGCAAAAAAATGTTTTCAAATCAGACTGGTATAGTTCCAGAGATTAGAGAACTCAAACAAAAAAAAAAGAAACAAATAACTCTTCTACATCATAATGTCAGTACAAATTTACATCACTTAATAGGTAACACATAATACACCGGAGCGCGCCTTCATGAGCACGCATAAATGAAGCATCAAACAAGAAGCTTTATGCTTAGTGTCGTAGTGACGGTTACCACACTACGATTGGCACTAAAGAGTTTAAATATGTATGTGTTTTAAGCTATATAATACATTATGTAATGTAATATTAAAGTTATAATAAATACAAACAAAAGGTATGTATTTAGTAATAAAGGAAAAGGAAACTTACAGGTAATTTGTTAAGATTGCATAAATTTTCAAGAATTTTTCGACATTGTTTTTTACTAGTTTGCTCTTCAATATTACAGCCAATACATTTTCACTTCTGTTTCCTTAAGTGCAGAACTACTTTCATAAATGCCAGAACTAGTGCTTGGTACAGCCAGAGCAGCTATTTGCACAATAGACTCTTCATGTAATGCACTTGTTGTCTGCAAATAATAACATATTTTACAAAATGTTGTTTTATAACATACTTTTAAACTACTACATTTCTAAATACATAATTATTATAAACGTAATTAAAGTATCAGAATAATGAGAAACAAAGACTAAATAAAAATAAATTGTCTACCAAAAGAATATATTATGTTACTAATTATTAATTTAATATTATGAAATCTATGAAATCCGTCATTATATAGAATATATAGGAAGTGTACATAATTCCTAAATTTCATGCATTTCCGGTAACATAATAAGAAACATGTACATAATATAATTAGTTAAGGTCACACGGAAAGTCTCAGATACATCGTCAATATGGTCACACTACTTCAGTACGATTTCTTTTAAACGAAAACAATAAAATTGTTCAAACTTAATTAAATTCAATGTAAAACTATTTGATTTTGCCAAAGTTATAATTTACTAATATGTTTAAAACACTGATAAAACGTTTCTGCAAAAAATTAAGTGAAAATACAAAAAAGTATGTTTACAAGTATTCAATGCCAGAAGTCACTATTTAAACACACGTATGAAATCTTATATCACCTCCTGGACACCAACTACTGCCGCAACCACGTACTACACAAGTTTGCACCATTTCTTGAATTATAACAATAATTAACTTTAAATATCTCAAACGACGCTGTGAACAGCTAAGTAAACAACCGCCATATTTGTCTAATTTATGTTGACATATAGGGCTAATGTTGCCACATTACCGAACCCTTAGGAAATGGGAGTGTAATTAATTGATTTGTTAACCCGATAATGCATACGAGACCTTCAATTTTGGAATTTTTAATGTAACTAATCGTAGATCAACTATTTATTTATTGGTACATTATTTTACAGAGCTTAACTTCTGATTTAGTTAGTGTGTAAATTATTTCTAAGAATTTACCGGGAGATTCAAATATTACATAGCAATATTGTGTTCCACACTAAAAAGAGAAGTCAGACCACAGAGAGTGAGATAAAGATACGTAGGTATTTGACTCAAGCTTTTGTTCCAAGTGTGGCCTCCATCTTTATCTATAACTTCATGGTCAAGCCTACTCATTGTCGTTTTGCATCATGCATAGAGATGGGCAATCTGTTTCTGCCCGGCGGGAAAAATTGGCAAAAACCCGGCATTTCGGGCATAAATTTATTTTTGCCCAATATATGTCCAATTACAGGGCAAAAAAAAGTAATACTAAAACGTGGTCAAATTAAATTTCTCATGTAAAATTGTACTTATTAAAGAAATAAAACAAGGAATATTCTTGATTGAACACGTTTTTATTTTAAAATAATAACATTGATATACTTTGTCATGTGAATATCTTAACAAGAATCAACAATATAATTTTTATATAAAAAATATTAGAATATGTGCTTAATTAAAAAAATAAAACAATATGTACTAATCAAATAATGAAAATATGACTTCTACCATTAATAGGAACAATATTGTAAAAATTCTAATAATCAATATTATTATAATTCGAATTATAATCACACTAGAAAATCATTGTTTACACCCGACCGGTATAATAATTAAAGTTTTTTTTTATATTGTATTGCTAGTTCCATTAGCCTAATCACAATACAATCACAAACGGTATTATATAAACATTCCCTAATATTTACGAATTCAATATGATTAGTTTGTCGTGAAGTTGAAGCTACTGGTTCCATATCTTTCCATATATCCTCCCTAAGAGAAGCTTCCATATCCTCCTGCATGTGACCCTCCATGGCAGCATCGTGCAACATATCATCATCTGTGTCTTCCATGTAGGACCTTTCTGGAACAGTATCTTCACTGTAAACACGATTAATGTTTTCACCTTTATTTAATAAGTTCCAATTATCCCCCCACGAGATGGAGTGACGACCTGGTAAGACATGCAGGAAGTCGATGGATGCAGGTGGCTCAGGACCGTGCTTTGTGGCATTCTTTGGGGGAGGCCTATGTTCAGCAGTGGACTTGTGAAGGGCTGTAATGATGATGATGATGAATTATACAATAAGAAAGTTATTTTCGCCGCTCTTTCTGATGTGAGACTATGTATAAATCCCTGTGTGCTGAACGATCGTTCGGTGGCTGCTGACGTGCAGGGTGCAGTCAATACTCTAAGTGCAACGTTACTTAACTGACTTGAGCCACATATCCCCTTCCACCATAAAATGGGATTTACTTTCACAGCGGCCTTCCAAGTAAATGGTTTACTCCAAAGACCTTCTTTAGCTTTATATTTAGCCAGGTCAGCAAGACAGTCAATGTTGCAATGCTCAGCGAGGTTATAGATGAATTCCATGGTTTCAGTTTCTTCCGCCTGATTTAGTTCAATGCCTGCAGATTTAGGATCAAACATGTATGCCGCATAATGTATGGGTTTTATGCACTGCTTAACTCGTTTTTCAATATAAGTTTTTATGTTCTCCTTGCTGTCGTCATCCAGCATTGTGATTGTTGGTAACACAAATTCTAACTTTGATTTAAGGTTTCTTAGCACCATAAATACTTCATGTATGTTGAATTCGTTGCCTTCTAGTTTAAAGATACTTTCTGCTATAGGCTCAAGAACACTGATGGATTGTTCTATCATAGACCAGAAATCTTAATCTAAAAGTGTAGATTTAATATCGGGCGTTGGTTGAAGGTTTTTATTAACAGCTAAAGTCTGTAGTGCAGATTTATTAATTTTCAGACTTTTAGTGCACTAACATGACTGCCCCATCTTGTCTTACAGGATAATTTTAGACTTTGGCTAGAGTTTTTTTCTTTTCTAATTTAACTTAATAAAGCACTGACTTGACTTTTTTAAATATTTTTAATAACGTCTGTTGCGAGATCTATGAAAGCTTTAAGTTCGAGTGGTTTTATTACATCAACGCACAATAAATTCAGAGTGTGAGCAGCACAGTTCAATGGCACAATATGTGGGTATCTGTTTTTTATCATTTCGAATGACTTTTGGACATTTCGTGCGTTGTCTCCAATAAGGACCACAAATTTACTCACTCCGTAAGATTTCATTCCTTTTTCAGTTTCACAACTTAAATACTCACTTGTGTGCCGATTATCAAGTGTGTTCAGACTTTTTATAAAAACAGGTTCTGGCTTGGATATTAAAAAAATTATATTGCCTTCATTGCAAACATCAGTCCAACCGTCGCATTGCAAGTGTAGAAAATTTGATGCTTTTAAATCATCACTGATTTCTTTATTCATCTCTTTATATTTTTTTTTCTAGATATTTAGTTGCAATAGACTTTTTATTAGGCAATTTAAAATTTAATTTAACCACTATGGCGGCGCGGAGTGTTGCCTTGACGCATCCCTCGTCCCGCACCCCTTACTCACTCAGTCGGTACAAGTATTTCTTCCCGCTGCGGCGTAATTCGTAACATTTATGTCGTAAACATGGTTTTGTAAAATAAACATATTTAAAAAAAAGTATGCAAATCCATATAATAACACCTTTAAATTTTTAATTTCATCTAAACTCAACAAGTTAGACCAGCTTCCAATGCTAACATAAATCTTGTAAATCTATTTTGGTACAAAAATTTATGCCCAGATAAATGCCCAAGGACAGAAATTTATCGGCGCTTATTAGGAATTTTCCCAATTTGCCAAAAATGCCCGGGCATTTGCCCATCTCTAATCATGCATCGTGCATGACCTTGGCGGGACGTACGTCAAGATGGACCGTGTATAAGACGTTTACTACTATCCTAAAACGTCTTATACACGGTCCATCTTGCTGTACGTCCCTCCAAGGTTATACACGACGCACGACGCAAAACGAAAATGAATAGGCTTGACGTACGTCAATAATTACGTATAAACTTCAAAATGACAATAAATACGTCAAGCCTATTTAATGTCGTTTTGTGTCATACATGACCTTGGCGGGACGTACAGCAAGATGGACCGTGTCACAGAACACAATTATTCTCTATCGAGAAAACCGTGTATAAGACGTTTAAGTTGGCCACTATAGTGTGTTTCGCTTTATACAGTGAGTGTTGCCATCGAAATAATATTTCCATAACATTTATTTATTCATAATAAAAATCCACTACTATTCGTAGGTTCCTCCATAGATTGCCTTACAACAAGGAAATTTGCCGTAGATTCCACATTTGGTAGGCGGGTTAACAAACTTAGTTTTTTAATTTTCTAGTTGTTAAGAAACGGGGCTGCCCATCTCTTGGTTTCAAACAAAAGCAGAAGCGATCCAAGGCTCAACAAAACCTTGTTGCACTGGACTAAATTATGTATAAATTATATTTTTTAAACCCTGCGCGGGTTAATATAAAATTAAAATGGTAATAAAATATTTTATTTTTTACTAGCTGTTCTTAGCGACTTCGCCCGCGTGTTATTTAGGGTTTTTATTACGTTGCGCGGAACCCTAATTATTTTTCTAAAATATAAGTAGCCTAAGTTACTCCTTATAACATCAGCTATCTGCCAGCGAAAGTCCCGTCGTAATCGGTCCAGCCATTTCGGAGATTAGCCAGAACAAACAGACAGACAGATAGACAGAGCGACAGACAGATAAAAATTTAAAAAATTGTGTTTTTGTTATAAGTACCGTATATACTTTCATATTCATTTAGTAAAATGCTTGTATTTTGACATTACAAACAGACACTTCAATTTTATTTATTTGTATATTTTTTATAATAGTTGTGGTCTATAAGCGGTGCTATACCTTCCATAAATTCAACAGAATTATCTGAATCACATAACTCTGAATCACTGGTATCTACATGGATCAAAAACGGTTCCATAGCTATTTCAAGACGGTCGTCTGTAAGTCGATAATTATCTTCAATATTTTTGACATTACTCATTTTCTTTTCCCCATTTCTTGGCCTGCACGGTTTGTGCGTCAGCCATGTTTTCCATTTTTCAACGTATTTCGTTGGTAATTATTCTCCGTGGTACAAATGTATAATTAGCCTTCATAGTACGCTGCTTCATAATATGTTGATGCGACACATTGTGAAGTCCTCGGGAGGTTTTGACGGCAACTTGAGCCAGCAGACAGTTGGCGATGGTATCTCAAGGCGCCTAAGCAGACAACCTTATATTGAGAATCACATCACCATTAGAGCACTTGTTTCACCGTTTCCACTAATAGTTCACATACGTAGACACTTAATATACAAAATCGCACCACTTTTACACATCAAAGTCCACTTCAAACCATTATTTTAAACAATAATACAGGAGCAGCATACCGCCGCCGGTCAAGTTCCCGCCAAAACCCCCGACATTACTCTTCAACACTTATTTTAAAAAATGCGTTGTGGATTCACTGCTCCATATTTTCAGAGAGGCCAATGACATTAGAATCTGCAAATATTCTTTTGAAAGTACTTCATACAAAATTCAATCGCATTAAAATCACAGTGATAAGAAGGTAGTCTGACAGTTTTGTGACCATGTTCCTGTAAAATTTTATCAATTATGTAGACATCATCTTTTTAAATTGTTATTATAATTTCATATAATGATGCTTTTTTCATTATCTCCAAATATGAAAAATTGTTGTTTTTAATGAAATCTTGCATTTCTTGTTTCTTTCTACTCATATTACGTATTTTTGCATACTATGGTACGGCCCATTGTCCATTACGATTATTTGAAATAAAATAAAATGAATTCAGCTCTAAGTTAGGGATTTGTTTTTCTTTCAACCATTTACTAAAATTCGTCTCATTCACCTCATCGTGGTAATTTCCACTATCAGCCTGAATTCAAAATATAAAATAGCATTTGGGATAAAACATTTTTCTCCTCCAGCATTTATGATTATTCATTTCTTACCTTCTGACACTTCGGTAAGGACACCTTCAGTTTCGTTAGACTGTCAGTTTTTTTGACTTTAAAGTCGGGATGTAAATAATTTTCATACAAATAAACAATCGGTCTCGTGTTTTTGTTTCTTCTATTATCATTCATTTTTCGTAAAAGCCTTGACCGCCAGGTAACAATGTTATATCGTTGCATGATAATTTTCCTTTTAGATATATATTTTTATAACTAAATACCAAATCGAGTAATATTCGTCTGAGAAACTCGATAGACCCCTGAAATTGATGTCACGATGCAATTTCCTCATCGTTGGAATAGAGTTGTGTCTAACAACACAAGTATCAAAGTCTTGTCTTGTCTTTCTTGGAGTGACTAACTTCACTGTTTTAACTACGTGCCCAGGGTTCTCTGCTGTGGAGTCAGTACCTGGGTCTTCTGAGAAAAGATTTCCAATCCATTCGGTAGGTTAATTTTCAAGGGCTTTACCCTCCAAAACTAAGCAATTTACGGTTCTTTCAGAAACATCTACAACGCAAACATACAAACAAACATTAATAATTAACTCACATAAATAAAATTTTACCTAAAATAGGGGAAATAATAAACTGATTATCTAGTAATATTTTACCTGTTATAGCCGCTGTTCGAGCTATCACATTTTGAAATGGAATTATAAATCTTTTGTTAAGTTTTCCTTGTTCACAAAAATATTTAAGGCAAGAATAATATCCCTAGCTGCACTAAGCACTATTTTCAGCATATTTTGTAGCGATTGTTTTAAGATAACAATGATGATCTGACAAAACTAACAAAGCACTGAGAACTATCAAAATTAGTTCAGTTATTTTGCCACTCACCAACTTATACTTGACGCGCTGTACTTACCCTTCCTGTATAGGACAGTTAAACGCATTATACATGGTTCATCTCGTCAAGGTCATGCACGATGCACTTGCAAAACGACAATGAATAGGCTTTTACGTCATTGCTGTACGTTAAGCCTGCTTATTGTCGTTTTGTATTGTCCATCGTGCATGACCTTGGCGGGCCGTACGTCAAGATAGACCGTGTATAAAACGTCTACTCTTTGACCTCCCCCTCCCGCCCTCTTTTCTCAAAAGAGGGTCGCTTCCGATTCGGCAGAAAGGCCTGAAAGCCCATCCCCCAAAAGGTTGTTTTTAGCGGGTAACACTTATGGTTAGGTTAGACACAGTGAGTCCCGCATAACCACGACAGACCGGCTGTCGTGGTATGCATAAAGCATTTACCACCTCCTCGCGTAACGGGGTAGCCCTTTCCAATTACATCTGGTCGCAAAAAAAAACCTCCCCCTTCAGATGCGTGAAATAGTAATAACATAGATTAACGCTAAGATATGTTAATCCGTGATGTTCCTATACATATTATAAAGCATTTACCCGTGGCTTCGCACGCGTTTAGAGACAATTTATTTATTGGTGAAATTATTTTAGCTAAAAGTTGCTAAGCAATGCCATACATCTCTGCTGCGATACAATTCCATAGACTCCATTCAATGATTTGATTTTTATGTATTTCCCCTAAGCGAAACCGTGCAAAGTTTTAAATCCTAGATACACGTGAGTGAGCAAATTATCCCACTATTTTCAAGGTCTGATTTTCCTGGGATTTGTTAATTATCATCGAAAACAATGCTTTTACCTAATGGGAATTTAATCGTTTAAAATTAAACTGTAGGCTGTTTGTTACAATAGAAATGCGTGTAGAGCACAGTCTAATCCATGAAGCAAATACAAAGAGGAGACGGCATAAGCAACTGTGCACTGTGATTCTAAGTAGGTCCTGACGTCATCATAGTGGGCGTGGCTTTAGTTAGTATACCGTCAGCATTCGTCCTGTGCGCTATGGAGTGTAGAGAGAAGGAGGACCATCTCTATATAATGAAAAGTGACCCTAAAAACGTGTCCAATAAGGGTGGCGCTGCAGTAGCATAGGATAAATTAAAAAAACGCCAAAAGTAATTAGAATAAGATGGAGAAATAAACAAGGACCGACCAATCCGCTTGGTTTTGTACTACGTAAATAGTTGAGATATTGTATACTGGCATTTTACTAACCACTCTAATCATGAAACTTTTTGAATATTTGAATTCAGCTGACTTCACTCCGTTCAACCTCTATTTTGAGTAAATAGTAGGGCACATTTTCAACTTTCGCCCCTTATAAGATGGTTCTCCTTGACTCCTTGTACTCTACACTCCATACTGTGTGCTTATGTGTTGAACATTGCAAATCGGTGTATTTTCGTGGTATTAAGAAGAAAAGAATGTAGTGTTGTGTTCTATTATTTCTATTGTATATTCTGTTGTATTATATAATTACATACGATGGTGCTGAAATTTGTTTTGCATTCAGACAAAGAAATTTTATTCGCCAAAATACTATTTTTACAGTTTATAATCATTTTTTTATATGATAAGGGTGACAAACGAGCACACAGTCCACCTGATGGTAAGTGGTTGCTGCGGCCCATAGACATCTACATCTATCCTCTATTACAAATCAAAATGTAGATGCGTTGTCACCCGTGAGGACTAAGATGGAATGCCTCATTTCCAGTAAAAAGGGCCTCCGGCCACCTGCACTCACCAAGCGAAACGCAGAAGTAAACCTCTACTTCACGCTGATTTTCTGTGAGGTCGTGGTACCACCCCGGTTCGAGCCGGCCCATCCGTGGCTCTATCACTGTTAAATTTACCATTTTGTGAACAGGCCGCCATCTATCGTCAAGATAGCTAAACTACATTGCTACATCGATATGGAACGATTCGAGTAGTTTTACTATTTATCGGTAGACGTAGTTAGTGTAAAGTGGGCGGGGCTTAACATCCCCTGTGGCCCATAGACATCTACATATTGTATCCTCCATTAAGAATCAAAAAGCAGATGCTTTGTCGCCTCTGAGGTTTTAGATAAAATTCCTTGTGAGATGATGTATGCAGATGAGTATGATATACCTCCTCTACAATGTACAAATAAAATCTCACAGAATACCAGTGTAAAATAGCAGCTTAAAGCTGCTGTGTTTCGTATGGTGAGTGTAGAGAACCGGAGACCCTTATTACTGGAAAAGAGGAATTCCATCTTAGTCCTCACGGGTAACAACACATCTGCATTTTCATACGTAAACGGGGATAAATGTAGATGTCTATGGGCCACAGCAACCACTTACCATCAGCTGGACTGTGTGCTCGTTTGTCACCCTATCCTATAAAAAAAAAACAATGCATTTTGCTGCAGTCATAACACAGCTGCATCTTGACTCTACCATGTTAATAAGCCACAAAGTCCAAGTTTTATTACTAATGGAGACAAAAAGGAATGGAATTAGTACCAGCTATAATGCTTCTCAATTACTAAAAAAATTGTCACGCGTTGTAACAGTGAAATCTAATAGAAATGATTTTTATTCAATATTGATTACAACATAATACTTATTGAAAGTCATTTTTTTATTTACCACTGGTTCGGAAAATACCTCTGTCCTGGGAAGAACCAGCAAGAAACCCAGCGGGACTTTTTTTTTAAACATAATTTCACTAAAGAATAATTTTATTTATACAATATTAAATGAATTTTCATAGAACCAGCATGGTGGGAATCTCCTTATTCCCAGGGGTTATTTTCATTCATGTATTCCTTGATATTATAATAACCTTTATTGTACAGTTTTTCTATAATAAAACTTTTAAACTTGTTTATTGATAAACTTTGAATATGTTCTGGGATTTTGTTGTAAAAGAGTATATATTGCCCCATAAATGAATTACTGATTCTGTGGAGTCTAGTAACTGGTATTACAAGCTTATGTTTGTTCCTAGTGTTTAAGTTATGAACATCCTTATTAAGTGGCGAAGCTTGCGAAGACACTTATTGATTTCACGATGTCTGTTCGTCTGTCCGTCTGTCCGTTTTTCCCACAATTATCTCGAGACCGGTTTCGAATTTTCAAATTCTGTTTTCAGCAATCGATTACTGATCACCCAGGCATCTGAACCTCCTATTTTGAAACTGATTGCTCAACGGCAACTGTTAGAAACCGCTACAAAGCCGATTGCTTCGGCACTTTGCTATGTTGTTAGCTTGCTAGGTTTATTCTTATTAAAGCTATGTTTTTATGTACATACTCGTACATTACATTTTCATAAATACGAGGACTGCACTAAAAGTATCGGGAATGGAATATTTCCACTGTTCCTGTCATATCAAAATGTTTTTAAGTGAAAAGTCCTTGGTTCTAAAAATCGAATACCATTTATTTATTTAAAAAAAGATTCTCGGTCTTGTCACAAGGTTTTGTCAAACTTGTTTAGTCGTTGAGAAAATGGAATTGACTCGAGAACATTCAAGAGCGATGATTTATTATGACTTTCGAAGTGGTTTAACACAAAAACAGTGTGTTGACCGGATGATTTCTGCATTTGGTGATGAAGCCCCATCCAAAACCACAATTTATCGCTGGTTTGCTGAATTTCAACGTGGACGTGTCAAGCTCAGTGATGATCCCCGTCAAGGTCGTTCAAAAACTGCAGTCAGCCAAGAAAACTTTGATGCTATGCGTAAGCTGATTGAGGAAGATCGACATGTGACATACCGCGAAATTCAAGCAACTTTAGACATTGGCATGAGTCAAATACAAATACTCTTGCATGAACAATTAGGTGTAAAAAGGTTGTTTTCCCGATGGATACCGCATTCGCCCTGTGAAGAGCAAAAAGCGGCTAGCGTTACTTGGTGCATCAGAACTCTCGAAACATTCCACGCAGGATCCTCAAATGCTGTATACAACATCGTATCAGGTGACGAATCCTGGATATACGCGTACGGACCCGAAACAAAAAACTAGTCACGAGTTTGGGTGTTCGGAAATGAGTTAAAGCCAACAAAAATTGTTCGTTCACGGAGTGTTGCAAAAAGAATGGTGGCCACGTTTGTCTCCAAAACCGGTCATGTTACGACTATTCCTCTTGAGAGACAAAGAACGGTTAATGCAAAATGGTATGCTAGCATTTGTTTGCCACAGGTCGTTTCTGAACTCCGTAAAGAGAACTGCAACCGCCGCATCATCCTCCATCACGACAATGCGAGTTCTCACACCGCACACAGAACAAAAGAGTTTTTAGAGCAAGAAAACATAGAATTATTAGACCATCCGCCGTACAGCCCCGACCTAAGCCCTAATGATTTCTATACTTTCCCTAAAATAAAGAATAAATTGCGTGGATAGAGATTTTCATCACCTGAAAAAGCTGTGGACGCCTACAAAACGGCCATTTTGGAGACCCCAAATTCCGAAAGGAATGGTTGCATCAATGATTGGTTCCATCGTATGGATAAATGTGTCATATTTCGCGGAGAATACTTAAAAAGTAATAAATACATTTTTAAATAGTAATGTTGTGTCACTTCCTTGATTCCCGAAATTTTCTGTGTCGCTCTCGTATATTGCGATGCCAAAGTTAATATTATGTTTATTTTTTTAAATTTTTCTCTGAGGGACTCTTTACAATTTAGATTATAAATCACCCGTGCGGCTCTCTTTTGCAAAACAAATATAGCTGCAATATCAGTCGCATTACCCCATAGCAAAATCCCATAAGATATTACGCTATGAAAGTAACTAAAATACACTAATCTAGCTGTCTCAACATCTGTGAGACAACATCTTTCTTAAATGGGGAGGCCATTTAAGAGCACATTGGTTTTCGAATGTTTTACATTAGGTATTGTAAATTTAATACATTTTGTCTTATTGCCGTTTAATAGCAAATTGTTGGCGTTAAATCAATGTACTAATTTCGATAGAGCATTATATAATTACAAAACCTCCTCTTTGTATCTGCTTCATGCTTGCATCCTTGCATTCTTCTGATAAAATTACGGTGTTTTATTCAAGGCATTTTGATTGCGAGTTATCGGGCTACAACTTTTGTAGTTCTATTTCTATATAGAGTCAATACAGTGCATGCCAAGATAATTTCTTTCGGTTTGGAAACTTTAGTTCTGAAGAGGAAATCCAACTAAGCTCTTTCAAGGGCGGTATATTTTTTTATGCGTGTATGCGTAGATATATGGATGTAAAGGAAGCGAGAGAGGTGTGTCAGGATCGCGCCAAATGGAAGTCCGTAGTCTCTGCCTACCCCTCTGGGTGACAGGCGTGAGTGTTTATGTATGTATGTATGAATTACCAAAATTGACTCTTTAATTACACAACACTAAATACAATCTAAAACCACACTAATAATAAAATACAATTGTACTACTGATCGCTTAAGTTCGCAGTAATTTCGCTTCGAAGTATCCTCTTGTATCGCCAATTCAATATTGCCTCGGTCGTGGTATATACCGGCCTTATATAGGGTCTCAGATAGTTTCCAGAACCTTCTACTGTAGCGACATCTAGAATGTTCGAGTACATATCGGTCCCGAAATTTCTAGAAGGATCTTGACTCTGCTAGTTCTGCTACTCGACACTAGAGAGCGCTGGTGGTAACTAGTGTTGCCATGTACAAGACATTAATAGTGGCGCGCAACAATATATACATATTATTAATACCTATATAATATAGTTATATTATTTAGGGTTGTTATCAGGAAGATGCTGCTGTCTATTTCACGGGATGTCATGGGGTAGGGGATTCTCTTACGCTACCACTACACGGTAATATCTAACAAAATATCTAACTTTATCCTTATAAAGATGATAGGGGAGCGGCGCATCGCAATGCCGACAGTCTTCTCAACACACAGCCTCACCAGCATGATAGAGTTGCTGATGATTTTTTTTAATGTTGCCATTAGATTGTGGAGATATAGTAGGTATCTATAATCTTTTAAGTAAACCTCAGTACTGATTTAGGATCCCATGCGCACCCTTAGAAGAAATCAATGCTGAGATCGCGTGTTCCATCTCCCAATAAAGGATATTACAAAGTAACAATGGAAGATATACTGTCATCATTGATGATGATTGCTTTTACTTTCATAGATGTGATCGATAAGTTAATATACTGATAATATAAAAATACTGACGAAAATTCCAAACTTTCTCAAAAGTCAACATAAGTGCAACAGAGACCATTTTTTATACACTACTTTTTATTATAAACACCCAGGTGTGTTACAGTATACACAATTTTAACTTCGCTTAAGCCGATCAACAAAGGAGACCACACATCACAATGCGACCCGTTTACCGCCAAAACTGGCTAACCATTGTGATTGTCAAAACAAGATCGGTTACAATAAATCTTATTAAAAGTTCGGCCACACTCGCGCCATTCATAAGCATCTTTAATCGGAGGCCAAAGAATACTTGTTTACAGTACCACGTTCATATATTGCAATCTCTTTTGTGGTTTACGCATCTGTCCTACCTGAATAGATGATCCAATACTAATGCTCAAATACAAAAACTCTTCAAATTTTCCTATTATAAATGCTATTGATGCAAAAAGGTTCTATTGTTTTCTTTTATCTACATAAATTTCATTTAGAACTTTCTTACATATAAGGTCGTACATATAAGGTCGGGGAAAAGTTTCTTCGTATTTTATATACAAATTCAAGAAAGTTTTCTTCAAAGTTTAATTAAATTTAATTATAATATATATATATGTGCCATTTTGTTCGATAACTTGTTGCCATTTTGTAGGTAGTGACACAATCCCGTCGCTGTGGAAATCTTGGGATTTTTTATCAAAAAAAAATGCGACAAGTAGTTTTGATAGTCCTCTCTTGATGTTAACTTAACATTTTTTTTTATAGGACAAGGGTGACAAACGAGCACACAGTCCACCTGATGGTAAGTGGTTGCTGCGGCCCATAGACATCTACATTTATCCTCGTCTGCGAATCAAAATGCAGATGCGTTGTCATCCGTGAGGACTAAGATGGAATGCCTCATTTCCAGTAAAAAGAGCCTCCGGCCACCTGCACTCACCAAGCAAAACGCAGAGGTAAACCTCTACTTCACGCTGGTATTCTGTGAGGTCGTGGTACCACCCCGGTTCGAGCCGGCCCATCCGTGCGACAGCAAAAGCTGCCGCGTGGCTCTACCACTGTTGAAAAAATTTACCTTTACCCAAAAAATTGTGAAAAGACCGAAAGAGGTGAAAATTGAGGGTAAAAGGTCAGGACTATATGGTGGATGCATTAACACTTTCTAACCAAGCTCTCAATTTTTAACTTTAATTACAGTTTGTGGAGCTTGACTACCCTTTGACAATGATTTTTTTCGCACGTTCTTGTCTTAGGTGATCCATTTTTCATCACCCGTGATCCATCTTTTCATAAATGGTACGGTTTCATTACGTTTCAATAGAGAATCGCAGATGAGTACATGATTCATTAGGTTTCTTTCAATGAACTCGTGGGGTAACCAAATATCGAGCTTTTTTGTATAGCCAGACTTTTTCAAATGGGTCAAAACTGTTTTGTGGTCAATCCTCAATTCCTCGGCTATGTTGTAACCACTAATATGCCGATATTGCTCCACTTTTTCAAAAATGGCATCGACTTTAATCGTATTAGGGCGACCAGAGTGAGCTGCATCTTTGACATCGAAATTCCCGGACTGAAAACGCTTGAACCAACTTTGTACCACTCTTACTGAAACTGCATTAGTTCGATTACACCGAGACTTTTGCACTGAAAAGGTCACATAATAATTTCTCCAATGTAGTCATTCAAAGTTACTTAATATATCAATATGTTTGTGTTTCTGTTGAAGACGTCTTATTTAAGGCTCTAGTAATAATTATTACATTTTAGGAATAAGTGAGAGGACTCTTTTTCTGCTTAGGAGTCCATCTGGGTACATCCTCTTACCTATTTCTGTCGAATACTTTTGAATTTAAAAAATGTACTAAATAAAGTCTAATATATAAAATTCTCGTGTTTATTACCAAACTCCTCCGAAACGGCTGAACCAATTTGTATGAAATTGTGTGTGCATATCGGGTAGGTCTGAGAATCGGCCAACATCTATTTTTCAAACTCCTAAATGATAATGGTTACCCACCCCTAAATATTTTTTTATTTTTTTCACAAAGTTTTTTATTTTTATTTTATTATGATTTAGCATTGAAAAATACATAAAAATTCAAATTTTCACCCTTCTACGATCAACCCCTGTTTTTTAATCGCGATTTTTAAAACTAAAAAATATTTCCTAGAAATAATGTATATGGCAAAACAACGTTTGCCGGGTTAGCTAATCATCATCATCATCATTACAGCCCTTCACAAGTCCACTGCTGAACATAGGCCTCCCCCAAAGAATGCCACAAAGCACGGTCCTGAGCCACCTGCATCCATCGACTTCCTGCATATCTTACCAGGTCGTCACTCCATCTAGTGGGGGGACGCCCTACACTTCGCTTGCCGGTACGAGGCTGCCACTCGAGAACCTTTCTTCCCCATCGGTTGTCGGTTCTTCGAGCTATATGGCCGGCCCATTGCCACTTCAGCTTACTAATCCGTTGGGCTATGTCGGTCACTCTGGTTCTACTGCGGATATCCTCATTTCTGAGTTTATCACGCAGAGAAACTCCGAGCATAGCCCTCTCCATAGCTCGCTGAGCGACCTTGAGCTTCCTCATACGGCCAGCAGTGAAGGACCACGTCTCAGATCCGTAAGTCATCACTGGCAACACGCACTGGTTGTACAATTTCGTTTTAAGGTTTTGAGGTATGTCTGACGAGAAGATGTGTCGTAGATTCCCGAACGCTGCCCAGCCGAGTTGAATCCGTCGATTGACCTCTCGGTCGAAGTTGGACTTACCTAGTCGGACTATTTGTCCCAGGTAAACATACTCGTCAACAACTTCGAGCTTAGTGTTCCCAACAACTACCGGCATAGGTGTGACATGGACATTAAACATGATCTTTGTTTTGTCCATGTTCATCTTAAGACCTATCCGTTGGGAAACACTATTGAGGTCATTGAGCATAGTGCTTAGGTCCTCCAGCGATTCTGCCATAAGGACTATATCGTCGGCAAATCGAAGGTGAGTGATGTACTCGCCATTGATGTTGATACCGTATCCTTTCCAGTCCAGAAGCTTGAAAACGTCTTCCAATGCAGCGGTGAAGAGTTTCGGGGATATGACGTCACCCTGTCTTACACCTCTCTGCAATTGGATAGGTTTCGTACTCTGGTTCTGTACTCGGATAGCCATCGTAGCCCTACTGTACAAGCACTTCAACACTTCGATATACCGAGAGTCAACTTGGCACCGCTGAAGGGACTGCAGCACCGCCCAAATTTCGACGGAATCAAAGGCTTTCTCATAGTCCACATACGCCAGACATAGTGGCAAATTGTACTCCTCGGACTTCTGTACAATTTGCCGTAGGGTATGTATGTGGTCTATGGTGCTAAAGCCCTTTCGGAAACCGGCTTGTTCGGGAGGCTGGAAGTCATCAAGTCTGCGCGCGAGACGATTCGTAATGACTCTCGAAAACAGCACGTAGACGCGGCTCAGAAGGGAAATCGGTCTGTAGTTCTTCAAGAGAGCGTTGTCGCCTTTCTTGAAGAACAAGACCACCGCACTTCTGCTCCACGCCTCCGGTGTAATGCCACCATGGAGGACGGAATTAAAGAGCTTCTGAAGGACTTCAAGTACCGGTTTTCCACCCGCTTTCAGAAGCTCCGCTGTAATTCCATCCTCGCCTGGGGCCTTGCCGTTTTTAAGGTGCTGGAGAGCCATTCTAATCTCGCTCAGACTGACGTCCGGGATATCATCGGAATAATGTCGGATAAGACTCGCTCTTGGATCGTTACTCACACTTGCGTGTGGCTCCAACGATGACGTGTACAGCTGCCCATAGAACCTCTCAATCTCACTCAAAATCTCAGGTGCCCCGGAAACGATGCTGCCACATTCGGTCTTCAGCTTTGACAGTTGGCTCTTTCTGGCAGACAGATCTCTGGCAAAGACTTTGGAGCCTTGGTTCCGCTCGATCGCTTCTTCAATACGAGCTGTATTGAAGTTGCGTAAGTCCCGCCGCATGCATTTGGAGATCTGTCTGTTCAGTTGCCTGTATGCTGTCAAATCTGTTGAAGAATGTAGCTTCATCTCCCGTCTAACAGCCATGAGATTAAGAGTGTGATCGGAGAGTTTTTGTGTTCTTCTGCGGCGGGTCTTGCAGAACTTAGCTCCGACCGCATGGACAGTTTCCACGAGCTTGTCATTCAAATCGTCCACTTCATTGCAGTCTTCTAGGCACTGAAAACGGTTTTGTAACTCGAGCTGAAAGGTTTCGGGACTTTGGATTAGAGCACGAGGGGGACGGAGCGTTGACTTCATTAGACGAGACCTCTCCAACTTAACGTTTAGGTTCAGTGTGCCTCTAACCATTCGGTGATCGCTGCCGGTTTTCACCCTCGCGATCACTGAGACATCACTGAACAGTTGTCGTTTGGTCGTCATAATGAAGTCAATCTCATTTTTTGTCGAACCGTCGGGGCTCGACCAGGTCCACTTCCTGTGGGGCCGCTTCTGGAAGAAAGAGTTCATCATAAAGAGTCCCTCTTTCTCCATGAAGTCGGCCAGCTGCTGGCCCCTTGGGTTTCGTTGCCCTATTCCAAATTTCCCCACTTTCAGCTCACCGTTCTCTCTTGTGCCTAGTTTTGCATTGAAGTCTCCCATTAACACCGTATATTGGGTTTTGGAGGAATGCATGGCTCTAGAGATATCCTCATACATTTCCTCCACCTCCTCATCGGGGTGTGCCGAGGTTGGTGCGTAAACCTGTATGACCTTCAGCGAATACCGTTTGGTGATTCTGAGTATAAGGTACGCAACCCTCCTCGACACACTCTCAATCTTTACAACGTTGTTAACGAGAGACTTGTGGACGATAAATCCGACACCTCCTTGGGACAGATGGTCGCCCTCCCGGTGATAGAACAAGTTGCCGGATTCGAGGATTACCGTGTCCTCCCCCTCTCTTCGGACTTCGGATAATCCTATAATATGCCAGCGTAACTTGTCTATCTCTTCTTCCAGCTCCACAATCTTCTCGTCAGTCCTCAGGGTCCGTGCGTTGTATGTTGCCAGGTCAAGTCGTTGTAGGTGGCAACCGAACCTCCACCGGAGATTCTTAGCACCCCCTGCCCCGCCGTTACCATGGTCGCCACCGTAGCCAGGAATAGCGGGGCCGCCGGGGACTGGGGGCCGTCTCTTCGTAACTTTCATTATGGGGGGTATATTGCCATAGTTGCCACGCTTGGCGAGCGGGTTGGCAACCGCAGTTTTTTATTGTATTTTGCCGTTACCAGGAAGATGCTGCTGCCCATCTCCTGCCTGTGTCCCTTTGTCGCCTTTTACGACACCCACGGGAAGATATGGGGTAGTGGATATTCTTAACCGCCACTACACGGCATATACGGTTAGCTAATAATGTAATAAAATACTGTAAAAGTAGAATTAAATATATTTTGGAAGTTGTGTAATGTTTGTGAAGATTTGTGAACTTTGGGTAAGATATTTCGGATCAGTGGCTTAATCAGTCATCAGGTCGCGACAGCAGATGAGGATAGTTCATAAGTAGTTCTGACTTTTTCCCTTAATCCTTATTGTGATTTGACCTAATATTTCAAAGATATTCAATCCCACCTGAGATGTAAGATAAATGAATACCTACCTCTTAGCTTTACTATGATCTTTCCAAGGCTTTCGATTGTGTTCATCATGAAACATTAATCAGGAAACTACAACATTACGGTGTAAAAAATTTGGCGCTTAGACTTATTACTTCATATTTAAGTAACAGAACTCAAAAAGTCGTGATAAATGGTAAAGGTTCCTCCGGATCGGTAGTATCAATGGGCGTTCCTCAGGGCTCGATTCTTGGCCCATTCCTGTTTTTAATCTATATTAATGACTTACCTTATCTTGTAGGGGACAATCACGATATAGTATTATTTGCTGACGATACCTCTTTAATTTTCAAACTCAAACGGCAGTTAATTAATTATGACGATGTAAATAATGCTCTATCGAAATTAGTACATTGGTTTAACGCCAACAATATGCTCTTGAACGGCAATAAGACAAAGTGTATTAAATTTACAATACCTAATGTAAAACATTCGAATACCAATGTGCTATTAAATGGGGAGGAGTTGAGTCTTGTAGATACCACTGTTTTTCTCGGTATTACTATTGACGCGAAACTTCAATGGGGCCCCCATATATCTAAATTAGCAAGCAGACTTAGTTCTGCAGCATATGCTGTAAGAAAGATTAGAAGTCTCACAGATGTTGAGACAGCTAGATTAGTGTATTTTAGTTACTTTCATAGCGTAATGTCTTATGGAATTTTGCTATGGGGTAATGCGACTGATATTGAAGCTATATTTGTTTTGCAAAAGAGAGCCGTTCGGGCGATTTATAACCTAAATTGTAAAGAGTCCCTCAGACAAAAATTTAAAGAAATAAACATATTAACTTTGGCATCGCAATATATTTATGAAAATCTAATGTATGTACATAAAAACATAAATAGCTTTAATAAGAATAAGGATGTGCATTCTTTAAACACTAGGAACAAACATAAGCTTGTAATACCAGTTACTAGACTCCACAGAATCAGTAATTCATTTATGGGGCAATGTATACGCTTTTACAACAAAATCCCAGAACATATTCAAAGTTTATCAATAAACAAGTTTAAAAGTTTTATTAAAGAAAAACTGTACAAAAAGGGTTATTATAATATCAAGGAATACATGAATGAAAATAACCCCTGGGAATAAGGTGATCGCCACCATGCTGGTTCTATTAAAAATCATTTAAAAATTGTATAAATGAAATTATTGTTAAGTGAAATATGTTTGAAAAAAAAAAGTCCCGCTGGGTTTCTTGCTGGTTCTTCCCAGGACGGAGGTATTTTCCGAACCAGTGGTAAATAAAAAATGACTTTCAATAAGAATTATGTAATAATCAATATTGAATAAAAAATTATTCTATTCTATTCTATGCTAATAACCTAAAAAGGGACGCGAATAATAATATACGACGTAATACACTACAATATAACAATGCAAATCTGACAAAAAGTACTTAGGCCTTTTTATACCATATATTACCTTATTATTATCTTATTACCATATTATTAAAAACATCATATATGTAATATGCACACCTTCCAATTAAAGTAAAAAATTGCTCCGTTGATTATTGCTGTCAGAATTGAGCAGGCGTTACGGTACATAATGTGATGTAAATTTTTAATTGCAATTAGAAAATATAGATACCCGAGTTAATATTTACATATTTTTATTGTTTACATGGTGAAGCCACGCTGCAAGTAGTTTATCAGTAGGAGGCTGCCAGTCTAGAACCCTTTGCTTGTCGGTTCTTCGAGCTATTTTACCACTTCAGTTTATTGATCCGTTGGGCTAAGTCGGTACTCCGGTTCAACTGCGGATATATATGTGGTAAAGCCAGATTGTAGCTGTATTATGATTGCAGCACGAATGGGTCGGCTTGACCGCGGAAGGACCACGCACCCACAGAATACCAGCGTAAAATAGGCGCTTAATTCCTGCTGTTTCTTAAAGTGAGTGTAGAGAACTGGAGGCTATTTTCACTTGAAATGAGGCATTCCATCTTATTCTTCAGCAACAATGTCTGAAATTTGATTCTTATTCGAGGAAATATGTAGGTGCCTATGGGTCACAGGTTCCACTTACGATTAGGTGGTCTGTATGCTCGTTTGTCACCCTAATTCTATAAAAATGAATCCGTCGATTGATCTCCCGATCGTAATTGAACTTCCCTAGTTAGACGAATTGTCTTAGATAAACATACTCATCGACAACCAACCGAATACCAGCCCATGTTTTTTTTTACATAGAAGAGTTATGGAAGAAACTGATGGAAAAATTTGGGATGTGCAAGCTGGATTTAGAAAGGGGATGGGGTGTACGGATCAAGTCTTTTCCATGCGCATGATTGCGGAGAAATTTTTGGCCAAAAACCAGAAAGGTTTTTGTGCGTTCATGGACTTGGAAAAGGCTTATGACAGAGTGGACAGGAACGTGTTATGGCAAACACTGACCTCATTTGGGTTGAGCGCTGGTCTGATACAGGCATTGAAGTCTCTATATAGGGACTCTAGTGCCTGTGTCAGGATCAACGGGGCTTACTCGGACTGGTTTGGCATCCATAAAGGTGTCAGACAGGGCTGTGTGGCTTCCCCGTGGCTGTTCAACCTATTTATGGACAGTTGTTTGGAAAATTTGAAAGTAGAAGAATGCGGGTTAAGAATGGGTGAGTTAACCGTCAAATGCCTTTTGTACGCCGATGATCAAGTCATACTTGCGTCTTCGGCGGCCGAGTTGCAAATGATGGTTACATTAATGAACAGGACATTAAAAGAAAAGGGAATGAAAGTGAACGCAAGTAAGACGAAAGTTATGGTTTTTGAAAGAGAAGAAAGTAAAACGATATGTGAAATAAGAATAGAAGGGGAGTTGGTAGAACAAGTAGATGAGTTTGTGTATTTGGGATGTCTGTTTAGCAAGGATGGTAGATATAATAAGGATATAGAACGACGAGTGAATGCAGGAAATAGAGTGAATGGGGCTCTACACTCTATTGTGAAAAGTCAGAATGTGTCCAAAAAGGCACGTATGGCAATTCACAATGCTGTGTTAGTGCCTACTTTAATGTATGGTAGTGAAAGTTGGGTGTGGCAGAAGAAGCACGAGAGTAGAATAAATGCTGTAGAAATGCGGTCATTAAGGAGTATGTTAGGGATGAATCTGAATGACAGAGTGAGAAATTATTTAATAAGAGAAGAGTGTGGTTTGCAAGATGATGTTGTGACCAGGATTAAGAAAGGAATGCTTCGGTGGTTTGGTCATGTAGAAAGAATGAATGAGGAAAGAGTGACAAAGCAAATTTATGTTGCAGAGGTGAACGGCAGAATCGGGAAGGGTCGCCCTAGGCGAAAGTTTATCGACCAAATTGGCGATATATTGAAAATGGGCCAAATCAAGAGTACCTTTAACCGACGAGCGTGTATGCGTAGGTATATGGATGTGGAGGAAGCGAGAGAGGTCTGTCAGGATCGTGTCAAATGGAAGTCCATAGTCTCTGCCTACCCCTCTGGGTGACAGGCGTGAGTGTTTATGTATGTATATGTTATGTAGAAGAGGGGACGAAATACAAACGAGCATACGGCTCACCTAATTGTAAGTGACTACCGCCGCCTATGAACAACTGCAACATCAGGGGAATTGCAGGTGTGTTGGAGGCCTTTAAGAATGGAGTAATTCTTGCACGTTACCTAAGTCGTATCGAAAAAATTGCCATTGGTAAACGATTCCACAAAGAGGTTGTACGAGGAAGAAATCTCCTAGTAAAACGCACAGTGGTTGACCGTCAAGCGTCAAGATGGTGTGGATGTTATTGTGAGTTTTGTTGCGATGTGCGTTAGTGAAATTTGGTAAATGCGATAGAAAATGCAAAGGGATGTAACATCTATTTGCAGTGCCAGTGAATTGAGCCGATCAGAAAGTACTCGGTCGTCGACAATTCGAGCCGCTCTGCACTGTATGCGGTCAAGTGGAAGGAGCGGAAACTGAAGTGCCCCGGCCCAGAGAACAGTATTCCATGTAAGGCCGAACCTGTGACTTGTAAAGTTGTAAGCGGTGTGCCGGCATGAAATTCTGTCTCGCTCTGCTGAGAATGCCAAGCTTTTTAGAAGCCAAGAGGTGTGACACGACCTTTGTTTTTCCTATGTTCATTTCTAGACCTATCCGTTGGGAAACACAGAAAGAACAATACGAAGACGGTTGGCTGAGAGAGATCTGACAGCATTTCGCCCTGCTCGCGCTCCAGAACTCCTCAGATTGCACAGAACAGCCAGGTTAAGTTTTGCATGTGATCAAGGAGGCTCAATTATCGTATGGGGCGGCATCAGTTACGAGGCTCGTACCGACCTCGTTATCTTTGAAAGAGCTGCTATAAATGCAGTTCTACAAGAACATGTCATCTGCCACCATACGTTGTTGAAAGAGTTGAAAGCAGCTCAGTGGAGGAATGACACAACATTCCTCAATCTGATATCCAGGATATTATAGATGGGCTGTCAAACCGGCTGTAAGAGTCATTAGAGTCAAGGGAGGCAACACCCATTATAAAATTGGAGGAATGAAAATGTTTTCATCAAAATTTGTTTTTTTTTTTCAATGCTGTTTTTTGTAAAAAAGAAAACACTCAATTCCCGTTTATTCAATTTTTCATAGAAATTTCTAAACATTTTCATTACATTTTACCATTTATTGTTTTGTTTAATGTGGGGTACATTAAACACAAAACAAAAATAAAGTTTATTCTCAGCAATTTTTGGAAATAATTAAAAAATATGTGGTCGGCGGTTAATTGTGCCTGTGAGTACAGTTTGAAAATATATTCCACTTGAAGATGTGTGCAATTGGACAGAGAGCCCTACTGTACAAACACATTATTAGCACTTCGATAAACTGATAATTTAATTATTAGTTAATTTTGCACTGCTGAAGGGCTGTCCCTTCGGAAGCTACAATAAGCTCCCCCCAAACTTCGACGGAATCTTCTAATATACCATAAATATGCAAGACAAAGTTACAGATTGTAGTCCTCGGTCGGTGGTCTATGATACCCACTAAAGCGTTTTCAGAAACCTGCATGTTAAAGAGGCTGGAAATGAGACGGTTCATAATGACTCTCGAAAATAGCACATTGATTTGACTTAAAAGGGAAATCGTTTTGTAGTCATTCCATAGCACGTTGTCGCTACACACCTCCGGAGTAACAAACGACTATGAAGAAAGGAATTGAAGAGCTTCTAAAGTAATTTAAGTGCCGGTTTTCTACCTGCTTTCAGAAGCCGCTGTAATTCCACGGAGCCTGGGGCCTTGATGGGGGAGCTATTCTAAGTTGATGTCCGGGATATCATAGTGTCGGATACGACTTGTTCGTGGATTTGATGGAGCTTTCCAAATTTTTCAAATTCGGTTAAAATCACAGGTGCTGTGAAAACGATGCTATCGCAGTCGGTCTTCAACTTAAGTTGTCGGCTCTTTTCAGCAGACAGATCTTTTGATTTGATTCTACTGAATTGCTTTTTCAAACTGTATTCAAGTTTCGTAAGCTTCGCCGCATGTATTTGAATATAATATGTCTGTTTAGTTGCCTTCATATGACAGATATAGCAGCATACAACAAATATATAAATGAAGGATTGTATAATATGCTTTATTTCCCGTCTAATAGTCATGACATTAAGAGTGTGATCGGAGAATTTTTGGGTTCTTCTGCTTTGGGTATTGCAGAACTTAGCTCCGACAGCATTCTTTTTTTGCATTTAAAAACAGCGAAAACGTTCCCCTGTGGGCGTTTTAAACTTACTTATTTTAGGAAAATTAAATTTAAAGACATTTTTGCTTTTTTGATTTTAGGTTATTTAAAATGAAAATCTACAATAAATAAATCAATATGAATACGATACGATACCATATATTTTTTATAACACTTACATTTTTAATAATTTTTTGAGTTCTTAGAGTACTATAGAAGATTATTTAGTAATTTGTATACCAAGAAAAAAACAAATCTGAGAGCTTCTTCCGAAATATTTTTCCCTTTTCCAATTTCAGAGAGCTAGGCAGCACAGTGTTTAATAGTGGTAAAGCCACGCGGCAGCTTTTGCTGTCGCACGGATGGGCCGGCTCGATCCGGGGTGGTACCACGACCTCATAGAAAACCAGCGTGAAGTAGCGGTTTACCTCTACGTTTCGCTTGGTGAGTGCAGGTGGCCGGAGGCCCTTTTTACTGGAAATGAGGCATTCCATCTTAGTCCTCACGGGTGACAACGCATCTACATTTTGATTTGTAATAGAGGATAGATGTAGATGTCTATGGGCCGCAGCAACCACTTACCATCAGGTGGACTGTGTGCTCGTTTGTCACCCTTATCCTATAAAAAAAAAACAGTGGTTTAAAGTTGGCCTGGTTATACTTGATTCCTGCACGATAATTATTCGTTTGACATACAAATAATTGTTCAGTTCATTAAACACACAGTGTGCTTGTTAGTTTTTGTCTACTAATTCCTACAAGTAAAGTTATTTATACGTTAGCGGACAAGAACAAAGTTTTGAAATAAAATATTATCGAAGAAACGGGAGCAGTAGTTTTAAATTTATAAAAAAAGCATTTTGTATACGAAAGTTAAGAATCGATTCGGTCGGAAAAATAAACCTTTTAAAACATTCGAGGTAATTTATAAATTTTAAAGTCGGTAAAGTTTTACAACTTTACAAATAGCGAAGAAGGCGAAGATAAGACTTGAAAGCCCCTAAAGTTTCGTAATTATGAAAGAAGATGAAATAAATGTTTTAATAAATATAATCTATAGGAATGTGCCGTAATTAGGATCAATTGATTGTAGTTGTTTTAATTTAAAAAACCATAGCGCATTCATCACCATCATCATTACAGCCCTTAACAATTCCACTGCTGAACATAGACCTCCCCCACGGAATGCCACAAAGCACGGTCCTGAGCCACCTGCATCCATCGACTTCCTCCATGCCTTACCAGGTCGTCACTCTATCTAGTGGGGGTTTTTCCTATACTTTGCTTACCAGTACGAGGCTGCCACTCGAGAACCTTTTTTCCCCATCGGTTGTCGGTTCTTCGAGCTATATGGCCGGCCTATTGTCACTTCAGCTTACTAATCCGTTGGGTTATGTCCGTAACTATGGTTCTACTGCGGATATCCCCATTTCTAAATTTATCATGCAGAGAAACCCCGAGCATATCCCTCTCCACAGCTCGCTCAACGACCTTGAGGGTCCTCATACGGCCAGCAGGGAAAGACAACGTCTCAAATCCTTAAGTCATCACTGGCAACACGAACTGGTTGTACAATCTTGTTTTCAGGTTTTGAGGTAGACCTGACGAGAAGCTGTGTCGTAATTTCCCGAACGCTGCTCAGCCGAGTTGAATCCGTCGATTGACCTCTCGGTCGAAGTTGGACTTACCTAATCGGACTATTTGTCCCAGGTAAACATACTCGTAAGCAACTTCGACCTTAGTTCTCCCAACAACTACTGGCAAACGTGTGACATGGATGTTACACAACATGATCTTTGTTTTGTCCATGTTCATCTTAAGACCTATCCGTTGGGAGACACTATTGAGGTCATTGGGCATAGTGCTAGGGCCTCAAGCGATTCTGCCATAAGGACTATATCGTCGGCAAATCGTAGATGAGTGATGTATTCGCCTTTGATATTAATACCGTATCCTTTCCAGTCCAGTAGCTTGAAAACGTCTTCCAATGCAGTGGTGAAGAGTTTCGGGGATATAACGTCAAATTTATTACCAAATGGCTCGAGAGAAAAGTAAAGCATTTTGTTGCTTATGTTATTGATATTATGGTACATAAATAATATTGTGTGTTTTATGTGTCATTAGTTTTATTAAACACAGATGTCTACCTAAAATAATAAAAGTAAGTAGTCTATGCAACCCATTACCATCATAGATTTTTTATAGAATCAGTGTGACAAACGAGCACACAGTCCACCTGATGGTAGGTGGATGCTGTGGCCCATAGACATCTACATTTATCCTCAATTAAGAATCAAAATGCAGATGCGCCGCCACCCCTGAGGACTGAGATGGAATGCCTCGTTTCCAGTAAAATGGGTGTCCGGTTCTCTACACTCACCATACGAAACACAGCAATGTTAAGCTGCTATTTTACGCTGGTATTCTGTGAGAGCGTGGTCCTTCCCCGGTCGAGCCGACCCATTCGTGCCACAACCATAATATAGCTACAGCATGGCTCTACCATGTAAATAAATATGTAGCAAGTTACTATTCCCCTTAAGTATAAAGTCAAAATTCATTTGCCATGTAGTGAAAGTATAACAGGAAGACGATGGGATGGGGAAGAAAGGTTCTTGAGTGGCAGCCTCGTACCGGTAGGCGAAGTATAGGGCGACTCCCTACGAGATGGAGTGACGACCTGGTAAAACATGCAGGAAGTTGATGGATGCAGGTGGCTCAGGACCGTGCTTTGTGACATTCCTTGGGGGACGCCTACGTTCAGCAGTGGACTTATGAAAGGCTGTAATGATGATGATGGGATGTGGGATGGGTTGATGGAATCCAATTCGTGGTGAGGGCGTCCTTACAGGTGATTATTGGAAAGGCAAGAAAGATCACATGGTCTTTTATGGATGGCCGTCTTATATATTATCACTATTATAGTCATTGCTGAACATAGATTTCCCCAAGTAATGCCACAAAATACGGTCTTAAGCCACCTACATATATGAACTCCCTGCATGTATTACCAGGTCGTTACCTCATCACATATAAGGTTGCCCTACAATCTGCTTATCCGTATGACGTCACTTGAGAACCTGGAGAAGTTGCAATGGGCCGACCATACAGCTCGAAGAACCGACAACCTATAGCGAAAAAAAGTTCTTGAGTAGCAGTCTCGTACCGGTAGGTTAAGTATAGGGCGACCCCCCACTAGATAGAATGACGACCTGGTAAGACATGCTGGAATTCGATGAATACAGGTGGCTCAGGACCGTGCTTTGTGGCATTCGTTGGGGGAGGCCTATGTTCAGCAGTGGACTTGTGAAGAGCTATAATGATGATGATGATGATGAAATTAAATATTATTACCAACTATGGCATTTAATAAGACTGTTACTTCTGTAATCATATGTACGTATATGATAAATAAAGGGACTACACCAAAAAGAGTAAAATAATTAGTATATAATAGTTTCTGAAGTTGGTACTAAGATATAGTCTACCGAAGAATATAATTATATTTATGTGGTTCAATGCGAAGGACATAGTTTTACTGGGTTTAGTCAAACCAATATAAATCTTGCGCAACCATTAGAGCACCAGTCGTTCCTCAAGTCGTGACGTCAGGCGCTCCATATAGTGTCTCGGGGTCCGGGTGCTCTAATCTGACGGGTTGCCACTTACAAATGTACAACGACGTGATAGCACCGGAACGCAGCTGAGTTATGGTAATGCACCCTATGATACTTTAGACCATTCATGGGACCTTGCATTCGGAAACGTAGAAATACTCTTATCTTAACGACATATAAACATAAAGATGTCCACTCTAGCGTCACTAAAAATCGATTGTTGTTAAATTTTATGGTGCATTAAATAGTATAAAACCGCCTCACAAACGATAATTACGATATAGAGTAAAAGCAGTATTCGATGCTTTCTTTCTACTAACAAGGCTTACCAAGTCCAGTAAAAAGTGTTAGAAGGTTTATATAGGATAAAATAATGTGTGTATCCTAACCCCTCTTTGGGTCTATCTCGAAAAAGAGTTAAAATAACTTTGTTTTTCCTTGTTATCCTGCAATGTAAGTCATAATATTATTTGAGAGTACATATGTGTATTTATAATAATACTAGCTCGCCAGGCAGACGTTGTCCTGCCATTTCCGACGACCCTTCCTATAAAAATACTTAAATTCGCAATAAAATTTTTGAGGGTCATTTATCGGGATAAAAACTATCCTATCTCTCAAGTTGGACCAAAATGCACACATTGTGAAACATTTCATTGAAATCAGTTCAGTAGTTTAGGAGTTCATCGCGGACAAACAACGTGACATGTAATTTTTATATATAAAGATAATAATAATAATCGTTTATTTAAATGAAAGTACAATAATAAATTGAAGACTCTGATCCCCAAACTAGACAAGTCTGTATCTTAGGGATCAGCGGCTTCTCCCAGTGTTGTGACAACATAAAACATTTATAAAACACAGTCGTATGTATCAGTACATACGCAGAAAAGATGTCTCTGTCAATAATAGGGTCTATGTCTAGGTCTGATAATAATACAAGTATTATATATAATAATACAAGTATAATACAAGTAAATATAATAAAATATAACAATACAAGTATAATACAAGTATTATTATCAGACCTAGACATAGACCCAACATAGATATTTCCAAAAGTGGTAGAGCCACGCGGCAGCTTTTGCTGTCGCACGGATGGGCCGGCTCGAACCGGGGTGGTACCACGACCTCACAGAATACCAGCGTGAAGTAGAGGTTTACCTGTGCGTTTCACTTGGTGAGTGCAGGTGGCCGGAGGCCCTTTTTACTGGAAATGAGGCATTCCATCCTAGTCCTCACGGGTGAAAACGCATCTGCATTTTGATCTGTAACAGAGGATAGATGTAGATGTCTATGGGCCGCAGCAACCACATACCATCAGGTGGTCTGTGTGCTCGTTTGTCACCCTAATCCTATAAAAAAATACATTTTCACGTAATTTTTTATGTAAATTATTCTACAATTACTTAATGTTACACTCGATACACTTATTTATAATTTCGTAAAGTAGCGTTATTATACAAAGTTTTTGAAGTTGTATATTTTTCTATCTTTCATTTCATGTTAGATTTTCATTCCTCTAGTCATTCACGCCAAGTTATTTTCCAGTGATAAATAAAAAAGTATACTTGCAATATGTAAGTATTACCTATTTAATAATATATTATGTTGAATTAAAAACGTTCCGTTGTGTAATCGCTAACCGCTTTCTTTTCAATGATGATAGAAAAAATAAATATAATAAATAAAAATAAATAAATTTCAGAAATGAGAGGATCCTGTGCTCAGCGAAAGGTCGTGACGTAGGATACCTAAGCTGTAACTTTACGTTTTACTTTACTGTGAAAGATTGCAAGCATAAAAATAAATGCATTAAAAGATACCAACGAATATGTACTTATATGTTTTTTCAATTAAAAACATTCAGAGAAATACCACGAGTCAGTCAGTAAAAAATCCTAAAAGTTAGTTTTGTCTATTTTTTTATGTCTCTAAGTGGAATAACATTCAAGTAATGGAGAGAGAAATAGTCGATTTCAGAGCAAATGAACGCACCTATTGAGCGTAATCTTCCGACGCGGTTAGAATTTAGACCGAAACCTCTAAGCGAATTTTAGGGAAATTTAAATCGTACATAAAGAGCTTAAATTAATCGTAAATAAAGGCAATTTCACCAGAACAGATTTACTGTGCGTCGACGGTTTGATAAAGTTATAGGAACACAATAATAATTGTTTCAATGGCCAATTTAAGTTCTCTGTGTACGCCAACCTATTATTATATTTGTAAGTATCTCTTGCAAAGCTTTAATGATTTCAATCTATATAAATCTTACAAAAGATTATGTGTAATACTAGCTTTTACTAGCGGTCCCACTCGTGTTTAATTGAAAACAGAAGAAATTATTTCAATTAAAGGATGCAGAACGCCGTACTGCTACGGAATTTTTTGAAGGTACTGGTAAAAAGTCCAATTTCTTAGTACATTTTATTGTTATTTGTCTTTTAATATTAAAGTAGCGCGCGCAAAGAAATAAAATTTTATTTGTGAGTTTTTAGCAATATGTTTAAAAATAAATAAATTATACTAAAAATTTAATTACAAATTTGTTTTGTAACAAAATAGTAAGTTAGCAAGGTTCGATTGTATTTTAAACTATTCATTAATTTGTTTGATTCTTAATTGGCCAAGCATGGCTAAATTTAAAATATTGGTAAATCCAATTGAACATGCCTTCGCATTAAAAATAACGTATAGCATGATTATACGGTTTTTTTTTTAAAGTAGTATAAATACATTTCGACAGCACTATCGGCTTCAACACCCTCGAAAACCATGAAAATGACACCCATGATGAAAACTTGATACCTACTTCAGCCGCCATCTTGGATTTACATTTCGACAGCACTATCGGCTTCAACACCCTCGAAACCCATGAAAATGACACCCATGATGAAAAAAATTATACCTATTGCAGCCGCCACCTTGGATTTACATTTCCACAGCGCTATCGGCTTCAGCACCCTCGAAAACCATGAAAATGACACCCATGATGAAAAATTGATATCTATTGCAGCCGCCATCTTGGCTTTACATTTCGACAGCACTATCGGCTTCAACACCCTTGAAAACCATGAAAATGACACCCATGATGAAAAAATTGGTACCAACTTCAGCCGCCATCTTGGATTTACATTTCGACAGCATTATCGGCTTTAACGCCCTCGAAAACCATGAAAATGATACCCATGATGAAAAAATTTATACCTATTGCAGCCGCCACCTTGGATTTACATTTCGACAGCACTATCGGCTTCAGCACCCTCGAAAACCATGAAAATTACACCCATGATGATAAAATTGATATCTATTGCATCCGCCATGTTGGATTTACATTTCAAAAGCACTATCGGCTGCAACACCCTCGAAAACCATTAAAATGATATCCATGATGAAAAAATTTGGTACCTACTTCAGCCGCCATCTTGGATTTACATTTTGACAGCACTATCGGCTTCAACACCCTCGAAGCCCATGAAAATGACACCCATGATGAAAAAATTGATATATATTGCAGCCGCCATCTTGGATTTACATTTCAACAACCCTATTCGGTTTCAACACCCTCGAAAACCATGAAAATTTCACCCATGACAAAAAAATTGATACTACTTACTTTTAGTACGTACTACTATTACTTATTCGGTGCTTTTAAAATATTGTAATAAAAAAATCTCTTATTATTATTATAATCAAGTATTTAAGAAATTTGGTTATTCGAATATTGTGTATTTGTACAGCGATCTTTTTGAGCCGCTGCAAAAAACCGAAATAATATCCACTCACGACGGCGACTGACGGCGAACCATAGATAAATATAAATGTAGCAAGCTAATGCGGCGAACTGATATATACAGTAATCTGTGGCGATGGCGAACTGAGTTAGTAAGTAAACTACTCTGTGGCTGTGGCTCCCCATTTACAGAAATAATTTTATACGAGGCAAACAAATCAACGAAAAGTTCGCCATTTTGGAGCCGAAAAAAATTAATTATAGCTAAACAAAACAAAATTACACTGCCATTTACATTCAGTGGCTTCCCACATGATAGATGAAGAGATTAAAAAATAGATTGAGTTAAACAATTGATATTTTCAAAAGTTATAGTGTTTACAAGCCACAGGGACATGATAAATCCACACCATAAGCCACTAAAACCCCTTTTTTTATTTAAAAATAGCAATTAATCGATTTTAAAAAAATATTAAGAAGTTCAACAATCATTTATCTTTCTAACAATGTGCTTTTTATATCATTTATATATATAATAGGATTGCTGGATACGATTTCATGCGACAAAACGGTGGAATTTTGATTTTTAGGCGTTAGTAGAACATACCCACGCGCTTTGCGCTCGGCATGTAAAAAATGTAATTTGGGATAGACATGCATGTGATAGAGTATAGTTGTAGCACGAATGGGTGGGCTCGACCGGAAAAGGATCACGCTCTCACAGAATACGAGCATAAATAGCAGCTTAATGCTGCTGTGTTTCGTGAGTGTAGAGAACCGGAGACCCTTTTTACTGGAAAAGATGCATTCCATCTTTATCCTCATGGCTGACAACGCATGTGCATTTTGATTCGCAAACGAGGATAGATGTACAGATGTCTATGGGCCAAAGCAACTACTTACCAACAGGTGGACTGTGTTCTTGCTTGTCACAATAATTATCCTATATTTTTATATATTTATACCTTACCTTACCTTATACTATTTTTTTTTACAAAAATAATGTCTATGTCCTATTCTAGCCTGTTATGTATAGTATAATATTGAAACAGTTTTCGCGTGATTGAGTAACAAACACAAACATCTAAACATTTGTACAATCTATCATATTTACAAAAGGCTTCGCACGGGTGATTTCTGGACCTCGACAACAGCGCCATAGAGCAGGCATAGCCAAGAAACATGATCATGAAACGTGATCTATAAGTGTGTGTATGAGTGTGGCGCTCGTTTGCTTAAAGCAGTTTATGTATAGAACAGTTTAAACATGTACTTGTATCTGCTATACAATAAAATTAAAGGGAAATAATCGGTGTGATAGGCGTAATGGTATCGAGGTAAATATCGGAAATTTCGCAGGCCGTACACGTCCATGATTGGTCATTTCAGTATATCTCTGTTAGACGCCATTCGAATCCCGAATGAATTACGTGAATTGTTTATAACCGATAGGCGTGGATTTTGTACGGATCGTCGATAAAAACTATTGAATTAATGCTTGCTATCTTTCGGAGTTAAATAGCCTATTTCGAAATTTAGAATGCGAATTTAAAGGTTGCGTTGCGCTCAAAATTTGTTTAATTTTCAAAGTAATTTATTGTTTACTTACTATTTGACACATATTTTATGACTGATGCAGGGCTACCAATGTATATTATAACAAAATAAAAATTAATTTCATTCCATATGAATTTAAAATAATGTTATAATTAATATAATTGTATAATAAATTAATAAATATATCTAGTATTTTTTTTTGCATATGGCGGTTTTTATTGAAACTTTCATTACACTTATTTGCAATAGGCATTCATGTTAATTAAATGTGTAATGAGATTATACTGTTTACGTACTGTAAAAAAACTTTCGAAATAAAGAACAATGCCCTTTTTTCACCTGACAATGTATAGAAATTAAATAAATCTTAAAATTCAGCTAATTGAATTGTAAATTAATTACGCTTATCACTATGTTAAAAGAAACACAGGAAAAAAATATTTTTAAGTTTATTCTACGTCAAGGGTAAACGTCTTATATGTTTTGAACGCATCTCAACTACCCTTTTTTTAGGACGTTCCATTTTATACACTGCTACTTTACTTTATTTAACTCTGCTTCTGAGTTTTATACATTATTTTACGTTTCATTTAATCAGTAAGTATTTATTTATTTGTATTTGTATAGTACATATTAATATAAAATAATATAATAATAAAATAAATTAATCATTCAGTAAGTATGTCATCGAGTGCGGACGAATGAAACGGATTTTTTTTTGACATTTGACAGTTCTGCAATTGGCATCGGCGCAGTTCTTTGTATATATTTATCTATGGTTCTTCGTTGTTGCATTTGCGTCCATAGATAAATATATATGTAGTTTGCGTCTCGTTGTGTACTGTGCCATTTTGTTTGTGTTACTTCTTTTTACAACCCTATATGGTATCAAGAAAATATTTCTGCTCCAGTAGAATTTCTGGATGACGTGGTGGTGAGAGATTTAAGTGAAAATGATGATAATTAATAAACCATGCCACTTTAACATAGTGTTTTATTTGTTTATCCCATTTTGTTCATCAGTAAGTATATACCATAGGCCAATGAAATGTGTTTGGTTGATAAGTGATCATTTTGACAATACAAGATGAACTAAATGTAGTTAGTAAGTATTTATGTGTGCTGAAGAAATAGCAGATAGAACTAGACACTCAATTTATGGTGACAATCATCGAGAGTAAGCGGTGACTTAGGGGCAGTTGATTCCAAGAAATTCACAAAGTAAAAAAGACGTTTTAGACCATAACTAGATAAGTATTGATATCTTAACTTCGAGCGTTAATAATAAGTTATAGCACATTTATTTCTTTATTACCTATTTGGTTACAGCAAATCCTAACCTAAAAAGTGACATTAGTATATTTTGGGATTCGTAGCGTTTAAATCGTAAAAATAACTATATGACATTATTTTCTGAGCTTACATGTAGTTTTTCTACTATACTTTATAATTATACATCAACTTTCACTATCAGGTTTTTAAATGTATGGAAAGTGGGCATGATTCTTTTATAGGAATATCAGGTAATAAATCAAGTTATCAAATAAACACTATATTGCATTACCAGGTATATTTAAATAATGAAAATATAATTTAATTTAAAGTAAAACTAAAAAAAAACCATTAGAGTTTTCAGTTGGTAGTTATTGGTGTCCAAGGGTGTTGCCCTGTTGTTTTTAATACATCAGGTGAACTGATAGTTTGTTTGTCACTGTTATATCTTGAGAGTAGGATCGTTTGCTCGTCGTCTTCATTTGTTTAGTATTTTGTACCTACCTAGTTAATAGTAAATCAGCTATGTAAACAATTTTTCTCGCTATTAGTTGGCTATGAAATTGTAAAATCTCATGGTTGCCGCTAGATGGAGTTATAACCATCTTGTGTAGTTGGGGCAGTGTCAAAGATGTAATAGACTGCTTGTACCGTGATTGCCTAACTGCCTGTTAAACGTGGCGATTGTGGCAAATCCTTCCTACGGTGAGAAAGGCCCTTGTAAAGTAACAGGATTTCAGCTTTTCAGAAGTTCACTGCTGAACATACGGAGACCTATTTTCAGCAGTGAACCTTAGGTTTCCTCATAGGAACATTCGCCATAGCTGCCACGCTTGGCAAACAAGTTTGCAACCGCAGTTTAGCTAACTTCTGGCGCTCTTTACGACACCCACGGGAATATGATATGAGGTAGTGGACATTCTTACACCGCCCTCACATTGTTAAAAGGAAACGGTAAAAAGAAAATGCACAACAATATTGTTTAATATCACGGATTAAATGATATCTTGATAAGTATTGTTATCACGTATAAGAAAAAGAAAAAGTATGAACTATTTCTAAAATATCACCTCACCTGCTTTCACAGTAAATTTAGTTTTTATAGTAATATGGCTATAAAATTTAAATATTTTAAATTCTCCTCTGAATCAGGTATTTATAAAAGTATTTCCCTGTAACTAGTAAAAGTGCACGAGCCAACTTTCTAACTATATACATTTTTGTAAGTTTATTTTTGAAATATCTTCCTTTATTTAAAAAAGGTTCTCGAGTGGCCGCCTCGTACCATCGGACAAAGTGTAGGGCGTCCTCTCACTAGATGGGGTGACGACGTGGTAAGACATGCAGGAAGTCGATGGATGCAGGTAGCTCGGGACCATGTTTTGTGGCATTCCTTGGGGGAGGCCTATGTTCAGCAGTGGAATTGTGATGGGCTGTAATGATGATGAAAAATTATGTCTGCATGTTTTTATAATATTGTAATTTAATAGTAGTTATTTTTCACATAGAAATATTTTATACTAATACATACAGTAAAACTTGAAGGTCGAAATAATCGACGACCTTCCAGGAGACCTATGTTTAGCAGTGGACTTGTGAAGGGCTGTAATGATATGATGATGATGAAGACTTGCTCTCGAATGGTTACTCACACTTGTGTGAGTGTGACTCCAACGATGATGTGTGCAGCTGCCCATAGAACTCTCAATCTCACTCGAAATCTCAGGTGTGCCGGAAATATGCTACCATACTCGGACTATTGGCTTTTTCTGGCAGACAGATTTCTGGAAAAGACTTTAGAGCTCTGTTTCCGTTTAAGCGCTTCTTCAATACGAGCTAGTATATTGAAGTTGCGTAAGTCTCGCCGCATGGATTTGATGATCTGTCAAATCTGCTGAAGACTGCAGCTTCATTTCCCGTCGAATATCCATAAGATTGAGAGTGTAACCAGAGAGTTTTTGTGTTCTTCTATGGAGGGTCTTGCAAAACTTAGCTCCGACCGCATGGACAGTTTACATGAGCTTGTCATTCACATCGCCGACTGCATTGCAATCTTTTAGGAACTGACGATTATTGTACTCGAACGATTTTGTAACTCGAGATGAAAGTTTTCGGGACTTCGGATTAGAGCACGAGGAGTACGGAGCGTTGACTTTATTATACGTGACCTCTCCAACTTAATTTTTAGGTTCAGTGTGCCTCTCACCATTCGGTGACCGCTGCCAGTTTTCACTCTCGCGATCACTAAGACATCACTGAACAGTTGCCGTTTAGTCATCATTATGAAGTCAATCATATTTTGTTGTCAAACCGTCGGGGCTTAAAAAGGTCCACTTCCTGTGGTGCCTCGTGGAACCGGAGACCCTTTTTACAGGAAAAGAGGCATTCCATCTTAATCCTCACCGATGACAACGCATCTGCATTTTGATTTTTTACTGAGGATAGATGTAGATGTCTATGGGTCACAGCAACCACTTACCATCAGGTGGACTGTGTTCTCGTTTATCAGCCTATCCTATAAAAAAAACTTTTGAGTGGTAATTTTCTATTAGCACATGATAAAGAACACGCACTGCAAACTTTCAGTTTCTTTACACTCAAAATAATGGGAAACGTGTGCTTTGCAGTGTAATCTTTATACACTTGTATTTTAATTTTACATATCCACATAATTTATAACATTCTTGTCAAAAGAGATACTTCCATTTGGCACGATCCTCCACCACACCTTTCTAGCCTCATTTAGGTACATCCTTATATATATATCTATATTTATATATTTAGGTATAACCTTAATTTGGCCCATTTTCAATATAACGCCGAAATGGATGATGGACTTCCGTCTAGGGCGTTCCTGCCGTTAATTCATTATTTTTATTTTATAACCTTTATTTTTGTAACTGAGAGAAGATAGATCGGCGACTATTAACGATTTCTCTGAACCGATGCGAATTAGGGACCTTCAAGAAAATATCCTACTCCTTATCAAAAAGGACGGCATCTGTAATTCCTATGATGTTGCTGATATTCATGGGCAGTGATAGTCACTTACCATCAGTCGACCCGCATGCTCGTTTGCATCCTTTTATATAAAATGAGAAGAAAGGAAGAGCTAGCCATTAGTACTAAGAAATAGTTTTACCTGAAATCAGTACCATAGCATGTAACAAGTATGTAACACCAACAAAAGTGTTACCATCCTTTCTGAAATAAAAACAATATAAGATTTTTAGCTTGCGGTAGATCAGTAAGAATTTTGTTTTTAATGGTCATTGAAGAATTAAGGGTTAGCATGTTATGAGAGGAAAATGAAAAGGCATACTGATCATTAGATTTCACTGCATGCCCGCTATTAACCTGACTTAAACGATTTAATTCTCGACTTCCCCTAAATATACCGCCAACAGCCGACAGTACCTAATCACGACCCACGGACAAGATAATCCTCTAATTTATTGGCCATAGACAACCGAAACTGTCATCAATCGAATTGATATTGTGGTCATACAGATTTATAAAGTTCGGCGCTAATGAAATTATATTGAATGGCCATAAATAAAGTAATGACAAAGGCCTTGGTCACAATGATAGCTATTTACAATGAATGTCGCCCTGTGGTCACAACAACGACCACCCTTACTGTTGGACAGTTCGTGGGCCAAGGTCGCGTTTGAAAACGTTTGTGACATCATTTATTCGATCTTTTAATTTATTTGTAACATTTATTACTACTACGCTGTTATATTTTGAATCCACAAGCAAATAAATAACGTATCGGTGCATTTTAAGCATACTGTATCATGGTGGTTACATAATATGCATTTTATTATTACTTATTACTATACCCCGGGTTCGCTTGGGTTGGATCCATTAATGTGGTGTCATTTAGATATAACGTAATCGTCATTGACCAACTTTCTCTCCAAATCTCCAAATTTTTTTGGATAAAACATGTGTAGCCTACATCACTTGTGTTATTGCTCTGTATTTGTTCGTAAAATTTCATTTCGGTTCAGCCATTCCGAAGAATAGCTCGTACAGACTTGTCTGTCATTTTGGAATAGTTATTCATAACTTAATAATATGCAAATAACCCACTGAGCTCAATGAAGGGCAGTTATTTCGAACTTACAGACAGACATTTCAATTTTATTTTTTATAATATTACTTACTATAATAATTACTTAAAGATGTTAGAATTTTCTTTTCCTCCAAGGAATCCGTCTGAGTAAGTGCCAATCTCTTGCCTATCGCAAACAAATATTATGAAGACATGTGAAGATCGCCAACAAGCATTGGAACAACGCGGCGGATATTTCTGTGCCCTAAAACCAGAAATGAGAGGAGGCTTGAGCCCAGCAGTGGAACTGGAACGGCTATGTAGGCTGTACCTTTACTTTTTTCTTTTAAGCGAGTACAATACCGTGAACAAAGTAGCGTTGCGTGACAAGCTATTCGCAGCATTAAAAAGTTATTCGCCGCGAGTTGAATTAACTTTGTATTAAATAATTTCGCGGCAAAAGCGCTACTGTTGTTGTAGCCTTCTCCTATATAGTCATGTGTGTAAGTCATGTGACAGATGTTCGCAGCAATATTTAATTGTAGGATCGTGTGGAAAATGGTAAGTGTACGACAGGGTATGATTTTTTTTAAATAATATTAAACGTGGTAGAGCCATGTTGCAGCTATATTACAGTTGTAGCATGAATAGATCGGCTCGACTAGGGAAGAACCTCGCTCTCACATAATACCACCGTAAAATAGCAGCTTAACACTCCTGTGTCTCGCATAGTGAGCGTAGAGAACCGGAGACTCTTTTCGCTATACGAGGCATTCCATCTTAGTCCTCAGTGGTGACAACGTATTTGCATATTAATTTTTAATCGAGATTAAATGTGGATGTCTATGAGCCACAGTATTCTCTTACCCTCAGGTGGACTGTGTGCTCGTTAAAAAATAAAATTTAAGATTATTTCATTGATTTTAATATGTATTAATTTAAAAAAGAAGTATTTATAATTAAAGGAGTATTACCGAATCCTTTCGTTAGAATCTCCATTAGGTCCATGACGTGCCTAAATTTTCTGTGGACAATGATCTGTAGGGATCGGGAACGTAGGTAGCGTTCGGCCTTCCGTTAATATCGACGACAGCGGGGCACCATTGTCACTGTGCCCATTGTATCACCGAGGATGCGATGCAGTGACCAAAAATCATTAATTTTGTAACACAAAGCGAGAACCCACAAATCGAAGCTTTGGAAAAAAACTCACTCGGACAAGTTCGGATATGTCCGTCATGCATGTTTTTGATTTTCCTTTTAATTATACGAGAACGTTCATTTATTTTCGTGGACTTTTCGTTACCTGTGTATATTATAAAATATTAGTAAATCATTATGTTTGACCTTTCGAATAATTTCGAGGACATGTGATATGTGTGATGTTTGCCTAGAATAGAGCAGCTATCTGCAATAGAGCTGGTCGGCGGCCTCTACCTTGCCCTTAAACCATCTCAGAAATGAGAGATTTGGCGCATAGTAGCGGGATGCACATACCTAATACCAGGTTGTTATTGTTGGTATATGTAACTTTACTCAACCATTGCACTATTTACACACTGGCACACGGTGTTCTGGTCCAATTATTTTATGTTTGGCTTGTGTTAAATATCATCGCGTTAGACGTTGCTCAATGACTATAAAAGTGGCCATGTTAGAAATTCATTAAATAGTGGTAGAGCCACGCGGCAGCTTTGCTGTCGCACGGATGGGCCGGCTTGAATACCACGACCTCACAGAAAACCAGCGTGAAGTAGAGATTTACCTCTGCGTTTCGCTTGGTGAGTGCAGGTGGCCGGAGGCCCTTTTTACTGGAAATGAGGCATTCCATCTTAGTCCTCACGGGTGACAACGCATCTACATTTTGATTTGTAATAGAGAATAGATGTAGATGTCTATGGGCCGCAGGAACCACTTACTATCAGGTGGACTGTGTGCTCGCTTGTCACCCTTATCCTATAAAAAAAAATTCAGTATCGAAGAATGAAACAGTTACGTAAAGTAAGTTTTACGAGTATGTGTATTGTATATTCCTATACATACCTACGTTTTAAAGAACTGCTATGAAACTTGGAACCCTGTTTAAACTTTAACTGTTATCAGCGAAGTTGGCCCTATTTTAACAGACTAGAAAAGAAAAAGAGGTTCTCAATGAGGGCTAATATTCTTCCACTCACCAGATGTCGCTAGTTGTGACTGAGGTAATATTTTTTGTTAAATAATATCAGTTAATTGAGAAATTAGCTTTAAATAATAGTTTATCATTATCTAGAGTATTATATTAATATACAACACAATGCGCCAGTGGTTTGATTTTAAATTTTTTGTACTTTATAACTCGTTTTTTTAATTTTTCTACTTTTAGTTATGTTTATAGTTTGGATTATTCATTTCTAATCTAATTAATATAAAATATAACTAATGAGCTGATAGAAACCTTAAAGTTTACATTTTCCTAAGAAATTATCATCCCCGCTATGAAATCTGTAAAATATTTTACCTCACTGTAAAGTGGCGCCGCCCTGGTGGCAGAAAAAGTCGTGGATGCCCGCATTCGTACGGTATTGTATCTATGTTACGCGATATATTCGTCAATTGTGAACCGATTTTACTAATTATTTTTTACTAAATGTTTAAGAGTTGTGTCATATAAAGTTGGAGAAAAAATGTAAAATAGGAGACGAAGGTTTTATTGTAACTATTTAGACTATATTTTTTTTGGAGTTTATGGCCTGGTATCTAGACCTTTAGGCCAAATTATTTAGAATATATTTTCTGTTATTAGTTGCTGCCTTTAAAAATTGTAAATACACTTAAAAAGACCAAAAAGTTAAACTTTTTAATAAAATGTAAAAGCCTAAAGAATACAATAATTTCCACAATACATTTTCAGAAGTTGGTGCTAAGATATATTCTGTAGAAGGATTAAAACCTCGCCTTCAAGAACATGTTAAGTATGTGGAAATTATTTTAGTGCTTTGAAGTCAGCTTAAAGTTTAACATTATTTTTATTGGATTAGAGGTAGACATTAGACAAATGATGTTTCCCGTTACTGTTAATAAATCAGGAGATGGGCAATAGAGTCTTCCTAATAACGACTAAAAAAAAACTGCGGTTGCCAACCTGATTGCCAAGTGTGGTAACTATGGCAAATATCCCTCTTTGAGGCAATCTATGGCGGAAGCCTATGTTAAGCTAGGCTTACAGCCTAACGGTAACGGTAACGGTAATCGATATAAAAATATTATATTTTAGTCGACGGGAAAACTTTGACGTTTGAGTTCTCGTTTTTTTAGCCCTAACATTTTTTTCGATAACACGGAAGGCATGTCATTGAATTAGATTCTTAATGAGCAACATTTAATTTAGACCCTTTTATTTCCAAAAACGTTTCAAATCAAGTAACTTTTTGTCCACCGAATGTCGCACGTCTACTTCGTGATGCACAAATAGGCGTGCAGTGGAGAAGAATGTCTACAGATACTTGCGAAACTTGCATTCATTACAACAAAACTTTTAGTAGAGTGTTGGTATTATGGTAAAACAATGGAGTAGAAACAATATTTTGTACGTCACGTTCTGTAAAAGATGTTGTTTAGGAGATGAAAATACTCCCGAACACGAGACGACTAGCGGTCACTCTATGTTATAAAACGAGAATAATGCCCCCTTTGTTGCTGTCTGGAGTTTGGAGCATGTAACCACGTTACATATCAGTGTTTCCTAACTTTAGATTTCGATGAACTGGATATAATATTATGTTTGAAATCATGTGTTATAAAACTCATTAAATTTAAATCAGCGAGGGAATTATTTTGATAATCCTGCCCTTTAAATTTTTTTTTATTATAACATCATTAATTATCTTCGTTATGAAAGCTTCTCACAAGCCAATAATTTTTAATGGGTCTTATTGCAACAAATAATATACATTTTATTTACTTATTAAGTATTACAATTGTTTGTTAGATTTTTTTAATTGAAGGTGTTAATTTATTATTAATTTTTAAAATTACTGCGTTATTATATAAATAAGTTTATATAAAATATCACATCAAATATATCAAGATTTATGTTTGATGGTTCGTAATTTATACGCTGCCATAATGTTCATAAGATTGCGGTAAAACTTTGTCAACATGCTTGCACTTCCGTGAAGGTTATACGAACAGTAGGTGGCGCGCGTTTTGTACCCATAAATATATTTGAAAGTTCTATATCATTCATGTAATGTATTATCATTCATACCAGGCCATAAATTCCAAAAAAAGTATTATCATTCCTAAATAAACATTATAATTTATAACTCTTCCAAATTTAAAACATTTCCACAATTATAACTTCTGCGGTAGCAATACGCCGGGTACCAGCCAGTTTTTAATAAAAAATCTTAATAATTCAGAATATAAAATTAGGTTCGATAATTAAAGTTCAAAAGTTATTTCCCCGACAAAACAACATTGTATTGGATATAAATTTAACCATCCATTATAACATAAAACGTAGAATAAATTGTAGAAACACCGTTTTCATATAAATTTCTATAAGTATAAATTAACATTTCAAACATTCTTCAAATTACAATTGAAAAATATTAATTGGCCTATGTTATATTGGTTTATTGCATTGTTTGTAGATTGGGGAGCCATCGCAAAATGAGATCAAAGTGGATGAGATAATTAAACTTGTCATCATTGAAAACAAGACTTCAGATATTGTAAGAATCAATAATGTATTGAGATAGCAAGTCATTTTTATATTTTTCATATCTAATTTTAATTTTATTTATTTTACTGTTGTAGGACACAATGAGTACAGTAAAGGATGTCACAGTAGAAATACTTCATCATCATCATCATCATTACAGCCCTTCACAAGTCCACTGCTGAACATAGGCCTCCCCCAAAGAATGCCACAAAGCACGGTCCTGAGCCACCTGCATCCATCGACTTCCTGCATATCTTACCAGGTCGTCACTCCATCTCGTGGGGGGTCCCCCTACACTTCGCCTACTGGTACGAGGCTGCCACTCGAGAACCTTTCTTCCCCATCGGTTGTCGGTTCTTCGAGCTATATGGCCGGCCCTTTACTGGTTACTCTGGTTCTTCTGCGGATATACTCATTTCTAAGTTTATCACGCAGAGAAACCCCGAGCATAGCTCTCTCCATAGCTCGCAGAGCGACCTTGAGTTTCCTCATATGGCAAGCAGTGAAGGACCACGTCTCAGATCCGTAAGTCATCACTGGCAACACGCACTGGTTGTACAATTTCGTTTTAAGGTTTTGAGGTATGTCTGACGAGAAGACGTGTCGTAGTTTCCCGAACGCTGCCCAGCCGAGTTGAATCCGTCGATTGACCTCTCGGTCGAAGTTGGACTTACCTAGTCGGACTATTTGTCCCAGGTAAACATACTCGTCAACAACTTCGAGCTTAGTGCTCCCAACAACTACCGCCATAGGTGTGACATGGACATTAAACATGATCTTTGTTTTGTCCATGTTCATCCTAAGACCTATTCGTTGGGAGACACTATTGAGGTCATTGAGCATGATGCTTAGGTCCTCCAGCGATTCTGCCATAAGGACTATATCGTCGGCAAATCGAAGGTGAGTGATGTACTCGCCATTGATGTTAATACCGTATCCTTTCCAGTCCAGAAGCTTGAAAAAGTCTTCCAATGCAGCGGTGAAGAGTTTCGGGTATATAACATCACCCTGTCTTACACCTCTCTGCAATTGGATAGGTTTCGTACTCTGGTTCTGTACTCGGATAGCCATCGTAGCTCTACTGTACAAACACTTCAGCACTTCGATATACCGACAGTTAACTTGGCACCGCTGAAGGGAGCACCGCCCAAATTTCGACGGAATCAAAGGCTTTCTCATAGTCCACATACGCCAGACATAGTGGCAAATTGTACTCCTCGGACTTCTGTACAATTTGCCGAAGGGTATGTATGTGGTTTATGGTGCTAAAGCCCTTTCGGTAACCGGCTTGTTCGGGAGGCTGGACGTCGTCAAGTCTGCGCGCGAGACGATTCGTAATGACTCTCGAAAACAGCACGTAGACGCGGCTCAGAAGGGAAATCGGTCTGTAGTTCTTCAAGAGAGCGTTGTTACCTTTCTTGAAGAACAAGACCACCGCACTTCTGCTCCACACCTCCTGTATAACGCTACAATGGAGGACAGAATTAAAGAGCTTCTGAAGGACTTCAAGTGCCGGTCTTCCACCCGCTTTCAGAAGCTCCGCTGTAATTCCATCCTCGCCTAGGGCTTTGTCGTTTTTAAGGTGCTGGAGAGCCATTCTAATCTCGCTCAGACTGACGTCCGGGATATCTTCGGAATAGTGTCGGATAAGACTCGCTCTTGGATGGTTACTCACACTTGCGTGTGGCTCCAACGATGACGTGTACAGCTGCCCATAGAACCTCTCAATCTCACTCACAATCTCAGGTAATCTCAGGAAACGATGCTGCCTCATTCGGTCTTCAGGTTCGACAGTGGGCTCTTTCTGGCAGATAGATCTCTGGCAAAGACTTTGGAGCCTTGGTTCCGCTCGATCGCTTCTTCAATACAAGCTGTATTGAAGTTGCGTAAGTCCCGCCGCATGCATTTGGAGATCTGTCTGTTCAGTTGCCTGTATGCTGTCAAATCTGTTGAAAAATGTAGCTTCATCTCTCGTTTAACAGCCATGAGATTGAGAGTGTGATCGGAGAGTTTTGTGTTCGTCTGCGGCGGGTCTTGCAGAACTTAGTTCCGACTGCATGGACAGTTTCCACGAGCTTGTCATTCATATCGTCTACTTCATTGCAGTCTTCTAGGCACTGAAAACGGTTTTGTAACTCGAGCTGAATGGTTTCGGGACTTTGGAACAGAGCATGAGGGGGACGGAGCGTTTACTTCATTAGACGAGACCTCTCCAACTTAGCGTTTAGATTCAGTGTGCCTCTAACCATTCGGTGATCGCTACCAGTTTTCACCCTCGCGGTCTCGGAGACATCACTGAACAGATTGTCTTCATTATGACGACCAGACGACCAGTCTGGTCGTCATAATGAAGTCAATCTCATTTTTTATGGAACCGTCGGGGCTCGACCAGGTCCACTTCCTGTGGGGCCGCTGCTGGAAGAAAGAGTTCACCATAAAGAGTCCCTCTTTCTCCATGAAGTCGGTCAGCTGATAGCCCCTTGGGTTCCGTTGCCCTATTTCGAAATTCCCTACTTTCAACTCACCGTTCTCTCTTGTGCCTAGCTTTGCGTTGAAGTCTCCCATTAACACCGTATAGTGGGTTTTGGAGGAATGCATGGCTCTAGAGATATCCTCATACATTTCCCCCACCTCCTCATCGGGGTGTGCCGAGGTTGGTGTATGACCTTCAGCGAATACCGTTTGGTGATTCTGAGTATAAGGTACGCAATCCTCGTCGACACACTCTCAATATTTACAACGTTGTTAACGAGAGACTTGTGGACGATAAATCCGACACCTACTTGGGACAAATGGTCGCCCTCCCGGTGATAGAGCAAGTTGCCGGATTCGAGGATTACCGTGTCCTCCCCCTCTCTTCGGACTTCGGATGATCCTATAATATGCCACCGTAAATTGTCTATCTCTTCTTCCAGCTCCACGATCTTCTCGTCAGTCCTCAGGGTGCGTGCGTTGTATGTTGCCAGGTCGAGTCGTCTTAGGTGGCAACCGAACCTCCATCAGAGATTCTTAGCACCCCCTGCCCCGCCGTTACCATGGTCGCCACCGTAGCCAGGAATAGCGGGACCGCCGGGGACTGGGGCCGTTTCTTTGTTACACTCATCATAGTGGGGTATTTGCCATAGTTGCCACGCTTGCCGAGCGGGTTGGCAACCGCATTATTTTTATTTTAAGTAAAAAAAGTAGTAAGTTTGTTGTTATCAGGAAGATGCTGCTGCCCATCTGCTGTTTGTTTCCCTTTGTCGCCTTTTACGATATCCACGGGAAGATATGGGGTAGTGGATATTCTTAACCGCCACTACACGGCGAAATATAATTATATAATATATTTCTTATAATAATATAATATATTTCTTATATAATTATAAATATTAATGTATTTAAAGAAAATTGTTAAATTTTAATCGGTTATTTAGGAATAAATATTGGCTTTTGCTGCCTTCTAAACTTAGTTCTTACCTATTTATCACGAAAGCGTCGCTTGTCCTTCACTTCGTTTTTACAACGATGTAACAAAGTTCACCCGAGTTTTAGAAACACTGATGTATAACTAAACGCGACATCGATACGTGATGTTGTTGCATAAATCACGTTGCCTTTTGTGATTAATGTCAACGTTAAAGCGTAAAGATTCATATTTAGTGCAGCGTTAGAATAAAACGTCCGTGACAAAACCAACCGGATTAGCCAGCTCTAAAAGTTGGTGTAAAATAAAAACTTTCTGTCCGCTGTTTACATATTTTCTTCCCATATCTAATTATTTATTAAAATCCTATCATAAATTCAAAACTCATCCGACTTGTTAGAGAACGTTTTAGGGTTCAGTTAGTAAATATTTATGGGACGTATAGGTATATCTTTTACGAATTTATAAGATATACGTTTACCGGTACCGTTACAGCCTATTAAAGTCCACTGCTGAACATAGGTCTTCCTTATATTTTGCCTCATAGGGGGGATATTTGCCATGGTTGGCAACCTTAGTTTTTTTTTAATTTTTAGTCTTTATTAGGATGACGTTGCTGTCCATCTCCTGATTTGTTTCTCTCTTCCACCTCTTACGACACCCACGGGATGATATGGGGTAGTGGATATTCTCACACCGCCGCTGCACGGTAAATACGTTTAATACTTACACGTTTGTTTAAATTTATTAATATTTTAAGTAATAGTAAAATTTAAGTAATACATATTATATTTCTATCTTTACATAATACTTATTTTTATCTACAATATTAAAAACTATAATAATAATTAAAAAAAAATTAAAACTAGAAACTTAAATATCATATAATCCTACTCCCCGCGGTATCGTGCCAAGAACGCTGGCTGCGTTTCCCCGCTGAATGGCTATACTTAGCCTTTGAGCGAGGAAAGAACCAGCCCTCTTATCACCAGCAGCAACGACCAGCCGCGGATGGAGTTCCTCTAGGAACTTCACCGCACGTGGACCCCACGGACCGATAGTCTCTACAGCAAATGGCACAAATATGTAGTCATCTCTTAGAGACTCATATTTGCGCCACTTACTCAGTTCAGCTGCCTCTGATGCCGCCCCGGCTCTAAACGAGGTACCCCTGAGATGAGAGATCGCCAGTGTCTACGCAATATATTAAATATACTATGTATTAAAAACATAAAATAAGACTTTGTTTGGTAGAAGATAGTAAAATTGAAAGTAATGGTAAATTGGCTATATGGTGGCGACGTAAGAGAATCCAATCCACCATTTCCCGCCGTGTCGTAAGAGGCGACTATGAGTATTGCCATAAAAAATTTATAACTACCGATATATGGCAATGGCAATATAAACATGTACTTTACGTCAAACGTAAAACTAAGACCGGTGACGAGTAGCATAAATATAAGATCAAGATCATAAGATCTCTTCTCTTCTCTCATAGTATAAAACAAAGTTGCTTCCTGTCATCTGTACGTTTAGGTCTTTGCAATTTTATATGCATTATCTTTATATATAAAAAGTACGTGTCACGTTGTTTGTCCGCGATGGACTCCTAAACTACTGAACTGATTTCAATGAAATTTTGCACACTGTGTGCATTTTGGTCCAACTTGAGAGATAGGATAGTTTTTATCGCGATAAATGACCTTCAAAAATTTTTATTGCTAATTTAAGGATTTTTATAGGAAGGGTCGTTGGAAAGAGCAGAACAACGTGTGCCTGGTCAGCTAGTATAATTATATAAGTCTTCCGGTCGTGTGTATGTGCCTGAAAAAAAATCAGTTATTGAGTTTTTCCATCAAGAAATTCTCAGTAGCTGCCCGGAGTCGGGAAGTTGGCGGTGTTTCACCCCCGTGCCTCGGAAAGCACGTAAAGCCGTTGGTCCTGCGCCTGATCTCTCTCCGGTCGTGTCGGTTTACCGTCTCATCGGGCTATGAGAGTGAGGGAATAGAGAGTGCACCTGTGCTTGCGCATACACTTGGGCACTATAATCCCGTCCAGCGCCGATGGCTAGTCTTCGTTGAGACTGGCCGCCGTGGCCGAAATTAGGTCTGGAGGACATTATGTGACTGAACTCCCCCTAAACGGCTGGACCGATTTTGATGAAATTTTGTGTGTGTGTTTAAGTTGAGTCGACAATGGTCTAGCATCACAATGGGACCCGGTAGGTGGCGTTGTTGTCGAGATCGAAGGCGGGGCGGATCGCTACTGTGTAATATAGCATAAAATGTACAAGACGTATAGTTGATCCACCTGCCAAGCGTGACGATTAAAGCGAATCATCCGTACACCAGGAGGCAGTTCAGCAGAGAACTTTTAAAAATAATGATGAAGAAGAATAAGAAAACGGTAAATGACTTACGAAGCGGGGAAGGACCATGCTCTCACAGAATACCATCGTAAAATAGCAGCTTAACGCTGCTGTGTTTCGTATGGTGACTGTAGAGAACCGGAGATCCTTTTACTGGAAACGAGGCATTCCATCTTAGCCCTCACGAGTAACAACGCATCTGCATTCAAATTCGTAATCGAAGACAGATGTATATGTCAATGGGTCACAGCAACCACTTACCATCAGGTGGACTGTGTACTCGTTTTTCACCCTTTTCCTAAAAAAGCTCAAGTAGGGACCTTAACAGCTAGTTATCCTGTCTTCCGCATATATGCATGATGCATATTGCAGGTCTCGGGCCTCGGGGCTGACCCCATTACCCGGAATCTCCTCGCGGTGCATTACTATGCACCGGTCGTGGGAGCCGTTATGGCATTGTCGGGTTGAAGCAGCGACGCGGGTTTGATTCCCCGGTCGCTGTAAGTTGGTAATCCGGTTTTGTCAAGGTCAGTGTGGCTGGCGGCTAATGCGGCCAGGCGTCTGGGTTGGCCTATCTGCGGCATTGAGGGTTGTTACTCGACTCTCTAATCTCTATAGAGAGGAGTTCTCTTGGTAGAGGTCGCCCGTCCGGTGGCCGAGCGTGTAGAGGAGCGAAGTTCTGCAGATGTTCGTGTGGCCCGTTATCAGCGAGGTCAAACATACCGCGCGCTAATCGGGCCACAAATTCCTGGATAGTTTCCATCTTTAAGTTGGCCGCGATGACGTCATTCCGGACGTAGCGACCTGCACCGACGATGGTCCGTAGGGATAGGTTCTGCTGAGCCTGCAGCCGCTGCCTCTGCCGTATTCGCTCAGGAGTGCGTACCAGGCCGGCGCGGCGTAGGTGATCTTGGTCCTTATGTACAGTTTATAGATTTTCAGCTTCGTCTTCAGCGGCAGCTTGGATGCCAGGACTGGACGGAGCATCGCCCTCGCACATCCGGCATTGCGGACGACGATGTCGACGTGCGCGGTCATGCGCAACATCCTGTCGATCCGGCATCCAAGGTAGGTCACGGCCTTCTCGTACGCAATCTCCTGGCCTCTGAGCGTCAACGGGGGCGGGAGGTTCCGGTAGCGGCAGGTGAGGAGGGCGGCTGTTTTCCCAACATTCACAGCTATCCTCCACTCATCCAGCCACGGTGGCAGCAGGTCCAGCAGTCGCTGCATCTTGGCGACGGCGAGATGGGGGCTTCTGGACGAGGTGAAGTAGGCGCTATCGTCCGCATATAGCGCCAGCTCTACGTCGTCCTCCCATTCTCGTAGGTGTCCTTCCAATGTAGGGATATCATTAGTATAAGCCGCGTACAGGATCGGCGAAAGACAGCTGCCCTGTGGTACGCCAGCTCTTATGGGTTTTACTGCGGATTCAGCGTCTTCGACACAGACGTAGAAGCTCCGGTCGGCTAGAAACGACGCCACTAGCCGCAGCATAGCCGGAGGGACACTCGTCTGTTGTTTCATCTTATAGAGTAAACCAGAGTGCCACACCCTGTCGAACGCCTTCTCGATATCGAGGAAGACGCCCAACGATGTGCGTTCTCGGTTGTACTCCGCCGCCAAGTAGTGCAGCACTCTGGTCAGCTGTGTTGCTGCGGAGTGTCCACTCCTAAATCCATGTTGATCCGCCCTCAGTTGGATACACGGGCGGACTCTTCTCAGGGTGATCCTTTCAAATAATTTGGCTATGTGCGGTAGCAGCGTTATAGGTCTGTAACTAGCTGCTCTACGCCTGTCCTTCCCGGGTTTAGGCAGAACTATGACCTTGCCTTTCTTCCAGTCCTCCGGGAAGTGTGAAGTCCGCAGTATGCCATTGTAGAGTCGTCCTAGCTCTACAATGGCTCTATGGGGCAGCTGTCGGGAGTGCAGCGTTCGTAATCCGGTCGTGCCCCGGCGCCTTCCTCGGTTGCAGGCGGGCAATCGTCCTCCGCATTTCAGCGGGGGAGACAAACCAGTCTCCTGCAAGCGGTGGTGCGGGCGACGACAGGAACTCCCGTACGCGGCTCTCCTTTTGGGCATGAAGCTCCATGTACTCCGCACTTGCTGGGTTCGGCATAAATTGCTCCTCGAAGTGATCGACTAGGATATCCGCTCTACCTTTGGCCTCGTAACAACGCCCACCCGCGCTGTTGGTCAGCGGGCAGACGGGGGGGTCTGGTCTTAGTTAGCTGTCGGTTCAATTGATAGAGCGACGCTTCCTGGTCTTCAGCCATCCATATGCGCCGCTCCCAGGCTCTTCCTCTGTAGGCCTGTATTGCAACCGACAGCTCATCCGTCAGTGCATTCAATTTGCTTTTTATACGTGGGCAGCGAGTACGTGCCCAGAGTTTTCTCAACGCTCGCTTGTGATTGAGCTGCACACGTAGTTCTTGTGGCAGCTCTTCTCTCCGATGGGTTAGAGGGACGATCGTAGAGGCCGCGTTGAGGATTCTTGGATGTTTCTTGTTATGTTAGCAGCAGCGGTCTCTACGTCGTCCGCCGAGGTGATCAGGTTGCAAACTGGAGGCCTCTCTTGCAGGTATTGCTGGTAGAGCCTCCAGTTGATCTTGGTGGTAAACACTCTGGGCAACGTAGTCACCGCCTTGAGGCCAAGGGTTATCAGAATCGGGAGGTGCTGAGACATCAGGTCATACAGCACCTCTACCACTACCGGGTAGTTGACGTTCCTAGCGAGCACGATGTCCAACACATCCGGACTCTTCCTGTGGTCAGTAGGAACGTGCGTTGGTTCTTCGGGACCTAAAACGTCATAGTTATTATCTTCCGCATCCTGGTAGAGCTCACGACCCGGCGGGTTGATCATTCTAGATCCCCACGCCGGGTGTTTTGCGTTTAGGTCCCCCCGGTGATGGTTGGTGCTGAGCCTTCCATGATCGTCCGGATGTCTGAGGAGTGAAATGGAGTCCCTGGCGGGCGGTATGCAGCGAAGATCCTCAGTTCCTCGCCCGCCGCCTCCATTTTTATGCCGATGGAGCGCGTCGTATGGTATGACGGTAATCCGAGCTCTAGGTGGACGATGTCCTTTCTCACTAGAACCGCCGTGCCTCTATAGGCGGTTCCTAGAGCGTTGACTTCGTCCCTCCTGTAAATGTGGTAGTTGGGCATCTTGAAGTGCATTGATGGCCTCAACTTTGTCTCCCCCAGCAAGATGACGTGTATGTCCTGTTGTTGGGCTGTAGTGCGGAGTTCATGGAGCTTATGCTGGATACCGTCCGGGTTCCAGTAAAGCAAGCGCAGGTTGGTGTCACTCGCCTCTGTAGTGCCGAGCCAGTAGTACGGTCAGCGCTCTCATCACTGCTGTAATAGGGTCGGTGCCGGCACTGATATCTGCCAGTACCTGGCTGCCGACCTCTATGGCGATGCCTACCAGCCTCATAATTGCGTCCGTGGTGGTGGTAGAGTCGGCGGTTGGTTGTCTTGAAGTTGTTGTTGGCACTGGTCTCGGCTGGGCATAGGTGTCTCTCCTCAAGGTAGAGCGCGCTCTATGTGTAGAGCGGGCTCTATTTTCTGATAGAGCCCTTTCTGGCGCTCTACCTTCTGTGGTGGTCCTCTTGATTGCCTGCGCTTGCGAGGCTATCGTAACTGCTGGTGTCGGGGTAGAGGTAGCTGCCTGAGGAGGTGGCTGCACCTTCTTCTTCTTCCTCCCCCGCTTCTTCTTCTTAGGAGGCTGAAGCTCTATGGCGTCGTTAGCGGGGGGCTGTATAGTCACCCCGGTGGTTGCATTTGCAGCTGGTTCCACCGTTCCTATAGGTACTTGTGGTGCGGGTGGTGCGGGTGGGGGGGGGGGCTTAACAGCTAGTGATATGTATAACTAGCTAAAACTAGTTTAATGTGTTATGGAGAGCACTGATTGTTTACAATTTTACTGCTTACTCCCATAAGCAGTAAAATTTCTAATTCTTAATTCTTCCGACTAAAACAAGAATATTAGAGGTAGGGTTAAAATAAACGAAGCTCGAAAGAATATCATTCGTTTATCATTTTCGTTTTGTATATGAAGGTAAATAATCTTCATATGCAACACACATACAAGGTTAATTAAAGACGGTTAATTAGACATTACACAGAGACATTTTAATTTTATTTATATGTTTAGATTTAGAATTGTCAAATTTATGTTCCGTTACGTGGTTAGAAGAGTTGAAAACAAAAACAATAATTTTGGGTATGTTTTAATATAATTGTCTAATATATTTTAATAAGTAAATTTATCGTCTAACATTCATACCCTCGTCGTTGTTTTTTCTAATACAAATATAATAAAATGAATAAAGCTCAAGAGATAAAAAATGTACGGAATCTGAGAAAAAAAAATAATTTTATGTTTATAATTTTTTTAACTGTCACCAAAATATTTAAAATAACCAACCAACTATTAATAATACGCGTAACAAATGCGATTAAAACCTTTATTCAAAAAGATTCGGATTCAACATTAGATGTTTGAGGTAAAATTCGAGAGCAAGAATGAATAAAGGTTTTTGTATAGACTAAATTCGCTTTATCCCAGCAAACCGGAATCCACGGCCCCTCCAGACTAAATAATGCTAATCATAATGGCATTACATTCATTCGAAATTCGTCAAGTATACCTGGATCGGCGCGGAATTCTCATAGAAGTTTTTTGCGATGCTTTCCTTATTTACGCTAATCCAATCTGAATTTCCGATTGTGATAGATCATTAAAAGAAAATTAAGTTTATAATTGAATGATTCATGATGGAGACGCTTAACGTATTGTTTCTCAATACATATTTTTTCTTCTAACAGACTAAGTAATAATATTATATAAATCATGCGTAGGGTCTACCAGTAATAATCAAAAGCATTATACATTTTATATTAAAAATGTGTATTATTAGTTACAATCTTCTGTTACTTAGTAACCTTAGGTCTAAACTAGTTTTAATAATATTTTTATTTCGTTATTTTTAACATAGTCATACAGAGAGTCCATCTGGCACCGCTGGACTGCAGCACGGCCCAAATTACGACGGAAAAAAGGCTTTCTCACAGTGAACGTAAGAAGACAAAGTGGTAAACTGTACTTTTTGGTCTTCTGCATAGAGCGATGTGAGTACATAATATTATTTAACTAATGATACTCAATGTATGTACGATGGTTTAATACGTATTTAACTTTAAAAATAAATAAAATAGAGCAGTTTGAATTTTATAATAAAATTTATGAAATCAAATCTATTTTAAACACAAATTAATAATAGAAGATATTATAGCTATATTGGATCTGTAATGATATTAATTATTATAAGATATTAATTATTTTTATTTATAGTATATTATATAAAAATTTAATTCATAAATCACGTAAGCTATACCACAAAATGATGTACACATTTGGTCATAATATTCCCCGTACAGACAACAATATAACTTTAATGTCAGCGTTACAAAGTACCACCATTAGCACAACTGATGCCAAATATTTTGACGTTTTATACCGCCAAAAATGTACGGCTCTTTAGGGAATTCGAACGTTAGGGACAGTCAATGGCAGACAGCTCGGAAGATCGATTAGATTTATGCGTTTTTTGGTCGTAACACAATAGACCCTATTTATCGACAGATAATGGAATCGAACACACGGCGAACAGTTGGCTAGAATTGATTCACCAAGTAATGTGGTTAGATATGGTGATCAAAATCACATGTTGTTTCATTTGTCCTACCTACCACGTCACGGCTCCTGTAGAATATGTTATGTTATATAATAATAAAATTAATGTAAAATTAATAGTCTTCTAAATAAAGTATAGGTTAATGTTAGGTGATCCACTTTTTTAAAATCTGGTATGGCACATTTGAATGATACGAGTACTAAAAAATCTTAGACGTTGGTTGATTATAAAAGAAACCGAAACAAACTTCTGGCTTCGTCAATGTAATATTTATTTTATAGCTATACTTATACAGGGTTATATTTCAAAGAGTAGCTAAATTGTAAGTTTAAGTTCAAATACATAAATAATGATATACTGTTATTGCAGTTTTTGAAAATACGAGTAAATAAGGCTCCTAGTTTTATATGAAACTAGCTGTTCCCCGCGACTTCGCCCGCGTGTTTTTTTGGAGTTTTAATTTTTTTTTTGCGCGCTTTTTCTAAAATAAAAGTAGCCTAAGTTACTTCTTGTGACATCAGCTATCTGCCAGTGAAAATACCGTCAAAATCGGTCCAGCCGTTTCGGAGATTAGCCGGAACAAACAGACAGATAGACGGACAGACAGACACAAAAACTTTAAAAATTGTATTTTTGTTATTAGTACCGTATATACTTTCATATGCATTTAGTAAAAAGCTGTAATTTTGACATTACAAACAGACACTTTAATTTTATTTATTTGTATAGATGTATAGATTATCCCAAACTGAATGTGATTTTTGGGCAACAACGTTTTTGCCTACCGATTGACCCTTACGAATGTGTGCGTGCGCAGTAAAATCAGTTAAAATAAGAGGAGAGAATGTTTGATATTTTTTTTTATTAATTGTTCTTCACCATTAGCCTATATTACTTATTCTGAACCTTCTCTGCAAATTTGGCCGGTTATTGCAAATTAACCCTGTATATTCAATTGTGGCGACATAAAAAGTTCAATGAGCCTTAAGTAGTTGTTTTAAAAATAAAAACCGGCCAAGTGCGAGTCGGACTCGCGCACCGAGGGTTCCGAACAAATCCGTAGGTATATGAGTTTAAAATTATTAAAAATATTTTTATTATATGATGTAACTAAAAATTTATGCTTTTCGCAATTTTTCCTTTATCTGTGCTATAATACGTTGCTTCGTGCCAAATTTTAAGATTCTCAGTTCACGGGAAGTACCCTGTAGGTTTTGACTTTTGATTCCCTTGCGAATATCGAAAATTTGCGGCATAAACGGCTGTATCTTTTGATTGCGTTGGCTTAGAAGTTTGATTTTTTCACAGCCCCAAGGGACAGTAGACTTGAGTATTTGATATAAATTTCAGCTTGATACCTCTACGCGTTCCTGAGAAAAAGGGTCTTGACAGACAGACAGACAGACAGACAGACAGACGGACAACAAAGTGATCCTATAAGGGTTCCGTTTTTTCCTTTTGAGGTACGGAACCCTAAAAATTACTAGTAATCATTAGGGTTTATCACAGCGCTTGTATTACATTGCGCTTCATTCGTAAACGACATCAAACGAAGAGGAGGACTCGGGAGTATTTTTATTTATTTTTGTTTCAGTCACTCGAACAACAGTGTAACAGGGCAGGATGCGTACGCAATAAAAAGTATAACAAAATTTTCAGTGGTTTGTCTAAAAAACAACCAATATAAAATGGCCCTTTGATTGAGACTAGCGAGAGCTAGAGCATGTCAAGGTATGATGGTACAGTTATAAGAATCGAGTGACAAGGCGGCAGAGCTTCGTGATTTATAACTTCCTGATCGAAAGGGCGTTACTGGCACAGTACCTGAAAGGACTTAAATGCGCTAACTATGCTGTAAAGTGTGAGTGAGTGAGTGAGAGGTTTGAGTATTTACGCAGATTCTAATAAGTCAGGTTATTAAGTGTCGTTTCCTTGTATTGTCATATACTTATAAATACTTGAACACTTCCTATCTAAAAAGCTTGGCGTGCTCAGCAGAGCGGGACAGTATTTCATGCCGGCACACCGCCTGTAATTTTACAAGGCGCAAGTTCGGCCTCACATGAAATACTGTTCCCATCTCTGGGCAGGGCTCCCCAGTGCCAGCTCCTTCCACTTGACCGCATCCAGCGCAGAACAGCTCGAAACGTCGACGACCGAGTCCTTTCCGATCGGTTCGATTCATTGGCACTGCGAAGAGATGTTGCATCCCTTTGCATTTTCTTTCGCATTTACCACGGAAAGTGCTCTGAGGAATTGTTCGGATTAATACCAGCCGCCAAATTTCACGAACGCACATCGCGGCAAAACTCCCGATGCCATCCACACCATCTGGATGATTGGCGGTCCACCACTGTGCGATTTAAAAGATGTTTTCTACCTCGCACGACTTGTGGAATTTGTGGAATCGATTACCAACAGCGATTTTTCCGGACCGATAGGACTTAGGGACCTTCAAGAAAAGAGCCTACTCCTTTTTAAAAGGCCGGCAGTGCATCTGCAATTCCCCTGGTGTTGCAGTTGTTCATGGGCGGCGGTAGTCACTTACCACCAGGTGAGCCGCATGCTCGTTTGCCTCTCCTATAAAAAAAATTCCGAACATTAGTTTATGAAACAAAATTTTTCTAATCTAAAAGCACAGGTAAATAAGTGGCTAGTTATATCACATGTATATTAACATAGGAACTTATTCGAATTAAAAATATGACATTTACTTCAATTAATAGGTGCAATATGATTATTAATTTCGCCATGAATATAATTTTCTCAACAGCCTAATCAGTCCGAATCCCGCAATGTGGTTAATAATATTTGAGTTGTTAATTTATGTTCTTTACTCTTTTGGCTCAGGCGATACCACATCTGGGCAAAAATAGAATATTATAAAAAAATTATGATGCTGTCTACATATTTAAAAATTTACAGAAAATCATTGTTTTTCGATATACAATCATATAAAATTAATACCTGTTAAATAAATAAAATAAAAAATAATAATACATATTATATATATAATACTAATGTATTATGTATATTTATATAACTGGGTCCTCGAAAATGGTTGAAAATGTTTTACATTACAAGTTTTTCCAGATAGGCCTAAGAAAGTTATATCTGGATCATCATCATCATCATTACAGCCCTTCACAAGTCCACTGCTGAACAAAGGCCTCCCCCAAAGAATGCCACAAAGCACGGTCCTGAGCCACCTGCATCCATCGACTTCCTGCATGTCTTACCAGGTCGTCACTCCATCTCGTGGGGGGACGCCCTACACTTCGCCTACCGGTACGAGGCTGCCACTCGAGAACCTTTCTTCCCCATCGGTTGTCGGTTCTTCGAGCTATATGGCCGGCCCACTGCCACTTCAGCTTACTAATCCGTTGGGCTATGTCGGTTACTCTGGTTCTACTGCGGATATCCTTATTCCTAAGTTTATCACGCAGAGAAACTCCGAGCATAGCCCTCTCCATAGCTCGCTGAGCGACCTTGAGCTTCCTCATACGGCCAGCAGTGAAGGACCACGTCTCAGTTCCGTAAGTCATCACTGGCAACACGCACTGGTTGTACAATTTCGTTTTAAGGTTTTGAGGTATGTCTGACGAGAAGATGTGTCGTAGCTTCCCGAACGCTGCCCAGCCGAGTTGAATCCGTCGATTGACCTCTCGGTCGAAGTTGGACTTACCTAGTCGGACTATTTGTCCCAGGTAAACATACTCGTCAACAACTTCGAGCTTAGTGCTCCCAACAACTACCGGCATAGGTGTGACATGGACATTAAACATGATCTTTGTTTTGTCCATGTTCATCTTAAGACCTATCCGTTGGGAGACACTATTGAGGTCATTGAGCATAGTGCTTAGGTCCTCCAGCGATTCTGCCATAAGGACTATATCGTCGGCAAATCGAAGGTGAGTGATGTATTCGCCATTGATGTTAATACCGCATCCTTTCCAGTCCAGAAGCTTGAAAACGTCTTCCAATGCAGCGGTGAAGAGTTTCGGGGATATAACATCACCCTGTCTTACACCTCTCTGCAATTGGATGGGTTTCGTACTCTGGTTCTGTACTCGGATAGCCATCGTAGCCCTACTGTACAAACACTTCAGCACTTCGATATACCGACAGTCAACTTGGCACCGCTGAAGGGACTGCAGCACCGCCCAAATTTCGACGGAATCAAAGGCTTTCTCATAGTCCACATACGCCAGACATAGTGGCAAATTGTACTCTTCGGACTTCTGTACAATTTGCCGTAGGGTATGTATGTGGTCTATGGTGCTAAAGCCCTTTCGGAAACCGGCTTGTTCGGGAGGCTGGAAGTCGTCAAGTCTGCGCGCAAGACGATTCGTAATGACTCTCGAAAACAGCATGTAGACGCGGCTCAGAAGGGAAATCGGTCTGTAGTTCTTCAAGAGAGCGTTGTCACCTTTCTTGAAGAACAAGACCACCGCACTTCTGCTCCACGCCTCCGGTGTTATGCCACCATGGAGGACGGAATTAAAGAGCTTCTGAAGGACTTCAAGTACCGGTCTTCCACCCGCTTTCAGAAGCTCCGCTGTAATTCCATCCTCGCCTGGGGCCTTGCCGTTTTTAAGGTGCTGGAGAGCTATTCTAATCTCGCTCAGACTGACGTCCGGGATATCTTCGGAATAGTGTCGGATAAGACTCGCTCTTGGATCGTTACTCACACTTGCGTGTGGCTCCAACGATGACGTGTACAGCTGCCCATAGAACCTCTCAATCTCACTCAAAATCTCAGGTGCCCCGGAAACGATGCTGCCACATTCGGTCTTCAGCTCTGACAGTTGGCTCTTTCTGGCAGACAGATCTCTGGCAAAGACTTTGGAGCCTTGGTTCCGCTCGATCGCTTCTTCAATACGAGCTGTATTGAAGTTGCGTAAGTCCCGCCGCATGCATTTGGAGATCTGTCTGTTCAGTTGCCTGTATGCTGTCAAATCTGTTGAAGAATGTAGCCTCATCTCCCGTCTAACAGCCATGAGATTAAGAGTGTGATCGGAGAGTTTTTGTGTTCTTCTGCGGCGGGTCTTGCAGAACTTAGCTCCGACCGCATGGACAGTTTCCACGAGCTTGTCATTCATATCGTCCACTTCATTGCAGTCTTCTAGGCACTGAAAACGGTTTCGTAACTCGAGCTGAAAGGTTTCGGGACTTTGGATTAGAGCACGAGGGGGACGGAGCGTTGACTTCATCAGACGAGACCTCTCCAACTTAACATTTAGGTTCAGTGTGCCTCTAACCATTCGGTGATCGCTGCCGGTTTTCACCCTCGCGATCACTGAGACATCACTGAACAGTTGTCGTCTGGTCGTCATAATGAAGTCAATCTCATTTTTTGTCGAACCGTCGGGGCTCAACCAGGTCCACTTCCTGTGGGGCCGCTTCTTGAAGAAAGAGTTCATCATAAAGAGTCCCTCTTTCTCCATGAAGTCGGCCAGCTGCTGGCCCCTTGGGTTCCGTTGCCCTATTCCAAATTTCCCTACTTTCAGCTCACCGTTCTCTCTTGTGCCTAGTTTTGCATTGAAGTCTCCCATTAACACCGTATATTGGGTTTTGGAGGAATGCATGGCTCTAGAGATATCCTCATACATTTCCTCCACCTCCTCATCGGGGTGTGCCGAGGTTGGTGCGTAAACCTGTATGACCTTCAGCGAATACCGTTTGGTGATTCTGAGTATAAGGTACGCAACCCTCGTCGACACACTCCCGATCTTTACAACGTTGTTAACGAGAGACTTGTGGACGATAAATCCGACACCTCCTTGGGACAGATGTTCGCCCTCCCGGTGATAGAGCAAGTTGCCGGATTCGAGGATTACCGTGTCCTCCCCCTCTCTTCGGACTTCGGATAATCCTATAATATGCCAGCGCAACTTGTCTATCTCTTCTTCCAGCTCCACGATCTTCTCGTCAGTCCTCAGGGTGCGTGCGTTGTATGTTGCCAGGTCAAGTCGTCGTAGGTGGCAACCAAACCTCCACCGGAGATTCTTAGCACCCCCTGCCCCGCCGTTACCATGGTCGCCACCGTAGCCAGGAATAGCGGGGCCGCCGGGGACTGGGGGCCGTTTCTTTATTACATCCATTCATAAGGGGGGTATTTGCCATATCTGGATTATAATATATAAAGTAATCATTAATTAATAAATTACATAGTGGTAAGGGTCGCCCAAGTACTAATCTTGGTACCTGCAATAGTCTAATTATAGGTAATTAGTTATGTAGTCGTATCATCGAAATACAAAAGCAATATAAAATTTTAATACGACTGATGTTAATACTACTTTCATCTTCATTTACAAGTCGCGGTCGTTTGAGCCTTGTCACGTTTTCAGGTTACTCACTGGTATCGCTAGATGGCGGTAGTTGTCAGATCGGACGTAGTAAAATATTGATAAATAACCTACATATTTTTCTTTTGCTTTTCGCTCCTTGGGAATAAAATATACCTGAAAGCATATTTTTAAAAGCATTTATTAGCTTACTTTGTTACTTGCCGTATGTTAATATTAACTCAACGCTTGTTATCCTAACAGGCTGATATTTTGTAGGTACCTACCTACCTACACGATTGAAAACTGGCGATAATATATTTACATATTTGATAAATTATAAAAAAGAAATTGCCTTTAATACAATTAATTTTTGTTTCATTTTAATGCATAAAAGGGTAACTTATATCCATATGCTTAGGTTTAAATGAGTGTTTTCAAGTTGTATTACTTAAATGCCTGCACAGTTGAATTATGTATAGGTATACAACGGAAAATAAAACTTAACATTAAAAATATTTATGGCGTACCAGACATTTAAGAGTGGAGACAGCATGCCTTTAGATCAGTTAACTTTGAATGATTTTTGCGTTACGCCGACGTATGTGCTAATCAATGCGTTTTATTTATCGCGGCCGTCACAAAGAGTTTTCGAGTGCACACTTCCTATAGCGATGATTACGATAAAATTATGAAATCAAAAAATAGAACCGCTTCCAATGTTCTTGAGATTGATTTCCGATAAAGATTTTTATAGCAGCGTTCAGAGATATTTGACAAGAACGTTCATATGCTGGGAAAACATCTTTGTAGAGACGATCTTAAACAATTAGTTGTGTATGAAAATATAAAAAGCATATTAAAATATTTTGATTTTTCAATCACATAAATTTAAATTTTAAAGGTAATGCTAAATAAATTTTGAAATTAATAGGGTTTTAAAACCTGCAAGTACTTACTTTACTTACTCTTACTCTTCTGCACAGTCATAAACATGTAGTAAAGTTTTTATTATCTTGGTGAAAAAAAAAAAAGTTTTTCATTAATAAATTATCTTAGTACATGTAATAGTGGTGCACATATTGTTTTGGATTGACGTTACTCACATAGAAATCTTTGGACTAAGTTTAAAAATTAAAAACAATCTTTGGGAATATATTTTCCATTAGATTGTTAAAATGACGATAATGACGGTGAAGTCTTGTACTCGATTTTTAAATAAAAATAAGCATAAACAGAATATCTCTGTATCAAAAACACTAAGATATGCTATAAAAGTTGATGCAAATTCCGAGACATTACGTGTAAATTGTCGTCACCTTTCTTTTGTTGCTGAAATGTAATTTCGCACGTATTTACGCGATTCATCAAACCGTTTTCTACTTGTACCGTCTTTCTAAGCTTAAATTTTAGGTTTTTAATTAAATTATCCTTTTAGTTGCTCTAATTAAGCTCTAGCTTGTTATATTTAGTTGGCAACGATATTCCGTTGCTTAGTTGATGTGAGGACTTAATATTTCGCGAGCGTGTCTGCTGAATTAAGTATGTTCGTAACTCTGTAATTAGCGTACAAAATTAAGTCTGTCTGATGCTACTGGAATACAACACTGGCTTGAAAACACTGGTATCATTTTAGTGAGCATCGTCTATTGTTTATTATATATTTAGAATACTGTCTATGTTCTTAAAATTGTTTGTAATAAGGACGACTCTACAAAAATAACTAAAATATAATACTGTATAGAAACTGCGTAGTCCTTTCCTGCTGACCTAATGAGGAAGCTCAAATTCAAAGTCAGGATTTTCTCAGCGTCGTAGAATCCATAACGTTGATATCCACAGTAAAACTAGGGTAACCGACATATTCCCAAGGATCAGTAAGCTGTAGTGCCAATTAGCCGGCCATGTAGAAGCGACAACCGAAGGGGAAGAAAGTTTTTCAAGTGCCAGGCAGCAAGTGGAGAATAGGGCGACTTCACCAGACGGAGTAACGACCTGAGGAAACATCGGGGGATTGATGGATGCAGGTAGCTCAGAACAGTGTTTTGTGGCAATCTATGAGGGAGGCCAATGTTCAGTTGTGGACTTATAATAAGCTGTAATGATGATGGCGATCATGATATAATTTACTATACGTACAAGAAATAAACTGTCAAACATAGAATTATTAGGCTCGGTCAAATAAAACTGTATTCATTAAAGAAATACAATGATTCTAATATTTACTCGTATTTCAACTCCTTCGTCTGCAACAGATATTATTTACTGCTGGATAAAGGTTTTCCAAAAACGCGCCAACTAACACGAATTTCTTTAAATATTAAAGAAATTCGTGTCAGTTAGTTAAGTAATTTGTATATCATATGTTTGGAGTCATTTTTCTGCCGACTTTCAAAAAGGACGGTACTCAATTCAACTGCATGTTTTTTTATGTGTGTTACCACCTCATAAAATTTTACTGGGTGAACCGATTTCGATGATTGTTTTTTTATTTGAAAGTAGCTACTTCTCGTGTGGTCCCATATGAATTTGATGAATGTCAGACCAATAGTTTTTGAGTTATTTTTAATAACTTATATTGAAGTTGGCTGTACAAAATTTTAAATTTTAAATTATTGTATAGAAGTATGTATGCCGGACTAGAATTTAATAGAATAGAATAAGTTTTATTCAATACAGATTACAAGAATATGCAAAGAATACATAGAAGAAGATATCTCCCCTATCTTCTTGTATGTATTCTTAGAAACAGCAAAAATCCAGCAGGACTTTTTAATAAACATTAATTTACAATATCGTATAGCAACTTTTTCTTTAGGTTTTGGTAAGTTAAACATAATATTTCATACATTATATTTCAAGTCTTTTTTTTTACTGAGATTTTTTAACGATTTTCATTGGAAAGAAAAATTATAGGAGGCTTGTACAACAGTAGGAACTTTTTAATCTGTTATATTAGTAATTCAATTAAGCAATTATTAAAAACATCGAGTACATTCAATATACATGAATTAAAAACAAGCGAATATTTTAACTTATCTATATTCTGAGTATGAAAAAATTACTAGGTGAGGTATAATTTTATTAAAATAAACATACTAGGTAAATGAACATTTTAACCTTACTTTTCGGGGTATCACAAATAGTTGCGATAGGATAGGAGGGTAACACTTAAGCTGATGATGTCATTATGTGAGTAATTTGACAAGTGCAACGATAAGGTATGGATTATCGCTACTTAAATGCGTCACAGACGCAGGTAAGTTCGGATTATAAAACAAAGCAAATTTGCGGAAATGAACTGTTAGAGCAATGTAAATATTCTTTGGGGTTATCCGGCTAAAGATAACATCATATTGAGACTTATCTTATTTTAAATTTTTAATGTAGGTATAAGTTGATTCTAAGGTTACATAATAAATTTTATTTTGGCATGGTAACATGGTGAGCCGCGGTACCTCAGAGGCTAAGCGTTCACCATAAATTTTATAGTATGCGAGCACCCCGAGTTCGATACCCGCCAGCACCAATGAAATTGTTAATTGAAATTTTAAATTCTGATTTACCACGTGCTCGGTGGTGAAGGGAAACATCGTGAGGAAACCTGCATGCCTAAGAAATAAGAAACAAAAATATTTCAAAGACATGTTAAGTTCGTCAACACGCATTGATGCTGTGCGGCGGACATTATCTTGCTCTAAAACCCTCTCAGAAAGGAGAGGAGGCCTGCCCCCAGCAGTGGGATGTATACTGTAACGTTAACTTTATTGTTACATTTAATATATGCCAATTTAAATATTTTCTGCAAGTCAAATGCTTAAAAAGCCTTTACAATATCCATTATAATTCTATTGTATTTTTATGATTAAGAAAAACAAACAAAGTAGCAACGCCATGTTTATAAAAGCTCGCAAAGCGCGCTCCTGTTCATGCCAATCTTTGGTAAGCAACTTGTTGCCGTTGTGAACTTTTAAGAAGAAAGAGACTTAGATATCGGACGTCCCTGTCAGGGGAGGAGCGTTTGTGTGGGGAGCCAGCCGGTCGCTCAACTCCATCCGAGCCGTCACTCAGTCGCTTCTCTCACATCGTCGAGAGTAGTGTCTTTAAAAGGTTCGCGTACCGCGTCCGTTATGATTTTTACTTCGAAACAAGTTTGACGGGAAATTCGTGAAGTTTTCCGAGCGCACTGGACTAGCGAAGCGATGTGCGCGACAACACCTGCCTATCTAGTGACAATTTAAATAAGTGACAGTTTGAAGTGAAGTAAACAAAATGAAATCGATGGGATTATTGTTGTGGTATGTGGTGTGGTGTTGGATGTGTTTGGAAGCGAGCGCCGCGTCGTTGACGAGTCGAGTGGCGGAGGCACCGCAGGAGTGCGAGTGGCAGCGCGTGTCGGGTGGGCCCGGTGAGCCCACGCGTGTGCAGTTGGCTTGCTCCCTACGAACGGCAGCTGGCGCCACCGACCTACTTGCTGGCCTTAGTACATCCCAAGCTCAGCGCATTACTGCGCTTGATTTACATTGTACGGATGTTTTATTTTTCGAAAGTTCTCTTGACGTAGGAAGAAGAAAAGAAGAAGGCACTGAACTTCTATCACGTTTTCATAATCTAAAAGAATTGAAGATAGAATCCTGTAAAATTCGATATGTACCATCTGCAGTTTTGTCGCCCCTTAGCGGTTTACGTACTTTAAGTATTAGAACTCACAATACAGACTGGTCTGCTATGTCTATGGAATTTCATAGAGATACATTTCGAGGACTCACTGATCTCAGAACTTTGGATTTGGGTGATAATAATATATGGGTGCTCCCGTCTGAGATATTTTGCCCGCTGTATAATTTGAAGGAACTAAACGTTACACAAAACAGATTACAAGATATATCGAATTTAGGGTTTTCCGATTGGGGTAACGGACCAACAGCACCCGGAAAATCTTGTAATACGGTATTAGAGACGTTAGATATGTCACATAATGAAATAAGTGCACTACCCGATAACGGCTTGTCGAGTTTACGCGCACTTCAAAAACTATTCTTGCAAGATAATAGAATATCGACTGTAGCAGATCGCGCGTTTGTTGGATTAAGTGATTTACAGGTTCTTAATTTATCCACGAATGCATTGACTGCGCTACCACCAGAAATGTTTCAGTCTTCGAGAGATATTAAACAAATATATTTGAACAACAACTCGTTGAGTGTGCTCGCACCTGGTTTGTTGGAAGGACTCGATCAGCTGCAGATATTAGATTTATCTGTTAATGAATTGACCAGTGAGTGGGTAAACAGAGACACATTCTCAGGGCTGGTGCGCCTTATTGTTTTAAATTTATCACACAACAGAATAAGTAAAATAGACGCATTATTATTTCAAGACTTAAATAATCTTCAATTCTTAAGTTTGGAATTCAACAATATAGCTCGAATAGCGGATGGTGCATTTTCTAATTTAAAGAATCTTCATTCGCTCTCTATAGCGCACAACAATATTATTGAAGTGGACAGCAGCCATTTCTCTAATTTATATGTACTAAACCAGTTATTCCTCGATGGTAACAGAATTACGAAAATCGACTTACGCTCTTTCGAAAATATTACGAAGCTACATGATTTGGGCCTCAGTGGAAACCAGTTGTCCGAGGTACCGGAAGCTATAAAGACTCTTAGATTTTTAACGTCTCTAGACTTAGGCATGAACAGAATTACAAAAGTGACAACTTCGCAGTTTGAAGGCTTAGATGATTTGTATGGATTGCGACTTGTCGGTAACAAAATTGAAAAAATATCCAAGGATACTTTTGTAGCCTTGCCATCGCTACAAATATTGAATTTAGCTTCGAACAATATTGATCAAATAGATGATGGAGCTTTTTCGTCTAATCAGCAATTAAAGGCTATTGGACTGGACGGGAACAAGTTAGTAGATTTGAAAGGCATATTTACAAACACGCAACCCCTTGTTTGGTTAAACGTGTCTAATAATGAGTTACTTTGGTTCGACTATAGTTATATACCAACCAATGTTGAATGGTTGGATATGCATGAGAATAAAATAGAGAAGCTTGAAGATACGTATGGTTTAAAAGAATCGTGCAATATAAAGATGCTCGATGTAAGCTACAATAAAATAAGAAGCCTCGATGAATTTTCATTTCCGAGTAGCGTAGAAACTATTGTTTTAAATAACAATCACATTGAAGATATAAATCCGGGCACATTCCTTCAAAAATACAACCTAAATAAAGTTATACTTTATTCAAATAAGATAAAAACGTTGGAAGTTGGGGCGTTCGCCATATCATCTGTCTCGGAAGACAAAGATCTACCCGAGTTCTATATCAGTGAAAATCCGTTTGAGTGCGACTGCACAATGGAATGGCTGCAGAGAATTAACCAATTAAGCGACCTCAGGCAGCGACCAAGAGTAATGGATTTAGAAAGCGTAAGATGCTCTTTAACACATTCACGAAATAAGTTGGCCGTGTTTCTACTCGAAGTGAAGTCTTCGGAATTTTTGTGCAAGTACGATTCACACTGCTTCACTCTTTGTCATTGTTGTGACTTTGATGCTTGTGATTGTAAGATGGCTTGTCCAGATAATTGTACGTGCTATCATGATCTCACCTGGAACTCCAACGTAGTGTATTGTTCAAACGCCGGCTACGATCACGTGCCGGAAAGAATACCGATGGACGCGACCGAAATTTATTTGGACGGGAACAATTTAAAAGAATTAGGAAATCACGTATTTATTGGTAAAAAACGACTGCAAGTTCTTTATCTCAATAACAGCGACATAAATACAATACAAAATAGAACTTTTAACGGCATTGAATCATTGAGAGTGCTTCACTTAGAAAATAATAAACTTGAAGTACTGAGAAATACACAGTTCACGCGGTTGCCGAATCTAAATGAGCTTTATTTAAATGATAATAAAATAAAAGTAATTGAAAACGATACTTTTAACTACCTGCCTTCGCTGGAGTATTTGAACCTTGACAGTAACGGTTATGTTGATTACATGCCGTGGAGAGTTATTACAGACAACAATCCTCGCACGCGTGTATCCGTAGACGGCAACAACTGGATATGCGATTGTAGGGATGTGGCTCAGCTAAATCAATGGTTAATAAAAAAATCTAAAGACACCGAAACCATGATGTGCTACTTTGCTCACGGACTGCCCATGAATAAAACTATAGCGACAATAGCGAAGGAATGTAAAACGGAGACCACTACCGAAGAGACCGGGACGGAGACTTTAAAGCGATTATTCATTGAATCAAATGACGGCGTCGAAAATTACATTCCATATATCGCCGTTGTGTTGATAATAGTAATCATACTCTTAGTAATGTGTGCCTTTCTGTTCATGTTCCGGGAAGATTTTAAATTATGGATGCATTCAAGATACGGCATAAGAGTGTTCAGTTCCACTTCAAAGGATATGAATGATAACAAAAACAAAAGATTCGACGCTTTCTTTGTATATAATCCTCGAGATGAAGATTTTGTGACACGTGCAGTGAGTTCAGAATTAGAAAATTTGGGTCATTCTTTGTGCCTTCAACACAGGGACTTGCAACTGATCGAAAGACGGTCAGGCGACAGTTTAGTTAGTGCTTCGGAAAGCTCTAAGAGACTTATTATTGTGTTATCGATAAACTTTTTAGAACAAGAATGGTACGCGCCAGAATCAAAGGCCGCTGTACAAAGTGCTATCAATTCAGTGAATGTTAGGCATAGACGTCAAAAGATAATTTTTCTCGTAACCACGGACTTGAGTGCCATTAACATTGATCCGGATTTAAAAGTGTTGCTTAAAACGTGTACAGTGATTGTGTGGGGGGAGAAAAATTGTTGGGAAAAGCTAAATTTTCGGTTACCCGACGTGGACGTGACGTTGCCAAATCGGACGCTTCATAACGCTAATAATATGAAAACTAGTAATAGGGAGGTGTTTGGACGTCATGGAAATCTCAGGTACACAGCGCCCCCGACATCTCAGGACCCGTGGTATAAATATGGGATGGCACCTCCAATCCTGATGATGTCGAGTCCTATGCATTCGACCAGTGCAAGTGCGGAGGTGTCTGCGCGAAGTACAGAGGACGAGACTTGCTCAGTAGCCAGTAGTGAGGGCCGACCTGATGATCGACTTCCTCACCATCACAGTTACGTGTCCATAGACAATCATCAGTGTGAGGAGAGGCCTCTTAGGCCAGCGCAACAGATTCCTATGTCCAGCACAAGACCTAGTAATTTAAGAAAGACTTATTTTGTTTAAAACTATTATAAATGTGATTTACGTCTTACTTGTAAATTATATGTAATATTGTTAGTTACTTTAATGTATGTTTATGTAAAACTAATTTCAATCGAAATATTATAGAGTTCTTTAAGTTGGTGCTCGTATGTTACTACAATCATCTTAAAAATATTTTCCTCAAACTTGTACTGTAAGTACTAATTATTGTACTGATTATTGTAAATTTAAAAAAAGGCATGCACCTTTTTTAGTAACCGTACTTCTCGAAGCGACACAAAAGTTCCAAGCCTTTACTTGCGCAATTATTTATGTAAGGATTATGCATTCCACTCTTAAGTTAACAGTTATGTATTGTAAATTTCATAGCAATGTTCCTGATAAACTTAATCCAATGGATAAAGAAAAGGTTAAATAAAAAAAACTTGTGATAATGTTAGGTACTTATATAGAGTACTATAAAATGTGGGAAGTGTGAGGTTATTGTGCTATAAGATATGTAAATAGCTGTAAATAGAGATAGTTAAGATAATTCTGTTGAAGAACTGAAATGTACCCTAGTCAATTGTAAATAGCTGTTTCTAAGTATAAGTTTATAATTTGTGATGTATTTTTTAGCTAGAACATGAAAAAAATTCGTATTTATTACGCTTCCAAACAAGAGTATAAATAAATTAATATTTTATCTACTAAACCTACTTTTATTTGCGTGTTCTCCTTTTGTTGTCAACAGTTGCCTGGTTGCTCCATGCTTCTTATCAGGAAACGGAAAACTTACTTTCCTTTCATAGTTGACCCCATACATGCACACGCGTAGACTTACACTCACTCACACACACGCGCAAACACGCGCACACACACACACAGTCCTACAGTAAATTAGCTATTTTTTTTCTATATTTCATGCACTAATTTATACAATTTTTTTTGCTTTATTTTAATTTAATCGGAGTCCTATGTATTTATCGGTGTAAAAGGTGTGTCAGTCAATGTTCTTCGTCCCTGCGATACAAGCCTAGAGCTTAGTGTAGCAACCAGTGTATTATTTAATTATGTAATTTTTGTTTAAATAAATACATTTTTTATTTCTATTTCCAGTTAACTATTTCTTTAAAATACATAATTTAAAATTAAAAATTTTGTACAGCCGACTTCAATATAAGCACCGTCAATATAGGTTATTTAAGAATAACTCAATAACCATTGGTCTGACCTTGATCAAATTCATATGGGACCACACGAGAACTATCAGCTTTCATATAAAAAAAGAATCATCCAAATCGGTTCGCCCAGTACAAAGTTATGAGGTAACACACATAAAAAAAAAAAACATACACTCGAATTGAGTACCGTCTCCTTTTTGGAAGTCGGCAGAAAAAACAAAGGTACGAATAATTTTACAATATGAATACAAAGGTTTATCCGTATCGTAATTGCGAAAAGAATAATTTAACGCATCAGAAATTTAATGTTACTCTTGACAAAGCCTCGACTTCAAATTCTATTTATAAATTTATTCTAATTATATAGTTTCATTCGTAAATATTTTCGCAACTGATTAAATACTCTGTAATTGATTAAACATGACTGTTTATGCTAAAATAAATGATTCTGAAAGTAACTTTCAGTAACTGTTGTTGTAGTAGGAATGTTTTTTTTGATAAAATGTCTAAAATATTTAATATACACATAGCACTATACATACAGATCAACAAATTTACGAAACATAGCTCACTTACATTTATTAATGTAATAAAATCTACACGATTGTATAGTGGAGAGTGTCTGTCAAAAAAGCCTCCACGGACATAATCAATTTACCGAATCGCGTTATTCGCCCATCCACATTCAGATGTATAAATATTTATTTTATCTAAATTGATCGATCGGGATAAGATCACGCCGAGCTCTGTACGATTTTAATTTAAAAAGCAACCGCGACAGTGCCTGCCCAATGCCCGCTGCGAAACTATAAATCATTGTGTGACTGAGCGAGGATGAATAAACAGCATTTTAATTGACTTTTGATTGCACCTCAATATCGCTTAGTGTAAAAAAAATACATGTGCATAATATAGACATTTGTTTTAGTCAAAATCTGGTTGTATTTGTATTCGAGTTGTTATCATATTATCATAGATTTATATATGAGTACTATATAAGTATCTAGCTGGCCAGGCAAACGTTGTTCTGCCCTTTGTCTTTCTATAAACATTTCTTAAAATCGCAATAAATAATATCAAGATATACACTATCGTATTACTCAAGTTGGGCTAAACTACACACAGTGTGCCAAATTTCACTGAAATCCGTTTAGGAATTCACCGCGGACAGACAATGTGACACATAATTTTTATATATAAACATATCATTAGAAATCCTTGTTAATACTCGTACAATAAGAATGTCGAGGTAATGTATTGCACTGTACAGACTGCTGATGATGATGATGAAATAGGCAATGAGCTTGTTAATCTAGACTAGGTACTAAAATACTATATCTATGTTATAAATGGCGTTACAGGAGTACTTCATTTGTAAGTGGATTTATATTTTGAACATCCGTGTTTATCATTTTGCAATCAGTCTATATTCAAATTAAAAATGTCTCTTATATCCCTTTTCATAAATTGTCTGATAAACCGGAGTGAAAAGGGAAATATAAATTACTAAATATGTAATTTATATTTTCCTGTTGATTCATATTAATATACTTTCATCATCATCATCATCACAAACTACAGGCTTTCCTACAGTGGATTGCCACAAATCACGATTCTGACCTGAAAATGAATCCGTTAAATTCCTGCATGTTACATCAGGTATCATTCCAGAAAATTTTTGTTCCCACCTGTTGTTGGTTCTTTGAGATCTATGACCGGCTGACTGTCCAATCAGCCTACTGATCCACTGGGTTATGTCAGTTACTCTTGTTGTTCTGCGAACGGGTATCCTCGTTAGGAATTTAAACTCCGAGCATAATCCTCAGAGCACGCTGACTGATTTTGTGCTTTCTAATAATTTATGTATATATTATATATTATTATGTGCTATGCTTTATTTGTTTGTATTTAATTTATCTATATTTTCATCGGACTTTAGGTTAAAGATATTATTTTCGGTTCTTAAGAAATAAATTTACATATAAGATAAGTGATAACCATTTATTCAAAATGCAGTAGAATGTATGAAGTGTTTTCCTGTAGTTAAATAAGCAAAATATGGACTTGTTTCTTTTATAGAATTAGGATGACAAACGAACACAGTCCACCTGATGGCTGTGGCCCATAATAGATGTCTAAGATGATGATTTCTATCCTCGATTTAGAATCAAAATGCAGATGTGTTGTCACCCCTAAGGACTAAGATAGATTCCGGTTCTCTACACTCTGTATTTTACGATGGTATTCTGTGAGAGCGTGACGTGACCGTGTGAGAGACGGTCTGTACTATAGATTGCGGGCGGCATCGGAAATTTCCGGTTTAATCGACTAGCTACATCTGCATTTCTTAAACGATAAAATAAAAACTAATTTTCTGTTCTTGTTTAATTTATTGTTTTGGCTAATTTATTATTAAATTTTTATTATTATTATTATACACTTATCTGTGAGAGTGTGGTTGTACCCCGGTCGAGCCGACTCATTCATTAAAGTTTAAACAAGGGACTAATTTATTTTTTTGCAATTGTATCTCATATATTATCAAAATAGGTAATATAATAATATAAGAAATTGCTAATATAAAAATATAATATACGAAATTTCTGAACGTTTGAGTTGGACCATAATACTTTATTTAACCATCTATATAACAATATCACATATATAAAAATGTTCTGTACTTAGTACACAATAAATTATGAGACATCTGCGTCGAAGCTAGATAAATAGATATCTGTTTACTAAATAAACAGCTCATTACCAAATAAACCAAAAGGTGAACGAGTACACAGACGCAGACCTAATCACTGCTTCATAAATGACGTTAATTATTGTTTTTTCTTGGTTGATTTTACCTATAAAAAGAGTGAGACGAATAAGACAAACCATAAAGAGTCCACTATTTTCTTTTGTATATTTAACTCCCAGACAGATAAAAATTGGTATACTGTACGAATATCGGCTCCGGATGGGATTGAATCTAGATACGCACACAGTAGATAAAATTCATTAATTAACTAAATAATACTTAAACGTATATGTAAAGGCGACAAAATTTTATAATAATCAGATAAATATATATGTGTGTAGTGAGCCGTGGTAGCTCAGATGGTTAGCGCTCGCTGTAAGCTTCACAGTATTCGAGCAACCCGGGTTCAACCCCGCCGGTACCAATGAAATTGTTAATTGCAATTTTAAGTGCTGATTTATCACGTACTCAGCGGTGAAGGAAAACATCGTGAGGAAACCTGCATGTCTGAGAAATAAGAAAAAAAATATTTCGAAGACATATGAAGTTCGCCCACACGCATTAGAGCAGCGCGGTGGACAATTCCTTGCCCTAAAACCCTCTCAGAAATGAGAGTAGGTCTGTAACCAGCAGTGGGACGTAAATAGGCTGCAACTTTACTTTACTTTACTTTTTTATATTATATATTTAAATACCTTATTTTGTATAACGTACCTTTAACGTAATGGTATATACATGCTTCTTATGCATATGGAGTTTCTATATCATCTACTTATAAGCTTTGTGAATAGCCTGCAATTAGTTCTGATGATTACTGACCACCTATTGCGAAATTCGTGGAACGCGAGTTAGTCCCCACTTACGCATTTGATAGACTGAACAATCAGTAGGAAGGAGTGCTATGTGACCAGTCGGCAGATACAAAGGTCAACGCATTGTTTAGGGTTCCGAACCTTGGATTGTCGAGACATTTATTGTGTACCGTTAGCTATCTGGTAGCTTCTGATTTTAACACGGTTTTGAAACGGTATTGAATTTATTGAACCGTATCCTGTAAAAGTAAATTCGTTCCTATCGGTAATATTATATGGCCACAACATTTCTGGATTTATACTACCGATACGAAGATTTTGTCACTATATTACATAACGAGTTGATATTTTTTGATTGTGGCGCTTTGATTTTGATAGCGCAAGTTGAGTAATCAAAACAGTGCTGTTACTTAACAAGATCTATAGAAATAGAATATATATAATTTAAAATTTAAAATTTTGCACAACCAATTTCAATATAAATTATTAAGAATAACTCAAAAACTATTGGTCAGACGTTGATCAAATTTTATGGAACAATAAGAGAAGCACCAGCTTTCAAATATAAAAAGAATCATCGAAATCGGTTCATCCAGAAAAAAGTTATGAGGTAACAAACATAAAAAAACATAGAGTCGAATTGAGTACCTCCTCCTTTTTGAAGTCGGTAGAAAATAAGTAGTTCGCAGTGGAAACAGATACGCAATCATTACGATTTTCTATAACGATTTTATATCACCATGTTATGACAAAATATCTATGAAACAAGAGAAGGATAAAGTAATTGAAGGATATTTCTTTACTTGGGTTTCTAATATAACATAAGTATTATTTACAGAATCGAACAATAAAAATCGAGCCTTAGGAATCATTTCGTGGCTATCCCGTTACATTGTTAACACTTTTATGACAATTACTTCTATATAGTTTCTCACTATTTCTTAGGTTTGATTATTCCTCTAAGCTATGAAAAGCTAAACAAATTTTTAGCCGGCTTCAAAATAATAAAGGTGGTTTTACAATTTTAATGTTTGTGTTTGTGTCAATGTGCATGTTACGCGATATCTTCGTAAATTGTGTAATGTGTAGGTTATACATAAAAAGTGGTCTAATATGTATATAGGTGGTTTTTTTTAGAGCGCAATAAACGAGCATATAGTCCACCTGATGGTAAGTGGTTGCTGTGGCCTATAAACATCTACATCTATCCTTGGTTACGAATCAAAATGCAGATGTGTTGTCACCCGTGACGACTAAGATGGAAAGCCTCGTTTCCTGTAAAATGGGTCTCCGATTCTCTACACTCACTATATGAAACACAGCAGCATTAAGCTGCTATATTACACTGGTATTCTGTGAGAACGTGTTCCTTCCCCGGTCGAGCCGACCCATTCGTGCTACAACTATACCAGTAATATAGCTGCAGCATGCCTCTACCACGTATATTATTATAGGTGGTGTAATAATTTGTAGAAAAAGTTCCAACCATTTGGATTGGAAAATAGGGAATGAATATATAATGTACATATTGATATTGTGTTATTCCTTAGTCCGTAAGTAGCTAAATAAAAAAAGTTTGAAAGAACTAAAAAGAATAAAATAATTTCTAATAAATAAGTAACTATATGTAATGTGTATTGAATTATTCTTGAATAAAACCTAACTTTGAAATGTAAAATGATTTTACTTCTTTGAAGTTGGATTTTAATTTTTCTTAAAAGTAATGTTTTCAGTTAATCTACGAGTATAAATAATATATTTTTTAAATTATGTGTAGTAGTGGTATTTTTGTTATGGGGCCTTAGTGGTTATCAATTTTATTATTTAAAACATTATTTTAATGACTTTTAGTATCTGTATGTACATTCCCCTACAAGTAATGTTATGTACAAATATATTAGCTAAGTTTTTTAGACGATGCTTTGAAAATTGTGAAGCAAAGAAACAAAATGAAATAATGGTGCGTATATAGCATGAAAACATAAGTTTACTTTATTCATTATTTTTAAATTTTTCCGGCAAGTAATGTTTTATTTAGCAATTTAAAATAAGTGATGAAATCTTTCGTCGATTAATACTGTGATTATACATAGTTGATGAAATACATGTTGGAACGTTATCTAACTTGGGAGACACCCATATTTCAGAAGTTGACTAAGTATTCTGTTAATTATGAGATATCGCTTTAAAACATTGAACTCAACTAATTGTATCATAAAATAGTTTTAATAGTGCCGTAGACACGAAGATAATAATATTATTCATGATTAATTGGACGTCTCTAACTTTCTTGCGTTACATGTGTATTGATGGCGAACGGCAAATATCTCAATCATGTCCTTTGTAACATAACACCAGATATATTCAAACATTCGATGTTTGAATTCTCGTTCGAATTTATAAATGTTGTCTATCGAATCGTCCCACCGCCTTTAGGCGCGCACCATCCATTCGTGCCAACCGTGTTCCAACTCGTCCACTCATCACCTTTTTTCCGGTGCAATGCGATACTCGATCGTTTATAGACGGCGTGCTATCCCAAACCCGTTCTAAATGGATGTGAGACATCGAGAACTTAGCTGGGAAATATTCAAAGTCGAGGTGACAATTGATTATGCGTCCGGCGGAGACAAAAAGCGGAATGGCGCGATTAGTTATGTCGACGCCGGGCGTAGGCCGCGAGGAAACAATAGATTGGTTCTGCTTTATGATTCTATAAACATTTATGTCCCTATAAATGGTCTTTTAGCTTTTCGTGAAGCTAAGATTGTGATGTTATCGGACGTCGGACAGTTTTATTATGAGTGTTGATGGTAGCTATGTGCGAAAGCGGCGCATTAAGACTTGACTTATTGCGATGCTGATGTTTGCAAGTTATACGGCTTGATTAGCATCAATTAACCTAATACAACAACATTAAAATACATGAAATGGTTATACTAAACAAGAGAAAAAATCAAGATATCAAATATTTATTTTGTTATTTACTTGTCACACCCATTTTTGTGTAATGTATTGAAGAAGTAAATTTCATTATGGACCAGGAATTTTTTTTTATAGGATAAGGGTGACAAACGAGCACACAGTCCACCTGATGGTAAGTGGTTGCTGCGGCCCATAGAAATCTACATCTATCCTCTATTACAAATCAAAATGTAGATGCGTTGTCACCCGTGAGGAGTAAGATGGAATGCCTCATTTCCAGTAAAAAGGGCCTCCGGCCACCTGCACTCACCAAGCGAAACGCAGAGGTAAACCTCTACTTCACGCTAGTTTTCTGTGAGGTCGTGGTACCACCCCGGTTCGAGCCGGCCCATCCGTGCGACAGCAAAAGCTGCCGCGTGGCTCTACCACTGTTTAAAATTTATTAAATAATTCTTAATCAAAAATGTTTGTTTGTAAACGCAAAGTTCTTGCTATTTTTTGAATTCAATGAAATGAGTCAGTTAAACATAAATGAATGAATGTGGTTTACATTAAAGAAAAATTGACTTGTGGTATTATCTCTGAGGCATAAGAATTCATCAATAGCACTACATAAGCTTAATGATGATCATGTTATCAGATCAAGTGAAAGCTGAAATGATGTCGAAATTTTGAGTTGATAATATTTATATTTTATTAAAGTTTCGTTTTTGAAATCAAATTAAACAGAACAGTATTTATATTATTGCTTTATTATTTTATAAGTTGGTCATTTCTAAATTTATAAAGAAAGGAGTTAAAAACGTTTGTACTGGACATGGATTTAAATGAGGTAAAGTTACATCCATTAAGCCTACAAGAGTCCAGTGCTGAACATAGGCCTCCCCCATAAACTGAATCTCCACTCTTGACTGGCGGGTTAGCAACCACAGTTTTTTTTTATTATATTGAATTGTTATCAGGAAGATGCTGCTGCCCATCTCTTGTTTAAATTTCTCTCTGTCGCCTCTTACGAAACTCACGGGACGATATGGGGTGGTGAATATTCTTACACCGCTACTACTAAGTTACATGGTTTTTGTGTAATCGCAAATAATGTTGCAAATTGTTTCGACTAAATAAAATGAGATGTATAATTCCTAAATGCATTACTAAATTTATTTTCATTGTACTTATAGAATATTGAAGACACAAATGTTTAAGTGAGAAATGGTCGGCAGTTCTTGAAAATTATCATCCCACCATGTGAAAAGGGGGCCAAGTTCAGTACAAACAACGTTCGGGGTTGTCGGTTTTGCTGATAAGAGTTGAGATCTGAACGAGTGCCAAGCTCCATGGCACTTCCTTATTATAGTAGTTGTAGGAATGTACAACGTTCAACTGATTTAAAAGATACTCACTGCTCGTCCTTTCGTCCTTTTCTTTTCCGTACTTGGCTGACACACTGTCGTGTAATAGTAATTTTTAACCGACTTCAAAAAAGGAGGAGGTACTCAATTTGACTGTATTTTTTGTCTTACCTCAGAACTTTTTTCTAGTTAAAACGATTTTGATGATTTCTTTTTAATTTAAAGCTGGTGCTTTTCATGTGTCCCATATAAATTTAATCAAGATCTGATAAGTAGTTTTTGAGTTAGCCTTGATAATGCGTATTTAATTTACTTCGACTACTTATTAAGTGGCGAAGCTTGCGAAGACACTTAATGATTTCACGATGTCTGTCCGTCTGTCCGTCTGTCCGTCTGTCCGTCTGTCCCACGATTATCTCGAGAACGGTTTCGAATTTTCAAGTTCTGTTTCCAGCAATCGATTACTGATCACCCAGGCATCTGAACCTCCTATTTTGAAACTGATTGCTCAACGGAAACCGTTAGAAACCGCTACAAAGCTGATTGCTTCGCCACTTTGCTATGCTGTTAGCTTGCTAGGTTTATTTATATTGAATTTCGGTTGTATAACATTTTTAATTTTACCAGTTGTTAATAGTAGCATTTTATCATTACTCTAAAATTGTAATCACAATTTTCGTTCACTTATACTGCAGATTTTAATAATTTGATGCTAAGGTCAAATATATGGAGTTCGAGAGTTGTGCGTAGGATGTTGGAATGTCGTAAAATAAAATTTGTTATAACTTTATAAAAATATATAAACAAATTATTTATTTATGAGAAGTGTCGTTATGATTTCGTCGGAAAATAAGTTAATAGTTCGACAAGGTTAGCAATGAGAAACTGAGATGTAAACGCTTAATGAATAATACAAAACTAATTTTACGGATTTTATCGCGTTTAATATTAACTTTTTTTTTAATTCCCAACGTTTCGGGCACTTTTCAACACCCATGGTCAAAATTTAATAATCAAACGTTGAAGGTATCCTTCTTTAACTATGACATCGGGATTTCAAACACCTCAGCCGCTCCTGTGACCATTATTAAGTTATTTGTTGGGATGTAGGTTGAAAGAATTGATCTATTTAAATTTAAACTAATTCAGGCACAGTAGTTGAGCTATACACAGTTGGCATACAGCTCACTTGAGGGTAAATGAGTGCTATCGCCCGTAGACATCCATGTCTGACCTCGATTAACAATCAAAATTCAGATGTATTGTCTCTCCTGAGGAATAAAAAAAGACATAGTTCTAAGTATGGGGAACCCCCAAAATTTATTGTTTTTTTTTCTATTTTTGTGTGAAAATCTTAATGCGGTTCACAGAATATATCTACTTAGCAAGTTTCAACAGCATAGTTCTTATAGTTTCGGAATAAAGTGGCTGTGACATACGGACGGACAGACAGACAGACATGACGAATCCATAAGGGTTCCGTTTTTTGCCATTTGGCTACGGAACCCTAAAAAGGACTACCACGTTACTAGTAATAACGGTCTTTGGATCTCGTCACTCAACTTACGGGACAAAGCAGTAATATGCTGCTATCTTCTCTGGTCGAGTAATTCATGTTTATCTTTCTTGCCTTGTTGGACTTAGGCTAAAACCTGAGTAGCGCGAACAACTGCTTGTGTTTGCCATATGCAATGTCCCGCTGTACTTTCGCAATGAGTTTCTATACTTATTTTCCTTAATTGTTTTAACAGTTTGATGGCAGTACAATAAATTTTTACAAGTATTTTTTTTTTCTTATTATAAGCCAGTGCTTAACCACGATCTCACCTGATGGTAAGGTGTGATGCAGTCTTAGATGGTAAATAGCACTGTCTTAGCGTAACAAAAGCCTATTCAATCTTGCCTTGAAGACGCCGAGATTGTATTCGGACGGAAAGATTAAGAAGAAGAAGACGCCGGCAAATTATTCCACTCCTTTGCTGTACGCATTACAAAAGACGAAGTGAACCGTTTGGTTCTAATGCGTGGAATATCAACAACATAGGGATGAAGACCCGCCGACCGCCTGGTTGTCCGATGGTAGAAAGGAGAGGAAGAAATTAAGAGAGTGTAAGTATGTCCCGATCTGAATGGTGTAGATAGCCAGTATAGTTACAGGCTGTGAAGTATTCCATCTTGGTTTTCAGAGGTGACAATTCAACTGTAGCCCTCGTTCTTTCAAATTGGTTGCGGGTGTCCCTGGCAGCAGTAGGCAAGGTATCAAGTAAAAGAACCCCTTTGTCGTATCTCCTCAGTTTCAAGGCACTCCCCTTCTTGCCTCAGCCAGTATCGGAATCCTCGGAGTCGACATATCGAGTGGTGTGCAGTTTCGTGGTCACTTGGAAGAGAAGGCCAAATTGGCCTCTAAAAAGCTTGGCGTGCTCAGCAGAGCTGGACAGTATTTCATGCAGACACACCGCCTGCAACTTTACAAGGCACAGGTTCGGCCTCACATAGAATACTGTTCCCATCTCTGGGCAGGGGCTCCCCAGTCCCAGCTCCTTCCACTTGACCGCATCCAGCGCAGAGCGGCTCGAATCGTCGACGACCGAGTCCTTTCCGATCGACTCGATTCATTGAAACTGCGAAGAGATGTTGCATCCCTTTGCATTTTCTTTCGCATCTACCACGGTGAGTGCTCTGAGGAATTGTTCGGATTAATCCCAGCCGCGAAATTTCACGAACACACATCGCGGCAGAACTCCCGATACCATCCACACCATCTGGATGATTAGCGGTCCACCACTGTGCGATTTAGAAGATGTTTTCTTCCTCGCACGACTTCCTTGTGGAATCGATTACCATCAGCGATTTTTCCGGCCGGTACGACTTAGGGACCTTCAAGAAAAGAGCGTACTCCTTTTTAAAAGGCCGGCAACGCATCTGCGATTCCCTCCCTGGTGTTGCAGTTGTTCATGGGCGGCGGTAGTCACTTACCATCAGGTGAGCCGCATGCTCGTTTGCCCCCTCTTCTATAAAAAAAAGGTGGACTTTAAGTTCCTTTGTCACTTTAATTTTATAAAAATCAGATTTATGATATTTAACCGATATTAAATGTTATACAGAGACTAATTAAAGAGAAAGTTTAATAGCCTCTCATTTGTAAAATCACGATAGTGCTATTTATTGTTAAAGTTTAATGATTTCAAATTATATAATGTATGTAAAGAAGATAAATTTTAATAAATAAACAGTAACACAAAAATGTAAATTGACACATCATAATTTAATCACTTATACCGAATAATTAAATGCTGTGGTATTTGAGCGGCTGTACTGATAGCATAATGAAGCAAAATTACTTAATTACGATCTGTAGAACTGTAATTCCTCTGTTGGTAGTTAATTATGCAAAGAAATCAAGGACATGCTAATTTACTTATTGTACACAGTTATCTTATAACCAAATAAGTAGTTTATACAAATCAATTCACAATTATTAAATTCAGTTTTGAGTTTATTGTTATAAATAAAAAACGTTTTTATACATGGTAAAACCATGCTGCAGCTATATTAGTAGTATAGTTGTAGCGCGAATGGGTCGGCTCGACTGGGGTAGGACCACGCTCTCACAGAATACTAGCGTAAAATTACAGCTTAACACTGCTGTGTTTCGTATGGTAAGTGTAGAGAACCTGAGACCCTTTTTACTGGAAAAGAGGTATTCCATCTTAGTCCTCACAGGTGACAACGCATCTATATTTTGATTCGCAAACGAGAATAAATGTAGATGTCTATGGGCCACAGCAACCACTTACCATCAGGTGGACTGTGTCCTCGTTTGTCACCCTATCCTATAAAAAAAAGTTGAACAAAATTGTTTTGAATTTTTTATTAAATATTATTATAATAAGAATAAATGTATTTAATAAGAATAAATGTTTTTTTAAAGGAATAAATTTAATTTGACCACTTTATTTTTCACTGTAGATTCTTATTATGAGAACGAAGCGATCTGTAGTACAAACTAGTAGTTTGACAGTTGCCCAATGCCCAAAGTTCAATTTATAATTATTAGTACTGCAGCTGTTTCCGTTCGATGGGTGGAGTTAATTTTTTTTACATAAAAACAGCTCACCGTTATTGGTGGAAGGAAAAAGACAAGTCTTGGAATTACAAATTTAAATTCGCCGGGGGAATACGTTGAAAGGCGAAGAATGTATCGCATATGTTCGTACTATCATAATGAGGTAGTTATTTTTTGTTGTTTTCTTTTCGGTAGGGCGAACGGTGACTGTAGAAGTTTTAATCTGTTTGTGTTTACGATTTGATACTTAACAGATGTAAATATTTATAGGTAGATAACAATTAATTTTAAATTATTATATTATAAATTCATAACTATACGTAATTATATTCAATATACAGTACTAGCTCCGTGATAAAGTTCGCGTAGAACTACAAATGTCGAGGTGGAATCTTATAACAAAACTTTCTGAGATAGTCGAAGGTTTTATTTTTTATTTATGCATTTTTTAAATACTTAAATGAAATCTCATTGAATTGTTAAGCAATAAAATGACTGTTTTTTTTTAAACAAATATACAACAGGAACATGTATTTAGGAGATAACAATCAAACACAACAATAGTTTGGCGTCCATTGTCAAACTTTAAAATACATATATACATACTTTTTAGATTTTAATAAGATATAGTAATATATATGAATAAAGCAATTGCTTAAATAAATAAATAAATTATCCAATTTCCTTTGGATAATTTTGTTTATTTAGATGTTTGAATTTTAGTACAGGCCTACTTATTTACCGGGATATTAATTATAATAGGTTTTTCTTGTTTTTAAATTATAACCATCACATACTAGCAAATGATAAAATAAATTATTGCAATATCATTAAAACAGTGAGTAAGGTTAAAAAAACTTCAAACTTTTTTATTTTTATTAACTGTCCTACTACTATTAAAATTCCTAACTGAACGTTAAACTGAGATAGAAATTGCTTTTTAAAGAAACGAAGCAATAGAAAAAATGGCCGACTGGACTTTTAAGGGATTTAATTAAGGATGTAACCACCGCGATGTTACCTGGGTGGCTTGCGAGATCGAGGTCCGATAAAACGTTTATATTTTTAATTATTATCCTCGACCAGGGCGAGGGCAACCCCTAATTTCTATTTTGATATAACATGAGAAACATCTGAAACATCTGCAGGTCATTAGTCATACAAATCCATGGTATTAAGCATAAGTTTTTATCTCTAAGTGGGGAGGAAGTGATGCGTGATTTCAGAGCAAGAAAGTTTTGCGATAATTCCCCAAACGTGCTGCGGGTATCGTTGATAGTAAAATTTCTTATGTGGTTCCGTGCTGTTTTGGGATTCAAAAACAATTTTACATCCGGTTGCCTGTATATTTATAATACTGAATTACTTTAAATAATTAATAAATAATTACTTTACTTTTTACTCAGGGGTACCTCGTTTAGAGCCGGGGCGGCATCAGAGGCAGCTGAACTGAGTAAGTGGCGCAAATATGAGTCTCTGAGAGATGACTACATATTTGTGCCATTTGCTGTAGAGACTATCGGTCCATGGGGTCCACGTGCGGTGAAGTTCCTAAAGGAGCTCCAACCGCGGCTGGTTGTTGCTGCTGGTGATAAGAGGGCCGGTTCTTTTCACACTCAAAGGCTAAGTATAGCCATTCAGCGGGGAAACGCAGCCAGCGTTCTTGGCACGATACCGCGGGGAGTAGGACTTTATGATATTTAAGTTTCTAGTTTTAGTTTTTTTATAAATTATTATTATAGTTTTTATTATTGTACTTTAAATTCGAGTTTTTAAAGTGTTAAGGTGCTATAAGTGTTGTTATGAAAGCAAATGGCAGTTTAAAAGCTTCCAAAATACCAATAGCAGTAAGCAGCTAATATAATCCCATTGTTATAGAATCATCATTATCACAGCCCACCGCAATTCAACACAAGGTCTTGTTCATAGGTTTTAGTAGTATATTGTTGAAGATGCTGATGCCAAATTCCCTGGTTAATAGTGTGTGAACAAACCGTGTTCGATCTTACCGGAACCAATCAAATTGTAAACTACTGGTTAAAGATGTGTTGAGCGGTGAAGGAAAAAGCAGTGAGAAAACCTGCTTTTCTGAGAAATTAAAAAATATTTTGTAGTCATTTGAAATTTGCCAACACGTATTGGCTTAGCGCAGCGGACTCTTTCTTAGGAATGAGAGAAAACTTTTTTTTTTATAAGATCCCAGTCCACCTGATGGTAAGTGGTTGCTGTGACCCATAGACATCTACATCTATCCTCAAAAAAGAATCAAAATGCAAATGCGTTTTCACCCGTGAGGACTAAGATGGAATGCCTCTAAGCCTGAATTGAGACGTACGAGTACATGAGTCAGTCTCCAAAGATTGAGTAACTCCTTCATGGGGCAATGTATACGCTTTTATAATAAAGTCCCAGAAAATATGCAGACCTTTTCTATCAAAAGTTTTAAATTATTTATTAAGCAAAAATTGTCTAATAAGGGTTATTATACTACTAAAGAGTACATGACTGTTAATAACCCCTGGGAATGAGGTGATCACTACCATGCTGTTTCTAAATTTTTTCATAGCAATTGTATAAAATATTATATTGTAAATTGTTTTTTTTAAAGAAAGTCCCACTAGGTTTTTTGCTGGTTTTTCCCAGGACAAAGGTTTTTTTTTGCTAACCAGTGGTAAAAGTAAAAAATGACTTTTAATAAGTATTATGTATTATAATCCATATTGAATAAATATATGATTCTATTCTATTCTATTCACGTATCCGCTGTTCTTTTATTATATTTTTCTTTTATTATATTATGTTTACAGTGGTAGAGCCAGGCGGCAGCTTTTGCTGTCGCACGGATGGGCCGGCTCGAACTGGGGTGGTACCACGGCCTCACAGAATACCAGCGTGAAGTAGAGGTTTACCTCTGCGTTTCGCTTGGTGAGTGCATGTGGCCGGAGGCTTTTTTTACTGGAAATGAGGCATTCCATCTTAGTCCTCACGGGTGAAAACACATCTGCATTTTGATTTGTAATAGAGGATAGATGTAGATGTCCATGGGCCGCAGCACCACTTACCATCAGGTGGACTGTGTGCTCGTTTTTCACCCTTATCCTATAAAAAAAATTTAACTGCAACCTTCGCTGTTTCAGTGGTTTAAAAGAAGGTATTATAATTGGCAAGAAGGTCTTTTATCTATAATATAAAAATGAATCGCTGAATGTGCTGCGCAAATCTCCAGAACAGCTGAACCGATTTCGCTAATTCTTTTTTTATAATATTCCTTGAAGTACGAAGATAGTTCTTACGGAGAGAAAAATTAAAAAAAATGTCTGAAAAAATCTAAAAACAACACTTTTTTATGTTCCCATATAAAATATTCGTAATAATACTTACAAGTCAATTTGAACTTTAATACCATAACATAAAGTTTAAGTGTTAGTGGAGGGGTTCCATGAAGGCAAAACAATTGAGTGACGTTAGTATCGTATAAATATTAATGTCAATATTTGTCAATATTTGGTAATCATTATCTTACTAACTGACCCGGTGTCCCAAATAGCAGAATAAGTATTAAAAATAATAAAAAAATAAAGAATCGACTGTTAGGCGGTACGAAGTTAGCCGGGTCAGCTAGTTATAAATATAAATCCATAATCATATAATCACATAATCAGTGCTATCAGTTACAACCTGCTGTACAAAGTGCGACTAATATGCGATTGCATAATATAGTAAGATTAATTTTCTATTTCTATTCTATTGGTAATCAAACATTGTCCATGACTAAAGTTGAGAAAAAACTACACATCTTTGCAAACTTCAATATTTGGATAAGCGATAAAGGTTCATATTTTATGACGTGCTAATAGTCAGTAGTATGTGATATATTTCGCGACTTCTGCCGAGTGCTCATTATGAGTAGTTTCGCGGTGTAATGTTTATACAAATATGCGTTGTAAACACAACACAGTGATTGTGAATAATGTGAAAGTTGTTTGAGATAATCCTTTTCAATACAGCTTTAAATTCTGATTAAAATCGGATGTTATAATTACAGAACATTTTATAGCGTACTTCAAGTGCAGGCATGTATTAGCGCTACCTCGTGCGTACCTCGGTCTAGTGATCGTAAATGCTACTACTGATTATGGGTTCCCGGGTTTGAATCCCGGGTCGAGCTTACAAAAAACAGTTATTCCGATTTTCTTTCAAGGAATTCTCAGCAGCCTGGCATAAGGAAGTTGGCGGTGTTTCACCACCGTGCCTAGAAAAGCACGTAAAGCCATTCGTCCTGCGACTGATCTCTCCAGTCTCATCGGGCTTTGAGAGTAACGGAATAGAGAGTGCACATGTGCTTGCGCATACACTCGGGTACCATAATCCTCTTCTGCGCTGATGTCAATTTTCCGTTAAGACTGGCCGCCGTCACTTAAATTCGGTCAGGAAGACGTAATATAAGCACGGTATGGCATGGGTACCTATAGCCTAACGTATAAGACTGTACACCACACGGTATACCGTCTTATTACAAAACGTGGTTTATCGATAGTCTTGGGAAAGAAAAGTCTTACGTCTTAGTCTTAGTTACGAAAGAAGTCCCTTTTATCCGCACCGCCAGTCTTCACTAAATTTGTAATTTTCTGTCAAATTCTTTACATTTTAGTTCACATGATTTCCACGTGAATTCTTTATTGAAACAGACATTAGTTTAAACATGACACTAATTATTATAAACTACTTTAATATAGGCGTTCACTCGTTTCACCTCTCCTATCTAATGTTATAATGATGGTGATATTGTTCTTTTGATCAATTTAGAAGTAACATTAACAAACGAATACACCGTTCATCTGATAGTAAATACTGTGGTTCACAGGCACCTACATCTAACCTCGTAAATAATCAAACTTCAAATGCGTTGGCACCTCTGAGAACTCAGATGGACCACCCAGTTACCAGTGCAAAAGGCTCTTCTGTTCTCGTCTGCCGCCATATGAAACACAGCAGTATTATACTGCTATTCCATGCCAGAGGTGGAAGTTATCATAATTGTGAATAATATTATGTGTGTCACAGAGAAAGCTCGCATGAGTCACGCTGTAGCAATTACCGAGACAGATTTCTGATGTTGAAGAACGCGGCGTGTTCAGGGTCGAGGAGTTCTATGATTGCGTCCACGCTAATTGAGGTCGTGTACACGAACGAAATTGTAAATTTGATGATTTATTTACTATGACATGTAGCGTACGCTGGATACGTGTTGACTTAATGAATCATTATCAGATTCTGTTTTTGATGTGTTGGACGTGAGCTGTAAAAACTGTTTGAAATGAAGTCGGGTTTTAACGTGACGTACTATGGGTATAACGTGTTACGTTCATAATGGGCAAGGAATTGTGAGAGATCGAGTTACGATGGTAATTTATTGCATAGATTTTGAGCTTTTTTTTATAATTATACACAAAAAATTCCACCTCTAATGGTAGAGGTTTTTATTGTAAACTTGCTGGTACCAGACGCGATGCTGAAGTATCGTTTTAAATTTGGCGTTATATTGTTTAATTAGGAATGATAATACATTCATTGAAATTGAATGATATAATATTACAACTTTCAAAAAAATGTCGATATGATAGTACAATTACTATGCCTATAATCTTCGCGCAAGTGAAAGCAATTACTTGATAAACCGCAATCTGATGAACGGTATGGCAGCGCATAAAATACGAACAAGCAAAAATTATTTTTTATTTATTATACTATCTAGTTTCTGTGATGATAGTGCTGTTTAGTGTTAGTGTTCCGATGAAGCTTTGAAAGCCAAAAGGCTTTTACAGCTTCATCGGACTGAGGCCTTTTAATATTGTAAATTTTTACACGTCATTGTAGTTGTCACATTGTCTTTGTCATAATTTTGTAGAATCAAAAGGCTCAAGAAATTAAACTTTTAACATGTCGTATGTATGGCTTATTGGCTTCATAGGACTAAAAATAATATAAATTCACGTTATGATGTTGGGACTTTAATACTTCTATAGGTACATAGTGTAGGTATACAGTCTTAGCACCGACTTCAGAATGGGAATTTATTTTATTCTTTGAAATTCTTTGAAGTCGGGTTTGGCTTTTTATTAAAAAAATATTTAGTATTATTAAGATTTTTTTATTAGTATTATTAGGTTTTAATTAACATTATTAGTAAATATGTTTGGTCATGTATACATTAACAATTAACAAGCGATATGAATAAATATATGTCTAGATACGTATTATAATGAAGAGCCGAAAACCAAGAACTGAAAAATTGCACAAATTTTCAAGCAATTGTTTTTTCAAACAAAATTTCAATCAAGCAGAGTTCAAGTCCCAACAACGTCACTAAAATACAGTTTTTTTTTCTCCGATTTATTATTTGTTAAGTTAGAAAGCAAATATCGCGATAAAGCCTATTTGTTAGAGAAATGATAATAACATAAAGCTACTTTAATGCAATATGATGTAAAATAATGTTATTTATCAGTATAAACTACTAAAGATTAAATAAAAGTGGCCTATAATTCCCACACATTTTGTGAGAAAATTAGACATCTGGTCACAAAGCTGATACCGCAATAATGTTTTAATCGATAATGGTTCAACAAGCAATAACACGAACTTAGCTGAAAATCTGACATATGTGAAGAATAAACTGGGGTTGCACTTGTCACAAAAATATTAAGTGGCTTGAATTGAATATGATGATTAGGACGCCGCTTGTGTCGGGTGCGGTGGGTGCACTCGCTTACAATACTTAGTTCGTTAAAACTTATCCCCACAGGAAAACAATCGAACATGCGTAGAGTTGTCCTATAATTTCAAACGATATTAGTATCGAATAATTTAAGTGTGAGTAAAATTTTACACTTGTTTTAATTCACGAATTTTCCAAATATATCGTTTTAAAATAATTGGCCAAGTTTGTGTTAGGGTTAGGGTAGCGTTCCGCTGAGAAAATGATCTCTAACATTTTCTAAACTTCATAAGTTAAGCTTAGTTATTTTTTGGTTCATTAAAATTTTATCGATTTTGAGAGCTGTATTTCACTTTTCTCTTCGTATTAATAATTAAATAATAATTGAAGATATTTTAAGGTTTTTTCAACCTCCACTATATTTATACAAGTTATAGCGTTGAAAATAATATATTTTATATAAAAAGGTTGGCAAACATAGAACCAATAGAACCTCATAATTAATGGTAACCATAATATTTGAGAAATTTCATCGCCTGTCAAATACAATAAACATTCATAAAAATATATAATTATAATGTAATTAATAGATTTAGGCGTCACACTTTTTCATAATATATTTTTGTCTTAATGAAATGACTTATATTGAAAAATATGTTTGAAATAACATCCCGTTGGCGATAACTTCCAACATATTTTTACGAAACCAGTAGTCAAATATATATTTTGTTCTATTGAATACTGTGGTCATATTTTTATATTATTAGGTCACCAACTCTAAAATCTCTCTCTTGTAAATTAGAAAACGGCCAGAATAAATAACAACAAATAATTAAACGCAAAACTATCGTAATGAAGGGCAATATCGTTTGGTTATAGATTTAATTTCATATAAAACCATCCAATCTGTTTTAATTATTTTTTTTGAATACCAATTCAATCGGCTTTGTGTGCCGCACTGTCTGGGACCCGCGGCGGCCCCGCGCGATCTCATTCCCTTTATATTTCGCCGCCACAATGCTCCTGCAACTTGTTCTGGTCTTTTTTATTTCGGTCACGGTCCTTGAATTACGTAATTAGCAGTAACTTATTGAAAGTTGGGGATATCTCATAGGTTTTCAACGTAATCAAGTGCTGTGTGGAATGGTATTATTTGTTTGTAGGTAATTGCGTTCTCTAAGTGGAGGGGGGAATATAAAATAGTAATGCAATTTCTATTTAACAATTTTCGTTGTATTGAATTGAGGATGATGCCCCTGCATCAACCTCAAAAAGTCAAAGCTACTGAACGAATTTATAGTAGTTGGAGTTTTAGAATGAAAGATTACCACGTCAGCTTGGGTGGCATTTTAAACGATCTTATAGGAAGAGTACCTAGGTGTTGTGTGAAGCCGTGCTGCAGTTTCGAATCTTCTGAGACACATCACGACTGGTAACAGCAGATATTAAGTGATACGGTCCATTACTTAATATCTGCTGTTCTTGTAGTTGATGTTGTTTAATAGTTTCATATATTTTTAGATTAGATACTAATAATCAATTTTAAAATACAGGGCTACGAATTAGGCACAGATTTAAAAAAAATAGGCTATTGTTCGTAGCTTAATTTTTTGGAACTCGGCTAGTTTGGTGTAAGAATATTTATCCACTGTGCCATATCGTTCTGCGGGTATGGTAAGAGGCGACAAAGGAAGACAAACCAGGAAATGGTCAGGTAGCGTCTTCCTAATAACAACTTAAAACTGCGGTTACCAACCTGCTATGCGTTGCAACTATGGCAAATGTCATGATATCTATCAAGCTGTCTATGGAGTAGGCCTAAGTTCAACGGTGGACTTTTATTAGGCTGTAACGGTAAGGCTACGAACTAAATATTACCTCTGACGGAGTACAGCCTACACACTGATGTTTATCGTAATAAATTAGTTTGGAGATGATCATATTTCTTCTAGAGATATGCGAAGCACATATACATCTATTAAAAACAGTGGAATTAAACTCTCTCAAAACATGAAGATTTTATATAAAAGTAAGGGAGATAAGCGAGTAGACAGTCCACCTGATGGTATTTGGGTGTTGTGGTCCACAGGCCACCACATCTATCATCATTAGCATTTTTTCCTTGATGTCAAAAATAAAATGATTCGTTATCAGTAAAAAGGGTCGTCAGTTCTCGTCAACCACCGTACGAAACATAGTTACACTATGTTTGTATTTCATATATTCCCCGATAGGGCCGATTCATTCGTGTGGCAACCATAATATGCTGCAGCATCGATCTACCATGATATTTTGAGTTTCGATCTTTAAATATCAGATATATTATAACAGCTATCAAATGGAGAGTTGAATATCCAGCAATCAGCAAAATTACGTTAAGCTGAAATATATTATATATTTCAGCTTAACGTAAAAATACTTCTTTCATTTATCATGTAAGGGATTCTACTATCCTATATCAATCGGTGGGTATCGTATAAGGCGAAATAGAGAAATTGCAACTGGAGATGGACGGCAGCATCTTCCTGATAACGACACAAAATAATGTAAAACTGCGGTTAAAAACGATTACCGTAGTTTGGGTTACATACACACAGGCTAAGATGTTTTCTGCCGACTTTCAAAAAGGAGACGGTACTCAATTCGAGTGTATGCTTTTTTTTATGTGTGTTACCTCATAACTTTGTACTGGGCGAACCGATTTCGATGATTCTTTTTTTATATGAAAGCTGATAGTTCTCGTGTGGTCCCATATGAATTTGATCAAGGTCAGACCAATGGTTATTGAGTTATTCTGAAATAACTTATATTGAAGTCGCTTATATTGAAGTCGGCTGTACAAAATTTTTAATTTTTAATTAATTTTTTTTTATTGTCTTTACACACAGGCGGGGTTTTCTGCCAAGCGTGGCAACTATGGCAAATATGTATATTGACGTTGTATTACGTTCGCCTTTTTGTTCGAAACTCCGATTTTATTTTCCAACCGGTTAGAACAGATAATATCAGTTTATGGTTAATAGCTACATGTGGTTTGCGGTTTAAAGGTTTAGTTCCGTTGTGTTTATAAATAAAATATATAAAAGCTCTAAATAATACATTGTTAACATTTTGTAATACGGGCGAATTTTATATTCCAATGCAACCATACATCTGTTTGTGATGACGGCTCCGTGGCGCAGTGGCTTAGCAATGAGTTGCTGCGCTGGGGGGCGCGTTGTTCGAATCCCGCACGGAACAAGTATTTGTATGGATTACAAATAATTGTTCCGGGTCTGGATGTTTGTCCTTGTGCAATTTGTGTTTGTAAACTGCCTCCACGATATAGGAGAAAATACTAGTGCAGGGGTAACGTTTTAAAAAAAAATACAAAGGTACATCTGTTTGTGAATAAAGTAAGTCAGAATAACAAATACACTTAAAATGTTATATTTAGCGTCATACCTTTAATATCCGAGAGGGTAGACAAAGTAAAAAGAGCAACGCTCTACTCGAGCAAACTTTAGCCAAAAATATAGAAAATATGGAAAATTTTGAAAAGAAAAATGATAGGTATTGTATTCACATGGTAAAGCCATGCTGCAGCTATATTATAGGCGTAGCATTAATGGATCGGCTTGACTGAAGAAAAACCACGCTCTCACAGAATACCAGCGTAAAATAGTAGCTCAATGCTGCTGTGCTTCGTATGGAGGGTGTAGAGAACCGGTTACAGTTTTACTGGATACGAGGCATTCCAGCACAGTTCTCAAGGTAGACAAGGCATCTGCACTTTGATTCTTCTATGATGTCTATGAGCCACAGCATTCGTTTACCATCAGGTGTGCTGTGTGCTCGTTTGTCAACCGAATTCTATAAAAAAAGGTAGCTAGCCCATCGCCTACACAATCATAAACTATTAATTTCTTCGAGCTAAATGGCTGGCCCTTTTTCGTGTCGGATTTTATTCCATAGAGAAATTTCTTTACATCGCACGCTGAGTGACTTTGAGCTTCATTATACGGCTAGAAGTGAATGTTTTAGTTCCGTAAGTATCACTGGCTACACGTACAATTATTATTACCTATTAACAAATATATAGAGTCGTGGTAGTTGAGAAGAAAAGAGGTCGTGTGAGTTTCATTGAACTACTCGGATCACTCAAGTTCCATTTTCGTCAGTACCGAAATAATTATTTGCTAATTTCAAGTGTTTGCTTTACAGTGATCGGCGGTGAAGTAAAATATCATGAGGAAACCTGTCTATCGAAGAAATTAAAAAACGTTTCTAGGACATGCTAGCAGCAGCTGGCAGCGCAGCGGACTTCTTCCCGGTTCTAAAACTGTCACAGAATTAGGAGGAGGCCCGTGCAGGACGCGTGTAGGTTACTTTTTAATATACTCTAAAAGTTACAGTAAAGAATGTACGAATACTTTTTAATTTAAACAAATATTACACGGCTTCAATGTAGTATTTGTACGTTACTCGTAGTAAAAAAAAAATGAGAATACATTACAACCTATACATTAATAAAACACACTTGTTGCTATAATAAATAAAACATAATTATTAACAAGTGCTCATATACGACCCTCATCATTCATATGTTGTTATGCCAGCATCAAAGCACTACGTACCCCGCGCTTTTCTTTTTCAAATGAACCCCCAATAAATAAAAAGCACATTTGGTGCTCGCTCTGAACACAATAGATTAAAAAACGCAGTCGCATAAAAAACATCCGTGGTTATCTATTAGTATCTAGTTAGAGTTACGCTCGCAGATGTTACAAAAATAATAATCCACCATCGTGGCGTGCACTCACGGCTACTAACCTAATATTAGAAAAAAAAAAACTTTACCTGAACGAGAACTTTTAAATACGGGAGGGATTTGACCCGTTAAATAAATAGAAGATTTAGAGTAGGCTCCCGGTTGTTTAGCTAATTGTTTTAAAGCCGATGTAAGATATTATACCCAAATTTAGAATCCAAATTTAGAGTGGTGGTAATATAAGAAGATGAATTACGCATTGACGTATTTATCAACAATTACAATAAATTTGTTTTTACTGGTAATTACAAAATATTGATTATAGAAAAACTTTATTAACTGACTTCATTCTAATAGCCATGTTAGTAATGCATTATTAAAACGTTTAGTAGTATGTAGTATTACTAAGTTTAGTTTAGTAATATTTCTTTCTATAAAGATATAATATTTCAGATGTTTTTTTTTGGGATTTGAAGTTATGCGGTTCGGTAGCTTCAATATAATAAGGCCCATAAAGAATTTTCCGGCTTATATGCAATTTATATACGTAAAATATCTCCAAGACACATGAAAAAATCCTAAATTGGAGAAAAAAAATAATTGAAAACATACACTGTCGCCAGTCATGTTTTGAATACAATACTCTCCGTACAAAAAAATTGTATATATATATATATTATTGTATACTAGCTGAGAGTTATAGGCTAGTGCTAGATAGCCTATACTATTCCTCATAAATCTGGCTATTATATACAGAAATAATTTTTCAAATCGGACTGGTAGTTCCAGAGATTAGCGCGTTTAAACAAACAAAAAAACTCTTCCGCTTTATTATATTAGTACGGATAAATATATATATATATATATATATATATATATATATATATATATATATATATATATATATATATATATATATAAATTTATAATCTATGATCTAAACTGGAGTGTATAAACTAGGGTGTGTAGTTCTGTGGTCCTCACACTGGGTCGACATGTGATTAATAAGTTACGTAAGCTTTTTTAAAATTAAGATAATTATTCTAAATAAATAAAAAGAAAAAATAAGAACCGTGGTAGCTCAGATGGCTAGCGCTCGCTGTAAGCTTCACAGTACTCGAGCAATCCGGGTTCGATCCCCGCCGGCACCAATGAAATTGTTAATTGCAATTTTAAGTGCTGATTTACCACGTACTCGGCAGTGAAGGAAAATATCGTGAGGAAACCTGCATGTCTGAGAAATAAGAAAAAAATATTTCGAAGACATGTGAAGTTCGCCAACACGCATTGGGGCAGCGCGGCGGACATTTCCTTGCCCTAAAACCCTCTCAGAAATGAGAGGAGGCCTGTGCCCAGCAGTGGGACGTAAATAGGCTGCAACTTTACTTTAAATAAAATGTGGTTGTTCTGTTTCATCTTTAGTATTTATATTATGTTAATTTTATATAATCTAATAATTATAATATGTAAAATAATAACCAGTGAATATACAAAAAATATTGTTATTCATAAATACTAAAATGTATTAAAACATATATAAATTAGAAACACCTTTAGCTACATATGGATTTTAAATATTGTATTCATATAACGGATTAAATTAATTAATTTAGTTTAATATTTAATGTTTGATAATATAGATATAGATATACAGTGTCATACTGGTATTAGTATCACTATTATATATAACTGAACAAAGAGCTGTAGGTCCTCGTGCAAGTAGTGTAAATTTTCAGAATGCAAACTTGCAAAAGCTCCAGCTGGTGTTTACATACGTAAGATAATACCAAGGCTTAGATGAAATCGCACCTGCTATTATAATAACTAGGTACACGGGCAGGCAAACAAATATGCAAACCTATGGATATATTTTTCTAAGGAAACATTCATTAGTAGCAACAAGTTGGAAGCTTCCTGTGTCGCGATACACCCATCTGCTTTTGCCAACAAATCGCTTCATAAAAATATCGAGTTACATTTCGTACACACAGTCCTTTGTAGAGTCGCGGATGTTCGAGGTTTGGGAGATTTTGGGGTGTCTTTTTGTGTTTTTTGAACCGCATTTAGAGATATTGAATGACTACCGAGGGCAATTAATGCAGTTTATACAATAGCGGGTACGATGGGCGTACAACCGAGTTCCGACCGGAAAAGTTTTATCACGATTCACAATCGAATGTAACATGATACCGTGTGAGGAGAAGCCCACCTGTTCCATTGCCTCGTATGCGTAAGGCAGCAATCGCGTACTTTACAATCAATATTTTATGAATATAATATTCGCACAAATAATATTTTTTTGCATAACGTTTTGATAGCAATGACTTAATATTTTTAGAAATGTTTTCTATCCGTTTTACACGAACAAAACTGATTTATCAACGTGGTTAGGTTTACTGTAATTATATGTTACGAGTTGGAGGATTCCTGTACAAAAAGTTTTTCAAATACTAGGAATGGTGTTAACATTACGAATATTCCCAACATTTACTTCCTACTAAGTTTAAATGGTCATATTGAGCGCGGTTCAGGTTAAAAAACGAATGGCAAAATCTGATTCATGAATTTTAAGTTTGCTATCTGTATCCTTAACTATAAGGCTGCGGTCAAATTGGACTAATAAATATTCATTTTTCATCCATTAATTACAGCCAGAAGTCTACTTAAAACATGGGCCTCCCCCATAGATTATCTCATAGGAAGAATTTGCCTCAGTTGTCACGCTAGGCAGGCGGGTTTGCAACCGCATTTTTTATTATTTTCAATTGTTATCAGAAATATGCTGTTCTGTTTTCCTCTGTTGCCTCTTCCGACACTCACAGGCATGGGACAGTGGATTCTCTTACGCTGTCTATGCCCAGCGAACTAACTTATAAAATATATAAATGCCAAATGGTGTTGTATCAGCTAGCAGCTATTCTGCCATACCAAATGACTCGATATGTTACTACGAGTTTCGAGAGGTTATAGATAATCCGGTAAAAAGAATATTAAAACTTAAAATACTTAAAATTATTATGTATGTATTAGTATGCCCGTTAACATAATTTATTTAGTACAAGTTATTTACTTTACTTTTATTTTGATAACGGAATCACACAGTTTCCATTTTTATCGATGTTTTTGTTGTTTGACAAACGAGCACAATGTCCACCTGAGGGTAAGTGGATGCTATGGTCCATGTGGATGGCAGATGCATTGTCAGCCCCGAAGAATAAGAAATTTTAAAAAGTTAAAGCCACCATACGAAAAACAACTCTTTTTTTACTCGTTATAGCCAGTACTTGACCACAATTCCACCTGGTGTTAAGTGATGGTACCACTAGATGGTAAATTGCAAATAATATTAGAGCGTGGTTCTTCCCCAGTCGATACGACCCAATCTTTGAGCGGGGATTTACCACATACATTATTTATTTTGCATGTATGTGTATGTATCAGTTCTTAGTCTTTAGTTATGTACAAATTTTATCAATAATTTCAATATAAAATTAACACGATCACTTTATTTATCGCTCGAGGAAGCGAACCGAGTCGTATCCTTTTCTACAAACGTAGCAACTTTTCAATTCTCTTTGAAATTGTAGTTTGTAAGTAAATGCCCTCAGGTTGTTCAAGTCTTATCTAATGCTTGGTTCTTGTGTATGAACTTTTTAGCTTTAAGCCTATAATATTGAGATAGAGATCTTTGCAAAAGGGCGTTATGTATTTTTAATTTTGCCCTATTTTTAATGAGGGGTCAATATGTGATGTAGACGATGAAATTGCCAATTGATTGATGTGAGAATATAAGCAGATCTTCTTATAGAATTGAGAAAATAAGAATCAAAATTGAGTTTATTAATTCATCGTGTCAATAGCTTTATTTATTTCAAATGTTACATATTGTTATACATAGAAGAAGCAAGTTGTGACTCCTTTAATATGTTTTCATCATTATCATCATTGTAGCTTTTCAAAAGTACACACTGCTGGACGTAGACCTTACCCAAGGAATGTCACAATCTACGGTTCTGAGTCAACTGCATCCATCAAATTCCTGCATATCTTACCAGGTCGTCCACCAATTAGTGGAGGGCTGCTCAGTACTACTGGAGAACCTTTCTTCTCCATCGTATGTCGGTTTTTCGAGCTATAAAGTATATCAAGTATTATTAGTTAAAGATTGGCGATTTGTTGGGTTTTGTCAGTTACTCTGGTTCTACTGCGGATAGTCTTTCAGGTCCACAAGACATGGAGACCTAGGAGTAGTTCCTAGTATCAATTCTCAATAGAAAATAAATATAATACAGATTTATATTTGAAATAAAAAGAGGGTGTTGTTGCGAATTTTTCGGAAATCTTAATCTTCAGATTATTTATAACATTACAAATGGGATATACTTCTATTTCAAACGACTTGATCTACTATAGTTTTTAAGACCTTCGTCAATAAGTTATATAGTACGATCTTAGACTTGCAACGTGATAAAGCGCGCGTGTTAGTATAAAATGGTTGAGCATGACTCAAACTGCCACCGCAATGGCAATAACAATATATCGAGCGAGTCAGCGCCGACTCTTAACTTGGTAATTGCGAATTAATAATTTCAATTATCGTACGGACTAAACCGATGAAGCACCGCAGCAATCGTGCCGATCGCCTGACTTATTATGGCATTAATTTATATGTAGAGCGACATTTAATATCCAAGTTATAAATTTTAAGATTTCATGTGCTTTGGCGCGCCGAGTTTTGCTCGCGGGGGGTTAAGCGAATAGTTGTTCTGTTCGATCGTATATCTGATTTTAATAGCCAATCCTTAAAAGAACTTATTTTTAATTACCTATCGCAGTTTCGTAGCTAGGAGGTCCGTGAGATGCTATGATGTTATAAATTGGATCATTTAATATTACCGTGACTGCTGAGTTGTGAGTGGATTTTATCGTCCAAGTCAACATATTTTAGTGTTTCATTTAAACGTTAAAGTTACAGTTACAGCCTATATACGTCCCATAGCTGGGCACAGGCCTCCCCTCATTTCTGACATTTAAATTTTCAATAAAAATTTTCATATCATCTCTATACCACTTCTCATTATTAATTATGTTTCCAAGTCGGTTTGAAAATAATTTAAAACAAGAAATTAGTAGAAATGACTGATAGATAATGACATCTAGCATAATAGCATACATCTAGCATTATAAATTATAATATCTTACGTTAGATTGCCTCTCCGGTCAAGTGAGATTCATTTAATTGTTAAAAAATAGTACAATATTAAATCTAATTTAAAGGTTACACACAATAATAATTAAAAAAAACTATAATAAAGCAAAACAAAAACTAAAAATTTAAATTGTCGTACAGACCTACTCCCCGTGGTAACGTGCCAAAAATGCTGGCTGCGTTTCCTCGTTGAATGACTATACTTAGCGTTGGGGCGAGAAAAGAACCAGCCCTCTTATCACCAGCAGCGGAGACCAGTCGCGGATATAGTTCCTTTGAGAACTTCACCGCAATTTAGTTAATGTTGTTATACAATAATTGTTATCATATAGGCTAGCAAATATATTAGTTTTAGTGTTTGTTAGTATTGTATATGTCTCTTGATTATATAGTTATTTTAAAATTTGTTATTCTTTGTATTATTTGTCTGACCTTTTAAATAAGTGTATTATATTTACATATAATATACAAATAAAAATATTAAAGGGTTTGAAACTTGATGAAATTGTTTGGGTATCGCACGAATATTTTTTTTTAATTTCTTAAAAAAAACGTTACCCCCACACTAGGATTTTCATCTGTGTCGTGGAGGCAGTTTACAAACATAAATTGCACAAGGACAAACATCCAGACCCGGAACAATTATTCGTAGGCTATACAAATACTTGTTCCGTGCGGGATTCGAACCCGCGGCCCCCAGCGCAACAACTCATTGTTAAGCCACTGCGCCACGGAGCCGTCAGTACAAAAGTATAAATATAAAACAAAATATTAAAAACTAAAAAATATAGAAAATATCCTATAGACCGAATTTCGTTCACGGTGGCAGTCTCAACGGAGACTAACCATCTGCGCATAATTGGATTATAGTAGTGCCCAAGTGCTCTTTATTTCCTCGCTCTCAAAGTCCAATGGGACGGCAATACTACACAACCGGAGAGGGATCAGGCTCAGGACCAACGGTTTTACCTGCTTTCTGAGGCACGAGTGTGAAAGACCGCCGAATTTCATGACAGGACAATTCAGTAGCTGATTTTTGGTCCGACCCGAACCCGAGCAAGAACGTCATCTAGATCAACGAGGCAGTCATAGAAAATATCAAAATAGTAATGTACATACTTTAAAAAATAAAGAAGTAAAGAAATTATACGATTTTAAAAGTGAAGAGCATTGAAATTTAAGTGACTGATTTAGTAGGCGAGCGTAGAGTTTAAACGGGATTTGGTAGTAGGGATCAGTTTAAAATGCTTTCTTGGATTCAAACATTTAAATATACACTTTTAATTTGTTCTAAGCCAATAAATATTTGGATGTCGCAGAGACTATAAATGTCATCTTAACAACTTGGGTGTTACAAATGCGTGTATCTGCATATCAATTTGAAGCCGTATATAATAAACTCAACGGATTCCGCGTTATGTCGGAATTAAAAAAGAAAACGATTATATTTCGTATATCATTACTGCCCTGCGGTGCGGCCCACGTTTTTGTTTATTCGTTAGTGTCATTATAATGATAGTAAAATGTCATCCGTATGGCAATGAAGAAAATAACACGGCACTTAATTTGGAAAACATATCGAATGATGTACAAAGAGTCCATATTTTATTTGTACGCTTATTAAGTTTTATGTACACTGTGCATACGAGCGCACTGTGAGACCTTATAGTAATGTTTGTGAAATGTGAATACGGGTGATAAGCATCTCAAAGTGAGAGCGTTTGCCATCGTGCTTCGTGTGCAAATGGCTGATGGCAGCACCCGACGCTTTGCCTCCTCGAGCTTAATCTGAATTGTACCGCTGTTATGGATTCCCTTAACAGTTACGACACCTTCGAAAAATATTGAGGAAATGGATTCTCTTACGGTATCACCACACTTTCTTTAATAAAATAACATACGATTTATGATTTATTTTTGATATTTTTTGGTTATATAATCTCAGAAGAAATATGTATTAATCAGCTTCTTTGTATTATATAGCCTCGTTGGTCTAGTGGTTGTAGTAGTGCGACTGCTGATCATGAGGCCCCGGGTTCGAATCCGCGTCGGGCCAAAAAATTGGTTATTGAGCTTTTCCATCAAGAAACTTTCAGTAGCTGCCCGGAGTCAGGAAGCTGGCGGTGTCTTACCCCCGTGCCTCGGAAAGCAAGTAAAGCCGCAGGATCAACGGCTGCCTGACCTCTCTCCGGTCGTGTCGGTTTACCGTCCCATCGGACTATGAGAGCGAGGGAATAGAGAGTGCACCTGTGTTTGCGCATACACTTGGGCACTATAATCCTGTCCTGCGCCGATGGCGAGTCTCCGTTGAGGCTGGCCGCCGTGACCGAAATTCTGTCTGGAGGAAATTATTGTATTATATGACTAAAAAAAACCAGAGTACGAAACCTATCCAATTGCAGAGAGGTGTAAGACAGGGTGACGTCATATCCCCGAAACTCTTCACCGCTGCATTGGAAGACGTTTTCAAGCTTCTGGACTGGAAAGGATACGGTATCAACATCAATGGCGAGTACATCACTCACCTTCGATTTGCCGACGATATAGTCCTTATGGCAGAATCGCTGGAGGACCTAAGCACTATGCTCAATTACCTTAATAGTGTTTCCCAACGGATAGGTCTTAAGATGAACGTGGACAAAACAAAGATCATGTTTAATGTCCATGTCACACCTATGCCGGTAGTTGTTGGGAACACTAAGCTCGAAGTTGTTGATGAGTATGTTTACCTGGGACAAATAGTCCGACTAGGTAAGTCCAACTTCGACCGAGAGGTCAATCGACGGATTCAACTCGGCTGGGCAGCGTTCGGGAAGCTACGACACATCTTCTCGTCAGACATACCTCAAAACCTTAAAACGAAATTGTACAACCAGTGCGTGTTGCCAGTGATGACTTACGGAACTGAGACGTGGTCCTTCACTGCTGGCCGTATGAGGAAGCTCAAGGTCGCTCAGCGAGCTATGGAGAGGGCTATGCTCGGAGTTTCTCTGCGTGATAAACTCAGAAATGAGGATATCCGCAGTAGAACCAGAGTGACCGACATAGCCCAACGGATTAGTAAGCTGAAGTGGCAATGGGCCGGCCATATAGCTCGAAGAACCGACAACCGATGGGGAAGAAAGGTTCTCGAGTGGCAGCCTCGTACCGGCAAGCGAAGTGTAGGGCGTCCCCCCACTAGATAGAGTGACGACCTGGTAAGATATGCAGGAAGTCGATGGATGCAGGTGGCTCAGGACCGTGCTTTGTGGCATTCTTTGGGGGAGGCCTATGTTCAGCAGTGGACTTGTGAAGGGCTGTAATGATAATGATGATGATGACTAAAAATGTGTAACTGACACCCATTTCATGTTAAGTCTTGGTAATTTTTATAAATCGAAATTTGAAATACGGCAACCATTATCACTGCCCAGTTATATCGTTCATAACTTAGTAATGAGGAGTGTGGAAGTACTTAATAGGGTATTTTACACCATGTAAAAAAAAGTCAAAGAATAAATATTTATGAAAGATTTTGTAAAAAGTAAACGAGAAATATTGATTTCTATTTATAAAAATGCATTATAAATTATAGTGGTTCATTATCACTCTAGGATTCATTTAAAACACTTTTTAAAAATTGGTGTAATACCCTATTGTTAACAAACATGCGTAGGCAAAAGCTGTTACAACTTTTAACATTTAAAATTTAAACAAATACTTTGTTCTTATCTAAACATAATAATAAATAGTATTAGTAGGTATATACAATAATAGTAAATCGATTAAAAGGACATAAAACGGCGTTGATAGTCGTCGTTTCGCATGGAAGACAATGTGTCGCGTCGGGAGAGTCGAGAGCGTCGAGATAACTTTAGTGTAAGTAGGTATATTAAAACGAAACTTGCAACTTGCGCGCCTCGTTTCGATGGACCGAAACGCAAAGAGCCGTGCTCGTCTTGCTACATTAAAATCTAAATAACAAAAATACTCCTACAATTATTTATACATTTACAATTACAATTCTTTATAAAATTTTAATATTAAGTTAAACTTAAATCTTTTAATTAAAGAAATAATTACGAAACTCTAGTGCCTTGAAAACTTGTCCTATTATCTTGGATGATGATGAGCGCTAATAAAATATTTTTATGACAAATGGGCTACACAATGAATTTCCGTTCCGTCATCAGTTTCTAGAAAGAAATGTTGGAAAAAATTAGTTATCTAATTTTCCACTGAAGAATTTCAGAACATTAAAAAAATAAGAATAAAAAATATTTTCGTACAACAATTGTGATGTTAGTAATTATAATATTACGCACAATATTTGTTAGTTTTATTACGCACTTCATGATAACCCTATTAGAAAATTATTTTTTGTTAATTGAGAAATTATTCATGTTAAAAAAACTGTACAGGCAGTTCCCGCGCTATCGTGCTCAAAGCGGCCGCCATGTTTGCATTTCGATCCGCAAAGAACCTGTGTTTAAGTTGACTCGAGAATTATATCGCGGCGATTAGTGTAATAACTGGTTGGCTCACGAGGCATTTTCTTGTTCCAGTGCATGTGCTCGCTTACGTTTCGACAGCTCTTCTCATTGCACCGGCGATTTCGATTGTTCGGATCGAGCGCATTGTTTTCACTGCAATCAAATTTGCCCAGTTATTTTATGATAGTATTATTTCATCACATTTTGTTGTAATAAAGTCACTTATTTTGTTCATGATCTGTAATTATGTAATAAATATTTAATAATGTAATACGTACAAATACATTTCTTTGCTTTTATTATTTTAAAATGTACACATATATAATATCAAATATAATAATAAAGTTTTAAGTTACAAACGCCTTAATAACAAGCAACATGATTAAAGTTGGCAAAAAATTACTTCGCGCACCTCTTGTCCTCCCTCAATTGCGTGCACTATCCCTGTCACCACTAATCCCAGCACCACTACTCCCAACACCTGGTGGTGCTGGGATTAGTGGTGACGGGGATATTGCAGTTGCAGGCAGCAGGTGGGGAGGTGATCTTCAAACTAGGTAATACACATCATTTCATTTTATCGAGCGCATGTACGCGAAGTAATACTTTAATATAATGGACTTCCGCAAAGTAACGTCTGATTCTGTTAATTATTTTAAAGACTGAAAAGCTAAACATATTAAGTAGGAATATCGCATGGTTGTTTATTAATGTACGAACACGAAACACTGCGAGACGCCTGGTGTGCTTTCGGTTTTAGTTAAATCCAAACGTGGTTGCGATAACTTATTAACGTTGTAAGTGAGAGTTAATTCCGCAATGTAATAGTGTGCTTCGTAATGTATCGTTCAGTATTATAATATTGATTGTTCTTCAAACAGGCGTTTGTAATTGCGTGTGCGGGCGAACGTTGCTGTCTTTATAAAACTCGTTGGAAACCGCATGGAATGTAAACCAGAATGCTCCAGGACATTAATGTGTATTTATTGAGAGCGTCCTGTAATGTTTTTATCGGTTGCGTTTAAGCTCCGAACGAAACGATTTGGCGGGATATGTGTTAGGATTCTAGTCGTTCTTTTAACGATTTCAATATGTACTCGACAATTTACAGTGACGTTTTAATCTCCCGCGTATTTTTTGTTATTTTATCTGTCCGTTAAAAGACTTAACGAAACGATTATCGAAGGAAAGAAACATCGTTAAACATCGTTTTTCGTGTTTTATTGCTTGGTTTTATGTGACAGGTAGCTATAGCGCTAATCGCATTTACTTACATTCTATCTTTTTTGTGTATTTAAATATTAAAACAAAGGTGCAAGTAATATAAAAAAATATACAAAATGTAACAAAAACCCTGTGGTTCCCGTTAAGTACGTTATCAGGATCAGTATTCAAACGTATAGAAATAACGTTTTTTAAAACTCATTTTTTTTATTTTATTTTATTTAAAAATATTTTTTTTATATTATGTGGTTTTATTACCTCTTACAGACATTAGCCGACGCTAAAGTCGGGGTCTTTCAGACATCTACATCTATCCTCTATTACAAATCAAAATGTAGATGCGTTGTCACCCGTGAGGACTAAGATGGAATGCTTCATTTCCAGTAAAAAGGGCCTCCGGCCACCTGCACTCACCAAGCGAAACGCAGAGGTAAACCTCTACTTCACGCTGGTTTTCTGTGAAGTCGTGGTACCACCCCGGTTCGAGCCGGCCCATCCGTGCGACAGCAAAAGCTGCCGCGTGGCTCTACCACTGATATTTTTTTTTTGAAATCGGTGCATATACTTTACTATTAAAATAAATAACTATCCATTTTTATTTTTCATTGTATTTTTTCAAAAATATTTTACAACGAGTTTGCAAAGTTTGAATGAAATTTGTATTTATATGCATAGCTCAAGTCACGGGGATTTTGAAAAATTCAAACCATTAGAGGGTGAAATAGGTTATAGTTTGTAGGATACTATTTACTTTATGGGGCGATTACATAATATTACCGTTATTATAACAGTCGGTTAAAGTCACTGCTGAACATAGGCCTCCCCATAAATTCCCTAATAAAGGGGATATTTTTAGATGCCATAGTTGCCGCCTTAGTACCACGCTTGGTAAGTGGATTGACAACCGCAGTTTTTTTATTTTTCGTCGTTATTAGGAAAACGCTGCTGCCCATTTACTGATTTGTTTCCCTCTGTCGCCTCTTAGTGGTTTCATATTAGCATGATGAATATTTTTAATGATTATTTATACGTGGTAGAGCCATGCTGCAGTTATATTAGTAGTATAGTTGTAGCACGAATGGGTCGGCTCGACCGGGGAAGAACCACGCTCTCACAGAATACCAGCGTAAAATAGCAGTTCAACACTGCTGTGTTTCGTATGGTGAGTAGAGAATCGGAGACCCTTTTTACTGGAACAGAGGCATTCCATGTTAGTCCTCACGGGTGACAACGCATCTGCATTTTCAGTTTATTGAGGATAGATGTAGATGTCTATGGGCCGCAGCAACCACTTACCATCAGAACTGTGTGCTCGTTTGTCACCCTATCCTATAAAAAAAGATTATTTTAAAATGATAATTTTAAGCCTTAGTTGATTATGAAAGCCTTAGTCTAACTTCAAACCATGTGATAACTTGAATTTGCCATATAATGCGATATGATAGTGATCTAACTGTCTGGACGTTTTACAACTTTTTTTTTTTATAGGATTAGGGTGACAAACGAGCACACAGTCCACCTGATGGTAAGTGGTTGCTGCGGCCCATAGACATCTACATCTATCCTGGTTTGCGAATCAAAATGCAGATGCGTTGTCACCCGTGAGGACTAAGATGGAATGCCTCATTTCCAGTAAAAAGGGCCTCCGGCCACCTGCACTCACCAAGCGAAACGCAGAGGTAAACCTCTACTTCACGCTGGTTTTCTGTGAGGTCGTGGTACCACCCCGGTTCGAGCCGGCCCATCCGTGCTACAGCAAAAGCTGCCGCGTGGCTCTACCACTGTTAAAACTTGGACGCAGGTAAAACCGCGAGGCCAAAAGCTAGTTTATAATGCAATAAAATATATTTTCAAGAGTGGTTGTTCAGTTATTTAGCTTATGACAGAGTCATTCTTATCACTCAATCATATAAATTGGGTAATCTTTTAGTCACAAAAGGAGTACCTAATAATTTAAAATGAATCGAAGAGATCGTGTTTGTAATACACCTTTAATGACTGTTTTAGTTAAAAACTATTAGACGTATATAGAAGCCTATAACTTGTTATCATTAACTTTATAATTGAAACTTTATCGAAGCTAAGCCGTGGAGCGTAAGTCAAGTTCTCATAATATCTTGGTTTTCTTAAACATAGATTTTTAACGCTTTAAATATAATCTAGATAACATTTATTTAATAATTATTAATTTTAAGAATATGTTGGGTACTAAAATTCTTATTTATTGTAAGATTTAATATTAATTTGATAGTTATAAAAGTAATCTTATTATTTCCATCAACATACATATTATATATATTTTTTATAGGATCGAGTGACAAACGAGCACGCAGTCCACCTGATGGTAAGTGGTTGCTGTGGCCCATAGACATCTACATCTATCCTCGTTTCCGAATCAAAATGCAGATGCGTTGTCACTCGTGAGGACTAAGATGGAATGGCTCTTATCCAGAAAAAGGGTCTCCGGTTCTCTACACTCACCATACGAAACACATCAGTGTTAAACTGCTATTTTACGCTGGTATTCTGTGAGAGCGTGGTCCTTCCACGGTCGACCCGACCCATTAGTGCTACAACTATACGAGTACTACTAATATAGCTGCAGTATGGCTCTACCACGTATGTAAATATAGGTACTTAATTTTTTCGCTGTTGTTCTTTCCTCTTATGTTATTATTTTTGGAACACTCCATAGTTGTTCCTAAGTCTAGTTTGTATGCATTGTTTCAATTGTTCCAAACGACAATTCAATACATTTACTGTGATTTAGCACCCAACTAACAAACCGCGATTGCCTTAATTAAATCAAGCGGGTCGACGGTCGACTTGGTCCATTAACCGTTGAGTTGCGATTGGAAATGCTTATGAGCGATGACAGCTCCTACTGTTCACCAATTGATCCCAAGGGAACGTTCGTTGAGAAGCAAGCTGCATCATCGACATATTTAGAACATTATTTTTCTTGCATTACTTCTTCTTTCGTCAATTAATAGAGATAGCACAGAACTTCAGATTCAAAATACTTATATCGAGATTGTGGTAATACCTACCAATTTTTATTACATATTTTTACAGTTTACTTGTACATACATTATGGAAGTAATTGTTATAACTTTTGGAAATTTGTACATATAAGTTCGGGGATAAAGTTTCTTCGTATTTTATATACAGAAAATGTCTTGAATTTTTTTTTTCAAAGTTAAATTACATTTAATTATAATATTATATGTGCTATTTTGTTCGATAACTTGTGGCCATCTTGTAGGTTGTGACATAATCGCGTTGTTGTAGAAATCTTGGGATTATTGATCATAAAATACGACAAGTAGTTTTGATAGTTCTCTTTTGATGTTAAAGGTAAAGATACGTTTATTGCATAACAGTGTACAATATCATCTTAATACACAAACATATAGTTTTAGGCTCAACAGTCTACCCATGTGGGATATGCAACAAGGAAGAAATAAATTTAAAATGAAATACTTAATAACATTGAGATGGTGAAAAAAAATTTCAATTTTCAATTTCTTTAATTTTGTTTTGAACATATTACCATTTAATTGTTTAATAGCTAGTGGTACAAACTATACAACCAGTTTGTACCACTAACTACACGGATAGCAGTAATATATGTACTTTTATAATAAATCATATTTCTAATAATATGTAATTTTATATCATATTTATATTGTTTGCGAATGTTTTTCTTTGAATCACATTTCAAATTAAAATATTGTATATTGTGTTGTTAACCTAACACTATCCATATAATTCTGAAGAAACCGAAACAGGTGAAAATTGAGGGTGCAAGGTCAGGACTCTATGGTGGATGCATTAACACTTCCCAAGCAAGCTCTCACAATTTTTGCTGAGTGGCCAAATATGTGTGTGGTCTAACGTTATCATGATGAAAGACCACTCCTTTTCTATTGAACCGTTCTATCTGGGCGTTTTTTCGCAATTTCTTGCTTGATTCTTATTAGTTGTTGGCATTAGAGATCTGAATCGATGGTTTTTTCCGGCGGTAAAAGCTCATAATAAACGATGCAATTCTAGCCCCACCACACACACAGGATCACTTTATTGCATGTTAATCCGGGTTTCGCTACAGTCTGTGGAGCTTGACTACCCTTTGACGTACCTTTAAAGCGAATAAAGTATGACAATTCTGTGTTTTGATTTTTAATATGTAGAGCGTTGTGAGCATCCTACAAAGTTAGTGAAAGTAATGAATGATTAAACAAAATTTCAATGAAGCTTGGTTATACTTGTTTATTAAAATAATTTAACATTAATGGTTTACCCATGTTACAATTTATTTATTTTTATAATCTTTATTGTACAATACCTTAAAATAAAAATTACAATTGGTGAATTTAATGCCTTATTGAATTCTCTACGAGTACTTGGGGGAAATAGAGAAACAAAAGTTGGTGGGTGTTTAAAAAATACTTTGATTTTATTGCATTAAAGACAAATTGGTATTAAATAACGACAAATAAGGATTAGATCAGCTATATGCTACCAAAATTCCAATTTTTGACTAAAACGTACGGTACGGTACGGTTACGTCTGACGCTCTAAAATACTTTAACGTAGAAAGATGAAGATAATAAATAAAAATTTGGGAATATCTTTCAAAAATAATTTATTTTCTCAATTTAATTTTAATAATAATATATTTTTCTAAGTGTAACGTTACTTATATTTAAATCATGGTAGCATTTAAGGCGCGGTGCATAGTCAAACTAGGCTTTACAAAACAGTTTTTTAACAAAATATATACATTTTAGAGCGGAAAAAAAAATATGTTAATCTTGATCACATTTATGGGTGGACCATTGTTTTCAAAACACGTTTTCGGTAAATTTTCTCGATAGAAAAAAATCATAAAATAGCCATTGAAATTGAATTTCCAGCAATTTTAACTGTATTATTTATAAGAAAATCTTAATAAAATTAATAATAGTGATGTAATATATAATAATAAGGGGAACTGTTGTTTTTATATATCGATTGAAATGAAATATATGTAAGTATTAATATATTTAATGAAAAATAACTCGAACGAATCGATGTTTCGCATCGCGCCATCGTGGCGTCTTTTCGCTTCTCTTTCATTTCTACGCGGAGCGACAGTGATCGTTGAGGCATACTGCTAGACGGACCTGTACCAATTTGTTTCGCTCGCCGTTCAAAAATCATTTACGTATTTGTTTGTTCTTAAGGACGCGTTTGCAAAATTAATAGGTATAGAATCGAACTATTACATTGACACGGGTCACACACACAAGTGTACGCACGGTTAGCTGCGAGAATCGTAATCAAGTAAAACATTTTGGTACTTTGAAAGATTGATTTTTTTTACAACTACAAAAATATACTTAGATACGAAATTCGAATATCTACCTGTGTGACCTGAAAACGTACTTCGGTGACTGCTGCTGAAACTCTGAACTCCTGGACGAGTAGAATAAGGTGTGTCGAGTTTAGGCTCGTTTTGTTAGTTATGATGAGACCTTACCTCCGGACTTGATGAAGTAACCTGAAGGTGTACATCGGTGACTGCTACTGGAACTCCTCGACGAGTAGAACTAGATGTGCCGAGTTTGGGCTCGATTTGTTAGTTATGATAAGACGTTACATCCGGGATTGATGGAGAGACCTGATGATGTACTTCAGTGACTTGCTAATGGAACTCCTTGACGAGTAGAAATAGGTGTGCCGAGTTTGGGCTTAATTTGTTAGTTATGATGAGACCTTACCTCCGGACTTGATAGAGAGACCTGATGGTGTACTTCAGTGTCTGCTACTCTGTAACTCCTCGACGAATAGAACTAGATGTGCCGGGTTTGGGCTCGATTTGCTAGTTATGATGAGACCTTACCTCCGGACTTGATAGAGAGACCTGATGATGTACTTCAGTACTTGCTACTCTGTAACTCCTCAACGAGTAGAACTAGATGTGCCGGGTTTGGGCTCGATTTGCTAGTTATGATGAGACCTTACCTCCGCACTTAATGGAGAGACCAGATGGTGTACTTCAGTGACTGCTACTGGGACTCCTGAACGAGTAGAACTAAGTGTGCCGAGTTTGTGCTCGTTTCGTTAGTTATGATGAGACCTTACCTCCGGACTTGATGGGGAGACCTGATAGTGTACTTCGGTGACTGCTACTGGATCTCCTGGACGAGTAGAACTAAGTGTGCCGAGCTTGGGCTCGTTTTGTTAGTTATGATTAGACCTTACCTCCGAACTTGATGCAGAGACCTGAATGTGTACTTCGGTGACGGCGGCAGCAGCTATGCGTAAGCGTGATGCAGCGATACCTGAAGGAACATTGAGCAAAGATGGCATACCTCTAATAGACATAAATGCTGACGGCTGTTGGTCATCGCGATCCTACGGAAATAACTACAAGGCATTGTCATTGAATTATGCCGTTAAAAAAGTTGTATGCCGAAACCATGTGTTGCGCAATATTTGCAATAAGCTGAGAGCTGTAACCAAAGACACAAAATATGCCTTGGTGCACAGAAAAATGATTTTTCTTTCCACAATTTAAATAATTAGATTTCCCTCCGTATGCGTAAATACATCAAAATAATAAAATAAAATTAAAATAATTAGCATGTTTAATTTTTATGTTTTCTTCAAACAACCCACAAATCCAAAAAAATTGATGCAAAAAGGTTATTCACTCAGGAAAAAAATTATGAAACGGCTGTTTTTTTTTTCGATTTTAGGGCTAGCGCTATTGTAAAATTTGCTCATAATAGTTTACTTTACTCTTGATTCTGAAGAAAAATGTCTATAGGAATAAAAATTATTGTTTTTATAAATTCACAATTTTGACAATTTGCCGTTTCGAGAATAGGCCATTTCTATGATTTACCATTTTGGTCCAAACCATTTTATTTAAGCATTAATTTATTATTCATTTAATGAATCTGTTACAAAAGTTCTCGATAACCTTTTCTAGAGAATAACAATTATTGATTATTTTAAAATTAAGAAAATAGAATATGTACATATTTTAAAAATAACAACACGAAAATATGTAGGTACATAATATTTTTAGAATAACTAAATAAAAATATGTACATATTTTAGATACGAAAATAAACGTAGAAACATTTTAAAAATACGATTAAAAAATATATATCTGATGGGATTCGAACCACCTGACATCGCGGAAAAGCGGTGCGAAGGCGGACGGCGGCGCGCTGTACCAATTGTACATTTTACGTCGAGCGTCGGCGAGATTCACGCGGTGCACCCCGCAGTGGGCGGGACTACTCGTCCCTTACTCGTCTGCTTCACCCCCTCAAATTCATAAAAGTCGTCTATACACCTCGCCTTAAAGTAGCAATACACTTGATGCACTGATAACTAGTAACAAGTGATTATTTCACTATTTCAGAGGTGTCTCGGGCAGTTTTAAAATCCATTAAACCACTGTGTCGCACGGCAATTTTACACTAGCTGACTCCCATCGCCCACACACAGTTTACAATCAAAGAGTTAATAACTATTATCAAAAAATATTCGAGTAGAATGCGTCAGTGAAAATTATGATTAATATCTGTTTAGCTAACGGTGCCTTTGGGTGCGACGGCCATTTTGACCCGATAGTCTTGCACGCGTGCGTAGTATGGAACGTCAGCGTCACATTCGTGAACCGAATCAGGCTAAGGAGTATTAATTAATTGGTTATAACTGCAACAAGGTGATTTCAGTATTGATAACTGGCTGGTGATGTTCTAATTTTAGTTATTTAAAAAGTAAATGGGGATTTATGATATGAAAAAGAGTTAGCAATAAAAAATCATTAATTATAAAGTCAAAAGCATACAAGCAAATGGTTATTGGTTCTTCGATGTTAGAAAAATTTACTAGAGTAACCATTTCCAACAGATGTATTGGCAGACGTATATGAGATGATATGAGTTACATTTTTGGCACTGGTCCCCGTCAGTAGTCTAGCGTAATATTTGGAATATATATTCTGCTGTCAATCGGAGTTGTTAATATTACTTTTCCTATGTTGAGTTATAGTCATCCCAGAGATGCCAAGTGGTAAAAGATTCTCTTACGTCATCCTAAATTAATAACTTATTTTACTATATTACTAAAAGATCATTTAAAATTTTATACTTTAACGAGCAGTTATTCATAATATTGGAATAGACATAAGAAGATAAAACATATGAAGCTCTTAAAAAAACAAATAAATCACATAACAATCACTGATCTTCCTACAACGATGATCAGTGTTACAAAATAAACGGAGCACAAACCGCTCAATCAGAGCCGAAGCAAGAAAAGCGGCTATGAAACCAGTAAGTATTACTTGTACAAGGAAGAGTGGCTTTGATAGCAAACGTTCAACAACGTAATGCTGCGGCCCAGCGTGGCTGCATTTATTTATTTATGGAGATTATTATCGTGCATAATAATTCACTAAGTTTCAATTGCATAATGACGGCCGACAGGGCTACCGACTCGCTCTGGGCGGACGCGTTGCAGATAATCTTCAGAGGGAGGACTATTATTAAATAGAGGTCTGTCAGTCGATCCCGCGCCGCCTTCTATCGTTTCCTTCCCGACGTTAAGTTTAATATAGATTGCAATGTTGATGTTGAAAACGGATCCGATCTATCTGGTCCAATGTGAAATTTGTGACAGTGAGGTTCCACTATTAATGGTCTATCTTCTTCTTCTTTCTATATATTTAGATCTGTTTCATACTTTTCTTTGCTGGTATTGTTTACACAAGGTAGTGTAAGAGGAACCTCCTTATTCTTTGTTAATTATAGATGATACAAGAAGCCTATAATGTAAATGGGCAAAAATTTTAAGCATGTTATAAATGATAGAATAACATCTTATAAATGCTAAAAATAACATCCATCCTTATATATATTTATACGAATATAAGGCTGGATAACATAAGTTCATTCTGGCTTATAACGGGAGTGACTTTTTTATAGGTCACTCCTGTGGTAAACGAGAATTTGCTTTAATCACCATGCTTGGCAGGCGGATTGGCAATAGTCGATTCTGACGCATTGAACATGTGAACCTGTGACGGAGTTTAATAACCGTCCATTTGTACCATTGACTGATCGTATAAAAGAAAATAGAAGCATACAATCTCTGCAAAAACGAAGAACGTCCAAATATTGTCCGAAGGTATTACAGAAGGTTTTCTCTTGTGCCAAGAGTGCACGGCAAACGCAGAGAAACTCATACGACATACTCTACTCGTGCTGATGGAATGACTTGCGATTAGATTGGGATACGGTTAGAGTGCAGTGTCAGTGACATATTGATAATCATAACACGACATTATGAAAGCTTATGTTTATACTTTTGTAGGCACAATTGCTGGTTTCGAATTGGGATTCGCATCTACGAGCGATGATTCAATTATACAGGCCCACTTAGGCCGCGTTCCGACGACACGCACCCGCTACGCGTACGCGCACGCCACGCGCGTCAGTCGCTGTCTCTGTCGCCGTTCAATCGCACACGCCACGCGCCCGTCTCGTTTTCGCTCCGCGCCGGCCCCGCGCTCGCCCCGCACACGCTCTGCACCCACCCCGCTACGCCCTATGCCCACGCTTTTTATTCAATTTCAGATTTATTGATTTGTCATAAGACTCAAATTATATGCAACAAATTTCAAAGCGAGTTAGACGCGGGTGCTGACACGTGTGGAGTGCGCGTAGCGGGTGCGTGTCGTCGGAACGCGGCCTAATAGTGTTGAATCTTCAGAACATTTATCGCTTCATCTCATCGTATAGATGTCGCCTAACAGAAAAGCTTTTAAAATCTGAAAAATTATAGTAACTGGCTACACTTACAAATCCCGCTTCTGTTACTTGTAGTTCTGTTATTTCTGAAAGGGTTTGGGGTAGAGCATAATTCACTGATCTGCTGTTGTTGGGGTACTTCACTCGTCCTCAAATAAAATTATTCTCATAGTTATAGCATTCGATGTCTCATAGCATTCATCATTCTGAAGTACAAGGTTTTGCGATCGTTGATCTGTCTACCAAAAGTGGCTAATACAGCGATTAACAACAGCGTTTTTTACGCATTTTGTGACAATATGCATACAGTATCTTCGTAAATTCATATTATAATTGTTGGACAGAGATATTATTCAATAAGTGCTTCTATTTTATTCAATAATTATTTGTAAATTATTTTTACTCATTATTTACAGCACTACTACTAAACTTCAGAAGCAAAAAAAATGCAAATTTGACGTCATCATACTTTTTAAGATTTTCTAGAGTCTCCAAAAAAATGATTAATCGAAAAAGATGTGTTGTTTTTGACACAGTCTCGCTGGGTAGTTGACCAATTCATTGCTCATAACTCTTGCATGTCCTGAAAATCCCAAGTGGCAATGAGTCAAAAAAGGTTGTGTTTCAGAATTTTTAAACGCATTCTCCCATACTAGTTTGCAAGTTCAAACTTAGTGTTAGCAGTGCAGCTTTAAGTCTTATAAATATTTAAATTTTATTTCTTCTTAAAACTCGAACGGAAATGAATCCCACTTGAGCGTATCGATAATATAAGCAAACGACACACTTTCAAAGAAATATGACGGATGAAATAGACCAAACCAGCGCTTGTCTTATTATTTATTGATAGTTGGTTTATTTCGTGTTATTTATTATGAATTTTGTGTATTTACAAAAATAGTCTAAAGTATCGGTCAATATTTTAAATTTAATACTGTTATTAAATTCCAAAACGATATAAAAATTGTAATGATGTGTATAAGTCTCAAATATTTACTAAAACATTTTCTACTGTTGTCTAATAACAAAATTAATATCATGACAGATTTTTTTTCAAGATAAAAGAGATAAAAGATATGTATCAATAACAATATAAAAAAACGCTTTGTTTTAACATGTCACTCACATATGTATTATTTATTTTGGTTATCGGTCGATGTACTATATTTATTGAAGTGGAGTCTAGAGAAAAAAAATAGATTGAATTTCGCTCTACAGGTCAGCTGTCATAAAAATTATCGCAAGAAGATTTGGATTATAGAATAATAGATATACTTATTTACGTAGTTATGTATACAACATCTAATAGTTTTTATTGAATTAATGAACGTCTTGATATTTTTATTAAAGATACAACTACGAGTATAAAATATTTATCTGCTTGTAGTGGAACCCAAAATAAAGGACAGTATTTGAAGCCTCCGTAGTGTAGTAATAAAATAATTTCTATATATTTTTAATAATTTTATACGTGGTAGAGCCATGCTGCAGCTATAACAGTAGTATAGTTGTAGCACGAATGGGTCGGCTCGACCGGGGAAGGACCACGCTCTCCTAGAATACCAGCGTAAAATAGCAGTTTAACGCTGCTATATTTCGTATGGTGAGTGTAGAGAACCGGAGACCCTTTTTACTGGACAAGAGGCATTCCATCTTAGTCCTCACGGGTGACAACGCATCTGCATTTTAAGTTTATTGAGGATAGATTTAGATGTCTATGGGTCACAGTAACCACTTACCATCAGGTGGACTGTGTCCTCGTTTGTCACCCTATCCTATAAAAAAAAACGTTGAACAAAATTGTTCCGAAATTTTTATTAAATATTATTAATTTATTAAATATATTAAATAATACTTTGCAGGTTGATTTCCGTACGGTACCAGTATATGCCTGAAATATAATTGTTCCAAATCTGTGTATTTTTGATGTGACGAATCTCTTAATAAATAACAGAATCGTCAACACGTAAAAGGAGAAATTCCTAGTGCTAATGCTACAAAAATAAAAGATACAAAATGATATTAACTAGTCGGGAGAAAGATGTTTCGGCCTATTTTAGTGCATATTTATTGGAACGAAGTTTCTTATCGGACGGTACGAATTTGGCGGATGGGGGCGAGAAAAATTGTAAGATTTCCGTCACGACCCCTTCTGATGTAGTGTAGACGGCCCAGGCGTAGGGATGCTCGATCTGGACCGATTTTCTGAAAGATCGATTCACGGCCATACGATCTACCGATTTTTTAATTGATTCAAGGGAATGCGATCTTCACCCAGATCGAATCGTATGCCTATAAGATCGTATGAAAATTGAGAAAAAATCGTATCAACTAAAACCTAAACATCAACCGAACCGTAACGTCTATGGTAACGTACTAACGTATAACCGTATAAGTAACGTAAGAACCGATCTTTGCATACCTATCGTATTGCCGGGGAGGGGACAGAATAACTAAAACAAAGTAAGATTATCTTCTTACACATTGAATGAGACCTACACATCAAAAGCGGTAATGTATGAAATATGAAGGTAGATATGATAATATTTTGTTTATTTTCTTATTTTCCTATGTTAGTGTTATATGATCTTTCATTCTTGGTATTATTGCGATAAGAAAAGTTGAGCTGTTCTGTGAGCGTAAACTATTATTTTAAAATACTTTTAAATATGGCCCCGCCAGCCAAACGTTTGGGCTTTCTTTTTTATTAAATGTGACATGGGTGAACAATGTAAAATGTGTAAACAGATTTTTAAAATTAGTGGAAATACTACCAATTTGAAAAATCATCTCAGACATCATAACATACACTTACTCTGAGCTAAGCAAAAGTGAAATAAGTTCTACTACAGCAATCGCCGAAATCGTATCTATCTTCTATATCTATACAAATAAATAAAATTGAAGTGTCTCTTTGTAATGTCAAAATAACAGCTTTTTACTAAATACATATCAAAGTATATACGCTACTAATAACATGAAGTATTTTTTTCAATTTTTGTCTGTCTGTCCGTCCGTCTGTCTGTCTACCTGTCTGTTTGTTCCGGCTAATCTCAAAAACGGCTGGGCTGATTTTGACAAGACTTTCACTGGCAGATAGCCGATGTTACAGGGAATAACTTACGCTACTTTTATTTTAGAAAAAAATAACCGTAATAGGCTAAATCCAGGGCGGCTGTCAAAATTATTATTTTTGAAGAGGTAAAAATGTAGATAGCTGTAATTTATAATAACTGTTGTATACTTTTCATAAATAATAATTTGGAAAAACTCACTGGATATCGTAATAGGCATTGTTGAAATAAATAAATTTGCATGCATACTGTGCTTTTCTTTATTTTTATTAAATTACGATGTGATTTTCCGAGATCGAATAAGATCGATTCAATTCATTCAATTGATCCATTAGATCGATTCAAAACAAAAAATCAGGTATCCCTACCTTGGCGGCTATAAGGAACCGAATTGGAATAATATCCATCTCCCTCGCACTTTTTCTTATCTTGCCATAAAAGAAATATTATTTTATTTTAAATGATGCTTCATTTTAATTAATATATTAATAATATTAATATTTTTTTTTATTTCGGATAGTTAAAAAGCCATATGTGGGTTACTTACTTACTTACTTATCATCACGCACAATCCCTGATGGGGTAGCCAGAGAGAACAGATCGCCAAGTGTCACGATCCTTACATACCTCTTTCGCTTCTTTCAGATTCATTAACTGCTTCATACATGCACGTCTAGGTATCCGAGTACTCTTGACCCTCCCCTCTTCGAGCAGTTTGCTCACATGGTCTTCGAAAGTTAGTCTCGGTCTACCTCGACATCTTTTAATATTAACTTTCGCGCTATATATTTTCTTCACCATTCGGTCTTCACTCATTCGCTCAACGTGCCCAAACCATCGAAGCACGCCCTTATCAATTTTTGTGATAAGGTCATCTTTCAAACCTGCCATACTGCGAATCTCTTCGTTTCGCTTTCGGTCGGCCATGGTAACGCCGCACATTTTACGAAGAGATCGCATCTCCAGTGCATTCAACTTGCTTTTATGCTTCTTCTGGCACACCCAGGTTTCGCTGCCATATAACAAAGTCGGTACCAACACTGCGTTATGTATTGCAAGGCGTGCACTCTTCACTACGCCTTGCCTTTTGACTAACGCAGTCAGGGCACCATTGACTTTGTTCCCGGCAGCGACACGCCTGTCCACATCTAAATCACATCTTCCATCCCGGCTAAAAGCACTCCCCAAGTATACAATTTCATTTACCTGTTCTAGACATTCCTGATTTACCCATATTTCACACTTCGTTCTCTCTTCGTCCCTTTCAAATACCAGGACCTTAGTTTTATTAGCATTCAAACGGAGACCTTTAATTTCACATTCCTCTTTCATACACGTGACTAATGCCTGCAGTTCTGCCTCTGATGGTGCAATAAGCACTGCATCATCAGCATACAGCAGACAATTTACTTTTATGTCACCCAATTTCACACCCAAACAGCTATCTTTCAGCTTCTGTAAACAGCTGTCGAGATACAGTATGAACAGCCAGAAAGACATGACACAACCCTGTTTTACGCCCGTTTGGACGCTAAATATAGGTGATAGGTCATGCCCTACCCGCACACAGGCTTTACAGTCACAGTAAAGTGACTGCACAGCCCTTAGCAATCGACCATCCACACAACATCCCCGGCAACAGTTCCCACATTTTCTTCCTTACAACCTTATCAAATGCTTTCTCAAGATCCACAAAAGTACAGAAAATCTTTTACTTGCTAAACTGGTCAAGCTGATCGCCCGATAGCACCCGCAGTCAAAATGTGAACCTTTACCTTTATATAAAGGCACAATGACTGCGGATCGCCAATCATCCGGGACATCCCCCGCCCGCCAGCACAAATTGCACAGCAGATAAAAGCTGTCCCAGACGCAAGGCCCACCATACTTGATCATTTCAGCAGTAACTCTGTCTAGTCCCGCAGCCTTACCACATTTCAAACTTCGAATCTCACGTTCAATTTCTTTCATACTGATGACCTCAGTGTCATATGTGGGTTCGTAACACAAAAATAATAAAAATAATCAAGGTTTAGTAAAAGTAAAGTAGGTAATATCCTGTGCCGAGACAGACCTTCATGGGGGTGGATAGGGCCCAGGCCCAGTGATCAGTCTCTGCACAAGACATTTCCACAGCGGCGATGTATATTTGTCCGCTACGGTCCTCAGAATGCTGTTGTGACTGGCTCGTACCCTGCTAATAAGGGATGCCGTTTTTTGAATATAATGGCATAAACCCATCTCTTTGGTATGCCGCAAACATCCCTGATGCACTACAAAAACTAGGCAGTCCCAACAGTATCCTGAATATATAATTGACGCTAGTAGTTCATTTATTTGTATTTGTTTATCAATAATATATATATTTTTTTTATAGGATAAGGGTGACAAACGAGCACACAGTCCACCTGATGGTAAGTGGTTGCTGCGGCCCATAGACATCTACATTTATCCTCGATTACGAATCAAAATGCAGATGCGTTGTCACCCGTGAGGACTAAGATGGAATGCCTCATTCCCAGTAAAAATATAATAAGTTTATCAATAATAGTATACTACGAAAGGAACTTCATTCCAACCGAGTGTTCCACGACACTCACGCATATTTTTGTGTTTGGGGTGTGGTTTTATATTTAAAAGGTTTTGCTTAATCTATTATTTCATAAAGTTGTCTCGGTGTTGCGAGCGAGCCTCTAATTGAATTTATGCGAGATTGTGACTGCTACAACGTCACGCTTTATTGCTAATTGATCGAATATTCAGGAAACGATAAGCCATGATATAACACTTCGTAATAATTTAAATTCCAATATATGGTTTATCCCTAAGGTTTCCTTGTAATAAGAACTTTGAAAAATGATAAATTAGATTACTTGTCTGATGATGTTATTAGTGATATTTATCCTTTTGGTTGTAAAAGATAAAATAAGGATTTTTCCTTTCCTTATTCCAGCACAACTTGTCTATCTCTTCTTCCAGCTCCAGGATCTTCTCGTCAGTCCTCAAGGTGCGTGCGTCATATGTTGTTAGGTGGCAACCGAACCTCCACCGGAGATTCTTTGCACCCCCTGCCCCGCCGTTACCATGGTCACCATCGTAACCAGGAATAGCGGGGCCGCTGGGTTAGGTACAGACTGACCATCGATAAATGTAACCTAACCGACTTTTAAAATTTTTTAAAGACTTTTAAAGTTACGCAAAATATACTTGTCACAAAGCAGATTTCAAAAATGAGTCTCGACAATCTTCTTCTGCTTATATATAAAATCAATTGCTGTTTGTTAGTCGACTCGACGGATTTCGATGAAATGTTTTGTTTGTGTTTGAGTGGATCTCTGGATGATCTTAACGATTCACAATTGGACCCGGTAGGTGGCGCTGTTGTCGAGATCCAGAAATCACTCGTGAGAAGCCTGGGTGGATCGCTAGTGTTGAATAAATCCACGTGCGAGTATTTAAAATGTAGGTACACTGTGCTTAGTTGGAATTTTATTATCCTATGTATTTAGCCATGAACTCCGAAGAAGTTCAAGTCAGTTATTGTACTGTAAACATCTGCCTTTACTACGTAATATATATTCGTATCTACTTATTTATTGGCTCACGTTAGCGAGCATTCACGAAACAACCACAATAAAAGTAAAAGCGCTTTCGCTCTGAATACAAATTATAAAAGCAGCTGAATTGTAATTAATATTTACTGTAGAACATTAACTTAACGTGCATCAACAAACAACTATCAACAGATCAACCGCGTCGTGCGCGTTCGTAAAAAAACATCAATTTAATTACTAATCACTATAAAGCAAACATTCAATTTACAAGGCGGGTTAATTGCGTTGTCCGTATGATGTTTTGTAAAAAGCCAGCTAAAAAAACTGTAACTTAACTTATTTCTTAATTATAGACCAATTCGTAGCTCCGTCGCGGGCTTTAAGCGAAAGAACGGTTGACGGGATCTTTTCAAACGGCTTAGTAACGTTCCGTCTTTAACACATAGTGATAAGACTGTTTTTTCATTGATACATAAAAGCCTATTCTAGCAGTCTCGGTAAATAGTATTTCCAATAATTACACAGTTCAGACAAGAGGTTATCAGCCTTTTAATATATGTTATACGTTATTCATCTGATGATCTGCAGCATTTTGTTGCTAAGCTCTACAAAACAGACGAGTCTTGTCGAATATTCACGCTTTAGAATCCACAGATCAACAAAATCAAAGCGTTATTTAACAATTTATGTACACGCATACAATTGAGAGGATGTAAAACAACAAAAAGTGCGTGATAAAAATTCGTCCACTCTTCTGCTTCATTAGCTCGTAAAACTAGCGTAACATTACTATATAGGTACTCGTAACATTAGCATCTTTTGGGAGTATTCTCTTTATTCGGCACGCTTGGCAGGCAATTAGATAAATATAAATCTCTACTTACGTGTATGTTTTTAAGTGTAAACTTATTATCATGTGAAAATATTTTTTTTTTTATAGGATAAGGGTGACAAACGAGCACACAGTCCACCTGATGGTAAGTGGTTGCTGCGACCCATAGACATCTACATCTATCCTCGTTTGCGAATCAAAATGCAGATGCGTTGTCACCCGTGAGGACTAAGATGGAATGCCTCATTTCCAGTAAAAAGGGCCTCCGGCCACCTGCACTCACCGAGCGAAACGCAGAGGTAAACCTCTACTTCACGCTGGTATTCTGTGAGGTCGTGGTACTACCCCGGTTCGAGCCAGCCCATCCGTGCGACAGCAAAAGCTGCCGCATAGCTCTACCACTGTTAAAATATTTTTATTATTATTAAACCAATACGTATAAATGTGGTGTGGTGGCGACGTAAACGAATTTATCACCTAATTTTATTCCGTGGGTGTTGTAATGAAGTCTATGGGTACTGGCAGAAAGATCTAAAGGCTTTTGATAGATGATGGTATAACCATTCGCTTACGCCAGATGTAAAATATTCAGACGGGGGACGGGGAGCAGCGTCAAAATGTACGATACATGTGGTCCTGTGATCGTAAATTCACCTGTCAAACTTCTTTCAATCAGAGAGACCCTTGTCCAGTAGTTGACTTTTATGGATTGGTAGTGGAAGTAGAAGTGATATATATACACAAAAGCTTGTAAGTTGTGAATAAAATTCTATAGTTGTCATGTCGCTTTCGTGGTGAAAATACAAATTCATAATTTTAGCCTTATTGTGATGGCTCTCATTTACAAACAAAATGACGAATAAAGTTGCATTTTAGAACGAAATTGTGTTATTGTTACTTTACACGAGTATATTATTACAAGGTTGTACTTTCTCGATGGAGTCTGTAAAAGTGTTACAAATATATACAGATATTTAGCACTGCTCTGTTGCTTTAATATCTACGAATAGAAAGGAAACGTTACGTAAAATGGTCAATTGTATGGACAATTTCTTTTTCGTCATAGGCTTGTTAGTAAACGGCTGGACATAGGCCCCATCAACCTACTGCCCGTTGCTTGTCATAGTGGTGTAAACAAGATAGTTATCCTACCATTCCAGAGTCTCAGAGTTTCTAGATCGTGATGGATTCTCTAACGTTGCCATCAAACGGATTTTTATATTTTATTCTTTTTCTTTATAAATTTTTAATGAGTCTAAATTATCGGAATTTGGGTATTTGTCAAACTTTTAAAAATTCGTAACTCCGAAAATACACTTTAAAGGAAAAAGTCAGAAGACCTTTTTTATTCGTATTTCACCAAAAATATTTAAAAAAAATGTCCCGTTTGAAATTAACATTTCCTTGCAATTGTTTAAACGATATGGGACCGAGTTGCTCCGTGGCAACATGCATTTATATCATAAGAAAGACAATTTGAAGAGAATCGCATAAAAAAATTGAGGTGGAATAGTTTTCCGTACTCCAGCGCCGATTCCTCCAGGACTAAATTTATAATGCTTACAATGACAGATCGTCATTTTTATTTCAATCATTTATTTATTTGTTTACCAAACGCTATACGTTGTTAAGAATAAATATTTAAAATAAGTAAAGTTGCTTTAGTAATTTGACTAAACTGCTCGCCATGCTTACATATGCATATAAACATAATACTTTGTCGTTCGTTATACATACAAAGGAGTTTTTTTTAAACTTGAGTCGTCTGCTGTTTTTCTTTTACTGTTAACTAACTTAGCTTGAAATAATTTTCTAGCATGTCTTGCCATCCGATTACAATGTTGGTGTCTTCGATGCAAAAGTGAATAGACTTTTGACTAAGTGCGTTTTACCATTTTCGGCTGTATCACTACTTACCATCTTGTAGCCTAGTAGTCAGACAGTGGCTTATAACAGTCTCTACATAGTATGAAACCAAGTCGCTTCCCGCCGTCTGTACGCTAAGATCTTTTAAACTACGCAACGGATTTTGATGTGGTTCGGTTTCATCAATAGACAGAATGATTTAAGAAGAAAGTTTATATTTTTAAAGTTTTATAGTTAAAGTTTATACTAGCTGGCCAGGCAGACGTTGTTCTGCCCTTTCCGACGACCCTTCCTATAAAAATCCTTAAATTTGCAATAAAACATTTTGAGGGTCAATTATCGGGATAAAAACTATCCTATCTCTCAAGTTGGACCAAAATGCACACAGTGTGCAAAATTTCATTGAAATCAGTTCAGTAGTTTAGGAGTCCATCGCGGACAAACAACGTGACACGTAATTTTTATATATAAAGATATATACATGCATATCATATATTATATTATTTTTCTGTCCGTGTATACGTGACTGAACTCCTCCTACACGACTGGATCGATTTTGATGAAATATTGTGTGTGATTAAGTTGATTAGGGAATTATTTAGATTCATACAATTGGACCCGGTAGGTGGCGTTGTTGTCGAGATCCAGAAATCAAACGCGCGAAGCCGGGGCGGATCACTAGTAAGTAATAAATGTGGCATAATACACTAGTACTCTACTATCGGCTTAAGATATTTGTGTACCTTTGTTATAGGAGAATAGTTAATTAGTGGTAAAATAGTAAAAACGTGAACACACCAAACGTGATAGAAATTGTCGTAAATGAACAATAAATAATAAGACTGACTTAATTTTCACGTGGTAGAGATAAGCTGCAGCTTACGAGGGGAAATACCACGCCCACAAAGAACACCACTGTAAAAGAGCAGCATAACTATGATTTATTTTGTGTGATGAGAATCTAACTGTACTAAGTTTCATATTCATACATATAATCACGCCTCTTTCCCGCAGGGGTAGGCAGAGACCACTTCTTTCCACTTGCTACGATCCTTACATACTTGTTTCGCTTCGTCCACTTTCATTATTTCCTTCATACATGCTCTTCGGTTTAGGGTACTCTTGACCTGGCCTTATTTCAAGACGTCCCTGATTTGATCTAGAAACGTCCGCCTAGGTCTACCCCTTCCAATACTTTCATTCACACTCGCCTTATACCACCTTTTTCGTCAATCGTTCTTCATTCATTCTCTCGATATGGCCAAACCATCTCAGCATACCATTCTCAATTTTTGTCACTACATCTTTTTTTTTGTAATTGTTGAATATGAAACTTCTTTCTGAAAGAAGTTTCATATTCAACAATTTATATTATATAGAAAATAAGCCAAGAAGTAGCTAGTAGTAGTATGGAATTCAAAATTAAGGCCAGTTAAAAGACTCATATTTTTTAATAATAAAACTTTAGAGGCATAAACGTCTTGGTCGGATATAGTTAAAAGAGTGTCCTATTGTTGGCAATGGGTTAGGCGACAAATGGAACGGCACTCAGACAGAATTAAGCGTAGCATTCGGGTCTAATTTGAAAAAGCCAGACGTATAAATTTTGCTCTAATCCCACAATTGTGCGAGGGGAAATTGGACGTATTTTCGTACGCACTGGCTCGACCTTTAGGTTGCAAATCGTTGCGGTTAATTGCGCAACTCGCGTTAGGTTGCTTTATAGGCCGCTTTGAATAGCCGTAACTAGCTAAGAGATAGATGTTCGTATGTAATGATGTTTTATATCAACTTCAGTGCGTATTCAATGGGTAACGATTAACACAATGCGCAACAGTTTAGTCATTATTATAAATTATCAGATGTCTGTAACATTTACTTTAATTTTGCATTGTTTATGATAAAGTGTGGAGATTCTTTTCGACTACCTATAGCACAATAGGTGATCTGCTTTGTAGTGGATAGTGCCTACTCAAAGTAGATAATACTTACCTATTTTTACCGCCTAGTTGCGGGGTACACTGTTATGTTCCAGTAGATACGAGTAGTACACTAAAATTACAGAGTGCAAAGCATTCCATCTTATGCTTCAAAGTGACAACGCAGCTTTAATATTTTTATGTACTTAAATTTGGTTGCAGGTATCCGGAGACTGTAAACCGACAACTCATCAGGTGGACTGTGAATTCGTCCTACAATAGAATAGTATTGAAAATCATAAGCAAATACGGTAACGGCTCAAGTTGTTACTTAATGCTGTAAGTAGATACTCTTTTAGATTAACCTGTGCAATGTCATAACATATTATAAGCAAACACAAAAGAAAAAAGGTTTTCCCGTGAGAGTGTAGAGAACCAGTACCTAATTATACATTAATATCATTTTAGTCCACGATGAAAACAAATAACTTTTCATTCTTCATTATTCATCTCATACACCCCTCTATGTACGTGTATTGAGAGATAAAAAAGCGACCTCCTATCACCGTTAGTTATTGTTAAATATATAATATATTACAAAACGAATATTTTAAAGAATATTTTTTATCTATGTGTGAAACCACAGGGATTAGTAAGGCCTAGTCGGCGGAATGTTGAATTTATTGCGCTAATAACTTCCAATGCCAAACAATGGGTTACAGCGGTATTAAAAATTGGTTTGTTAAAAGTATCAAATATTTGTAATATTCTAATATATTTATTTATTCAAAACTTCATATGCACATTATAGTATGTACGCGGACATAACGCCTAAGGCATTCTCTACCAGTCTACCTTGGGGTGATGCAGAGATAGATGAAGAAGGTGTAGTAAAAAGTTAATATGAGAATACTAAAGTGAATGATATAATACCTGCAGTTATATTATGCTTGCAGCACGAATGGGTCGACTCGATTGTGGTAAAATAGCAGCTTAACACTACTGTGTTTCGTATGGTGAGTGTAGAGATTCACAGATCCTTTTAAATGGAAATGAGGCATTCCATCTTAGTCCTTAGAAGTGACAACGCATCTGCGTTTCTATACTAGGATAGATGTAAGATGTTTATGGGCTACAGCATCTACATATATACCATCAGGCGGACTGCTAGTTTGTTTTTTTTAATTTATCTCTGTACACACAACAAGATACAGAAACAGTCTTATAGTGAGTTTGTACAAAGGTTCTACTTATTGCATAATTTCCTGAAATATCTTCCAGTAGACCCACAAAGGAGAATATATTTAAAAAGGCTAACTTAGTACGTACAATAATAATACTACTGTAAATAATATACAAAATAAAAAACATACGTTAATTATATTAAATGATACTATAAATAAAAATAAAATAATACTTATAAATAAAAATAACTCATACAATAGCTACATGTAATATATATAACCTAATAATAATAAAATAATGTGTATTAATTAACAGGATGCAATGAAATTATCTCAAACATGTTTTTTAAATACCAATAATGTTTCAGAATTTCTTATATTAGGCAATAGTGAGTTTCAAAACCTTACCACGTGGACAGAAAAGGAGTAGGAGTAAAAACCGGAATTATGGGCGGGAAAGTTAAGAAGAGTTTTAACAAGGAATCGGCATCGTTTATCCGGAGATTGGTGAAGGAAAATCGGCTTCTTAGGTGATGTAGATGGATTGTGAAGGATGTTATAGAGGAGACGTAACAATCGAGTGTTCCTACGAAGTCGAATTGGGAGCCACTTGAGTTGCTTGCGAAACTGAGATATTCGGTCAAATTTTTTGAGCCCAAATATGAAACGAAAACACTGATTTCGCAAGCGCTCCAGTTTGTTAAGGAGCTCCTCTGTAGCATCCAAATAACAGGCGTCAGCATAATCAAGCAGTGGTAGGATAAGAGTGAGCACGAGTGATATTTTAGCTTTTAGGGGTAAGACATTTTGAAGAAATTTAAACGAATTCAAGGTAAAGTAGTTCTTACAACTAACCTCAGCAATGTGCGTGGACCATGATAAATGGTGATCACATAATATGACGCCTAAGTTTTTCACAGTACCGGCAAAGGCTATAGGAACGCCGTTAAAGCAAACGTGAGGTAATGATGTAAATTCTAATTTATTACGCAAATGCCTGCCTGATGGTGGTTTGTCAGTCTTATTCTCTAAAAAATAAAATAATGTATGATTCTGAAATATATTACAGTAACATTAATTTAGTTAATAATTTTTTTTTAATAAATAAACAATATTAACAACATGAAATATTTGTATAAAATTGTATTTCATTTTAAATTGTGCTATTATATATATATATATATATATACAACAGTTATAACAGTTGTTGCTGTGACCCATAGCCATCTACATTTATCCTCAATAAAGAATCAAATTGCAGATGCGTTTTCACGTGAGCACTAGGATGGAATGCCTCTTTTCTAGTAAAAACAACTATACTTCTAATATAGCTGCAACCTGGCTCTACCACGTGATAATGTACTGACTCACCACGATGTCTCTCGAACCATAAGGCCTAGAGACTTGAAATTTGGTAGGAATACTCCTTTCGCTGAGTAAAGGTCAGCTTTACGAAATTTTATCCGCATGGGGGATTGCAAAGGCGTTAATTACAAGAAAATCACATTTTCACACTATAGCTTTTATAGGTGACCAGAATTTTCTTTTTGGCATGATAAAAATTACCAAGAACGGATTTTATGAAATTTAACCCACAAAAGGCAATGCGGGGGCGTTAAAATAAAAAAAAAACTAAACTTTTAATCTATAGCACCTTTACTCTCGTTAAAATTCGAAAACGGCTGGGACGATCTTGATAATTTTTTTTGTGCGGGTCCCTGGATGATCTAAACGAATCACAATTGAACCTGGTAGGTACCTAGTGCTGTTGTTGAGATCCAGAAATCACGCGCGCGAAGCCGGGGCGGATCGCTAATTTCTTATATACAGATAGAAGGGCATTTGGGATACAAAGACAAGATATAATCATTAATTGCTATTATCATCAAGAAAGTATTACACACACACACACAGCTGTATTTTTTATTCACACGTACTTTGAGGGATTTATTTTCCTGGTTTTCATTTTATTTATACATACATACATACATACATAAACACTCACGCCTGTCACCCAGAGGGGTAGGCAGAGACTATGGACTTCCATTTGGCACGATCCTGACACACCTCTCTCGCTTCCTCCACATCCATATACCTACGCATACACGCTCGTCGGTTAAAGGTACTCTTGATTTGGCCCATTTTCAATATATCGCCAATTTGGTCGATAAACTTTCGCCTAGGGCGACCCTTCCCGACTCTGCCGTTCACCTCTGCAACATAAATTTGCTTTGTCACTCTTTCCTCATTCATTCTTTCTACATGACCAAACCACCGAAGCATTACTTTCTTAATCCTGGTCACAACATCATCTTGCAAACCACACTCTTCTCTTATTAAACAATTTCTCACTCTGTCCTTCAGATTCATCCCTAACATACTCCTTAATGACCGCATTTCTACAGCATTTATTCTACTCTCGTGCTTCTTCTGCCACACCCAACTTTCACTACCATACATTAAAGTAGGCACTAACACAGCATTGTGAATTGCCATACGTGCCTTTTTGGACACATTCTGACTTTTCACAATAGAGTGTAGAGCACCATTCACTCTATTTCCTGCATTCACTCGTCGTTCTATATCCTTATCATATCTACCATCCTTGCTAAACACACATCCCAAATACACAAACTCATCTACTTGCTCTACCAACTCCCCTTCTATTCTTATTTCACATATCGTTTTACTTTCTTCTCTTTCAAAAACCATAACTTTCGTCTTACTTGCGTTCACTTTCATTCCCTTTTCTTTTAATGTCCTGTTCATTAATGTAACCATCATTTGCAACTCGGCTGCCGAAGACGCAAGTATGACTTGATCATCGGCGTACAAAAGGCATTTGACGGTTAACTCACCCATTCTTAACCCGCATTCTTCTACTTTCAAATTTTCCAAACAACTGTCCATAAATAGGTTGAACAGCCACGGGGAAGCCACACAGCCCTGTCTGACACCTTTATGGATGCCAAACCAGTCCGAGTAGGCCCCGTTGATCCTGACACAGGCACTAGAGTCCCTATATAGAGACTTCAATGCCTGTATCAGACCAGCGCTCAACCCAAATGTGGTCAGTGTTTGCCATAACACGTTCCTGTCCACTCTGTCATAAGCCTTTTCCAAGTCCATGAACGCACAAAAAACTTTCTGGTTTTTGGTCAAAAATTTCTCCGCAATCATGCGCATGGAAAAGACTTGATCCGTACACCCCATCCCCTTTCTAAATCCAGCTTGCACATCCCAAATTTTTCCATCAGTTTCTTCCATAACTCTTTCAATTAGCACCTTAGCATACAGTTTACCCACAATGCTAAGCAAGCTGATACCACGGTGGTTTTTACAGTCCTGCTGCGACCCCTTTCCCTTATATATTGGGACTATAACGGCTTTGCACCAGTCTTCCGGTACCCGCTTCAGTTCCCAACATAAATTAAACAAGGTGTACAGCAGGCCTGCAACCACACCCTCTCCAGCCCTTAGCATTTCGAGTGATACTCTATCATATCCGGCTGCCTTACCTGCTTTCATGCTTTTCATTGTTTTCATTATTTCATCTACACTTATCTCCCTACCTCTCTCCACTTCTTCCGGAATTTCTATTTCACTTACTTCAGAAGACTCTTCACTCTCAAACACGCTTTCAAAGTATTCCTTCCATCTCTTTAAATTCGAAACTTCATCATTCAGCATGCAGCCATTCTCGTCTCGTATAGCATTCATTCTAGGCTGTTTTGAATTTCCCCTGGCAGTTCTTACGAGCTTCCAGAACATTTTAATAGTTGCCTGGAAGTTATCAGATATTCTTCTATCATTCTTATCTATCCTTTCTTGCTTTTTCCTTTCAACAACTTCTTTTACTCTCTTATTTATACGTCTAAAGTCTGCCTTTTTTCTTTCTATCTCATCATTCATACCGCCAGAATTACCAGCTTTGGTTGCTAGTAAATCTAGCCTTGCCCTCTTCTTTGCTTCAACTTCCATCCGTACCTCATCATCCCACCACAACGTATTACTTTTCCTTTCATTCGTTCTCTTACTTACACCACATACTTCGGTGGTTGTATTCACCAAAACTTTCTTAACATTATTCCATACATTCTTCAAGTCTAAATCATTCATACAAAATTCATTCAACACACTTATATTTTCCCTCAGTCTGCATTTATACTTCTCTTTCACACCTTCATCTTGTAACCTCTCTATTCTTATACGCTGTAACGCAGTGGTAGACACGGATGTCCGATGCCGCCAACGCTTGAATAGACCATTAATTTGGCATAAGACCAAGTAATGGTCCGTTCCTACGTTGGACCCCCGGTAAACCCTTGTATCTACCACTGCGCTCCTCATTCTTCCATCCACAATTATGAAATCTATCATGCTTCTATCATCCCCTCTTTCCCATGTATACATGTTAATCCTCTTATGGCGAAAGAAAGTGTTCGCCACAAAAAGATTCTTTTCCACACATATGGTGAGGAGGTCTTCACCATTCTCATTTATTCTTTCATCGCCAAACGCTCCTAATATCCTTTCATAACCAGACCTCTTCACTCCAACCCTTCCATTAAAATCTCCTAACATAATAATACTTTCATTTTCCTTGCATTTCGTCAACACCAGCCTTACCATGTCCCAAAACTGCTCTCGGATATAAGTGGACGGAGTAGACATATCTGGGGCGTACACCCCAAGCACAAACAACTTCTTTAAGCCCACTTTCATTCGTATCCACAGCAGCCTTGGGCTTACACATTCATACTCTTTCACACATTGACCCATTCTTTCTGAAAGGATGACACCGACTCCCTGGCATGCCCGCTCGGTCTCGTCTACACCAGACCAGTAAGCGGTATACATGCCATGTGCAGTGACATCTCTTCCTTTTCGTTTCGTCTCATTCACACATAACACATCTATTCTTCTATCATTCATCATTTCGCATATTTCATCCATCTTATCATTCATTGCTCCACATACATTCAGCGTAGCCAGACGGGCCTCCGCAATCCACTTTTCGCCCCTCCAGGAGACATTATTATATTAATTTATTTATATAATTTGGATTTTTTCGAAAACGAACAGTTTGTCACTAGTAGCTTTTGTTGCATGTTCAAAAGCTGATAATCTGACACTTACTTTAAGATGTTGAAACATTTGTAAAGCCTGTCGCAATATAGCTGCTAGTGGTCTCAACAAAACTCGTAATACTATGCATAACGGCTTATCAGGTTATCTAAGAATTATTTTTTTAGAATTGATTGAATTAATGATTTTAACGTGGCAGAGCCACGCTGCAGCTATAACATGGTTGTGATATGAATTGGTCGTTGGTGTTGGCTCAACCGGGCCAGGACCACGTTTACATAGAATAAAATCATAGTAAGCTTACGAGCCGTGGTAGCTCAGGGGTTAAGCATTAGCTGTAAATTTTAGAGTACGCGAGCAAACCGAGTTTGATCCCCGACGGCATCAATGAAATTGTTAATTGCAATTTGAATGCTGATTTACTACGTACTCGGCGGTGAAGGAAAATATCGTTGAGGAAACCTGCGCATATCTGATAAATAAGAAAAAAATATTTCGTGTGAAGTTCGCCAACACGCATTGGGGCAACGCGGTGGACATTTCCTTGCACTCAGACTTTCTCAGAAATAAGAAGAGGCCTGTGCCGAGCAGTGGGACGTACATAGGCTGTAACTTTAATAAGCGATAATAAGCGATGATGTGAACAGAAGCCTCTCTTAACTAGTAAATGGAGCATTCCATCTTAGTTCTCAGGAGTTTAGCTCGTTTGTTTTTTGCCACCTTTACTTCTTTTCTTTATAGGATGGGGTGACAAACGAGCACACAGCCCACCTGATGGTAAGTGGTTTCTGTAGCCCATAAACATCTACATACATCCTCGACGAAAATGCAGACGCGTTGTCACCCGTGAGGACTAAGATGGAATACCCCGTTTCCAATAAAATATGTCTCCGGTTCTCTACACTCACCATACGAAACAGCAGCGTTGAGTTGCTATTTTACGCTGGTATTCTGTGAGAGCGTGGTCCTTCCCCGGTCGAGCCGACCCATACGTGCTACTATTATACTACTAATATAGCTGCAGCATGGCTCTACCACGTAAAAATTCTATGAAAATCAAAGAAATTTAGTTTTTCATTACATAATAGGTATGTAATACGAGATGTATTTTGAATCGATAAAGTGAATGTCGCTACAAAAACACGATAAGCTTAACGAGGCTTAGGGTATTATGGCTTATGTAATTACAAGTCGTATATCCACCTATACAAAATAGTTCTAAGTAATCATGTGCATTAACCTACATGCATGTTATGTAATATTAAAGAAAACATATGTTTGTTGAATATAGTAATATACTAATGGGAATCGTGCAAGACATCATAGTAAGGTATTATTGTAATAAGAACTCCGTATCGTTAATGTTGTAAGGGAATACGTAACTTTTTGTCAACTTATGTGACTATTCCCTTTTCTGCCGACTTCCAAAATGGAGACGATACTCAATTCGACTGTATGTTTTTTTTATGTGTGTTACCTCATAACTTTGTACTGGGCGAACCGATTTCGATGATTCTTTTTTTATATGAAAGCTGATAGTTCTCGTGTGGTCCCATATGAATTTGATCAAGATCAGACCAATGGTTATTGAGTTATTCTTAAATAACCTATATTGAAGTCGCTTATATTGAAGTCGGCTGTACAAAATTTTTAATTTTTAATTATTTACTTGAACTAATGGCTCGGTTGATCAGTGGTTAAGCATTTGGTTACGGCAATATGAGTCGCGGGTTTTGATTCCGCACACTATAACTATTAATATTGCTTGTAAATACTTATTTCAATCTGCATGCTTGTTTACGTTCATTTTATCTGCCGACTTCCAAAATGGAGACGGTACTCAATTCGACTGTATGTTTTTTTTATGTGTGTTACCTCATAACTTTGTACTGGGTGAACCGATCGCGATGATTCTTTTTTTATATGAAAGCTGATAGTTCTCGTGTGGTCCCATATGAATTTGATCAAGGTCGGACCAATGGTTATTGAGTTATTCTTAAATAACTTATACTGAAGTCACTTATATTGAAGTCGACTGTAACAAAATTTTTAATTTTAAGTTATGTATCGAATACTTCCACGATGCAAAAATTTCTATTGCGGGTATAAAAGTTTATTACCAGATTTCAGAAAAGAAAGTATTTTAGTCAATTTGTGATAGAGGGATGATCTTCAAGCGTCGATATACATATTTAGAAAAGTGTAATAAAACGCCGCTCAACTATAAATAGTATAGAACATATCCAACATATGCTAGCAGAATTTGTCAAATATCTTAAAAGAAAAGGGAGAATCTGGTGCAAACATTTAATATCAGTTTGTGTGAAAACGGTTGGTTTTTGAGCATACTTGCGGAGTAACACTCAGCGGTAGCAAAATCATTAATTTCCATAATCTTACCATATTGATTCTGATGCCACCTTTCTAAATAGGATTTGTGTAACAGGAACAAGTTATGTACGATAAGGCTGACATATCCTTGTAGGATAAAAGCCTTTATAAATAAAGAATAACTATAAAAAAAAACTATAAATAGTAATCTCAAATCTTCTCCTTCTTCATCTGGTTGCTGGAAATAGCCCTCTACAGTACTATGGTTGTAAGAAGGATTTGCAGGACTTTTTCCTCCTGGCAGGTGGATCAACGATTGCAATACCAGATAACTTGCGCATTTAACGCTGCTGTGATTATTATTACCGGTTATGCTGCATTTTTATACAATTCTTTATGCAATACTAGTAATCCGCCCCGGCTTCACACGTGTGATTTCTGGATCTCGACAACAGCGCCACTTACCGCGTCCAATTGTAAATCTAAACTATTCTACCCACTCAAATACATATAAAAAAAATATCAGAATTGGTGAACTCAGCTTCGTGCTTGCGAGCAATTGATTTTCATATACAGATACAGATTTTTATATATCATAAAATAGGAGAAATTTTTAAAGTAGTTTTGTAGTGTTTTCAACACTTTTATAACTAGTCAGTTGTAGTTCTGACGGCTTCGTGGCGCAGTGGCTTAGCAATGAGTTAATCCCGCACGGAACAAGTATTTGTATGGCCTACAAATAATTGTTCCGGATCTGGATGTTTGTCCTTTGTGTGATTTTTGTTTGTAAGCCGCCTCCACGATACAGGAGAAAATCTTAGTGTGGAGGTAACGGTTTTTTAAAAAAAAATAGTCATTTTATGGCTGCGGCACGAATGGCGACCACGCTCTTACAAAATATTAGCGTGAAACAGCAAAATAATGCTGTGTTTCGTGTGGTGAGTGTAGAAAACCGGAGACCCTTTTACTGGTAAAGAAGTGCATCAGAGGACCATCCCAGTTCTCATAGGTTACAACGCATCTGCATTTCGATTCTTAATCGAGGATATACTTAATATGTAGATGTATATGGGCTGCAGCACTTACCATTAGGTGGACTGTGTGCTCGCTAATGCCCATTAATCTATAAAAGAACACTAAAATTTCTTCGGTCTTCACAAGTTTGCAATGGACGAGTCGGTATTACACTGTAGCAATAATAGAGACATATGTCAAAGCAATTCTTTATAATGATGATGTCTTTGAAATTCGATACACTTTTATGTTCACGGTTGGCTTGGCGACAGTTTCTCTATTTGCTCTGATATACATAATATGAACGTACCGACCTAAATTGAAAATGAAAGCTATTTTATTTGAGAAGACCTAATTTATACCGTTTTTGTACATTATTTCTTTATGTAAGTGGTAAGACATTGTATTTTCAGAATATTTGTGTCAAAACACATAAGTCCTCGGAATATATATTGTGAGAGAATCCGCGTCGCTTATGGATTGTTGAGATTGATTAAAATAAATAAGTGCTTATGTATGTTAGCATCTTCTATGTCCAATGAAGTTGTATAAGTCTGACTAGCAGTGAAAACAGTATTGAGTCTATATTTAATATAGTGTAGCATAATTCCGTCCAAAAATTTGTAACAGTGATTGCACACTGCCGTTGTGGTTGATTGTGGCCAGAAGAACAAAAGCAGAATAAAATAAATTGTGTAAGTAAAATATAATAAAAAGGTAAAATTCGACTTCATAATACAAAAAACTTCACATTTTGATGTGGCTAAAAATAAACCTATAACTTAACGCAATGCATCCATATAAATAAAGAACGAGCCTTTGGTGCCGAAATTAATGACGCTATGACTAGCCGTAGAAAAGCCGTGGTAGCTCAGATGGTTAGCGCTCGCTGTAAGCTTCACAGTACTCGAACAACCCGGGTTCGATCCCCGCTGGCACCAATGAAATTGTTAATTGCAATTTTAAGTGCTGATTTACCATGTGCTCGGCGGTGAAGGAAAACATCGTGAGGAAACCTGCATGTCTGAGAAATAAGAAAAAAATATTTTGAAGACATTTCCTTGCCCTAAAACCCTCTCAGAAATGAGAGGAGGTCTGTGCCCAGCAGTGGGACGTAAATAGGCTGCAACTTTACTGTTTACTTTATGACTATTTAAAAATACCAAATATTTAGAGAATGACCAAATTCAACAGACTATCGATGGATAGCGGTTTTATTATTCTTTTTTTTTTTCATTGGCTACAAGGCAATCAACCAAAAATAATACATTATACATAAAAAAATCACAATATGTTGGTATATCCGCGACATTGCGAAGTTTTTGATGATTTGGCGATAGCTTGAGCCAGCCGAGTTACATCCGTCAATTGACTTCTTGGTCGAAGTTGGACTTACCTAGTTGGAATATTTGTCCAAGGTGAAAATACTTGTCAACAATTTACGTAGTGCTCCCAACAACTACCGGCATAGGTATGACATGGACGTTACACATGATATTTGTTTTATGCATGTTCATTGGAAACACTATTGAGGTAAATGCGCATAGTGCTTAGATCCTCCAGCGATTCTGCCATATGGACTATATCATCGGCAAATCGAAGGTGAGTGATGTACTCGCCATTGATGTTAATACCGTATCCTTTCCAGTCCAGTAGCTAGAAAATGTCTTCCAATAAAGGGGTGAAAAGTTTCGTAGTCTGATTATATCGAAGAAAATAATGTTTTAAGGTACATAAGACAGACAAAATAACTTAAAGTTTATGTCACTATCGAGGCACTTTGTCGTTTCTACCATTAGTCAAAATGAAACCGCATTTATGTATCTAAATCCACTTTAAATCATTATTAAAACGATAGTATAGGAGCAGCAATCCACCGGCGGTCAAGTTTCCGCCAAAATTTCCCATTGTTATCAGAGCATCAGTGCTTTCATCAGCGCGCTTGTTTAGTTTTGTGAGATGGCGAGTATCAAGTCTTTTATGTCGATTTCAAAGAGGAGACGGTACTCAATTCGACTCTATGTTTATTTTATGTGTTTTGCCGATTTCGATGATTCTTTTTTATTTGAAAGCTGGTACTTCACATATGGTCCCATATAAATTTGTTTAAGGTCAGACTAAGAGTTTTTGAGTTATTCCTAATAATTTATATTGAATTCGGCTGTACAAAATTATTAATTTTAAATTATTAGTTATACATGTTAAATGGTGCATTATTGAAGTTGTATTGAGTTATAACTATCAGTAGAAATAGAATAAAAAAAGTTATAAAGTAAAGAAGAGTCTTACTTTAAAATATGTTTTATTTATTATATATTCTTATGAATGTCCTTAAAAAAAACAATTGACAAGCATTTACAGTTTACAGTCCATCTTATGTTAAGTGGCTACTGTAGTTCATGGGCAACTGCAGCCAATTTTATACAAAGAATGCTACAGATGCATCACCTTTGAGGACTAAGATGGAATGTCTCACAGCGTGTAATTTTACTGGACCTATATAACAATCAGACAGGAACACAGCATTGCAAGCACTGCTATTTGGCGGCGTTTGAAATAAGTAATATGACCGAGAAAGAAGGAGTCACTATAACCTAAGCCGTTCTTTTCCAAAAAAAGAATTAAGGTAGGTGAGGGTAATATGGTCATCTTAAGCTTTGCCGCCCTATAAAACCAAAACTGGAAGGAGGACAGAGACAAAAATACACATTGTCGAATAGTATAACTAGTATATTAAGAAAACAATAACATTAAAGCATTTGCAATAATTATTTGTTCCTAATTATTGCAAAGACTTGTATGCCATTCGAAATTTGGAAAAATTAACTTAAAAAAACTAACTACACTACCCAATACTAAAATCGACTACTATATTTACTATAATATCAACTGTCAAAATAGCGTCGATAAAGCGGCGCCCTTTCGACCCTTTATTATTTGAATGACTGACTGAGGATGATGATTTTTTCCGACATAGCCCAACGGATTAGTAAGCTGAACCGACAAAGATGGGGAAGAAAGGTTTTCGACTGGCAGCCTTGTACCAGTAGGCGAAGCGTAGGGCGTCCCACCTCGAGACGGAGTGACGACCTGGTAAGACATGCAGGAAGTCGATGGATGCAGATGGATGCAGGTGGCTCAGCACCGTGCTTTGTGGCAGTCCTTGGGGGTGACCTATGATCAGCATTGGACTTGTGAAGGGTTGTAATGTTGATGATCAATTGCACATTACCGTTGTGGTCGATTATGGCCAGAAGAAGAAAAGTAAAATAAAACAAATTGTGTAAGTAAAAAATAAATTTAAAAAAGTCAAAGCCGTCTTTAAAGTGCTAAAAATGTCACTTTCTGATGCGGCTAATAATAAACCTATAACCTAACGCAGTGCACACATATAAATAAAGAAAGAGTCTTTGGTGCCAAAATAAATGACGCTATGACTATTTAAAAATACCGAATGCTTACCTATCGCTAGACTATCAATAGATAGCGGCTTTATTATTTATTTATTTTTCCTTAAGTTTATTATTCGCTGCAAGGTCATCAATTATAAAGAATACATTATACATCAATAAAACAAAATTTTAAGTAATGAAATATTGTTTGTGTTAAATTATAGTTTTTTTATTATAGTTTTTAATATTGTAGATAAAAATAAGTATTATGTAATAAATATACTTAAATAAAAAAATAGGTATGTTTAATTCTTATATGTTACGGAAGTATCCTTTTTTATATTTTTTTTAAATAGCAATTATTTGTAGGCCACACAAATACTTGTTCCGTGCGGGATTCGAACCCGCGGCCCTTGGGGCTGCAGCTCAATGCTTAGCCATTGCGCCATGGAGCTGTTTATATTTTTAATAACCGTTTTTATTTTTATTACGTCAATTTAACACAAAAAATATTTCATTACTTAAAATTTTGCACTTAAATCTCTCACAACTATCACAAAAATGTACTTTAGTCCTTTTTGAACTAAGTCCCAGATATTATAATTTAAATAATGTAAAATATGCAAATGCGGTCTCATTAACTGCCTACAGTAATGAGACTTTCTAGTTTGAGAACATAGTTAAGTGTGTGTGAATGGGTTGTTATATATGTAAGGAGTGTAATGAGAAATCTTACTAATTGATAGCTCAGTAGCATAGAGGTGTTTACTTGCGGCGAAGCAGAGCCCCGGGATCAAAACTTGAACGGAACAGTACAAAAAAAATCCTAGTTGTGATAATGGTTAATGTGCAATTTATGTTTATATAAAATATTTTCACGATACAGAAGAAAATCTTACTGAGAAGGTAATTAATCCGAGTTTATTCTCGATAAAGTCCTAAGCCCAACAGTTTACCCAAAAAGTTTGACAATGTTGCAGACATTGAGTTATATGTACTACGTACTAGAGAAGCCATTTCAAACAAAAACTATGCCCTACTCTGTGTTTTCGCGCATGCGCGGGAGTAGTAGTCGCGCATGCGCGAAGAGTTTAATTTGATATAAAATAAGATATTAATATAAAATAAATATAAGAATTTAATATAAAATATCTTAATTTTATCTAAACAAACATTTTATGTTTCTAAATAAAATGTAATAATAATTATTTTATGAAATTCACAAATCTTCAATTTACGCAATATTTAGTTTGTACGGATTGCAGTACAGTTCAGTTGAACATAGTCAATGTTCGGAATGGCTTCTCTATAGTACGTAGTACATATAACTCAATGGTTGCAGATAATAATTTATGTAAGTAAACAGTAAGGTAAACAGCCTATTTATGACCCACAGATAGGTACATGCCTTCTCTCATTTCTGAGAAGGTAAGCAAGAAGAGCAAGGAAGCATTGCCCCAATGCGTGTTGGTGGACATCACATTTACATATATACATTTCCTCACGGTGTTTTCCGTACACATGTTATGTTATAATATGTTAGGTAGAAACATTTTTAATTGTAAAATATTTGACCGAAATTGCAACCGATGTACTTAGAGTATTCCTATTCTTCATAAATTAATGTACGTAAGGGAATCAAACTGGGTCCAATAGTTTAAAGTGTATAATTATTGGCTTAGTATGAAATTAAAATATTGAAGTTGTGGTAGTTCAGGGACGTGACAATGGACTTAAACATAATTTTGGGTGTGCAACGCCAATGTGATCCTTGCCGGTAACACTTAAATTGTGATTTGTTATTTGTTTCGGTCCTCCAGACCGAATTTCGGTCACGAAGGCCGGTCTCAACGGACACTAATAACCAGTTATAGTGTACGAATATGTGCGCGATCACAACTGCACTCTCTTTTAACTCACCCTTATAGTCCGATCGTACGGCAATCTGATACACATGAAGAAAGATCAGAGGTAGGACTAACGGTGTGCTTTCCGAGGGACGTATTAAACACCACCAACTTCTTGATACCGGGCTATTAATGAAATTTTTTTGACAGACAAATCCAATAACTGATTTGGCCCGAACAGACAATTTGAAACAGATTTGGACCCGGGACCCCCTGATTGAGAATCAGACACTCAGTACTGATTATCAGTACTCGGCGGTTGAGCAAAAAATCACGAGGAAGCCTGCATGTTTGAAAAGGCCGCACAAATTATATTTTTAGACTTGTTACTTACGACATCTGATGTCACGGGGTTTCTTTGTGCCCGCCGAAACTTGCAGAAATTCAATAGTCAGGATCGTTAGCGTATATTCCTATTCTTAAATAAGCGGACACAATGGCCAGGAACATAATTAATAGGATCCATTTGTAGTTTAATGATGGCGTTGTGTACACGGTCGTTACATAATAACCAGAAGAAAATGCTCGTTATCATTTAAATTTAATTTCTGCTTTTCTGTACCGGCTTTATTCAGGCTCGGGAGCCATTTGTCGTTAGAAAATACATTTGAATGACAAACAATAAACTACCGGGGACGTAATGCTGTTGCCGAGGTCCTCATGTACATATTCACCTTCGGTCGACTTCTGTATCTTGCAGCTAGTTTGTTAGTGTTGTCCCTTAAAAGGTTCCTTGCGATTATAATGGACCGTAATTGTGTTCCCGTAAGTACTTGTACCTTGTTCGATTGCTATTGAGTCAGCAATATTAGTGTAATGCGATGTAATTGACGTTCGCTATGTTTTTATCGAACATGGAATATTTAATTTGTTTTACTTGTTGCTTCGAAGATTTATGTGTCAATAGGTTGCGATTATGGAAATGATGTTCATGTCATGATGATCCAGTTATTTGATTTATATGTCGTGGCGTTAAAGTGTACTTTATGTTTTAACACTGTGCTTTTTAGTAACTTAGAGAATAGAAAGTGAATAGGGCTCAATAATTAGACCATTAAAATAATTATAACAATAATAATTAAATAATTTGTTATTATAAATATTATAAGTAAGTACGTAACCATAAGTGAAATAAAATGCCAACTTTAATAACGAAATTTTTAGGGTTTTATGAAGTCTTCGAAAAAATAGCATTTTATGCTCTCTTCCAACAAGATAGACTAATATGCTTTCCTATGTAAATTGCCTTCTTTGAAGGTTAGTGCTTTTAATACGTGTCGGACCGCTCCGGACTCAGATGCAGAAAGCGGTGCTCCTCGATACCGCACGCATCGTCCGCCGATTTCTTTCCCTTTCTTCCTAACCCTCGGCCGTTTGTTCTTCCCTGCCGAGGGTTTCTATCTGGTTGGATTGTTACTCATTTATTTACTTTTATGTATTTATTTTAATTTATTGATATTTATGTATATTTATCATTTTCATTTATATTCATATATATAAACATGCCAACTAGATGAGAAAACTATATAGATACCCCACATAAGAATTATAATAATATCTTTATTTCAACCAACAAGGATCACATTACATAATTAATATAATTAGGTGATAACATAACTTTATAATAATAAAGAAAAGTTAAATAAAAAAAATAATTAAGAGAATAAATAAAAATCTTTCAATAAGAAACTTTGTCGATTTCAGATTATTTATTTGCCAGTACATGAACCATAAATAAATAAAGAAATAAAATCTTTATTGAGAACATCACTAGGATACGGTTTAAGCTCGCCCGGATACTACGTACCAGGAATGTACACCGCTTACGTATGATCGCGTAGAAGCAATCCACTCTCGCTTTGGCGAACATCTCCGATGCGCTGCAGAACCGAGGCAGCCCCATTCGCACCCGAAATACACTATTGTATTGCACGTGCAAGGTGTTGTACTGCTGTTGAGAGTAATTAGCCCAGAGGCTGTTCGTGTAGAGGGATGTACAATAAGCTTTAAACAGAGTAATCTTTATTTCTGTTGTGCAACGAGCAAACCGGCGGGCTATCATATTAGCTCTTACAGACAACGACCTGCGCTCTCTATCAATATCTAAATTGTCCCTCACGTCAGAAGATAAGTGAAGTTAAGTTAGTTGGACATTTAGGTCCAAGATAATTAAAATGTTCTACTCTCTTCAGAGGGATTCCATTCAATTTCATGGGAGGAACGCTAGGTGGACTTTTGTTTCTGGCCTGAAAGATCATATATTCTCTTTTGCTTACATTGTATTTTAGTGCATAACTAATGTTATATATTTCACTTTTGCCTGATGCCTAGCAACTTACTTAGGCCACAGATAGAGGCACTCAGCATATCGTCCGCGTAGCTAATATTATTCAAACATATTTTGTCAATCTTCTTTCATAAAGAAAAAAGAAAGAAGATGGAGTGACTAAAATTGAGAAAGGTATGCTGAGATGGTTTGGTCATGTTGAGAGAATGAATGAAGAACGATTGACGAAAAAAGTGTATAAGGCGAGTGTGAATGAAAGTGCTGGAAGGGGTAGACCTAGGTGGACGTTTCAAGACCAAATCAGGGACGTTTTGAAAAAAAGGCCAGGTCAAGAGCACCCTAAACCGTAGAGCATGTATGAAGAGAATAATGAAAGTGGACGAAGCGAAACGAGTATGTAAGGATCGTAGCAAGTGGAAAGAAGTGGTCTCTGTCTACCCCTACGGGAAAGAGGCGTGATTATATGTATGTATGTATGTATTTTGTCAATATGGAAGCCGATACGACAACTGCTGAGCTCCTCTAGCAGTGCACTGTACATTAATGTTGAAGAGTTTGAGTGAGGTCAAAATCCCCCTGTCTCAAACCGCACTCTAACCCGTTAGAGTACAACTTATAGAATCACGGTTTTCACAGGCAATTTCTACCGGTCTGTCACAGAAATTTTTCTCAGAGACATGTGCATAGATGCCTGGGGCTTAGGATAGTTATAAAACACTTTCCGCCTGTGGCACCGCTCTCGTGCGGTCGTTCCAGGTAGACCGCGCGCCTAACGTTCCAACGTTAGTGCCCGCAGTTCCGCGAATCGCGCTCCATTGTGTTGGCGCTAATTAAGCGCTGAAGCTAGGTGAGTGTCTCATCGCTAACTCTCAGCTCTTACCCCCCCCGCCTTCGGTCGGGGAGGTCTGACTGAACGTTTTTTATATTGTAGTACACTAGTACTGTATATGTTTAGTAGTTTATTATAATTATATGTGTAGAATATATAACGTGTATATTATTATATTGTTTCTTGACTTAGCTCCCGTCCTTTTGAGGACGAGGGAGAGTTTCAGAATAAGAACGTCCCGCACTTTTTAGTGCGGTGATCCCCCACGCCCTTACGAGTAGTTTTAAATAGTTTTTATTTTTTATTTTTAGTAGTTAGTTAATTAATTAGTCAACATGTCCACTCAGGACTTAAAATCGTCACTTTACGACGCCATCAATAAGGTGGAAGATTCGCAGGCGCTTTCCGCCGCCCTAGCCCTTCTGGCTGGTACCGCCCGTAAGGCAACCATCCCGCCGCCGGTGTTAGCGGACCGCTTAGAGTCCCAGAACTCGTTCGCCGCGCTAGAAATAGATATGGAGTGCTCTCACTCCGAGTCCGACGCCGCGTCGTCAGTATCCGCCTCTCGGAAGAGGCCCGCAAAAGTATCCGGCACCAGGTCATCGTCATCCTCTGACTCGGATGACACCGGTGCATCGTTAGAGTCATATATCACGGTATCGACAAAGCGCGCAGCGAAGCGCGCCGCTAAAAACCGTTCGCCAACCGCCGCAGCGGCCCGTGCCGCTCCCGCCTCCCCCGCAGCCTCCGTCGCTGCCTCAGTCCCTGCAGCCCGAGCTGCCGCGAAAGATAACTCCGCGCCGACTAAACCGGCCACGCGTTGCGCGCCGCAATTGGCCAAAAAACAAGTCCCGCCCCCTATCTTCTTAAGAGATAAGGCTGAATTTACCCGGCTTAGTAAGATCTGCTACGACTCTGGAATGAAGTACGAGATTGCTACCAACTTAGGCGTAGCAATTAAAATAATGCCAACCACGATCGACGATTTCCGCCGTATAACGAAACTTTTTACGTACGAACGTGTATCGTATATATAGCTCGTAACGTGTATCGTATATATCGTATATATAGCTCTCCCGGAAGAGCGTAAAGTCAGGGTCGTCATCCGAGGCGTCCCGTTTGAACTCTCCAACGAGGAGATACTTGCGGACCTTAAGTCACAAGGTTTCCCCGTTGAAGCGGTTCATAAGATGCATAGCAGGACCGGGTTGAGATACCCGGTAATATTAGTAATTCTAAGTAACGTCCCGGAGGCTAAAACCATCTTCCGGCAAGTATGCACTGTGTGCGGCTTGTCTGGAGTCAAGGTTGAGTCACCGCGTAGGCGCGGTTTCCCGGCGCAATGCCACCGCTGCCAATTGTATGGTCACGCGGCGGCCAATTGCTCCGCCCCACCCAGGTGCGTTAAGTGCCTAGATCCACACATCACGAAAGAGTGTCCCCGGCCTAAAGATGCCGTATCCCCGCCCGCGTGCGTCCTGTGTCAACAGACAGGCCACCCGGCGAGCTACAGAGGATGCCCGTGCGCTCCTCGTCCGCGTATAGTAAGACAGGTACCACCGCCGGTAAATGACCGTTCATTCCCGGCTTTATATGTTAGGAAGCCCCGTCAGGGCGTACCTCAGCCGTCTCAGGGCTTTGCACGACCCCCTCAGGGTCCCCCGAGACCACCAATTAGGCCACCTCCGGGCTTCTCAAAGCCTATGCAGGCTCCAGTTTTTCCCTGGGGCCCCAAAAAGGTAGATTCACCGCCACAGGTATTTTCTACTCCGCAGCAGAAACAGTCGACAATTGGCGATGACTTTAACACGGTTTACGCCGCGATAAGGAACATCGACATTAACGAAATCTTGGTTTTAGCGAGTAAACTGCGCGCCGCCCGGTCCCCTCAGGACCGTCTTTTGGCTCTCGCAGAGCACAGTAATTTATTGCGTTCGTTGTAAGCTAAGTTAACTTAATTAACTTAGCTTATAATAACAGAGCCTTCTGCTCTACCTAGAAGTCACGGTCGTATCAAGCCCAAAGGGCTATCGCTTATTTCATTTAACATTCGCGGATTGCGTAATAACCTCCCAGAGCTTAAGCTCTTCCTTAAAGATCGCGAAGTTGATTTTCTCCTCTTACAGGAAACCAATCTTAAACACAAAGACATTAAAGGCTTATCCATTAAAAATTATTCTCTTCTTCGTAATGATAGGCACGACCGCCGAGGCGGTGGCACGGCCATTTATTACAAGAAGACACTACATTGCTCTCTTATAGATACTCCGCAGCTTACCAATATGGAAGCTACGTTATGCAGGCTATCTATGACGGGACATCAGTCTTTAGTCATAGCCTCCTGTTACATTCCCCCTGGAATCCTCCCCCTCAAAGATGATTTTGAGGCAATCTTATCTCTTAGTAATTCAGTCATTATGTTTGGAGATTTTAACTCTAAACATACTGATTGGACATGCCGTAGTATTAAACGTAGTGGTAGGATACTGCGTGATATAACGCAGTCTCTTGACATAACCGTTTACAGCCCGCTCGGTGCAACGCATTATCCCGATGCTACCGATTTTAACCCAGATGTACTAGATTTTGCGTTACTCAAAGGAGTTTCACTCAACGTTAGGTCTATTGAGAAACTAGATGATATAGGATCCGATCACCGACCGGTCTCTCTTATTCTTGGCCATCAGCCACCACCTATTATAACTACGAAAACCTTCACTAACTGGAAGGGTTTCAAGGACTCCCTAGCAAAAGTAATGGACTCGCAGGACTCCCAAAATTACCTATCGCCGGATATAGAATTAGACAGTTCCTTAAAAATCGACACCGCGGTCGAATCACTTTCAACCCTAATTAAATCCTCCCTTAAGGAGAATGAAAGGGTCGTCCCGGTTGCTAATACTAATGGGCTTCCCCTATATATTAGCAACATATTAAAAGCTAAAAAAGCTGCTTTCCGGAGAGCAGCTAAATATCCCACCCCCGAATATAGGCATACGGCTAATCGTCTTCAACGAAAACTCCGTTTGCACCTTTATGAATTTCGAGAACTCCAAAGGAGTGAACTCATGGAGAATATATCTCCCTCACATACAGCGTACTATCAGATGGCTAGAGCCCTCCGTATAGACGCTACAACTCACACTCCCCCTCTCTCCCGCCCCGACGGTACGGTTGCCTTCGAGGACGACGAGAAGGCTAAGTGCTTTGCAGACAGCATTGCCGCACAATGCTCTCCTAGCTCTCAACCGGTCGACCCCTCACATATTCAGGAAGTGGAGGATGAGGTCCGCCGCCGGAACTCACCCCCCACAACCTCTGACCCTATCACTGTGTCCAATGATGAGATCTCATCCCTCATCAAAGGACTTAAGCCCAAAAAGTCTCCGGGCGCGGATGGCATATCCAACCAAGCCCTTAAACACTTTCCAGAGCAGGTGTTAACCCTCTTATCTATTATCTTTAACGCCTGCTTCAATCTAAATTATTTTCCCACTACTTGGAAAGAGGCAACTATCATTGGTATTCCCAAGCCAGGCAAGCCTCTTAACCTCCCCTCCAATCATCGTCCCATTAGCCTCCTAAAGGCCATGGGCAAACTATTTGAAAGAGTCATTCTCAATCGAATGAGGCGCCATCTGTTTCCAACAGACGGTGACCCCCTTGTCATCCCACACCAATTTGGTTTCCGCGCGAAACATTCATGTCCACAGCAAGTACACCGCATTGTGGAATATATCCTCAGCGGTTTTTATCCACGTCGACTAAAGACAATCGCGGTCTTTTTCGACATTGCCAAAGCCTTCGACCGAGTCTGGCATTTAGGCCTTATTTACAAATTATATAGGATAGGACTCTCCGATCGTCTAGTACGTCTCGTAGCCTCTTACTTACAACATCGTACCTTTCGTTTTAGACACGTAGGCACGTTATCCTCTCAGCGCCCCATTAAAGCTGGTGTTCCTCAGGGATCAGTACTAGCTCCACTCCCGTACATCTTGTACACCAACGACATTCCAATCCCGTCGAATGGTGTACAGCTCTCACTCTTCGCAGATGACACTGCTCTATACTTCAAAAGTCCTAGGATATCTTCCGCAAGGAACAAAATCCAAAAGTCAGTCGATGACCTAGGAGATTGGTTCCAAAAATGGCGTATCGATGTGAACCCGGAGAAGAGCTCTGCAGTTCAATTCGATATTAAAAGACGCCGTAATAAAAACAAGAAAAATACTCCACCTATACGAATGCTAGGGACTCCTGTCCCATGGCAAATGACAGCAAAATATTTAGGTGTCACCCTTGACTATAGGCTTACGTTTGAGCCTCATGTCAAAAGAGTGACACGTCTAGCTCGTTTCTATCTAGGTAGGCTTAACAGTATGTTAGGCAGACATAGTAAAATGTCATTAAGAAATAAGCGAACCCTTTATAAGGTTTGTATACGTCCGGTAATGTCTTACGCGGTGCCTATTTTTGCACACGCTAACGATAAAATTATTAACGAACTCCAAGTAGTTCAAAACCATTTCTGTCGTCGAGCTACGAACGCACCTTGGTACGTCCGTAATGCCGACCTTCACCGGGATTTAGAAATCCCAACAATCCAGAAATTTCTTAAAAAACTCTCTGAAAACTTCTTTAAAGTATCAGAGTCGCATACTAACACACTTATTCGTGAGGCAGTTACTTATACCGCCCCACTCCCTTCCCGCTATAGCGTCCGCAGGCCGAGAAACACTCTCTCGGACCCGCCAAATAAGTTGTCAAACGACCTGAACTGCCTCCTGGCGGCTCAGGCCAATCCTAATTAAATTAAAAATTAGTTAAAATTAATAATATGCCTTCGTAGGCAGTCCCTAAACGGCACTTAGCCGTCTGCGCCCTCTTTTCCCAAAAGAGGGTCGCTTCAGATACGGCATATGAAGCTTTAATAAAGCTAGTTGCCAGTCCCCAAAGGCAGTTTTTAGGAGGTATCACTTAGGTTCCCCTTGTAGGCAGGGAGTCCCCCATAACCACTATAGACCGGCTATAGTGGTATGCGTAATGCATTTTCTGCCTCCCTCTGTGGTAGCCCATTTCCAATTGCTTCGGGCGCAAAAAAAAAAAACATAGTTATAACATATGCAGTTACACAATATTCCAATACAAATATAAGAAATGTTAAATTTTTAAAGATTGAAGAAATATACATAACATTATAAATATTTACTTTATTAAGTGGCGAAGCTTGCGAAGTCACTTATTGATTTCACGATGTCTGTCCGTCTGTCCGGCTGTCCGTCCGTCTGTCCGTCTGTCCCACGATTATCTCGAGAACGGTTTCGAATTTTTAAATTCTGTTTTCAGCAATCGATTACTAATCACCCAGGCATCTGATCCTCCTATTTTGAAACTGATTGCTCAACGGCAACCGTTAGAAACCGCTACAAAGCTGATTGCTTCGCCATTTTGCTATGTTGTTAGCTTGCTAGGTTTATTATTAAATTGAAATAAAAAACAACTTAAAATACATATTTTTTAATACTAATACTTATAAAATTGGTTATTTATAGAATTCTAATAATGTAAGAACTAATTGCACTTGTCTATTTGCTGGTAACTGCATTTACTTCATGGCTATTAAAATTATTTTCTTTCTTTTACCGTGTAACAGTTGGCAGCAGCGTCTTCCTAATAACGACTAAAAATAAAAAAATAAATGCCGTTGCAAACCCACTTGTCAAGCGTGACAACTATGACAAATATCGCTCCTATGAGTCAATACACGGGGAAGGCCTAATTTCAGCAGTGAACTTTAGTAGGCTGTAATGGTATTTCTTTTATATTGTAATTATTAGTTTAAATACAATAATAATAAAGATTATCAAATTAAAGTGTCTTCATTTATCACAGTCTTAAAAAGTAAGAAAGTGAAATAAATATTCAGTAAGCGCCGTATAAAGTTACTAGTTTAATAATATACGAGTAAAACACAGTCGAACCCTCCTCATTGACGCCATTGGAAAGGTTTTGATGTAATCACGCCTTTGCGTGTTACAAGATCACATTACATACTCTATTTCGGAGGGCTTAAACCACCCAGTTTCATACAAAAACATCGAATCTTTAAAAAATTGGCAGAAGCGTGTTCGATATTTAAAAATTGATGAAATATTTTTATAATGGAATTTTGAAATTGCTGAAGTAACGTAATAAAATGAAAGAAATATTTTTAAATGCTTCTGTAATAGTTTGCGAAAAATGTTCCATATTTTTACTAAGCTTTAGTTGTATCAAAATTACAATATTTAATTTAAAATCTTTTTATATGGTTGTGTGTGTTTTATGTGGTACACAACGGTTTCTATAGTGGTAGAGCCAGGCGGCAGCTTTTGCTGTCGCATGGATGGGCCGGCTCGAACCGGGGTGGTACCACGACCTCACAGAAAACCAGCGTGAAGTAGAGGTTTACCTCTGCGTTTCGCTTGGTGAGTGCAGGTGGCCGGAGGCCCTTTTTACTGGAAATGAGGCATTCCGTCCTAGTCCTCACGGGTGAAAACGCATCTGCATTTTGATCTGTAACAGAGGATAGATGTAGATGTCTATGGGCCGCAGCACCCACTTACCATCAGGTGGACTGTGTGCTCGTTTTTCACCCTTATCCTATAAAAAAAAAAACGATGATGACGATGAGTCATCGTACAATAATATTATTATTTTAAAGAGGCTTCATTAATTATTTTTTTGTTTTTATTTGATTAGTTAATTCTTGTTACTATTAATTAAAGAAGCTTCATTAATTATTTTTTTGTTTTTATTTGATTAGTTAATTCTTGTTACTATTAATTAAGTGTAAGTCAGCAGAATTAAGCAGAGTCTTTGATACGATGAATGTCTAATAATTATTGTCTATTTATTTCTTGCTTGTGAAATTTATGAAATTTTATTAATTGATGAACATATTTCACTTGTTGTAATTTCGTTTACTGCATCAGTAAATTTGCCGCGTGCTTACGTGTTACAAGTTGATGAGATCTTACATGGGAGTTAGCTCTATATTATGTGTAAAACGTAAATGACGTGTAAACTTCCTTGTTCTCGGAAGCTCCGTGTGTTGTAAAAAACATGATTTTGTTTCACCTCGTTCGTTCGCGTTGCGTGTTACGGATCGATTTACATCGTTTTTGACATGTTCTAATACTGGCCAGCTACTGTCTTGTTATAGCGTCTTTGTTTTTTTTTTGCCTTAATAACACGTTTGAATTGGGACTATAGAATTCCTCGGTTTTATATTTTGTAATCTTACATTTTGTAGTTCTTTTTTCATAATTATTCGTATATTACTCACGTAACGATGTTATTATTCTCAGTTTATAGCATTCAGTCTTGGTTACTTGACTTATTTTCTCTTTTATCCTTCATTCGGTAACGATGATAATGAAATTTTTTATTGGTTGATGAAATTCATTTCATTATTCTGTTTATTTGTGTATTATAGTAAACATCATCATAGTACAGCTATTTACAAATCTGCTGCTCACATAGAACTCCCCCAAAATATTGCCACACAACTTGGTCCTATGCCACTTGTGTCCAATGACCTCCAACATTGTCTTACCAGGTCGTCACTCCATATATTTGTTTTTCTTTTTGTTTTAAAAAAAAACGTTACCCCCACACTAGGATTTTCTCCTGTGTCGTGGATGCAGTTTACAAACATAAATTGCACAAGGACAAACATCCAGACCCGGAAAAATTATTTGTAGGCCATACAAATACTTGTTCCGTGCGGGATTCGAACCCGCAGCCCCCAGCGCAACAACTGATTGCTAAGCCACTACGCCACGGAGCCGTCAATATATTAGCGGGCCATCCTACATTTCGATTACCGGCGCGAGACTCCACTCTTGATCTTTTATTCTCTATCCATTTTCGGTTCTTCTAGATTCTATCAAGCAGAGAAACTCCGAACATAGCTCTATATATATATGACATACTTTAAGCTTTCTCATTCCGTTGGCTAGGAAATAAAAAGTTAATATTTTTCTTTATATGAGGGATGAGTCGCTCGCGTCCCTAGGCTTCGACCACCTAATCCTAGGCCCACCCTACACGTATCCCCCGGGTGGTGCTAAACGAGCGACAAAGTCGATAGGATAGACTCGGCTCCTCGCCGGATGGTAGCGGCGTAAAATCTACCACCCCTTAGTTCGCATCATGAGCCAAGAAGAAAAAGAAATGGCCCCGAGTTCCTGGCGCCCCTTTAATGGGGCAGGGGTGCGAAGAACCCTCGGGAGAAAAACCGGCGACGATGTTCGCCACCCGTCACGTCCTGTCTCCCGGAGGGGCGAAAAGTGGATTGCGGAGGCCCGTCTGGCTACGCTGAATGTATGTGGAGCAATGAATGATAAGGTGGATGAAGTATGCGAAATGATGAATGATAGAGGAAAAGATGTGTTATGTGTAAACGAGACGAAACGAAAGGGAAGAGATGTCACTGCACATGGCATGTATACCGCTTACTGGTCTGGAGTAGACGAGACCGAGCGGGCATGCCAGGGAGTCGGTGTCATCCTTTCAGAAAGAATGGGTCAATGTGTGAAAGAGTTTTTTTACGTGGTAGAGCCATGCTGCAGCTATATTAGTAGTATAGTTGTAGCACGAATGGGTCGGCTCGACCGGGGAAGGACAACGCTCTCACAGAAAACCAGCGTAAAATAGCAGCTTAACGCTGCTGTGTTTCGTATGGTGAGTGTAGAGAACCGGAGACCCTTTTTACTGGCAACGATGCGCTCCATCGTAGTCCTCACATGTGACAACGCATCTGCATCTTGAGTCTTTATTGAGGATAGATGTAGATGTCTATGGGTCACAGTAACCACTTACCATCAGGTGGACTGTGTGCTCGTTTGTCACCCTATCCTATAAAAAAAACGTTCACCGGCAAGCCCAAGGCTGCTGTGGATACGAATGAAAGTGGGCTTAAAGAAGTTGTTTGTGCTAGGGGTGTACGCCCCAGATATGTCTAAGCCCACTTATATCCGAGAGTAGTTTTGGGACATGGTAGGGTTGGTGTTGATGAAATGTAAGGAAAATGAAAATATTATTATGTTAGGAGATTTTAATGGAAGGGTTGGGGTGAAGAGGTCTGGTTATGAAAGGATATTAGGAACGTTTGGCGATGAAAGAATAAATGAGAATGGTGAAGACCTCCTCACCGTATGTGTGGAAAAGAATCTTTTTGTGGCGAATACTTTCTTTCGCCATAAGAGGATTCACATGTATACATGGGAAAGAGGGGATGATAGAAGCATGATAGATTTCATAATTGTGGATAAAAGAATGAGAAGCGCAGTGGTAGATACAAGGGTTTATCGGGGGTCCAACATAGGGACGGATCATTTCTTGGTCTTATGCCGAATTAATGGTCTATTCAGACGTTGGCGGCATCGGACATCTGTGTCTACCACTGCGTTAAAGCGTATAAGAATAGAAAGGTTACAAGATGAAGGTGTGAAAGAGAAGTATAAATGCAGACTGAGGGAAAATATAAGTGGTTTGAATGAATTATATATGAATGATTTAGACTTGAAGAATGTATGGAATAATGTTAAGAAAGTTTTGGTGGATGCAGCCACCGAAGCATGTGGTTGAAGTAAGAGAAAGGATGAAAGGAAAAGTAATACTTTGTGGTGGGATGATGAGGTACGGGTGGAAGTTGAAGCAAAGAAGAGAGCATGGCTAGATTTACTAGCAACTAAAGCTGGTAATTCTGGCGGTATAAATGATGAGATTGAAAGAAAAAAGGCAGGCTTTAGACGTATAAATAAGAGAGTAAAAGAAGTTGTTGAAAGGAAAAAGCAAGAAAAGATAGATAAGAATGATAGAAGGATATCTGATAACTTCCAGGCAAATATTAAAATGTTCGGGAAGCTCGTAAGAACTGCCAGGAGAAATTCAAATCAGCCTAGAATGAATGCTATACGAGACGAGAATGGCTGCATGCTGAATGATGAAGTTTCAAATTTAAAGAGATGGAAGGAATACTTTGAAAGCGTGTTTAAGAGTGAAGAGTCGTCTGACGTAAGTGAAATAGAAATTCCGGAATAAGTGGAGAGAGGTAGGGAGATAAGTGTAGATGAAATAATGAAAGCAATGAAAAGTATGAAAACAGGTAAGGCAGCCGGATATGATAGAATATCACTCGAAATGCTAAGGGCTGGAAAGGGTGTGGTTGCAGGCCTGCTGTACACCTTGTTTAATTTATGTTGGGAACTGAAGTGGGTACCGGAAGACTGGTGCAAAGCCGTTATAGTCCCAATATATAAGGGAAAGGGCTCGCAGCAGGACTGTAAAAACTACCGTGGTATCAGCTTGCTTAGCATTGTGGGTAAACTGTATGCTAAGGTGTTAATTGAAAGAGTTATGGAAGAAACTGATGGAAAAATTTGGGATGTGCAAGCTGGATTTAGAAAGGGGATGGGGTGTACGGATCAAGTATTTTCCATGCGCGTGATAGCGGAGAAGTTTTTGGTCAAAAACCAGAAAGTTTTTTGTGCGTTCATGGACTTGGAAAAGGCTTATGATAGAGTGGACAGGAATGTGTTATGGCAAACACTGAACTCATTTGGGTTGAGCGCTGGCTTGATACAGGCATTAAGGTCTCTTTACTCTAGTGCTTGTGTCAGGATCAACGGGGTCTACTCGGACTGGTTTGGCATTCATAAAGGTGTCAGACAGGGATGTGTGGCTTCCCCGTGGCTGCTTAACCTATTTATGGACAGTTGTTTGCAAACTTTGAAAGTTGAAGAATGTGAGTTGAGAATGGGCGAGTCAACCGTCAAATGCCTTTTGCACGCCGATGATCAAGTCATATTTGCATCGTCGGCAGCCGAGTTGCAAATAATGGTTACTTTAATGAATTGGTCATTGAAAGAAAGGGGTATGAAAGTGAACGCAAGTAATACGAAAGTGATGGTTTTTGAAAGAGAAGAAAGTAAAACTTTATGTGAAATAAGAATAGAAGGTGAGTTGATTGAGCAAGTGGATGAGTTTGTATATTTGGGATGTTTATTTAGCAGGGGTGGTAGATATGATAAGGATATAGAACGACAAGTGAACGCAGGAAATAGAGTGAATGGGGCTCTACACGCTATTATGAGGAGTCAGAATGTGTCAAATAACGCACGTATGGCAATTCATAATGCTTTGTTAGTGCCTACTTTAATGTATGGTAGTGAAAGTTGGGTCTGGCAGAAGAAGCATGAGAGTAGAATAAATGCTGTAGAAATGCGGTCCTTAAGGAGTATGCTAGGGCTGAATCTGAGTGACAGGGTGAGAAATAGTGTGATAAGAGAAAAGTGTGGTTTGCAAGATGACGTTGTGACAAGGATTAAGAAAGGAATGCTTCGGTGGTTTGGTCATGTAGAAAGAATGAACGAGGAAAGAGTGACAAAGCAAATTTATGTAGCAGAAGTGAACGGCAGGGTCGGGAAGGGGCGCCCTAGACGAAGTTTTATCGACCAAATCGACGATACATTAAAAATGGGCCAGATTAGGAGTACCTTTAACCGACGAGCGTGTATGCGTAGATATATGGATGTAAAGGAAGCGAGAGAGGTGTGTCAGGATCACGCCAAATGGAAGTCCGTAGTCTCTGCCTACCCCTCTGGGTGACAGGCGTGAGTGTTTATGTTATGTTATATGTTTTTCTTTATAATTTCTTATTTTCTGCCCAATTTTTTCCTTTGTATTTTAGGTTCCTTCATTGGAATACTCACCTCAATGGTGTGAAATTTGATTAAACTTAATAATTCCAGTAATGTCAACTAAGGACATAAAGTCCATAATAAAAAATACTTTTGGCTTAAACTCCAGGCGGAACCAACATTTAAAAAAGGATACTTAATATTGTTGTTAAAGAGTGCTTCTTTATTCATGTTATTCCATTTACTAGCACTGTATTTTTTATATCATTAGAGGCATTAAATAATTCTTTGCAATGCTCAATTCAAAAATTAATGAATAATTTAAAAGAGTACATATTATGAAATGCAAATAATTTAAAATTAAAAATTTTGTACAGACGACTTCAATATAAGTTATTTAGAATAACTCAAAAATGATCAGACTTTGATCAAATTGGGACAACATATGTCCCATATGTGGTCACACACGAGAAGTACCGGCTTTCAAATAAAAAAAGAATTATCGAAATCGGTTCACCCAGGAAAAAGGTTATGAGGTCACTCATAAAAAAAACATACAGTCGAATTGAGTACCGTCTCCTTTTTGGAAGTCGGCAGAAAAGTAGAAAGGTTCGTATAAAATAAATAAAAAGAAATATAAAAAATTCAAAAAGAACTCCAGTACTAACAACTACAAAAAGTTTTAAAAAGTTAAAAGATTTACAGTGAAATAAATAAAGCACATTCGGAAGCAGTGCTAATATATAGCAGTATTAAATCTTCAATTGTCACAATCTCAATGTCGTATAATTAGTTGCATTAAAATTTAATCCCCTATTTTGCCACTCTTATATGTTACACCCATATACTTTATGGGTGCGTTTTTTCTCTAAATTCGTATACTATTCTATTCATATCTATCTAGACCACCCTTGAAGTATAACCTATTTAATTAATAAAATAAAAATAATCATCAAAAACGGGTCACAATTGACTAAGATATTGCGTAACACATATATATATATATATTATATATAAACTTACTATCAAATTGTAAGTCTTCTCCTTTATTTATAAAATCGGCAAAAATTAATAAAGTAGATATTAATAATTTAAGATAAATTTTAAATTATGTAATGTATTTAAGAAGATTGTCAACGTTTTCTTTCTATCGTCTGCCGATTGCCGACTCTGGCAAGCAGCTTACTTTACATCATACTTTTTTTTATCAACGTTAGTCACAGTAAGATTTTCTCCTGTACCGTGAAGGTAGTTTACTTACATAAATTGTACAAAGACAAACATACAGATCCGGAACAATTTGAACCCGCGGTCCTCTGCCGTATCTCATTGCTAAGCCACTGCGCCACGGAGCCGTCAAACTAGAATATACGTTCCAATGTCTGCTGGAAACAGGGTTACTCTCATTTCTGAGAGGGTTATGGAGTCAATTAGAACATCGCGCTGTTCCAGTGCGTGTTGGCGGACTCCATAATATGTCATCTAAATATTTTATTCCTCTGCTTCCTTTTATGCAGGTTTCCTCACGATGGTTTCCTTCACATCCGAGCACATAGTAAATCGGAGCTTTAGCTCAAATTCCATTTAACATTTTCATTGGTATAGAGCTGTAGAGGATCGTATACATTGAGTTATAACTACACTATAGTAAGTGATAAGATCACGCGTTGCACTTACGGTGAAATTTATATTTATGACGAACGAAAAAAGTTTATAAAAATTAACATTTAGAATTTGTAATCCTTTTATTACAGGACACGTATTTCACGTCTCAAAGGACGTCCTTATTAATGAGGCCATATTTTGTAAATTAATAGTAGAAAATTTGTAAAGTTTTTGTAATATTATTTATTACGTCAGTTATTATATAAATCCATAGCGGTAGTCAGTTCATAAAGTGGATGGAAAAAAGCCACTTATTGGCGAATTTACATTTCGTCATTGGTTTTAGAAATTCGAAACTATTCGTACTAACTTAAAGTAAGCAAATATATGTAACAACTCAAATGCATTTATAATATTTCTAAGAACCTAACATTTCATACAATACCTAGAAATTATAACTAAACAGCTTGTATAGGAATAATGCTTCTGCTTATCAGTGCTGGGAACGGCGGCGTTTATGTAACATTATCTCTTCGTCGCTAGTCTCATGAATTACTCGCTAGGGTTTCCATGTAGTTTGAAGCTTGATGAACCGTTCTATTAATATATTTAAGGTTAAGGTGAAGTTGGTATTAATAACATTTTAAAATTTTGTAGAGCGAATTGTTTGCAGAAGTTAAAAGGTTTTTTTTTATAGGATAAGTGTGACAAACGAGCACACAGTCCACCTGATGGTAAGTGGTTGCTGCGGCCCATAGACATCTACATCTATTTTTTTTTCTTATTATAAGCCAGTGCTTGACCACAATCCCACCTGGTGGTAAGTGGTGATGCAGCCTTAGATGGTAAATCGCACTGTCTTATCGTAACAAAAGCCTATTCACTCTTGCCTTGAAGACGCCTAGATTGTATTCGGACGGAAAGATAGACGCCGGCAAATTATTCCACTCCTTTGCTGTACGCATTACAAAAGACGAAGCAAACCGTTTGGTTCTAATGCGTGGAATATCGACAACAAAGGGATGAAGACCCGCCGACCGTCTGGTTGTCCGATGGTGGAAAGGAGAAGGAGGAATTAAGTCGTGTAATTCCTGCGCACACTCACCGAAATGCATCCTATAGAATACTGAGAGACTGGCTACTCTGCGCCTGTGCTCAAGGCTGACAAGATTAGTTTCAACCAAATCAAGGTCACCAATGAGCCTCTTAGCACGTCTCTCCACCGAGTCCAATGCTGCCAGGTGGCATTTTGCAGCACCAGCCCATATGTGACAGCAGTACTCCATGCACGACCGGACTTGGGCTTTATATAAGGTAAGAAGCTGCCCCAGCGTGAAGTACCGCCGCACCCTTGCAAGGACACCAAGTTTCCTTGCGGCTGCTTTGGCTCTGGACTCGATGAACCGCTCAAAGTTTAGGTTCGGAGAAAATTCAATCCCTAACAACTGAAGGCGGTCAGTGTACTCCAAGGATACATTCCGGAAAGTAGGAGCCAAGGTGAGCGGGCACCTTTTAGCGGTAAAAAGACACGATTGTGTTTTAGAGGCGTTAAATCTCACGAGATTGGCATCGCCCCATTCGGAGACTGCCTGTAGTGTGAGACTCACACGCTCAACCATAGCCTCTCTTTCTGACTGGATTTGATCCCGACTGGCCCGGGCGCTTGATTGGTATCTCTCCACAACCGTGCTGTCGTCTGCATACCCATAGACACCGAGAATGAGCAGATCATTTATATGCAGCAGGAAGAGAGTTGCGGAGAGAACGGACCCCTGAGGAACACCGGCGTTAGTCGTCACAGTATTGGATGAGCAGCCATCAACGACGACCCGGAGAGACCGTTCACTCAGAAAGTCCTTCACCCAGACAATTAGGCCAGGGGATAAGCCGTACGCTGAAAGCTTGCCTAATAGACTAGCGTGCCAAACCCTGTCAAAAGCCTTCGAAACATCGAGGGAAACAGCAAGTGCTTCACCACTGTTCTCGAGGGCTTCGCCCCATATGTGAGTGGCATACGCTAGAAGGTCCCCAGTTGATCGATTTCGGCGAAACCCGTACTGGCGATCATTGAGGAGATCATTTTGCTCTAGGTATGCCATAAGGTGGGCGTTCAATATACGCTCCATAATCTTGCAGAGTATGGAGGTAATTGAAATTGGCCGATAGTTGGCAGGGTCGGTACGGCTACCTTTTTTAGGCACAGGCTGCACATTGGCCAGCTTCCAAGATTTAGGCACTATTCCAGTCCTGAATGAGAGGCGGAACAAGCGTGTCAACACAGGAGACAACTCAGGTGCACAGACCTTTAGAACTATAGCTGGTATACCATCAGGTCCACTAGCTTTATTCACGTCTAGACTTCGCAAGGTTTTAAGAACCTCCTTGTTGATGATACGGACCTCAGTCATAGAGGTATCGCAGTGAGATAATTGTGATGGTACGCTGTTGCTACTGTCCAGACGCGAATTGCAAGCAAAAAGAGAAGCAAATAAGTCCGCTTTCTCCTTAGGCGCATGCGCCAGTGAGCCATCTGGTTTTACCAGCGGAGGCAGTGTAGACCGACAAAAGTTTGTCTCGACCGCTTTGGCGAGAGACCAAAAAGCTCTACTGCCAGATGGTTTGACAGAGAGCTTTGTGCACCGCATTAAACGCATCGGTTTAATGCGGTCGAAACTGGCTTGGCGTAATGCCTTTTTGCACGACTTGGCGGCTTGGTTAAAGGCTCTCTTCTTAAGGCTAACATCCGGAGGTTTACGGTCTCGAGCATCGACCCAGGATAAGTACGCCATATGCTTGTGCTTTTCAGCACGAGCGCACTCGGCGTTAAACCAAGGACGAGCTTTACCACCAATGGGCACGTCAGCAAAGGGGATGAAATACTCCATCGCTTGACGTATCACATTGGTTATGGCATCCGCGCAGCTCGATGGGTCTCTAGAGGAGAAGCAGACCTGCCGCCAAGGATAAGATGCAAAGAAATGCGGCATCTCATCCCAATCTGCTGACTTGTATCGCCACATTCGTCGCACTCCGTGGAAATCGTAGTTAGGTGGGGAAAGTAACGATACAGATTTCACCAGACAGTGGTCCGAAGTTCCCAAGGGTGAGGTAACCTGAACATCGTACCTGTCTGGATCGGTCGTCAACAGAAGGTCGAGGCAATTGGCTGTGTGCCCATCCACATCAGGTACCCTAGTCGCTTGTTGCACCAGCTGGGAGAGCCCCAGCGACAAGGCAAAATTCCACGCCTCTCTCCCAGCGTGGTCGGTCTTCTGGTATGGGAACAGCCAGTCCTGATGACAGGCATTAAAGTCCCCCAGAAAAACCAACTGTGCATTAGGGTACCGATTTAGAGCCACATCAGAGGCTTCACTGAGGTGTTCAAACAGCCTAGTTGTCTCCTGGTCGCCGCTGTGCGATCGATAGACACAAGAATAAATAATTTTATCCATTCCAGTGTCTATCAATACCCAGATCGTAGAGAAAGTGGGGTCTTCAAGGTGACGGAGACGCTTACAGCAGATGTCGTTGCGGACGTAAACACAGACTCCGGCGCGCTGATGGAAATTATGCTCCAATGTGTACCCAGGGTAGCCAAGGTACGCCGCATCTAGAGGACATCTGATCTGCGTCTCAGTCAAGAAGAGTAAGTGCGGCTTGTCAGTCTCAAGGTGGTAATGGACTGTATTGAGATTACAGTGCAGGCCTCGGATGTTTGTGAGGTGCACTTTAATGGAGAGGGAGTGCAACCGCTGTACAAACTTACTCTTCTTTTTCCTTTTTTTCATATATGGTGGGAGTGAATAGGTTGAGAGAATGGCAGTTGGACGAGGCGTCACACATATAACCTAGGGACGCAAACAGAGTCATAGCATCGATGGTACCTAGCATGGAGATCGCGGGGACGCCCGAACCCCCCTGGAAATTGCCACCAGGCCCTCTCCTCCGGTCGCCAACCGGCATGGTGGAGCCATCCCAGGATTTTTCGTAAGATGGCGGGGCAGCCTTTCATGAGTGGCTCGCTCATTAATTGGGCCCCCAACTATCTACGGTCGACCAGCGGTGCAACCGTGCTTCGGATCCCGCTAACCTCCATAACCAGGCACCTGACACTAAGAAACGGCCGCGTCGCAACCGGTCCGTATGCGTAACGCAACTGTCCAGACTCATTCTCCCTAAGATATGGGTTTCACCTAACATCATACCGGAACACGATTTGCATCATTTGGCGGTATGTCTTTGCCAGGTGGGTGGTAACTAACTCTCGGCCGGGCCTCTCACTAGTAGAGGACCAACCTACCACCAGTATGTAGTACTGCTCGTTTGGCACTACCCAGGGGATACGTGTAGGGAATCAGGGTTCAAGTAATTCCTACGGACGCGAGCAGCTTCATCCCCCATCGTCCCCATCCCCATCTATCCTTGTTTACGAATCAAAATGCAGATGCGTTGTCACCAGTGAGGACTAAGATGGAATGCCTCATTTCCAGTAAAAAGGGCCTCCGACCGCCTGCACTCACCAAGTGAAATGCAGAGGTAAACCTCTACTTCACGCTGGTATTCTGTGAGGTCGTGGTACCACCCCGGTTCGAGCCGGCCCATCCGTACGACAGCAAAAGCTGCCGCCTGGCTCTACCACTGTAATTTAGGTATATGCGTCTAACTGCTGACCACCAGCCTCCCCTCTTTTCTGAGAGTTCTGTAAGTCATGCGAATATGAATTATTCAATTAATACTAGCAAATATTCTTCTGCATTAGTCTGTAAAAGTTTACTGTTGGATAAGGACCTCTTTCATTGTAGGGAAGCCTGGCATTAATCGTCTAATTTTTTTATAGAAGAGGGGTTAAGCGGGCATGCAGCACACCTGATGGAAAGTGACTAATGGCACCCATGAACAACTGAAACACCAGAGGAACTGCAGGTGCTTTGCCGGCCCTTAAGAAAAGAGTAGGCTCTTTTCTTAAAGGTCCCTAAGTCGTATCGGTTCAGAAAAATTGCCGGTGGTAAACGATCCCACAAAGAGCTTGCGCGATGTGCTTGGCAGGTAGGTTCACGGTCACAGTTCCAGACGTAAGTATTTTTGATAGCGCATCACTAGTCTGGGTTTACGCAAGACTTGAGATATTGCCATCTATCGGAAGCCATCAATTTTTCTGACATCTTCGTCAACAATCTTAGTCAACTCTACTACTTGACAAAATGAGGTGATGGATTCTCTTACGCTGCCATCGTACCGCTGCCAATTTAGAATGTTTTATTTTGATTAAAACACCAATCATATAAAATAGAATCATTTTTATTTAATAATGATAAAAAATGCGTGAGTGTCGTGGAACACTCGGTTGGAACGAAGTTCCTTGCGTAGTATATGTATTATTATTGATAAACGTAGGTATTATATTATTGATTAACAAATACAAATAAATCAATTACTAGCGTCTATTAAAATGAAGCGTCATTTGAAATAAAATAATATTTCTTTCATGGCAAGATAAGAAAAAGTGCGAGGGGAATGGATATTATTCCATCTCTCTTCCTTATTTCGTCACCAAGGCCGTCTACACTATGACACAAGGGGTAGTGACGAAAAAATTTTACACTTTTTGTCGCCTAGCTCTCATCCGCCAAACCCATACTGTCCGATAAAGAACTTCGTTCCAATAAAAAATAATGCTCTCCGGACCGAATTTCGGTCATAGCGGCCAGTTTTCAACGGAGACTAAGCCATCAGCGCTGCACAGGATTATAGTGCCCAAATGTATGCACAAGCACAGGTACGCTCTTTATTCCCTCACTCTTAGATGGTAATTCGACACGACCAGAGAGAGATCAGGCGCAGGACCAACAGCTTATTGTGGTTTCCGCGGCTCGGGGGTAAGTGAAACACCATCAAATTTCTGACCCCGGGCTGCTACTGAGAATTATTGACAAAAAAAACAATAACTGATATTGGTCCGACACGGGATTTGTACCTGGGACCTCAAGATTAGGACCCGCGACTTCAATAACGTTTACGACTGCTAGACTTGTTGATCTAGTGGTCACTTTTATTCAATATAGGTTACAATAATACTTATTGAATGTCGTTTAAGCTTTACTAATGGTTCGGAAAAATACTTCTGTTCTGGGAAGAGCCAGCAAGAAATCTAGCGGGACTTTTTTTAAACCTTAATTTACGATATAATATTTTTACACAATTAAGTATGAAAACATTTAGAAACAGCATGGTAGCGATCGCCTCCTTGCCAGAGGTTATTATCAAACATGTACTCTTTAGTAGTATAATGACTCCTATTAAACAATTTTTGTTTGATGAAAATTTTCAAACTTTTGATAAATAGGTCCTGCATATTTTCTGTGACTTTGTTGTAGAAGCGTATACATGTTTATAACCTAAAATATTATGTCCTGTTATGTGGTGATTATCTGGTGACACTATCTGAATCCCCGCGTGTACTACCTTCAATATGTTACGCTCTATAAAAGCCGTACGATCTTCGAATGCCTATTTTTTCGAGGTATTTTGATATACAAAGTATGTAAAGTATGCAATTTTAGAAAAAAACAGTGTGCGTAAAAACTGATTGAGCTTTTTGCAAGTAATTCATGTTCATTGACAAGCTCACTTTAAAAAGTTTTACAGCTTCGTAAATATTTGTCTCAGACAGTAAGAAGTTGTTGCTCGTACTATGCTTTTATCGTTTCTTGTAACGACGATAAAAGCATAGTGAAATGTGATGATTCACTTGTTCTTTTCGTACAGGAATTTCCTAGTGAGGTAGCCAGGGCAATCACAGAGTTTAAGCCTTCGCATTTCTTATTATCATAGAGGAAGTTTTGTTGAATTGATTTCCCAAATACAGGACCTAATAAAAATATACATAAAAATGATTAAAAGATAAATGACTATTATTAGAGATTCTTTAGCGATTGTATAATAATAAATAATAATATTTGAATTCAAACTAGAGTCTTTTTAACGGTTTTAAACTAGATTCTTATATACATAATGCGAAAAAAGATATACACCAAGTGAGAAGCGATGTAATTCTACAGAAGATAACGTCTACTGGTAGTTATATAGTAGTGTTTTCTCGTAGGTATACAAAATTGCTCTCTCTTTCATTTTGATTCGAACGTATCCTACCAATTTAACTTTTATATTACGCTAGTTGATTGGCTTTCTTGATAAAAAAAAATTCGTGAGATAAATATAGGATAACTTTCACATGAAAACCGCGAATGGTAAAAGCGTGATGTGTAAAGTCTAAGTGATATTTATTTTGTTGAGATGGCCTCCCCATATCATCACCACCACAGCTCATTAAAGTCCAATGCTGAACACGCCTATGTTCAGCAGTGTCCCTCATAGATTGCCACGTAGGGACGATATAAGACATAGTTGCCACGCTTGGCTGGTGGGTTGGCAGCCGCAGTTTTTTTTTCATTAAGTTGTTATTAAGAAGATGGTCCTGATAACTTGGTAATCTCCTGTTACAGTTTTCCTGTTGTCTCTTACGACACCTACAGAATGATATGAGTAGTGAATTCAAATAAGTGTGTGTATTCATATTTGATGTATAGTGGGGATATATAAATAGAGGTACTACAAATATTTCAAGATAGCTTGTTTCGTTATCATCATGTTTTTATTACATTTCCAAAAAGCAGGAGCAGAAAGTTTTTGCTACGTTACTCTTTTATTACATCCTGTATTGGTAGATAAGAAGCTCTATCTACTTTGGTTTAGAATTTTTGTAATAAACGTTTGAGCAAGAAATTTACGTGAGAAATGCATGTTTTTTTTGTAATAAATATTTCATAATGCTTCTTAGTGATATCGAACATTTTATACATTCACTTGTATCAAAACATAATATGTATTTATTATTTAATTATTTAATCAAGTCAGAACATTAAACAATTATAATTTTGTTCATTTTCTTTATATAATAATATAGGTTGTGTTCAACAACATTTTTTTTATTTTAGAGCATGTGATTTAATTTATTAATTGCAGCGCTTAATTGAAAATAAAGCAAATAAAATTAAAAAAAATTGTTTGTTAAATATCCTTAAGCTAAAAACCCAAGCATACCACTGCAAGACTTCGAGATATTGTAAGCTCATTCTGCGTAGATCGGACCAAAAATTAATATTCAAAAACTGAAGGTAGCCGGGCTAACTATGACATCGGGATGTCAAACACGTCAGTCCCCCCCGTGACCATGGCAGCTGTAAAGCACCCGAAACGTCGGAAATTAAAAAGTTAAATCAACGCGATAAAATCCGTAAAAATTAGTTTCATTTAATGTGTAGTCTTCGCGTAAATATAACAAATCATTACAAAAATTTCTCTTTTAATTTTTTTTGTTTATAAATATAAACCTTTTCTATTGAAAAATACACATATACCAATTTTCATGGTGATGCATGAGGTAGATTTTGAGTTAAACTATTATATATAGAAACATCCTTTTTTATATGTATCGATTTGCTTGTGAATAATAACTGGTCACCTTAAATTTAAGATTAGTTTTCACAAATTCTCACACGAACGTGGTTCATCGAAGCGTTAATTAGATAAATTGAAGAGCATTGTCGCAGTAAAGCACGACGGACGACGGACAGCACGCAGCAATTTGTCACAGATTAAAGGCGTTCATCTACATTCGAGTAAAACGTTGATGTTGATTATTGGCGATAGTGTTCGTTGGCGCTTAAAAGCGAGTGAGATATTGTGCGAAATGTCTGATACTGCTATTGCCAATTTACGTGCATGCGCAAGAGAGGCTATTTTTGCAAATTCGAATATAGTGAGGGTAACATGCTCATTCGGTTCATATGGTCACTTTCTTATAACTCAAAAACAACAGCCTTGTCTGCATAGAAGGCTCTGTGATACAATAGCTCTTCATCAGTCAAACATATAATAAAGGGTCAAAGGGGCGCTGCTTTATCGACGCTTTATTGACTTTATTATTATTTATATTGGCTTTATTGACATTATAGTAAACATTTTTATTGATTTTAGTATAGGGTAGTGTAGTTAGTTTTTTTTAAGTTAATTTTTCGAAGTGTTCCTAATTATTGCTAAGGCTTGTTTGTTATTTTATTTCCTAATGTATTAGTTATAGTATACGAACTGGAACCATTGCCTGAAGATCTTGAAGAGGCAACAGAACCACTGGAAGAAGAAGGGGAAGAAGAAGAAGATGATACTTCTGAAGGAAACATTGAATCTGGAGACGAAGACGAAGACGAAGTCCGTAATAATTTTGTACAAGCTGACGAAAACGATAATGACCACGACAACGAAAACAATAGTGACCATAATAATGAGCATGATATCGAAAATGAAGATCTCGAAGCAATGACAGATAATGATGAAGAGGGATCAGGAGAAGATTTTAACGTGATTTATTTTAACTGTGTTTTTGTCTCTGTCCCTCACGTACCTTACTATACTATATGTAACAAAAACCCTGTGGTTCCCGTTAAGTACGTTATCAGGATCATTATTCAAACGTATAGAAATAACTTTTTTTTAAAAAACTCGAACAATATTTTTTTAAATTTTATTTAAATAAATAATTGTATGCAAATTGTATGTGGTTTTATTACCTCCGCATTGTCCGGGGAGTAAGAGGATTGTCAAAGATCGCGCTTTACTTAGCTTTTGCATCGGCTAGTGTCAGTAAGAGGTAATAAAACCACATAAATAAAAAAAAATAATAATATTAAAAATGGCGGAGTTTTTAAAAAAAGTTTTTTCTATAGGTTTGAATATTAGTATTCTATGTATACAACATTACGTTATCAGGATTAGTCCTGATAACGTAATGTTGTATACATAGAAGAAGAGGATCAAGTTTATAGTGAGACTATAATTAAAAAAATTATAGATTATAAGTAAAAAAATTATAAAGAAGCGTCATAAATCGTCGTCGTCGTTTCTAAGTAAATTTAAGTGCGGTTTTACTGACAGTGAATACAGGTCTTTACGTAATGGTAGCCGGTACTCGGTCGCGGGAACATCGGAACTTCCGCCCTTCATTCATCACGAAATCAATCCTGGATCGAATGTTTAAGGTATCGATTACACGGGCCCGCTTTTCAATTATTGCTGGGTGTCATTGAATGGCAAACCTTGAATTCTTTAGCCTTAGTGGGATAAGTTCAAATGTTATCTTAACAGTTACGTATACTCGTATATTACAAGATATTTTTATTACATTATTACGAGTAATACATTAATAATCGCTTCGGGATGATTCGTTGTCCGAATACAATCAAAAGACAATATAAACACATTCCTAATGGTCGCATGCATTCATTCATTGCAGCTTATCGTAGTCCACTGTTGAACATAGAGTTCCCTGAACATAGACTGCTCCATAAGGGTAATATTTTTCATAGTTGCCACGCTTGGCAGGCGGTTTAGCAATCAAATTTTTTTTTGTTTTCTAGTTGTTATGAGGAAGATGCTGGTCACTATATGATTAGATAACATTATTTAATAGAAAAAAAAAAACTATATGTACTCGTATTTTGTGTTTCGTAGTAGAAAGATGTTAAGTAAATCTAAACCCTCACATAAATGACGAAAATACTTCGAGATTTAAAATATCGAAATCGCCGACTGCGCCCAACAGTTTGCTGAAGTTGGATATTACGGCAATTTTTCTCAATTTGAAGAAAGTAAATGCCCAGCGTTCACAGATTACAGATTTATCAATAGATGATAATGAAATCAGTGGGACGTATCTTGTAATGCTTCTAATTGTAAAATGCTGGCACTATAAGGCAATATCATTGTCCGCTCCTCTAGGCAACCCTCTAGCATGCGATGCGTGAGTACGCTTTGCGTGGAAAGATTCGATTCTTGGAGGTCGTCAGAGATGGCAGTACACTACACCACATCAAAGAAGGTTCAACTAAGTTCCAATTCTCAAATCCTTTACTTTGATTGTTCTAATTCAATGTTAGTTAGCGTCAACTATTTTCTTTTTTACTTAGGTTTTTTGATTTCGTGATTCTGTCGTCTTTATGGAGGGCCGATCAGGGTTTGGAAACCGACAACAGGTTGGGAACAACGCTTTGGTTCGGATAAAAATTTGGTGTTACATTGTTGCACGATCGTATAGTATCAGCAATTAAAAAAAATCAGGACTGCCGTAATAAAGATAAAAATACCTGGAGCATGTAGAGGTGGTGTAAAATTATTCACTACCCTAAGAGGCTATAGAGAGAAAAAATCAGGAGATTGCAACAGCGCGCGAAAGAGTTGAGGCGCTACAGCTAAACAGTAAAAAAGTTAGAATAGAATAGAATAGAACACTTTTTTATTCAATATAGATCACATGTGTAATTCTTATTGAAAGTAATTTTTTACTTTACCACTGGTTCGAAAAAAAAACCTCTGTCCTGGGAAGAACCAGCAAGAAACCCAGCGGGACTTTTTAAAAAAAAGCATATTTTACATTAATGGTTGGTAGATACAAAATTTATTTTAGAAACAATTGTATTGTATTGATTTATACTATAATAACCCTTTTTATACAGTTTAAACTTAACAAAACATTTAAACTTGGTAATAGAGAGAGCCTGTACACTTTCCGGGACCCTGTTGTAATAGCGTATACATTGCCCCATGAATGAATTACTGACTCTGTGGAGTCGAGAAACTGGTATCACTAGCTTGTGTTTGTTCCTACTGTTTACATAATGTACATCACTTTTTTTACTAAAACTATCTTTGTTTTTGTGAACATACATTTAATTTTCGTAAATATACTGAGAGGCCAAAGTTAATATATTTATTTCTTTAAATTTATCTGACTCTTTCGGTTGTAAGTTGTAAATAGCTCTGTTAAGCGTGACAACTATGGTGTCTTCCCTATGAGGAAATCTATGGCAATGTTCAGTAGTGGACTTTTGATAGGCTGTAACGAATTGGTCAAACTCAATTAAAAGCAACGCTATGAAAGTTATGGGTATCTGACAGATGGCGACATATTATCGTTAGGTTAAAATTATTGTGTCGGTGGAGACAGAGCATTCATAACCTTTTCTTAGCTCTTGTTTATCACAGAGTCGACAAGAGAAAAAGCCAATAATATTTTGTGGCTTCTAATGGCTGGCGGATTTACCATATACCAGGCCTAAAATATAAACACCAGCGACGGGAAGCAGGTCAAAGATTCAAGACGTCGGGTACTCCGGTCAATGCAAGAGATCAATGTTTGTCAAGGGTAAGTATGATGTCAACTTTTAAAATTCTTGTTTCTATTTTTTTTATAGAATTAAAGTGACAAACGAGCACACAGTCTACCTGATGGTAAGTGGTTGCTAAGACTAAAATAGAATGCCTCTTTTCCAGTAAAATAGGTCTCCGGTTCTCTACACTCACTATACGAAACACAGCAGCATTAAGCTGCTATTTGACGCTGGTATTCTGTGAGAGCGTGGTCCTTCCCCGGTCGAGCCGACCCATTCGTGCTACAACTATACTATTAATATAGTTGCAACATGGCTCTACCACGTAAAAAAAGGCTAATTCTCCATGTACGAGCATGTAGACAGCAATTGGTGTCATATCTTAAATATATTGTCACACTTACTTTTGATCAATAATAAATTAAATGAGACTCAACCTTTTTATATTTATTAAGATGTTTTTATTAACTTCCTTTCGTGTATGTTTGTTCGGATCGAATTTAGCAATAATTGACATTAAACTTTTTTATAGTATAAGGATGACAGACAAGCACACAGTCCACCTTATGGTGAGTGGATGCTGAGGCTTATAGAAATCTACATCTATCCTCGATTATGAATCAAAATACAGATGCGTTGTCACCGTGAGGACTAAGATGGAACGCCTCGTTTCCAGTAGAAAGGGTCTCCGGTTCTCTACACTCTACCGCTACACCATACCAAAACACAGCAGCATTATTAAACTGCTATTTTACGCTGGTATTTTATATTGTGAGAGCGTGGTCCTACCCCGGTCGAGCCGACCCATTTGTTACAACTATAATAAAGTTGCAGCTTGGCTTTACCACGTAAAAAAACATCCTCCCTAAACTAACTGCTCGATGTGCCAGAGACTAGACAATTTTAACATAGCTCAGAATTGTATATGCACGATAGTAGTAAATATATAATGAAGCTAGATGGAAAACTATCATAGCTAAGTAGGCTTAACAAGTAATAGTCGACCAACTTATAAAATGCACCTGCATTAGTAAAAATTTTGTTACAATTCCAAAATAAACGACCTAAAACTAGCTGCTTTATAACTTTGTATATGGTTTTGTAAGTCGTAAAAAATAAACATTTTTTGAAGAAAACGACTTTTGCATTACCACTAGAGGATCGATCGCCAACAGACCGATACTGACATACCACTTCGCTTATTTTTTAGTTATTGTAGGCCTACAGTTTCATTCATAATTCTCTTGGTTTACGCGGGAGACTCTCAGGATAGTTTAGGGCTGTGGTAGTTTACGGGAAGGTACATTACGGTCATCTTCGGGTAGGGTCTGTCTTCGGGTAACCCTACTGTCGGGAACCAATAGATGGATAGGAAAGTATGACTATTTTTGTACGGACTTGCCATGTACAAAAATGGTCAAAACGGATTTGGCATGTACAAATATGGTGGAAAGATTGTAGATTGTACTATTTTCAAAATCGAAAAGTTTTTTAATCTTTTTTATATACGCACTTTTTTAGGCCCAATTTTAGTCGTTATAGCGGCCAAACCGCAAACTCACTTAATATGGTCATAGTATCAAGAAGAGTCCTTCTTAGTTCACGTATCGTGACGGGCAACTACGGAACCCTACCTCTACATGATGCGTTCCCCGAGACGCACTCATCCGATTTTTGTAATGATTTATGTTTTTATTAATTTTTCTTTCATTAAGGGATTCACCTTAAAATTAAAAAAAAAAAGTTTTTTAAAGTTAAATATAATTCATAAGAATGTTGATAATTTATTAGAAATTATACATGTCGATTCTATGTTGGCCGGCGTAAATGCAGCAGATACATTAGATATAATACAAATCTTCATAGATATTTACATAAAATATTGGGATAATTTATCAAGCGGGCTTAAAATCTCTATATTTAAGATATGATATAAATTAATAAATAAATCAGTGATTGAAATTCTTGCTTCTAGCCAGTTTTTTTTTGCCGATGGAAGGCAAACATTATTATTACCCATAACAAGACTATGCTCAAGAGGCTCTCCTACACAATATTTTATATTTGGTCATTTATTTATACAAGGGAACTCGTTCCGTCTAAATGAATAAAATTGATTGCTTATACAAACTGAGCGCCCAAATACTCGGCCATCACTTTAAATAAGGGCTTTTGTAGAAAAAAAGGTTAAGAGCGTGGAGTCGGGACGTCGGCGCGGGCGCTGGCTCGGAGCCTCGCGCCGACCTTGGGACGCTTCGTAAGACAACTCGACTTTGTTATTTGTTTATACACTACACTACCTGTTCACGGCAACTCACACAACGAGCTCGATCTCATGCACTTCGATGTCGAATCGCTCAGATATTCTACGGCGATTTTCGTAATTAAAATCAATTTATTACGGCCTAGGAATGCCGCCCAAAAATTGACTTTATAGACAAAATATACGAAAGCGATTACTATCGACCACATAGGATCGAGACGCGGGATAATGAAATGCCCATTGGGCAAAGAATTCCACTGCGGTCTAATTAAAAATAAAAACCGTAACAGAATTTATGATTGGACAGTTTATTTTAACGTATGCTTTTATTCATGCTTATTCAGAACAAATGTTGATGTTATACGGTGCTCTATTTACTTTAACAATGCGCCTATCAAGATATACGTCGACTCCATAATTTCAAAAATGCCGTATGTGTCTTCGTTACAGAAAAATGTAATTGGATATGAACGGACACTATGAAAGAGGCGGAAGCTACCTCAAAAAGCTATAAAAATATTTCACTGTGGTCCTTAGCGCTACTTGATAAGGACACGCGGTCATTTGTAGTAAGATCGTGATCCAGACGAAGGAGATAGGCGATTTATTTATAAATAACTTGCATTATCTCCTTAATACGTAGGGGACATGTTGCTGGTACCATATAAAACTCTAAGCTTGTTTTAAATGCAATGGTTTTTTGTTTGTCCATTGTTGTTTAACCTTCGAATATAAATTATATTCTTTTAGCTGTGGCTGCATGCAAAAACAATTGAAGAAATTGCTTGGTCAACATTTGCGAGTGACGTGACAATATAATCGACAAAAAGTTCTGTGGTATCGATAAACTCGGGTCGCTTCGTGGGCTTTTTGCATCCATAAACATTGACCGATGGGAGTGCTTCGTGACCTCTGCTCGAAATCACTGTTGCGATTATAGCGAATGATTTAGATGGCTCTGCGTGGATCGCCTCCGCAGATGGCGATGAATTACGCTTTTCCGTCTTCGATGTTTTGTTGGTTTTGTTGTGGCGATAGCTCTCTAGTAATTATGAGATCATGTTTAATAGTTATCTATTGATTTAGAACTCTACGAAGTCTCAATTATGAATAATCGATTACCGGCCAACGGAGAGTTATGGGAGTCGATGTTCTATCATCATCCTGTCTCACCTTGTAAAGTTTGTTGAACTTTTACTGGAACGCTTTGATATTTTTAATGAAATTGTAGTTAGTAATTAAAAAAAAAGTATAAGCAAGTCAAAATAAAAAATATATTTTTTGGGTATTTTAAAAAAAAAAATAAGATCGTTGTGAAGTTTTCTTTATTGTTGTATTTAAAACTAAATGCTGTTAATTTGTTTATATCAGATATTTTGTCAGTTTTGTTATATTATAGTTGGGCGATTATTCTACAAGAAAGGAAACAACAACTACGCCATTAATTTGAGATGCTTAAATTACAAAGGGTCATATTCAGGTCAGGTTCGATACGACAAGACAAAAGGCTTAAGATTTTGTGGTATATAGCTGAGCGATACTTATTCAAGTATACCATCTGAGTGATACAATATACAACCATATTACAACATTGTTCAAACTTTTTAACTTTAAACATAAATTGAAATATGTTAAAGTAGCATTTAATATCTTTGAAAACATAATAGATATATCAAAGATATAGTACATAAAACATAATTTGCAATAAAGTATGGATATTACACATAATGACATAATGATTTTTTTAGCATTTTAAGAAGACTGACCTACATAACCCAGCGGACCGGTAAGCTGAAGTGGCATTTAGCCGGCTATATGTCTCGAAGGGCCAACAGCCGATAAGAAATAAAGATTTTGTATTTTATAGAAGAAGAGGCAAATGCCATGCGGGTCAACTAGTGGTAAGTGACTCTACACCCACATGAAAAACTGCAACACCTGGGGGCCGGCCTTTTGAAAACTGGCTAGCATCTACATGGCAAGAATGGTGTCGCAAGGTTCTAAAGTGCAGCCTGACTGAGGACTAGAGTGACGACCTGCTAAGACATGCAGGATGCAGGTGACCCAGGCCGTTACTTTATGCCATTTCTTGGTGGAGGTCTATGCTTAGCAATGGGCTTGTGAAGTCATCATCATAATCATCAACACCATTATAGCCCTTCACAAGTCTACTGCTGAACATAGGTTGTATTTGGAATAATTATTCGTAGCCCATTTAGGGTTGTAGGCTGTGAGTTTAGCCCTTAGACTACTGTCGTGAATCACTACAGCGAAAGCATTTTAAGCTTACTTGGATAGTTAACGAGAGTATTATTAATGTTAATAGTATTTTTAATATTCAGATAATAATATTAATAATTTTAAATATAATAATAATAATATTTTTGTGATAAAGGACTTACCCCTCTATCCTTAGCCAACGAGCAATGGCAAGACCCGGCAGTACTGAGCATTTCCGACCGGGAGACCGTATGGAAGGAGAAGGAGTTCCACGGGAGGTTCTACAAGGCCATTCTTCTACATGAGCCTTTCGTAGATAAAGTTGCCTCCGTCCACTGGCTACGTTTTGGTGACCTCTTTGGGGAAACCGAGGATTTTGTCTGTGCAATACAGGATCAGGTTATTAAGACCAACAACTATCGGAAATACATCCTAAAGGATGGCGCCGTCGACATCTGTCGAGCTTGTCGCCATCCCGGTGAGTCACTTAGGCATGTCATCTCCGGTTGTTCGGCACTTTCTAACTCTGAGTATTTGCACAGACACAACCTAGTAGCCAGGATTCTTCACCAGGAGCCTCTCTGAAGTACGGTCTCGTGGATCGAAAACTGCCATATTATAATTAGTTGCCGGAGGCTGTGCTCGAAAATGACCGCGACAGGCTTTACTGGGACCGGGCCATCATCACAGACAGGACTATTCTTGCGAATAAGCCTGATATTGTGCTGATGGACCGGTCATAGTCAAGGATATTTTTGGTCGACATTACCATTCCTTATGACGAGAACGTGAAAGCCGAAACAGATAAGTTGACAAAATATCTGGACCTGGCTCATGAGGTGACCGACATGTGGGGTGGTCTGCCGGCCGAAATTATTCCTGTGGTCGTTTCTGCGAACGGGTTAATCCCAGTCAGCCTCTCGGGTCATCTGAGGCGACTGGGACTCCGGGACGGATCGCTCCAAGCTCAAATGCAGAAGGCGGTGCTCCTCGTTACCGCCCGCATCGTCCGCCGGTTTCTTTCCCTTTCCCCCTAACCCTCGGCCGTTTGGTCTCCTCTGCCGAGGGCTTCCATCTGGTTGGGTTTTTATTTATTTATGTATTTATTTTATTTTGGTGATATTTATGTATGTTTATCATTTTATTTAAAATTACCTATATAATTATAGAGCCCAACCAGATGAGAAAACTTTATAGATAACCCAGATAATAATAGTAAATTCTTTATTTACTAAATGTAAATAAGTGGCTAGAGCCTCCCTGTAAGCACAGAGCGCCTGTAGTAGGAGGCTATAGATTATATACAACAATCTATTATATACAATATTAAAAACTGTAATAAAAAAAACTAAAACTAGTAATTTAATTATCAAACAGCCCTACTCCCCGTGGTATCGTGCCAAGAGCGCCGGCTGCGTTTCCCCGCTGAATGGCTATACTTAGCCTTTGAGCGAGAAAAGAGCCAGCTCTCTTATCACCAGCAGCAATGACCAGCCGCGGATGGAGTTCCTTTAGGAAATTCACCGCACGTGGAGCCCACGGACCGATAGTCTCTACAGCAAATGGCACAAATATGTAGTCATCTCTAAGAGACTCATCAAATAAAAATAAAATACTTATTTCGTGCGAGATTCCAACACGCAGCCTCATAGTCCTACAGTTAAACGGTTACTCACTGCGCTGCATGTTAACAGTGATGTTTGCAAGGTGCACAAGCGGGAATACGCCACCTTTTTTATAAACACCAGCATCACCTGCACATGGTGCACCCTTTAGATCAGAACACAGCTATTTGGCAGCAGAAATAGGTGAGGGGGTATTACCTACCCAGACGTACACCTTTGCAGAAACAGAGTCCTACCACGTATACTATTTCCAAATTGCTCAGGATATAAATGCACGTGCTAACAAAGAAAAATGGGCAGATGATCTGCATGCGCCTATTGTGAGGCATTTCGTGCGAACGATGAATCTGACAGTGGATGGTACAGATTAGAATTAAATTTAGTCTAATTTTATTTTCATTTGATTTGATTTAATTGGATTTAATATGATCTAGTTTCATGTAATTTTTTTTATAGGATAGGGTGACAAACGAGCACACAGTCCACCTGATGGTAAGTGGCTGCTGTGGCCCATAGACATCTACATTTAACCTCGTTTGCGAATCAAAATGCAGATGCGTTATCACCCGTGAGGACTAAGAGCCTCTTTTCCAGTAAAAAGGGTATCCGGTTCTCTACACTCAACATACGAAGCACAGCAGTGTTAAGCTGCTATTTTACGCTGGTATTCTCTGAGAGCGTGGTCCTAGTCCGGACGAGCCGCGACCCATTCGTGCTACAACTACGAGTATACTACTAATATAGCTGCAGCATGGCTCTACCACGTAAAAACCATTAATTTAATTCTGATGTAATATAATATAATTTAATTTAATTTTTTCAAAATACTAACACTTAGTTTTTAAGCGATAATGTAATACTAACCCATGGATCTTTGTTGTCTGAAAATAAATGAATTCGAATTTGAATATACATCCCCGAAGTACCTACTTAACACTCCACGCTTCGTACATTTTTGTTCTCTTCTACACTGTTCTATGTTATGGAATAAAATTGTAGATATGATAGATAGAATGGTGTCAAAATTAATCACAAAATACACACACACACACACACACACACACACACACACGCACGCACGCACGCACGCACGCACTCACGCACGCACGAACGCACGCTCGCACGCACGCACGCACGCACGCACGCACGCACGCACGCACGCACGCACGCACGCACGCACGCACGCACGCACGCACGCACGCACGCACGCACGCACGCACGCACGCACGCACGCACGCACGCACGCACGCACGCACGCATGAACGCACGCGCACATATAATGTTGGTTCCAGACAGGATTCCACATCATCAATATTATATATAATTATTTAATTAACGAAGATGCTGCTGCTCATCTTATGTTTCAGTTTCCCTCTGTCAGAGCTAAGTTGCAGCTTTATTATGTTTGTAGCATTAATGGGTCGACTCGACCGGGGAACGACCAAGCTCTCAAAATAGCAGCTCTATGCAGCTGTGTTTCGTATGGTGAAAGTAGAGAACCCGTGACCCTTTTTTTGGATATGAAGCATTCCATCTAATTCCTCAGGGGTAACAACGCGTCTGCATTTAGATTTTTAATGGAGGATAAATTTAGATGTCTATGGGCCACAGTATCCACTTACCTACCATCAGGTGGACTGTGTGCTCGTTTGTCAACCTTATTCTATAAAAAATAATAAGTAAATAACTGATTGCCGCGGACTCTGGCAATCGATACGTAGTAAACAAAATTTTTACGAGACTGATATGTAATAAAAAAAACGTGTGTGTGTACTTATATGCTCAAGAAAGAAGTTATACTTCTTTAGCGTTACAAAACAAAATAACTGAAATAAAACATGTTTTATAGATTCATATATATTTGAATAACTACCTTGAATATAGTTATCAGTCCTCACGAAAACTTGACAGTTGACAAACTATTACCAACTGAAGTTGTCGCTTTAAGCTGAACGCACGCGCCGTACGCGCCGAATTTTAGAATTCGTTGTATGAAATCATATGAAACCTCGCACATTACACCCGCACCGTACGCGCCAAATTTTATAAAATGCGGTAGGTATACGATATCGAAGGACGAATGCTGATGACGTCATATAACGCGGCGCGTTCGGCGCGCGCTGATACTCAGTGTTGTCTAATGTTGCCAACTTAGTGGATTTTCCACTATAACTGGTGGTTTCGACTTACATGATAATATTTGTGTTTTTATAATTTTTAATTCGTTCGTAATTAAATATACATAATTTGAATATTTTTTTGCATCGATTGTCAATATGTATTCTTAGTCATAAATTATTTAAATACTGAACTAACAAAAAATAGTTAAATTTAATTCAAAAACCCAATTATACCTGATTACTTAATTATCAATAAAAATTGTCGTGAAGCGACAATTAAAAGAGAAGGAAAACCTAACCTACGATCAGCAAAACAACCAAATAGACCATGACAATAATATATTTAAGTTTTTAAAAGAGTATTTACAATTTTATAAAAAAATGAAATGTGAAGATGATGGATGATGTGATTTACAAATTATATTTAAAAAAAAAGGTAATAAAAAAAAAGATTTATGTCGTAGCTGAGTCCGAAGATCTCAAGCGTGCTCTCAGCGCCTGGAACGAGGACGCACGGCGTAGGTGGGTAGGCGTGGGCGTCTCTAGGCGACGACCTCAGGTGAATGCGGCGATTGCAGGATCGGCGACTTCAGCCCAGACAGGAGCTTGCAGGATCCTCAGCGACTTCAGACAGCGCAGTGGCCTGCAGGATCCGGTGACTGCAGGCGGGACAGAGGTTTGTAGGTTCCGGTGATTTCGGGCGGAACAGAGGTTTGTAGGTTCCGGCGACTCCAGGTAGAGTAGAGACTTGTGGGATCTCGGCGACTTCAGGCAGAGCAACGTTTTGTAGGATCCGGCGACTTCAGGCAGAGCAACGGATCGTAGAGTCCAGTGGCTTCAGGCAGGATAGAGGCTTGCAGGATCCCGGGGCTGAGCGGCCCCGGGATAAGGCCTTTAGAAGATGCTTCCGATACGAGAACTGAAGCAAGACTCCTGTATTCTCCAATTGTTTGGCTTTTATACCTTTTTAGAGAGAACGAGAAATTATTTAAATTAAAACGAAATTTATTGTAAATGACCTACAGCCAAAAAGTATTTATGTAGAAAGAACATCATACCAGAGACGAATTTGAATAAAAGTTACCATGACAACTACAAAAACAATGGTTGTCAAATATAAAATTTTTGGTTTTTAGGAATATAATTGGAAAATCTTTACATTTAAGTAAGAAATGAGATATTATTCAAATAGGAAAAACTAATGCGCGATAGCGCGCCGAAGCCTGAAATTGTAGAGTTACAGAGAATTCAATAAAAGACCAAAAAAAGGTAAGGCTTCGTTGACAGCTAGTTTAAAAGTACTAAATAGTGTGAAAATACGCAGTAAAATGATATGTTATTGTGTAAAAACGTTACAGGATCCTATATAAATAAAGGTGATGCAAAATATAAATGCAGAGAATCAAAAACAGAATGAAAAAAATAGTATAAAGTGATGCAAAACATGAATGCAGAATATCAAAACAGAATGGAGAATTAGTGTACAATGAAATGTAAGTTGCATAACACTACAAAATACTTACCTCAAATATACAAAAAGTCTGTTTTCTGGTTCAGGTATGTTGGTATATGGTTTTAGTATACGTAGCAATCCTTGAAATTTCTTGTATGTTAAATGCAAATATCTAAAAAACATCGTTCATCATCATCTAATAAGTTTTTAAATAAAGTATATCCCCTTCATATTCTCCATACAATTGCCTTTTTAAATTAATATTATGAATCCAGAATATTCTTTTTCTTCGAATTTAATTTTCTTCTTCCTCTGCTAATAAGCAGGCTATTACTATATTTCTTTCCATAGTGATTTCGAACGATCAATTTAACTGTACCGTTTCACACCAGTGGTTGGAAAAACTAGAAAAGTTGTTTGGTAATACAAAAGATTTGCTTATGGTGCGGACAAATGTGCGTTCAGCTTTAAGGTTTCGGTATGCGCGCGCATCGAAACAACTGCATGGTATCGTTTTTAGCTGTCGGTGTGCAGGTGCATTGTAAAAAAATCACTATCATTATTTTTATCACACGCACCCACACGCACCAAAAGAAGTATAACTTCAAAAAGGATGAATTGTCATCAACGTGGCTTGCTGTTAATGAATTAACTGATGTGTTGTCAGTTTTGTAATTTTTAAATACAGTTACATTTTCCATAATTATGTGCATAACAAATTGTTTATAAGGGATTTGCATGTACTGTCGTAACGTGACGTGAAGCGTGACGTCGGAAATTGAAAGCTGAAACGGGTGAGAAAATCATATGTTTCAAAATGTATGGAGTCTGTGCTAGGTCAATGTACAGTAGGTTAAAAAGTAAACTACAGCACATAGAACAGTTTTTAAGTATCTATTTATAAAATGGCTTTGTTTGCTGGTTCTTATCAAGTATTTAGGTAGGTTCATTTAATTTACCTAGATCTATAGTACATAACAAAACACTATTAATTATTCTTAATTGTACACCTTAATTAAAAGGATTACAAATGGAGGACTTAATTCTTAATTAAGAACTTAATTTGATATTTGACATATTAATAGAAATCTATATAATATTAGCTCGCCAGGCAGACGTTGTTCTGCCCTTTCCAACGACCCTTCCTATAAAAATCCTTAAATTCGCATTAAAAATTTTTGAGTCATTTATCAGGATAAAAACTATCCTATCTCTCAAGTTGGACCAAAATGCACACAGTGTGCATAATTTCATTTAAATCAGTTTAGTAGTTTAGGAGTCCATCGCGGACAAACAACGTGACACGTAATTTTTATATATAAGGATGTGACACTTGGAAGAAGACAGATCACTGTAAGGGAAACCTATCTGAATATAAAAGTGAAACAATTGAATCATTATATTCATACAACTGTAATTTTTAATTTATTGATGTTATATTGATTTTATCCTATGATAAAATTTTATCTAAGGATTGAAAAATCGGTCATTAATCGGATAAATCTGTGGGACATCATAATATTGAAAGTTGAATAAATCATTTTGAACCACTAAAGTACCTATTATATTTATACTAATTATGTATATTTTTCCCAAATTTCACCTTTTTTCATTTTTTGAGGTAGTTTTCGAAGACCTGGCCTATCTTGAAATATATAATTTTAAGAAAATAATACAAATCCAAAGGTTTTGGAGTTTGCTGTCGAGATCACTATACACATTATTGTCAAATATTTATGTGTAAAAAAGTTAATGTTTCAATTGTTTTGAAAATCGATTTTATCTGCTATTAAAACTGCAAAGAAAATTTTATATTATGTAAACGACATACTTCAAAAAAATCCTTAGCTCTGTCGTTGGTTCAATCGAGACGTCGCGTCGTTGAATATTAAGCAAAAACTGTCTATCTCATACAAAATTGAGCAGCTTGAAATTGACACCTTCGGCTTTTATTTTGGTGTTTCTTGTCGTGGTAAATTATATAAGGGCCTTTATAAGGATACTCACTTTTATCAGATTTTAGTTTCTTGTCGTGGTAAATTATATAAGGGCCTTTATATGGATACTCACTTTTATCAGATTTTATGAAATCTAATTGTCGTTTTCAGTAAAATCAAATAAACATTTCAATAATCTTTTAAGTACTAATTAACCTTAATTGTATGTAAAATATTCTAAATTATTTTTATCTATTTTATAAGCATTACATACATTATTTCTGTAAAATCCCTACCTCTATCGATTCAGATTTAAATCTACTAGACAGCTCATTCTACGATTCTACTACTCATTAACTTATACAAAAAAAAAAGAAATCCACAAGACTGCCCCTGCTAAGCAAATAATTTGTCTGTAGTTGCTAATCCACAGCCCTAGACAAATACACTGGAACGGCGTCCCATCGGTCCTGAGGCAAAAATTCATAGTGCAAACAGCGTGGTGCACAACGGGTAGGTACAAGTGTAGCGGCGCTTGCGTGACCGGTCGGACACGACGCGCCCGCGTCCATCCCGGCTCCCACCGCACAATTTGACATTTCCTTGAGCAAATATAAAAGCTATTTTTCGTTGTTGAACACGAAGGAAATGCGTTTATCACTCACAGCGTTATGGAAATTACTCTGTTGTGGGGAATATAATTGTGTTTTGTACAAACGAGTCTCTAAGTCCTCGGATGGTGTTTTTTTACTGATTACATTTCGCACGATGACAAAATAACGGGGTCGAAGGCGGTGAGAATAGATTTTTAATTTGATGAAAATTTCCCCGAGAAAAAAATCACTCGATATTTTCCGTAAAAATTAATTAGATTAGAATGGTTACGAGTCTTCTGAAATAATTGATACTTTGTTGGTTGGTAATTTGTATAAATGCGTGTAAGGTAAGTTTTCTTACAAAGTACTGTGATTGTATATAGTCGATGAGGCATTGGTTTTTTGTATCTATGCAATGTTAGACATAGGAAATACCACAATATATTTTTATACAAGAGAACCTTTTTTTGCACAGAATCACAGAACCAGTAATACTCAGACTTATCCAAATGCGTTGCTATGAGTAGAACGCTTGTTGTATATGCAAAATATATATTTAGAATTCTGTCTGGTTGTTGTAGGATATTAATTTTACAAGATGGGACCTAAATAAGCAATTGAGAGTCGATTGTTAAATCGACCGCGTCCGATTAAACGCAGCTACCGGGGGACTTAATGTAATCGGTTGATCGGATAGTCGGCACTAGTCCATGAAATTTACAATGCACATAAAATTTTATGATTAATCGAAATTTATTATGTAGTTTTTGAACAATTAAACGTTGTTCCACTGCATCATAATTTTGATGCTTAATTATTTTCTGCGCAAGTGATCAGATAATTGATAAAATCGGGCGATAACGATCTGACGAAGTAGATGAAAAAATATTTTATTTTATTTTATAGGATAGGGTGACAAACGAGCACACAGTCCACCTGATGGTAAGTGGTTGCTTTAACACATAGACATCCACATCTATCGTCAATAAAGAATCAAAATGCAGATGCGTTGTCACCCGTGAGGACTAAGATGGAAGGCGTCTTTTCCAGTAAAAAGGGTCGCAGGTTCTCTACACTCACCATACGAAGCACAGCAGTGTTAAACTGCTATTTTACGCTGGTATTCTGTGAGAGTGTGGTCCTTCCTCGGTCGAGCCGACCCATTCGTGCTACAACTATATACTACTAATATAGCTGCAGCATGGCTCTACCACGTACGTTATTTAAGATCCGGAAGTAAACTATCAAACTTTACACCATTATCGTTAGTAAGATGTCTTGTTTCTCCTCTAAACGAGGTATTGTTACGAGAAATAGACTCGATAGCTAACTGTTAATTCTTAGTCAATCTTTACAAAAATATTGGTATCAATGATCTCCATCGATATATATGTACTACGTACTAGATTGCGCATTCCGAACATACACTATGTTCAACTGAACTGTACTGTAATCCGTACAGTGTGTCATTTAGTGTGGTTTCAATCTACTAGTTAGTCTGTGGTGGCGCAACTGTGCACATTTTTTGTTTAGAATGGTTTTTCTAGTATGTAGTACATATAACTCAATGATGATCTCATGTAGGACCGATTTACTCACCACTACTTATATGTGGTCGGGCTCTTTGTGTTAGGGTCTGATGGGTATAGAGAGTCAGTATTATAACAGGCTGTGAGAAGTCCATCTTAGTTCTCAAGGGTGACAGGCCTTCTTTGTGTGATCTTTGCTGCAGGTGTCCTCGGGCTGCAGTTACCACGTATTCATACGTACGTGTACGTGGTAGAGCCATGCTGCAGCTGTATTGGTAGTATAGTTGTAGCACGAATGGGTCGGCTCGACCGGGGAAGGACCACACTCTCACAGAATAACAGCGTCAAATAGCAGCTTAACACTGCTGTGTTTCGTATGGTGAGTGTACAGAACCGGAGACCCTTTTTAGTGGAAAAGAGGCATTCCATCTTAGTCCTCACGAGTGAAAACGCATCTACATTTTGATTCGCAAACGAGGATAAATGTAGATGTCTATGTGCCACAGCAGCCACTTACCATCAGGTGAACTGTGTGCTCGTTTGTCACCCTATCCTATAAAAAAAACCATTTACCATCAGGTGGACCTATAAGTGCGTTTGTAATTTCTGATTTATAAAAAAAGTTGAAACTTTGAATTATAGTTATTTTGCATTAATTTACTTAAGATTAAGACCTGTACATAAAACTCCTGTTCGTCCTGATATAAACTGCAGGCGTGAGCTAGGTTGTATGTGTTAGTGCCTATAAGCGGTAATTATGCGTCGGATAGACGCAGGCGCAGCGTTGGTGGTCCGGCGCTCTCCTCTCCCCTCCTACCAGTGAAATCCTCAGCCGGACTGGGAACCGCCGGCCACAGAATGCTATTAGTGTTTCTTATCGATTACAACACATTGCTACAAATACGTCTATTTTACCGTCAATATAACGCAAAGTTTGATTTATTGCTTTCAAAAATTAAAAGTATTTTTACAAATAATACTTGTATGTATGAGCGAGTTTAATATTGTCTTATGTTTGTGTCATCCTTTAATTATTTGATACGGTAGAGACACGCTGTAGCTACATTTTGGTTGCAGCACAAATAGGTCAGCTCGACCGGGGAAGGATCACGGTCTTACAGAATATCAGTGTGAAATAGCAGCAGTTGTATTTCGTATGAATATGTAGAATTTATGAACTTTCTGCTGGAAACGACGCATTTCATCTTAGTCCGCAGGGATGACAACGCATTCTGCATTTCGATTCTTAATCGAGGATAGATGTTTATGTCTATGGGCCACAGCGTTCATTTTCCACCAGGTGGACTGTGTGCTCGTTTGCTACTCTTATTCTTTAAAAAAATACTACTTGTATATATCAACGTGAATAGTAAACGTAGAAAAAAACTATATTTCTACGAATTTTATCGCGTTGATACTATATAACTTACTAGCTATACATATGCTGCTATTGCTAGTAAGTTAATATATATAGCTATACATACTAGTTATATATATTAACTTACTAGCAATCCGCCCCGGCTTCGCACAGTTGATTTTTGGATTTCGGCAACAACGCCACCAACCGGATCCAATTGTAAACCAATCTCTAATCAACTCAATCACACATACAAAATTTCCTCAAAATCGGTCCAGCCGTTTAGAAGGAGTTCAATTACACACACGGACGGAAGAAGTGTATAATATATAATACATATGTATTATACATATGAACCTTTCTTATTTTCAATTATTCTATATATTGATGAAAATCGCATAAAAATCCGTAGCGTAGTTTAAAAAACATAAGCGTACAGACGCCGGGAAGCGACTTTGTTTTGTACTTATGTAGAGATGTTGAAATTACCAACACTTACAGTGATTTGCATCATCTATGGTAACGGGAAGACGCCAGTAATAATCAGTCACTGGTCTCAGGTCGCGGCCTGGAATTTAAAATAGTTTAAGGGCAATATGTTAAATGTTCACGGTAAATTGAAAAAATAATTACGTATCACAACAATATTCGTGTATTTACCCACGTGCGTTGGATGTATACTTTTTAGTATGATGAAAATATATTAAGCGTAACCCTTGTAATAATTGATAAGATGGCGGTAAAATAAATAAAAAAAATTAATTCTGACTCCTTGTCTTCTAATTATTTTTAATCAGCGCTTAAAATGATAGAAAAAAACAAAGTCAAAGTTGTTTGATTAACCTTGTATTAGTACCAGTTAGTAAAAATTTAAAGTCTCGCCCCAGACTAACGATGACTCGCACATATTTTAGATTATAATATAACTACAACTCTTTTTTCTTTTAATTAATTCTGAACTGTTTAAATAGATAGATTATATATATTAGATAGATTTACAGAATAATTGAAAATAAATTTATAGTTTAATCATAGTTACAGACTATTGGAAATAGTTTTTGCATTACTTTGTGGTATTTACTTTATCATGTATGTATATGAACGGACTATTACTGAAACTTTGTTTAGAAACTTCGGGCTTTGTTACACAAGTGACTTCATATGGCTTGGCTTCACAAGACTGGCATCACTGCCGAAATAGTTTTAGCTGAAATGCTTCTTAATTTATCAGACGTGCAGGATCCTTCGTGATGTTTCATCGAAACATAAAAAATCTAAATCAGCCCTTAAAATTGTAACAAACAATTATGTAAAAGGTGTCAGCGGGCTCGACATTCGTTTTGCTCGCCCACAGTAAAATTTTAAGGTATCTTATCCCCTTAGCGAAGCTATCAAGGCTGTAGAGCCTACATGCCATCGTATTGTAGAATACGATGGCATGTTGTGATAATAATATTAAGATATAAATTTTTTCCTGGGCTTGAATTTTACAAGAATGAGAAGGAGCCTAATATCCAAAAATAGGATGTATATTTGGCTGTTACATTATCTTAATAGGGTCTAATCTTTGTGCTTGTTTTTGAACAGAAATATCTTAGAATTGTGTCAAAGTAAGGTTTTTTGTCGTAGTTATTCTGAATTTTATTTCATGAAAGTAGTAAAAAGTTCTACATCGGATACTGTTTTATTTAATACTAGAGCCCAATGACTTCGTCAATCTTACTTAGCGGTACCATGTAGCGACATCTATGGAAATGTATTAAATAAAGAACGATGTATTTAGCGCGTCAAATTTTCATATCGATATACATCGCAACCGCTTCCGTAGATAGATAATAGATGGCGCTAGAGTAGTCAAGTGAGCTCGGCCACGGTCCTTATTGCTTTGTAAGAGAGATAGCCTACTACGGAAAGGTAAAGAAGCTCGGAGCAGACGTGGGGCCGCGTTTATTACAAAAACGCTTAATAACCAGTACTGCTTATACATAAAATGGTAAGTTTTTGTTTAATCGTTTTTATTACACAAACAACCCTTAAATTCTTAGCTGCCTTTTAAGGTGTACGCTGAAGAAATTGTGTTGCTGTACCCATTTTAAACTTCGTAAATGCACGGGAAAAAGTTTAATGCGACGTATAAAATAAAGCAACTGAAAACCACCACAAGATACAAGACGTTTGTCCATGTTTTCTTAGTACAGACAAAAAGGCACTTTCGTTGCATAGTTAAAACAGTGTTGCGATATGTTATAAGGGTTATTTTGCAGAAGTTTTTATTGTTAAAACAACGTACAGCTGACTGCAATGTCATGATGCAGAAGTAAATTTTAATATTTTTAAGCAAAGTTGTATGCCGCTTGGAGTCACGTTGCTGTCCGATCGACTTAGCACAAGATCTATTCTAAACTAAAATAGTCCATGTAATAGTAGTTATTACGTGAGTAATCAACTGTAACCAAGAATTTAATTCATAGAAACATAGACTAATATTTGTCGTTATATTTTTTCTATAGGGTAATGGTGACAAACGAGCACACAGTCCACCTGATGATAAGTGGATACTGTGGCCCACATTTATGACATTTCCATCTATCCTTGATAACGAATCAAAATGCAGATGGAATGTCTCGTTTCCAGTAAAAAGGGTCTCCGGTTCTCAGCAGGATTAAGCTGCTATTTTACGCTGATATTCTGTGAGAACGTGGTCCTACCCCGTGCTGGTAGCGTGGCTGTTATCGCGTATTGATCAACTGTAATCAAGAATTTAATTCATAGAATCGGGAGTAATCAACTGTAATCAAGAATTTAATCCATAGAAACATAGACTAATCTTTATGGTTATATTTTCCTTCTTAGGCTGTTAATATTCGGCCATCTTGATTCCTCATTAAAATTATATGTAATAGCGCCATAGACATCGCCAGAAATCGAGAAGTAAAAGTTAAGTAAAACAGATCTGCTTAAGAAATGGATTTCTGACCACCATTATAATTGATTAGATTTCCATTTTTGACACATTTTTACTGAATAAGTATGTAACCACTATTAAGTTATATTAACTTGTTATATTATATTACGAATAATTTAATTTAGTTTAGATTCGCTGGGGACTGCGGATGATTTTATCGACTTATAAAATGACATCGCAATTTATAATTTGATTAAGCTAGAAATTATAAATATTTTCCATTTAAAATTATTGTAACAAAAATATCTCATAAAACCTGAATTTTAGAGCAACGGTCAATGCACTCCGAAACTATGTACGGCATAGCATAGCCGCACTGCCACCGTGTCTTTGTCTTGTCGACTTTGTTTGATTAGGGAAAGTGTGAGAATTATCTGTGGCAGATTTCCAACCTATAGAGCGGCGTCGGCGCGCGAAGTCCTTTTATCTACTTTTATTTGCCTGTCACTCAAAATGCCTCGGACGTGTACGTTAAAGGCTCGACAATGTAATGCTTTGTAACACGCTTTAGCGACCTCTGCAAAAGTAAATTTCGTTGTCATGCATAAAACTTTGTGTTTATATGGAACACCGGCATAGACTTTTATTGTTATTGCAATAAGCTTGCGGTTTGAATGATATGGAATAATTAACTTTAAGTTTTTTTTTTAATTGTGAGTTTATTTTTATTGACGTCGACAGCCGCGAGAAATAATTAGTTCAAGAAAATTATTGTTTGCTGGATGGTGCATACGCTTCACGCTTTTAAAATTTGAAATGCAGAACGTAGCTATAATAAAATATTATTCATACACGAATTTTGTCTTTGCCAAAGTAATTAATAAAGTTAAAAACTATTTAGAAAGCGCTGAGTTAGGGAATAGTAATCGTAGACGTAAAGAGTTCAGTTCCCTTATAAATTTATATACATTAAAAAAAATCTGTTGTGATGACAATATTTTTTTATAGAATAAGGGTGACAAACGAGCACACAGTCCACCTGATGGTAAGTGGTTGCTGTGGCTCATAGACATCTACATCTATCTTCGTTTGCGAATTTAAATGCAGATGCGTTGTCAGCGGCGAGTACTAAAGTAGAATGCCTCTTTTCCAGTAAAAAAGGGTCTCCGGTTCTCTACACTCACCATACGAACCACAGCAGCATTAAGCTGCTATTTTACGCTGGTATTATGTGAAAGCGTGGTCCTTCCCCGGTCGAGCCGACCCATTCGTGCTACAACTATACTATTAATATAGCTGCAGCATGGCTCTACCACGTATAAAATGTAACTATCCACCCTTGGTTTTGAATTTTCTGTATTAATTCCGCGGACATAAAAAAGGTAATTATTTATTCAATTTAATGACGATTAAATTTGTTACGTCAGTAATAATTTCGCAAACCGGCAATTTAATAAAGGAGTTTAATTTGTAATAATAACTCACGTTGATCCGACCCGACGGACGGGCGGTAGTAAAACGGATGTCGTAAAAGGTGGCATGTTATTTAGACCCGACGCGGCGACTTGGTGCCAATTATCAAATAAACACATTCAAACATTTATTATGTCTGTTGAATTATTTTCTAAGTTTTATTAGAAAAACTATCTAGGCATCGACTTTTATAGTTATTAATTAGATTATAGTAGTAAGCCCGCCACGCTGCTCCAGTGCTTTTCGGCGGATTTTAAATTTTGTCGTTTTTTACTTAGATATACTGATTTTACTCGTGATGTTTTTTTCCATCGTCAAGTACAAGCAAATAAGCACTTAAAATTGCAATTAAAAATTTCATTAGTGCCGGCGGAGATCAAACTTATGTTACTCGCATACTGTGAGCGGCGAGCAGCGGCCCACGAGAGAGAGAATTACAATTAGAAATGCCTATGGTGCTGGCTAAGTAAGCGATAAGTTACTTGAGCACTTAACTTCATACAAAAAAATTCTAGAAAAAAACATACTTTAAGGGAAATAAAACAGGACTTGGACAGCAACATCTTCATGATAACAACTTAATATAATAAAAAGCTGCGGTTGCGAACCTGCCTGTCAACCGTGACAACTAGCTTGCTTATGTATAGTCTAAGGTGACAACTATGACAAATATGCTCCCAATGACGCCATGGAGCCTATGGAGGAGCCAATGTTTAGTAGTGAACTTTTCATAAACTGTAATTAATAAATGAATGAATGAAATAACACTAAAAATAAAAACGTTTCGCAAAGTAAGATTACGTGCTTAACAATGTCATATTAAAAAAATATATAATTTAGCAGCGGGAGCTGATAATATATTGGTGCCAATTGGCACAGTTATAATTTCTTTTACTGTGATATATGTTTAAAATGTTATCAAATTAAGTGTTAACAGTAGATTCATTATTTAATATTGTTCTAAATTCCCAAAATTGTACCAACGTAATGTTCTAATCTACGGTTGTTATTACACACGATTATAACTTCTTTTTTTTCTGCTTCTTTACACCAAAAATCTTATTTATTGCTTTTGTAAAAGTAAACAAAGAAAAAATAGTGACAAGCGCTTTGTTTTGTTTCGCCACTTGGTACCGTTATCGCGAATAATTTTTGTTTAATATTGGCCGTACTTTAAAAAAAAAACTTTTCGTTAAAGGATGCGGTGCAATAAAACGTCTCGGTTACCCTTTAAGGGTTGCTAACGGTGTTTAGAATCGCAAAAATAATGTGTTTTGCACGGCTTTGAATATATATAAAAGGAGAAGAATGTGTGTTAAAGAGATGGAAGGAGTATTTTGAAAGTTTGTTTGAAAGAGAGGAAGTGCAGGTACAGCATCTGCCACCTTCCACGGAAACTAACATAAATGTTGATGAAAATGAGATAAGCATGGATGAAATAGTGAAAGCGTTGAAAAGTATGAGATTAGGTAAGGCTGCAGGGTATGACAGGATTACCGTCGAGATGCTAAGGGCTGGACAGGGCCTGGTGGCTAGTCAGCTGTACCGCCTTTTCAATCTGTGCTGGCGAAATGGGCAAGTACCGGGAGACTGGTGCAAAGCCGTAATCGTGCCATTGTATAAGGGAAAAGGGTCACGGCAGGACTGCATAAATTACCGTGGTATAAGCCTTCTTAGCGTTGTCGGTAAATTGTATGCGAAAGTGTTGATTGAAAGGGTTGTGAATGAAACAGACGAGAAAGTATGGGATGCACAAGCGGGATTTAGAAAGGGAATGGGATGTACGGATCAGGTCTTTTCCTTGCGGTGCATAGCCGAAAAGTGTTTGGCTAAAAACAGGAAAGTCTACTGCGCCTTCGTAGATCTAGAAAAGGCCTATGATAGAGTGGTGAGGAATGAATTGTGGTCAGCACTGTCCGTGAACGGTGTGAGCAGTATCCTCATACGAGCATTGCAATCTCTTTATAGGGATTCTAGTGCTTGTGTAAGGATAAACGGGGCATACACTGAATGGTTTAATATCGAAAAAGGTGTTAGACAGGGATGTGTAGCGTCACCGTGGCTGTTTAATCTGTTCATGGACAATTGTTTGACAGATTTAAAAGAGAATGAAAGTGGGTTGAGAATGAATGAGTTACTCGTCAAATGTTTTCTCTATGCTGATGACCAAGTATTACTTGCGTCTTCGGCCGAGGAGTTGCAGGAGATGGTAACTGCTATGAGTGGAGCTTTTGTTAGAAAGGGAATGAAGATGAATGTAAGGAAGACGAAAGTGATGGTGTTTGAAAAAGATGAGGCAGTGACAGACTGCAATATCGTGATTGAAGATGAACAAATTGAACAGGTGAAAGAGTTTGTGTATCTGGGGTCAAAGTTTACAAGAGATGGAAAGTGTGAGAGTGATATCGAAAGAAGAGTGAATGCAGGAAACATGGTGAATGGAGCTTTGCACTCCTTTATGAGCAGTCGGAAGGTGTCTAACAAGGCTCGTTTGGCTGTGCATGAGGGGGTGTTGGTTCCAACACTCATGTACGGAAGTGAAAGTTGGGTATGGCAGAAGAAACATGAAAGCAGAATAAATGCAGTTGAGATGAGAGCATTAAGAAGTATGATAGGAGTTAAACTGAGTGACAGGATAAGAAATAGTGAGATAAGGAAAAGTTGTGGTCTGAAAGAAGATGTAGTGACAAAAATTGAGAAAGGTATGCTGAGATGGTTTGGCCACGTCGAGAGAATGAATGAAGAACGATTGACGAAAAAAGTGTATAAGGCGAGTGTGAATGAAAGTGTTGGAAGGGGTAGACCTAGGCGGACATTTCTAGACCAAATTGGGGACGTCTTGAAAAAAGGCCAGGTTAAGAGTACCCTAAACCGTAGAGCATGTATGAAGGGAATAATGAAAGTGGACGAAGCGAAACAAGTATGTAAGGATCGTAGCAAGTGGAAAGAAGTGGTCTCTGCCTACCCCTACGGGAAAGAGGCGTGATTATATGTATGTATGTATGTTGAAACAATCGCTGTTTTGTTGACCGACTATTGTTTATTTTTATTTTGCAACTCTTTTGCGAATACTTAAGCCTATTACTGTTTTAGTTGTTTATTACACATAACGGTGGGTAATTAAAGGTTTTCCCGTTACTTTTCAAACAGTTTGTAAAGTGAAATATTGTTGGATGAGTCATGAAATAATTTGCTATGTAGAATTTTAATGTCTCTAGAATATTCACAATTAAATTTACGAGAACGACGAAGGTAGCTCGGGATTATGTTTTGCGACAATTTATGCTTGAGGTCGGGGTTGAGGTAAAGGAATGGCGATAATGCTGATGATTACAGAATCTGTTACTCATAGCCACCTACATCAATGGTCGATTAAGAATCAAAATGTGAATACGTTGTCAACTCTCACTACTTAAAGAGGCAGTGACAGACTGCAATATCGTGATTGAAGATGAACAAATTGAACAGGTGAAAGAGTTCGTGTATCTGGGGTCAAAGTTTACAAGAGATGGAAAGTATGAGAGTGATATCGAAAGAAGAGTGAATGCAGGAAACATAGTGAATGGAGCTTTGCACTCCTTTATGAGCAGTCGGAAGGTGTCTAACAAGGCTCGTTTGGCTGTGCATGAGGGGGTGTTGGTTCCGACACTCATGTACGGAAGTGAAAGTTGGGTATGGCAGAAGAAACATGAAAGCAGAATAAATGCAGTTGAGATGAGAGCATTAAGAAGTATGATAGGAGTTAAACTGAGTGACAGGATAAGAAATAGTGAGATAAGGAAACGTTGTGGTCTGAAAGAAGATGTAGTGACAAAAATTGAGAAAGGTATGCTGAGATGGTTTGGCCATGTCGAGAGAATGAATGAAGAACGATTGACGAAAAAAGTGTATAAGGCGAGTGTGAATGAAAGTGTCGGAAGGGGTAGACCTAGGCGGACATTTCTAGACCAAATCAGGGACGTCTTGAAAAAAGGCCAGGTCAAGAGTACCCTAAACCGTAGAGCATGTATGAAGGGAATAATGAAAGTGGACGAAGCGAAACAAGTATGTAAGGATCGTAGCAAGTGGAAAGAAGTAGTCTCTGCCTACCCCTACGGGAAAGAGGCGTGATTATATGTATGTACTTAAAGAGGATGTTAGTAAAATCGGTTTATCTTAAAACTTATTAATTTTCTCCATAATATTTTAAAACAGTTCATTTGAATTACATTCCGAGTTTATAATTACACGTGATTTAATAGACGTAAAGTCAGCTTTTTTTAAAAATAATTATTTTTTTAAATTTTTAATAGCTCCAACAGTGCTTGTGGTAGGAGTGATTCACGACAGTTATCGAATATGAACCTTCAATTTAGGCAGCGCACCCACAAGGCTATCGTCGCTTAATTTTTAATTAATCATTTGAAATTTTTAGTTTTAATGTTGTATATGCTAAACATAGATCATAGAATTTAATTTAATTTTTTAGATGGCTCTAAGTCATTCAAAGAGCATTGAGGGCTCCATTACGGAGCGCATTGGAATTCACTGACGGCTCTATGTGGCATTGTTTATGTCGGAATCGGTTAAATAAATCGTACTTTCGCGGCTATTGTTGCTACTTCAGGACGGCTACTACGTCGCCAGCGATAAAGAATGCGCTATTTCAGATCGCACTGATAAAGACCGATGGCTTCTCGCGGCTTCCAGCGACATTCATCGCGAATTGACCGCAAGACTACGTATTATAGTCCGGACCACGCTTCACCCTTGCCTACGCTGTAACGAAATGCGCGGAGATGTTAAGATTAGATCAACATCGATATTTCTCGTTTTGGAACTGGTTTATGGTGATATAGCTCTGTGTCAAAGATATATTTCTTCTTACTCGTGAGGTTTTGTTTATTCAGCGTTAAACCAAAAGTGTTACTTTACTCGCACAAAGTAGTAAAATAACGACATAACTTTATTTAAAGAGATTCTGAACAAGAAATTAGTACAAATAACAAATAGTAGCGATATGTCATCATCATAACAGTCTTTCACAAGTCCACTGCTGAACATAGGCCTCCTAAAAGGAATTCCACAAAGCCCGGTCCTGAACCACCTGCATCCATTGATTTCCTGCATGTCTTACCAGATCATCACTTCATCTAGTGGGAGGTCGCCATACACCTCGCCTACCGCTACGAGGCTGCCACTCAAGAACCTTTTTGTCACATCGAATGTCGGTTCTTCGAGCTATATGGCCGGCCCATTGCCACTTCAGCTTACTAATCCGTTGGGCTATGTCGGTCACTCTGGTTTTACTGCGGATATCCTCATTTATAAGTTTATCACGCAGAAAAACTCCGAGCATAGCCCTCTCCATAGCTCGCTGAGCGACCTTGAGTTTCTTCATCCGGCCAGCAGTGAAGGACCACCTCTCAGTTCCGTATGTCATCACTGGCAACACGCACTGGGTCTACAGTCTCGTTTTCAAGTTTTTAGGTATACCTGACGAGAAGATGTGCCGTAAATTCCCGAACGCTGCCCAACCGAGTTGAATCCGTCGATTGACCTCTCAGTCGAAGTTGGACTTACCTAGACGGAATATTTGTCCCAGGTAAATATACTCGTCAATTACTTCGAGCATAGTGCTCCCAACAATTACCGGTATAGGTGTGACATGGACGTTATACATGATCTTTGTTTTGTCCATGTTCATCTTAAGACCTATCCGTTGGGAAACACTATTGAGGTCATTGAGCATAGTACTTAGGTCCTCCAGCGATTCTGCCATATGGACTATATCGTTGGCAAATTGAAGGTGAGTGATGTACTCGGCATTGATGTTAATACCGTATCCTTTCCAGTCCAGTAGCTTGAAAGCGTCTTCCAATTCAGCGTTGAAGAGTTTTGGAGATATAACGTCACCCTGTCTCTCTGCAGTTGGATAGGTTTCTTGCTCTGGTTCTGTACTCGGATAGCCATAATAGCCCTACTGTACTAATACTTCGATATATCGACAGTCAACTTGGCACCGCTGGAAGGACTGCAGCACCTTACAAATTTCGACAGAATCAAAGGCTTTTTCATAGTCTACTTACGCAAGACATAGTGGCAAATTGTACTTTTCGGTCTTCTGTAGAATTCGCTGAAGGGTATGCCTATGGTGCTAAAGCCTTTTCGGAAACTTCCTTGTTCAGGAGGCTGGAAGTCGTCGAGTCTGCTTGCGAGACGATTCGTAATGACTCTCGAAAACAGCACGTAGACGTGGCTCAGAAGGGAAATTGGTCTGTAGTTCTTCAAACAGCGTTGTCACTTTTCTTGAAGCACCAGACCACCTCACTTCTGCTCCACGCTTCTGGAGGACGAAATTAAACAGCTTCTGAAAGACTTCAAGTACCGGTTTTCCACCTGATTCCAGAAGCTCTGCTGTAATTCCACCCTCGCTCGTTTTTAAGGTGCTGAAGAGCTATTCTAATCTCGCTCAGACTGACGTCCTGATATCATCTGAATAGTGTAGGTTTAGACTTGCTTTTGGATCGTTACTGACGCTTGCTTGTGACTCTAATGATGATGTATACAGCTGCCTATAGAACCTCTCAATTTCACTCAAATCACAGGTGTCCCGGAAACGATGCTGCCACACTCGGTCTTTAGCTTCGTCAGTTGGCTCTTTCTAGCAGACCGATCTCTGGCAAAGACTTTGAAGTCATGGTTCCGCTCGATCGCTTCTTCATGACGAGCTGTATTAAAGTTGCGTAAGTCCCGCCACATGCATTTGGAGATCTGTCTGTTCAGTTGCCTGTATGCTATAAAATCTACTGAAGACTCCAGCTTCATCTCCCGTCTAACAGACATGAGATTAAGAGTGCGATCGAAGAGTTTTTGTGTTCTTCTGCGGTAGGTCTTACAAAACTTAGCTCCGACTGCATGGACAGTTTCCACGAGCTTGTCATTCATATCATCCACTGCATTGCAATCGTCTAGGCACTGAAAACGATTTTGAATCTCGAGCTGAAAGGCACGAGGGGGAAGGAGCGTTGACTTCATTAGACGTGACCTTTCCAATTTAACGTTTAAGTTCAGTGTGTCTCTAACCAAACATTGATCTCTGCTAATTTTCACCCTTGCGATCACTGATATATCACTGAACCGTCCGTCGTCTGGTCATCATAATGAAGTCATCTGTCGTCGGGGCTCGACCAGGTCCACTTCCTGTGGGGCCACTTCTGGAAGATAGAGTTCATCATAAATAGTCTCTATTTTTCCATGAATTTATAAGAAATGTATAAGAAATTAATTTATAATTTATACTTGCGATTGTTGTCACTTGGTGAAACTCCAGCTTCATTTTTATGATTTGCATAAACACTTATAATTAATAAATTTTAATATTTATTTTTACAATATTTATTTTAAACTAGCGATTCGCCCCGGCTTCGCGCGGGTAGTTTCTGGATCTCAACAACAGCGCCACCTACCGGGTACAAATGTAAATAAATGTCCTAAACCATCTAGGGACTCATTAAAACACAAAAAAAAATTCATTAGAATCGGTCGAGCCATTTTTAAGTTTTATCGAGACTATAAACGGATAGCAATTGATTTTTATACATAGAGATTATTATTATACTAATTATAAGAATCCACGGCATCATCATAATTAAAATATCTTATATACACTGTATATAACATATTCTCATATATATTAGAGATATATAAGAATACCTTATATAGGTACCCTATATAGTATCTTACAAGTACAAGTAATGTTTATCCAGAACACAAAAAGAAATAAATAAAAAAAATATTGAAGAAGTAAATTTAGTATTACATTAAAAAATTAATAATGATTAAGACAGCGCATGAACTTTGAACACTATTTTTTTAAATTTTTATCAAATACATTATGTATTATCACATTATGAAAATTATTTAATATATTATTGTAATATAAGAGATAAAATTAAGTGAATGTTAGAACTTTATAGAACCTTACATATTAAGTACAGGAACAAAGGGCGGATTTTACATTACAACATTAGTTTATTAACGTGTGTCTTTTTTATAATAACCGTTTAAATTTCTTGAGTATATATTTATTTTTATATTTACTAAATTGTGGGTTACTTTTCTAATAGTAATTTCAATCTAAAGGTCTATGAGAGAAATATAAACGTTTATATTATTAAAATATTGTTTTACAAATATTTCGGAACGACCACTGTAGTCTCGTGTGTTGACTTTTGACGGTTCATTAATTTTATACCGAACCTTTGTGTTTACGTTAGCATGGTAGAAAACTACATAAAATATTTTTTTGATGTTGATTGAAATTTAAAAATAAATTGAAATGAAAATGAAAATTATATTTATTTCTCCGCCACAAAAGTATATAGATGAGTCTACTAATAAGTTTAACAGAAATATGGAATATTGTAATGTTTTTGTGGCGGACTGGAACCTAAACTAGGGTATCCCTGTATTTTAGGACTCCAAATAATTAAGAGAGATAAATAAGCTTTTTTAAGTATAAGATAGGTAACACAAATTAATTGCAATTATCTATAGGACGTATATCGATATAATTACTTCAATATTTGCACTTAATGCAGTTCCACTGATATTCGAAAAACTTTCTGTGTCGAATCCTAAACGAGAGGAGATGTATGAATACCAACGCCTATTACATTCGGATCGAATGCTTGACGAACGAAACGTTCCCGTTTCCGAGAGAAATCTTTCCGAGGCATTGTGAACAGCCTGACTGGAACATCAAATGCGTGACAAAAATTAATTTTGATTATTATCGGATAAAGATTTAAAAAATTGTGCTCCTGTTTAAAAAAGACTCAATATTGATCACGCTGGAAAAGGATAACTGCTATAAAGGGTACTCTGCTCATCATCACCAGTTTTTTTTTATAAACCTGAAGTGACAAACGAACTTTAGTCCACCAGATAGAAAGTGCCTATTGCAGTCCACGGACACCTGCAGCTGACTTGACAAAAATAAGGCCATAGATGCGTTGTCACCCCCGAGGACTAGCATGAAATTACGCACAGTCTCTAATTATACTGGCTCTCTCAAAAGGATCCAATTCTTGATAAACCATCACAGTTTAAGCACCAGTGGAGCAAATGAGTTTCGCATTTGGTGAACAAGTTGTTACATCCATCTGACACCCCTATCCCAAGGATAACATAATGTTTATTATTGACTTAACAATGAAATAATGTTGTCTCTTTTCTTTTCTTTAAAAACGTTATCTTCACACTAGGATTTACTCCTGTATCGTAGATGCAGTTTACATACATAAATTTCAAAAGGACAAACATCTAGACCCAGAGCAATTATTTAGAGGCCATACAAATACTTGTTCAGTGCGGGATTAGAACCTGCGGCGCTCATTGCAAAACCACTGCGTCATGGACTCTGAATGGCAAGTATCAATTGTAATATGATTAAATTTTAATTGATAATGAATACAATCGCGTATTTTAATCCATGAATGCACTCGAATATTTCAAATTCATTTAAGATAAGCAGAGCTTGAATGTGGAATCGAAATTTCCATAATCGTACATCAATCGTACATGAATTATTAAATATTTTAATGCGAACAGTACGTTATCAAATGTGTCATCGGTTTTAATGCAAGTAATTGCTTAACTGTATGGTAATGATGTCCAAAGCGCATCTAGCTTTGGACATCATTCATCAGAGACATTTGGACATAACATGAAAAACCATCTACATCATAAGATCGCAAAAGTTCACTGCTGGATACGGGTAAGAGTAGGTAAGGTATCTTGCAGTCAAAACACGACGTTATTTTGCTGTTCGGGACCATTTTTTTTTTTGTTATTAATACACATTATTCGACATCGCCATAATTAAAGTCCGTAAATCATTCAATCAGTCTTGTTCTTCTGAAATAGTATACAGAATATATAAAGAAACGAATATAATAAACAAAACAATTTTTTTGTAATTGCAAAAGTATTTTATGCAACCGAATCTCAAACCCAAGTAACGGTTTTACACAATAAACAATAAAGTAGGTATATACGTTACTCAAATATTTTACGTACATTACCGGCTAAATGTTGCAGATAAAACTGACAGATATTGACAATATATACTTATTGTTTTTTATTAATGAATCTTTAGTCCTCGCGACACCTCTTACACATGAAAGTCTTATCAAGGTGATTAATTCCACAATTTCGCGTGCATTAGCATATCCAACGGACTTTTAAACTGTTGGCCGTATCGTACAATTACACAAACAATAATGGCGCGACGTCAGCAAGGCTTTATGTCCGCGTTATTTATTGCCGATTTATGGCGCGATGAAAAGATAAATGGACCGTCTTGATTTTTAATTGCGATTGTGTATGTGGAGAATTCTGGCCGCTAACGAATATATACCTTTTTTTTCCACAATTAACGATATTTAAAAGTTAAGCACGACGACTCAAATTACTGTGGATCTTAAGATTTACCACTGAAAGCTCTTGGATGATGTAGGTATTTTATGTTGAGTAAAAATTAAGATAAAAGATTTCGATCAATCAAAGGAGTTATTACAGTTATATTAGAAATATTTCACAAAATTGTGCTTCGGTCCATGGTCGAATTAAGTTGTGTCTGGTATAAACGCATAACGCTATAAAGTCGATCGACTTTCGATTGTCATAAGTTTCTAAATGATATAAAAACGTATTTTTTTTAAGTCATGCCTGCTAAGCCTTAAGGTCATTTGTTATTCGACTCGGCGTATCTAGACTACAAAAACAACAAGAAAAGCGGGGTAGATAACTCTGATGATTGTTTTCGCAAGGTCATTAACATGATTTATTGTGAATTGGTTTTTAATCTGTAGATATAAATATTAATAGTTATGTTAATCGAATTGCCTATTTTAATCATATTAATCCGTTATTAAAAATAAAAGTAATTTAGTCTCCTTTTTTTTTTTACATGGGGAAATGCCTACGCATACCCGCCTCGCGGGGGCAAGGACGGGTTATGTCGGACTCGCACCGACTAAAACCCCATGGTTTTCCATCCTCGTCGCTATTGGCAGGGCCACGGGAACGCTTTCGCACACTTCCGCGGCCCCACCTGCGCTGGCCACCCCATGGCGGCCCCTCCTCGGGAGAGGACCACTCCTCCCCATCTCCTTCTCAAGTAAGGCGCACCAGAACACATGGCGCGCCCTCCTTTTCGGCCTCCAGTTTCCAATGCGCAACAGACGCCCCCGTGTCCGATGCGCGAAGGCCATGGGGCCAGGAAAAACAAGCACTCTGAAGCACTGACCCTCCTGGCCCCAGCGGCGGATCTGGTCTATGGCTCCGCCGCCAACCACGATTCGGCTGCGGAGGGTAGGGAGAGCGGCGCATCGCAATACCGACACTCCTCTCCCCCCGCAGCCCCACCACCATCGCATCATTAACGGTGCGGCCCCGTCAGAGTCGCGGAGGATAGGGCGAGTGGCGCATCGCCATACCAACACTCTTCTTCCTCCGCGACTCCACCTCGGCTGCAGAGGTAAGGGTGGGGAGGACACCCCTCTCGCAGCAGCCCACCGACACGCATCCGAAGTGGGCTCACCAAGCCCACTCGGAGTGGCCACCTCGGGCCGGCCCTACACCACGGGCCAGCCAAGGGGTTCCTCTTTGTTCACCGTGGGTGACCAAGCCACGGCTACTAAGCCCCCCCGCCACGACAAGGCGGGAACCCGTTCGGGGGGGGAATTTAGTCTCCTGTAGCGCGACATTTGGTCAACTTGTATTCGTAATACTATATTATCTATACATATAAATAAAATATAATTGTCTGTCTGTAATATTGAAATAACTAGCTTCTTTTAAGCACCTATGCATGATATGGTTAAAAAAAAGACTGTCCAGAGTGATATTAGGAATGGTTAAGCTGGTGGAACGAACTGACAGAAAGCAAGGCCAGGAGTGATCTTGACAATATTTACTTGACAGAATGTTGGAGCATTAATTGTGTGAATTTATGAAAAAATTGATAAAATAAATGGTATTTGATGATTATTAAAAAAAAATGACGCCTCATTAATAGTCTTTAATATAATGGATTTCCGCAAAGTAACGTCTGATTCTATTCATTGCCTTTGGATGTTTGCAATTTTAACCATACAAATATATATTCAAAGTTTACAAATTTTGAGTAAAACAAATCACTCATATGTTACAGATTAATATTTGTAATTAATTTTAAATTAATACCCAACACGAAGTAAAGTGAAAATTAAACCTAAAAAAATAAAATAAATAAAAATAAAATTATCAAAAAGTCGAGGCGACCTTCTTGCGCGTTACGCAAAGTTCATCAGAGGTGTAACAACAGTATAAAAAAATGCGCTTAGCAGGGCCACTCGCACTCTTATCCATGTACACATATACATAAGGCCGGCAACGCATCTGCAATTCCCTCCCTGGTGTTGCAGTTGTTCATGGGCGGCGGTAGTCACTTACCATCAGGTGAGCCGCATGCTCGTTTGCCCCCTCTCCTATAAAAAAAAAACACATCGTCCATCTTCGATTTAATTGCAAAGCTTTTTTTGGACGCTTCTTTGTTGGCAATGCTTGAGCGAAATACTATGATCATCATCATTATTGCACTATGTCAAAAAGTTCCACCGCTGAATTAATAAATTAGTAAAATTATGTGGATGGATTATGCCAAAGTTGCCAAGCTTGCTAGGCGGAATGGCAATCGAATTTTTTTTATTTCATTCTTTTTATTATTCTTGTCAATATCGATCAGGACTCTATATGTTGAGAACACTTCGGCGTTATGCCAATTATTGAATCCCGCTTTTCATACGATTCGAAAATTCGTAATTACATAAATAATATTTATAATTATGTATTGTGTATATATATAGTGTATGCATGTATATGTGTATGTATGTATTTATATATGTATATATTGTGTGTATTTAAGTATATATGTCTATGTATGTGTGTGTATATGTATATTTAAATTTAAATACATTTTTAGCGCTTTCTATTTTGATTACTACTACACCGCCTCTTGTTTGTATATCTCTGTTTAGCCTAATGGTTGACTGGGAGAAAATGCCTTATGGCATTAAGTCCGCCATATGTACAACTTTCTACATGAAAGATTAAATAAATAAAATAAATAAGTTCTTGAGTTGTTAAGAATAATCATAGTGCATTTTGCGTAAAGTTCTCCATTGTTAGTATGAGTTATATTATTACCGCCGGATATCATGTCCTGTCAGAGATTATTCCGTTTGAAAGACACAGCGGTTGCGTATTTGAGAAAATTGTTTTGTAATCGCTCGGAGCGCTTGTTTCCTAGCGAGATTGTTACGGTAGCTATGTATATTGTTTTGCGTACCTACTGTTAAAATTATAGTCACGTACAGTTTCGTTTCAACTTATTTTTCTATTTTTCCCCGCATGTTACGTTTACTTTTATAGAAATAGTGTGGAATAATAGTTTAGAGTACAGAACTAAAAATAATTTAGAGAGGTTTTTTTATGTTACGTCAAAATATCGTTTATTTGCACAATAATATATCTTTTTTATATGATAGGGTTGACAAACGAACACACAGTCCATCTAATGGTAAGTGGTTGCTGTGGCCCACAGACATCTACATTTATCCTCGTTTGCGAATCAAAATGCAGATGCGTTGTCACCCGTGAGGACTAAGATGGAATACCTCTTTTCCAGTAAAAAGGGTCTCCGGTTCTTTACAATCACCATACGAAACAGAGCAGTGTTATGCTGCTATTTTACGCTGGTATTCTGTAACTATACTACTAATATAGCTGCAGCATAGTTCTACCACGTATAGAATGCATGCTGTCCTATTATTCTTGCTGCATGTTAAAATTTGACCTAGAAAGGTTACCGAAATATTCAATCTGTATTTTCAGAAGATATTTATTAGTATTATATTAGATTCTCGTATGATGGTATTAACCAATCTAAACATTAAGCGCTAATTTTTAATTTTTAGATAAAAGTTATTCATAGGTTAAAATACAACACAAATAAATCAAAAATGATACTTCTACGAGTAAAATTTTTCAGTTGTTTCACTTTTATAAATTTAAAAGGTTACAATTTTTGGTATAATGATTTTTTTAATTTGATGTTTGAAATATCGACCCTTTTTTTTTTTTGCGGATGGAAAATCATCTAATGACGCCTTTCGCTGTGGGTGGAGCGGAAGGGAGTGTCAGACTTTTACTGACTAAAAACCATCCGTGTTCCTTCAGTGCCCTTACGTTCCGGAGCCGCGGTATCTCTTTCGAACAACCCGCAGCCCCGGCAGGCGTCGGCCCTTGCGGGCCCCTTCATGCTGCTGACAGCTCTTTGAGGCGCGCGTGGAACAAAATGCGCCGTCGACACGGCCTGTCGTCGTTAGACGGACGGACGGCGAGCTACCCATTGCTCGCCGTCCACAGGCCCGCGCCTAAGGTGGCCGGGGGCCACGACGTAGCCCCCGACGGCCGGGGCGTCTCCCGCGGCGGCCGGGAAGGAAAGCTGCTGCTCTTTCCTTCTCCCGCTCCGCCACCTCCTTCGCTAGCATCACTGCTTCGCAGAAGGTGGTGACGGCATCCCATTCCGTCTCGCTCCGGACCATGGCTTCGACCAGGCCCGGACGCGAGAGGTCGCCGCCGCCTATCGCCGCTACGAGGACACGGCGGTGCTCAGCCCAAGCAGGGCACACCTCCACGGTGTGCTCCACCGTGTCCTCCGGTCGATCCTCGCCGTGGGAGCATCCGGGCGTTTCCTCCCGCCCGATTCGGTGCAGGAACCTCCCGAACACACCGTGTCCGGTGAGGACCTGCGTCAGGCGGAAGGTGAGGACGCCGTGGCGTCTCTCAAGCCACTACTCAAAGAGGGGTCTTATCGCCGCTATAGTGGCGTGCCCAGCACGGGGTTGCGACAGTCGCTCTCTCCATGTCGCCATGAGATCATGCCGGAAGTCTGTCCGCTGCGCGACAACTTGCCGCGGCAGCGGGGTTTCCCCCCGGCACAGTGCCTCCGCGCGCCATTCGTGCAGGCGCGCGAGGACTATCGCCTCCAGATCCCATGGCGGCAATCCGGCAAGGAGGCTCGCCGCCTCGCGGGAGATCGTGCGGTAGCCGCGAACCATTTTTACGGCAACCACCCTTTGGGGCGCGTTTAGGTGGTGGACGGCAAGCCGTGCCAAACCACGCGCCCACACCGGGGCCCCGTAAAGGGCCATGGACCTCACGATCCCCGCGTAGAGCCTCCGGCAGGAGGCGTTTGGCCCCCCCAGGTTCGGCAGGAGCCGCCTGAAGGCAGCCCCGGTCCGTTCTAGTTTGGGAGCCAAACGTCGGAAGTGCTCAACGAAGTTCCATCGGCCGTCGAGGACGAGTCCTAGGTACTTCAACGTCGACTCGACGCCGATGGATACCCCTCCTACCATCACTGAGGATCCCGGTGGTGGCCTGTTCCGAGGACCATGGAAGTGCATGGCCTCGGACTTGTGCAGAGCCACGTCGAGACCCAGGTGCCGGATCCTCTCAACGACTATCGCAACCCCGCGTGTCATAGTTTCCGCCGCCGCCTCGTACGACCCCCCTTGTGCCAGTACCAGCATCAGCGTAGCAAACTACGCTGACGCCGGTAGGGAGGTCGGCGCGCAGCACCCAGTCGTAACCGATGTTCCACAGGGCCCAGAACCGAACCCTGTGGGACACCGCACGACATCTCTCGCCGGTTCCACTCACCGTTGCGACCGGGGTAGATGACGGCCCTGTCCGTCAGATAGTCCCCGACTATACGACGGAGATAGGTAGGCACCCGGTGATACCGGAGTGCCTCCCTAATGCAGCTCCAGGGCATGGAGTTGAAGGCGTTGGCGATGTCGAGAGACACCGCCAAGACAACCCCCCCCCTGGCCACTGCATCCCCCGTCGTGAGGGCTCTCACGCGCATGATGGCGTCCACCGTAGAGCGCCTCTTGCGGAAACCAAACTGGTGTTCCGCAAGATCCGGCCCCGTCCCCGCAAGGTGCTCGGCGAGGCGGTTTGCAATTACTCTTTCAAAGAGCTTGCCCACCTCGTCGAGCAGCACCACGGGCCGGTATGCGGACGGAGAGTCCACAGGGCGCCCCGGCTTCCGAATGAGGACCAGCTTCCCCGTCTTCCAACGAAGCGGGAATTGGCCTCTCTCCAAGCATGCGCTTAGGAGCCCCTCCAGTCGAGGCCCGAGAGCCTCCGAGGCCAGGACCCAGGCTTTGCCAGGCAAGCCATCGGGTCCTGGGGCGGTATTCCTGGCCTTGAGCCTACGTACCGCCACTCTCAGGTCTACCCCGGTCCCTTCCGGGATGTCGTCGTCGTCGTCCTGGTGGTCCGCTTCCGGCACCACAGGTGGCGGAGCCATAGGCGGGGGCGGATGTTCCCCTCACGCAGGGAACAGAGCGCTCACCACGTCCTCCACGAGCTGAGGCCGGAGACTCTGTATCAGCGGGGGGGCCCAGGTGCGGAGTTTATCCCGCACCATCTTGTAAGGGCGGCCCCACGGATCTCTGTCGAGAGTCTCCAGCATCTCCTCGCGGGCCCGATCCCGGGCCCGATCCCGGGCCCGCAGGACAGCCTCCCGAAGGGCGGTCTTCGCCGCTCTGTATCCCTCGTACAGCTCCGCCTCAATGGCTGCCGCATTCGGTGGACGAATGCGGAGCCTGCGATGCCTGGCGTACAGGTGCCGCGCGGCGACACACGCCTCGCGCAGAGACGTCAGCTCACGCGACCACCAATACACCTGACGCCGGGCGCTTCCTGGCCGGACGCGGGGCATTGCCACGTCACATATCTCGGACATGGCCTCCTGGAACCACCCTGCCTCATCATTGACGTCGGCAGGCCTGTCCGGTGATGACACCCAGGCCTGCACGATCGAGGCTTCCAGGAGGAGTTCCCGGTCCAGCTGCTTCAGCGCCCAACGCGGACCACTCGGGGCCTGTTGGACTGGCGCGCTCGAGGGCTGGGTGGAGACGTCAAACCGGATGTACCGGTGGTCGGTGTAGGTCTCCACCCCCTCCATGACACGCCAGTCAATGGCACGCAGCGACAGAGCGGGGCTAGCGAACGAAATGTCCACCACCGACTCGCCCCGCATCCGCACACACGTGGGGACAGAACCCCGATTTAGGACGACCAGGCCTGTCTCCAGAGCCCAGTCTTCCACCATCCTACCCCGCACATCTGTACGACGAGAACCCCAAGCCAAGTTCTTGGCATTGAAGTCCCCGAGGACAAGTACGGGGAGGGGATAACTTCCGACGACGACTGCTCTCAGCTCTGCAAGAGAGTTGTGGAACTCGGCGAGAGATCGGTTCGGGGAGAAGTACACCCCCATAACGACGAACTCCCCGAACCGTGCTGCTACGCACCCCTGACCCCTCCTGACACCTTCAAGGGTCGGGGTACCGGCGGCGGCCGAAGAAATGATGGCCACTGAGCCGTTAAGGTCCGCCACCCAGTCCTCCCTAGGCCAGACAAAATACGGCTCAGCGACCACAGCGATGTTAATCGACCACTGCGCCATGCTCTGGAGCAACAGATCCTGAGCGCAGGCGCAGTGGTTGATATTTGCCTGGAGGAAGCTTAATGGGGCCGTTATAGGCATTCCATTTCAGCTTCCTCCACGGGGCGCCCCTCTGCGGGCGTCGGTGTCGCGGCGGCGGCGGCAGCGACAGTGACAGCGGCGGCGGCGGCAGTTGCAGCTGCGGCGGTGGCCACAGAGGCGGTGGCGGCGGAGGGCCCTCCCCTACCCGCGGCCTTGGCCTTGGCGGGTGGCACGCAGGCCCTGCTTCCGGCCCGGTGATCGGCTGGATTGCCGGTCGCCGCACATGCATCACAGTGCGGCGTGGCGCAGCAGGTCGCCGATATGTGTCCGGGCTGACAGCAGCGGAAGCAAAGGCCACTGCGGTGAAATATCGACCCTAAGGGTCGATATTTCGTTCTTGTATGGTCAGTATGACAATAAATTCTGATTTGTCCACGGTTTTTATATTTAATTAGTTTCTTGATTTATTGACATTATTCAAATACTATATCTTGTTATTCTTGCTGCTTGTTGTATAGTGGCAGCGTTATGTAATCCATCACACTATTTCTACCCACGGTTGTCGTAAGAGGCGACTATGGGAAATCTAACTATCTTATTATAATCTTCTTTTACTATGTGGTAGAGCCATACTGCAGCTATATAAAAGATGTAGGTTATAGCACGAATCGGTCTGCTCCACCGGGGAGGGCCACGTTCTCACAGAACACCAGCGTAAAATAGCAGCTTAACGCTGCTGTGTTTCGTATGATGAGAGGTGGGCTTTCGTGTGGTGGTTGTATAGAGAATCGAAGATTCTTTTTACTGGAAACAAGGCATTCCATCTCAAGCCTCAGGGGTGACAACGCATCTGCATTTCGATCCTTAATTGAAAATAAATGTAGATGTCTATGGGCCACAGCATCTACTTACCATCACGTGGATTGTGTGCTCGTTTGGAATTCGATAGATAGCGGTATAAGTTTCTCACTTTCACCAGATTTAAAATATCCAGAGACCGACGGCGGACAGTAAAGTATGATAAAGAAGGCAAAACCTCCATATAACAGGAGATGCCTGTATCTAGCAGTTGACGTTTACGAGCTGATAAAGAAAAGATTGTTGCCGCATGTTAAATTTTAAATGCTTCAAAGTATATTTAAGGAAGAAAATATATGATACACATACGTAATACTACGTTGTAGTGCTCTATTTCTGCATAGAACTTTAAAAAAAAACTTTACCTCCATATTAGGATTTTCTCCGGTATCCGGTTAGTTAGTCCGGTTAGGACACTTCACAAACATTAATTTCACAAGGACAAACATCCAGATCCGAAACAATTATTTGTAGGCCATATAAATAATTGTTACTTAGCGCTGTGCCAAGGAGTATGTCTGGGTAGGTACCACCCTATATCTGCTGTCAAATAGCAGTGCTTTCATCGTTGTGTTCCGGTGTGAAGGGTAAAGATAGGCAGTGTAATTACAGACTGTGATCACCCATTTAAGTCCTCAGGGGTGACAACTCGTCTGTAGCCATCTTCATTTACGTGGTAGAGTCATGCTGTAGCTATATTAGTATTATAGTTGTAGCACGAATGGGTTGGCAGGACCGGGGAAAGACTACGCTCTCACATAATACCAGTGCGAAATTGCAGCTTAACCCTGCTGTGTTTCGTATGGTGAGTGTAGAGAACCGGACGCCCTTTTTACTGGAAACGAGGCATTCCATCTTAGTCCTCACGGGTGACAACGCATCTGCATTTTGATTCATAATCGAGGATAGATGTAGATGTCTATGGGCCACAGCCACCACTTACCATCAGGTGGACTGTGTGCTCGTTTGTCACCCTTATTCTATAAAAAAATCTTTGTATGAATTAGCTGCAGATGTCCATGGACTGCAGTTGCTACTTACTACCAGGTGGACCGTGAGTTAGTTTGTCACTTCAGTTAAAAAATATAGTTATTATATAGTCATATGAGATAGTAATTGCATAACTATATATTTTTTTTAAATTTATTCGTTAAGTCGGTTTTTGATTGGTCGGTACGACAGTAATGCAACGACAATCTTGTCGAAGTTTTACTTAACGAATATTGATATGGAGTGAATTTCGGTCACAGTTACCAGTTCCAAAGGACACTAGCCATCTGCGCATGACAGGATTATAATGCACGAGTACACACACAATAACTGATTATGGCTCGATCCAGGATTAGAACACGGGACCACATGATCTGTAGTCATGCTTGCGAACACTTGACCAACGAAGCAGTTGATATTATACACCACAGCAGTCAACACTTTTCCATTAAAATGACAATTATATCAAAGTGACAACATAATGTTTTTGCTAAAAGTTGTTCACGACAGTAGTCAAATGGCGGATTCAATCTCAAGACTTTCAAGTTCACGGCTCGTATCCTTAAGGATTAGACTACTGTTGCCTTTAAGTGGTGTTAAGGTTAAGTTTAAGAATGACTTAAAAATCACTAACGACAGCGTGTCATCAAATGTTATTTTTGAACGTAAAGGCTGATCGGGGAACTAAGATAAGCGATACGTATAATTCTGTGTGAGTAAGCTCTTAAAGGATATTATTTTGTTGAAGAACTCAGGGATATAGCATTAGTATGTAAATTGTCCATCGTTTCATTAGTTATTCAAATTGGTATGTTTGTATTTTAAAATGACGCTTCATTTAAAGACGGACACTTCCCAGCTATTTAATTTAATGTCCAAAATATATTTTCTAGTTTTACTATGATTTAAAGCTACATTCCTTGTTATGTACATAAATATCATTAAATGACCAATTCGGTGTTAAATTATTGCGTCCGAAAAATTACAGCGAAGTCGCATGTCACCGGACTATGTATCATTACTAAATTAATTTTAGTCGAGACTATTTTGAGAACTGGTTTTGTATTTGGAACATTATCTCAAAAAATATTTTAAATGACCAATATATCAAATCTTCTCTCCGTATGTCCAAAGTCATTATGTTAACATATATAAACGTAATCGTTTCATTAAAAATTAAAAGCAAATATTAATCGGTTGCGTGTGTTATATGGTTAGACTGGCGTGGATAATAATATTTTTGCAAAATCGCGAATGATCTGTTTCAGATTGAAATACAATCGTTATGTTTGACTTAGTGATGCAACGAATACTACTTTTACGAATACGAATACGAATATCAAACCTACTATTCGGCGAATACGAATACGAATACAAATATCTCGCCATGGTAATAAAATCTAATTTATTTGATGATTTTCTATTGTTCTAATAATTAAAATTTACAATAGGCAAATTTTAATTTAAAAAACAGAAAATTTGTAGATTTTCTGGTTTTAGGCGATTTCTTTTTTCAGTTTGGATGTTCCCAGCCGTAGAAAAAAGTCTTTCCGAGGCTACTGTACATAGTTTCAGTGAAAAATATTTTTGGGAGTCCCCCGTCATTGAGGTTAAGAGCCAAATCACACGTATTTTTTTACGCGCCGACGACGCGCGTTATCCAAGTCCGCCAGTAATTAGAGTTGCGAATAAAAATATTAGTTTTTAAATATTCGTGATCAGTATTCGCCGAATACGAACGTTCGGTAAATGTCTACTATTCGGCGAATACGAATATTCGTATTCGTATTCGTTGAATCACTAGTTTGACTGCATTAATACCTTATTTGGGTTTGCTGCGTAGGCTCTGCATGAGAAACTAGCTGATTGCTGATGTTTGCGCAAAATTTTATCGCACTATAATAAATCCTGTGAAGTATTTAACATCAACCGGGACTACTTACCTTATTAAACTACTATTACACGCGGCGATGTAACAATATCCGCCACCCAATATCGTCCCTTGGGTGGTATAAGGTAATCTATGGGGGAGGCTTATGTTCAACAGTGGACTTTAATGGAATCGTTACATTTTAAATATCACTCTTTTTTTTATAGAAGAGGGGCAAACGAGTATGCGGCTCACCTGATGGTAAGTGACTACCGCCGCCCATAAACAGCTACAACACCAGGGAGGAATTCGCAGATGCTTTGCTGGCCTTTTAAAAAGGAGAACGCTCTTTTCTTGAAGGTCCCTAAGTCGTATCGGTCCTGAAAAATCGCTGATGGTAATCGATTCCACAAGGAAGTCGTGCGAGGAAGAAAACATCTTCTAAATCGCACAGTGGTGGACCGCCAATCATCCAGATGGTGTGGATGGTATCGGGAGTTTTGCCGCGATGTGCGTTCGTGAAATTTGGCGGCTGGGATTAATCCGAACAATTCCTCAGAGCACTCCCCGTGGTAGATGCGAAAGAAAATGCAAAGGGATGCCACATCTCTTCGCAGCGCCAATGAATCGAGCCGATCGGAAAGGACTCGGTCGTCGACGATTCGAGCCGCTCTGCGCTGGATGCGGTCAAGTGGAAGGAGCTGGCACTGGGGAGCCCCTGCCCAGAGATGGGAACAGTATTCCATGTGAGGCCGAACCTGCGCCTTGTAAAGTTGCAGGCGGTGTGCCGGCATGAAATACTGTTCCACTCTGCTGAGCAGGCCAAGCTTTTTAGAGGCCAATTTGGCCTTCTCTTCCAAGTGATCACGAAACTGCACGTCACTCGATATGTCGACTATGACGATACTGGCTGAGGCAAGAAGGGGAGTGCCTTGAAACTAAGGAGATACGACAAAGGGGTTCTTTTTAGCGGTAAACACGCAAACTTGTGTCTTCTGAGGATTAAACTGGACTAGATTTAGTCGCCCCCAATCCGAGACTTTGTTCAGCAAAGACTCGACTTCAGACACAAGTTTGTTCCGTTACTCGGCGACGTTTTCCCGAGAAATATTGGCACGGCCGGTGTTTAGAGCATCACCAGTGCTGTGATCCGCATAGCAATAAATATTACCAGTTAGCAACATATCACTGATATGCAGAAGAAACAGCGTTGGTCATAGCACATAGGCTTGTGGAACACCAGAGTTAATAGGCTTGTAGTCGAACCATGCACCGTCTACAACGACCTTGATGCTCCGTTTTGCAAGGAAGCTGGTGATCCAATTGTATAATTTCTAGGGAAGCCCATAGGAAGGGAGCTTCGAAAGAAGCGCTTTGTGCCAAACCCGATCGAAGGCCTTCGCAATGTCCAAACTAACGGCCAACGCCTCCCCCTTGGACTCTACTGCCTCTGCCCATCTATGGGTCAGATAGACCAGAAGATCACCAGCTGATCGACCCCGACAAAAATCGTATTGGCGGTCGCTAATCAGCTGGTGATCCTCAAGGTACCGCATGAGCTGGCAGTTAAAAATTGATTCCATTATTTTGGAGAACAAGGAGGTGATCGCGATAGGCCTATAGTTGGAAGGGTCTGAGCGGTCGCCTTCTTTAGGGATCGGGTGGACAAAAGCTATCTTCAATGAATTCAGGACTACGCCTTGGGAGTAGGAGTATCGGAAAAGACGCGTTAGGACCGGTGCCAACTCCGGAGCACACCTCCTCAGCACAATTGGGGGGATTCCGTCAGGCCCACTCGACTTCTGGATGTCCAGGGAGAGGAGTGCTTTGCGAACCGAGTGCTGTGAGAACAGCACGTCCGGCATGGAGCACTCACACTACGGGATGGTTGGCGGTATTTTCCGCCGTCATCAAGAGTCGAGTAGGATGCAATAAGGGAGCCTAAAAGGTCGGCTTTGTCTTTTGCGTCTTGGGCTAGTGAGTCGTCCTCACTGTGCAGAGATGGTAGTGATGGCTTACAGAAATTCCCTTGGACAGCCTTGCCGAGAGACCAGAATGCACGGGTTCCCGAAGGAAGGCGAACTAGTTTCTCGCCAATTCTGCCTATGTGCTCTGACTTTGCCTTGGCAATAACTCTTTTGAAGGACCTGGAGGCGAAGTTATACTTCTTTTTAAGTATGCTGCTGTTTACATCCCGAGTCGCCGAAGCCGCAGCCCAGGTTTGATAACACTCCTGCTTACTGCGTAATGCAGTCTTACAGGAGCGACCAAACCAAGGCTGAGATTTGCCTCCGATGGGTACCACAGATGATGGAATAAATAGTTCCATTCCCTGTAGCACCACATCAGTGACAGAGTCAGCGACAGTGCGGGGATCATCCGGCGAGAAGCAAACCCGCCCCCATGGGTAGGATGCAAAGAAAGACCGCATTCTGTCCCAATCCGCCTGTAATGCCAAACACGGCGGCAACCTGCAGAACGCAACCGCGAGGGGAGTGTGAGTGGCACCAAACTCCGGATCATACAATGGTCTGAAGAGCCGATAGGGACATCGACGGAAACCTGATATCCGTCCGGATGAGAGATCAGCTGAAGGTCCAACAGGAAAGGTGTATGATCCTCCACATCTGGAATCCGCGTAGGCGAAGTAACCAGTTGTGTTAGACCATATGCCAAAGCAAAGTCATAAACAGATCTCCCCGCATGATCGGTTAAACGTGAACCGAGCCATTCGGCGTGGTGGGCGTTAAAATCGCCAAGGATCACGATCTCTGCGGATGGGACCTGTTGTAGCAAGGAATCTGTAGCCATTTGGACGTGGTCGATGAGTCGGTCTGTTTCGGCATTACCGCTATGGGACCTATAGAAGCACCCGTAGACGCGCGGATGGTCGTCGCTGTCTACGCGTAGCCATAGGATGGACAGGTCTGAACCTTCAAGACTGCCGAGGCGTCGAGAACAGATATCCTCTCTGACATACACGCAAACTCCAGCCCGAGGCACAAAGGAGTGCTCCAATTTGTATCCCGGGTAGGAGAGATACGAAATATCAGCCGGAGAGGAAACCTGCGTCTCGGTCAGAAAGAGCAAGGCCGGCTTCGCCGTCTCGAGATGGTATTGGACGGCGTTTAGGTTCGAGTGAAGTCCCCTGATGTTGCAGAAATTCACGGATAGCGGGGCAGGGGTCGCCTTGGTCAGTTGTTTGCCCCGAGCAGTTATGTTTTTGAGCGGAATTTTGCCCCTCCCCCCCCCCCCAGAATACGCGGGGAAGCCTGAGCACCCACGCTCAGGAGTGGATGGTCGTGGATGCTCAGCGAGGGATTCTCCAGGGGTGCTGGTACCCTCCTGGGATAGTCTAACGTGTAATACCGCTACCATGTTTTCGGGGGGGGGGGGGGGAATTGGGCCTCCAGTACTCATCAGACGAAACGCAGAAGCAGAGCTTCTACTTCACGCCGGTATTCTGTGAGGTCGTGGTGCCAACTCGGCTCTAGCCGGCCCATACGTGCAACAGCAAAAAAACTGCTGCGTGGCTCTACCACCTTTAAAATTCTACCGTTAAAAGTCTACGATGAGAATTTTTTTTTAAAACGTTACCCCCACACTAGGATTTTCTCATGTGTCGTGGAGGCAGTTTACAAACATAAATTGCACAAGGACAAACATCCAGACCCGGAACAATTATTTGTAAGCCATACAACTACTTGTTCCGTGCGGGGTTCGAACCCGCGGCCCCCAGCGCAACAACTGATTGCTAAGCCACTGCGCCACGGAGCCGTCAATTAATTAAAAGTTACTGCGTCCATACGTCCTTCACAGTACTAATCTTCCTCGTCTTGTAAACAGTCAACGGATGGATATGAGTTTCTACAAAATAGGAAGCATTCGCCAAAATCCCTTGACGAAATAGACTTGAAGAATGATTGCCGTACGAATCAATTACTTCTCTACCAAAAATCGTAAAATTGTATTACGTAATATATTCAACCGTATTTGTCTGTGTTTGGCGTAGTTATAAAGGCATTGTCAGAAACGATATTATCGCAAGGGCTCTACAAAAAATGAAAAATAAGCAAGTGCTGTGTATGTGCTTTTGATTTTTTACGTCAGTCTATCATCTAGTAGGGATCGCCTTACATTTCGCTTACCGGTACAAGGCTGCCAAACGAAAAACCTTTTTTCCTATGGGTTGTCGATTCTTCGAGCTATATGGCGGCCTCGTTGCCACTTCAGCTTATTAACCCGTTGGGCTATGTTGGTCACTCTGGTTCTACTACGGTTATACTGCGGAAACTCCATAGCTCGCTGAGCGACCTTGAGCTTCCTCATACAGCCAGCAGTGAAGGGTCACGTCTCCGATTCATAAGTCATCACTGGCAACACGCGCTGCCCAGCCGAGTTGAATCCGTGGATTGACCTCTAGGTCGAAGTTGGATATACCTAGTCGGTTTATTTGTCCTAGGAAAACATACTGGTCAACAACTTCGAACTTAGTGCACCTGACAACTACCATAGGTGTGACTTGGATGTTACACGTGATCTTCGTTTTGTCCATGTCCACCTATATATATATAAGACCTATAGGGTGACAAACGAGCACAAGTGGATGTTATGAATAATAGACATATATACATCATATAGACATATGACCTATAGACATCTACATCTATCCTCAATTCAGAATCAAAATGGAGACGCGTTGTCACCCAGAATGCCTTGTTACCTGCAAAAAGGGTCACCAATCATACGAATAATAGCAGCATTACTCTGCTGTGAGAGGGTGGTCCTTGCATCTTTGTCCCCGTGGTCGAGGCATTCGTGTCGCAGCTATATCTACAGCTATCTGTACCGTAGTTCTATAACATAAGAGATTGATAGTTTGTTCTTAACATTGCCATAAGATCGAATGAGAGTTCGAATGCAAAGTTAGAGACAAATGGAATACCATAACCAGAAAACTATCAATTTTTGGTTTTGTTCTAGTTACTCCTGTTATGATTTGAACCCACAACCCAAGATTTATTAGCCCAGTACTCTAACCCGAGTGGTAACTTCGCGGTTGTTGGTCATACTGAAACTTATGCTTGATAAAGAATAGGTGACTAACCTTATCATCGTTATCAATGTAAAAACAAAACTCTTCCAAAAGATGTATTTTGTCACCAGTTTGGATATTTGTTAGGTACTAGTGATCCGCTCCGGCTTCGCACGGGTGATTTATGGATCTCGACAACAGCGCCACCTACCGGAGCCAAATGTGAATCATCTAGCCATACCCATTTTTTTATAGGATAAGGGTGACAAACGAGCACACGGTCCACCTGATGGTAAGTGGTTGCTGTGGCTCATAGACATCTACATCTATCCTCTATTACTAATCAAAGTGTAGATGCGTTGTCACCCGTGAGGACTAAGATGGAATGCCTCATTTCCAGTAAAAGGGCCTCCAGCCACCTGCACTCACCAAGCGAAACGCAGAGGTAAACCTCTACTTCACGCTGGTTTTCTGTGAGGTCGTGGTACCACCCCGGTTCGAGCCGGCCCATCCGTGCGACAGCAAACGCTGCCGCCTGGCTCTACCACTGTTAAACACACACAAAAATAAGTACATCAAAATCGGTTGAGCAGTTTTTGAGATTAACGAACATCAATTGATTTTTATATTTGGAGATGTACATGCTTAAGGTGATTTGATAAGTTTCCTATGTTCTGTTAGGGTTTGGTTATCTCAATGTTATTATGGAGTAGATTTCCCTTACGTCGCCTCTCGTATGTTTAAATTTTTTTTACTCGTTAATAAAAATCTGAAATGATTTTTGAGTATCTCAAAAATAAAACAGAATAATGTATGTTAGGAGTATAAACTAGACATGGGACGAGTACTCGGTTTGGATTCGGTACTCGGCGGATTTGACCTTTTTTAGGGTTCGGCCGAGTACCGAGTATTAACGTCCGAGTACCGAGTACTCGGCCTTACTTATATTCCAGAGAAAAATAAAGACAAAAAGCCAGTTTTCATCATTATTATTATAATAGATAGATTAAAACATCAAGGACATGAGAAGTAGCAGAAATATTTAGAACATACATATGAATCTATAATAGAAATTATTATTACTAATATTTAAAATTTAAAAGAGGAAGATCAATAATTTTTCTAGATGTTTTCCGATAAAACGATTTCTATAAGCAGTTGTTTTCGCGCCAGATAACAAAAACTATCTCTCGAACAGGAAATCATGTTGTCTCATTTGACAAGTAATCAGTAATCACTCATCAACAGTATCCGTGGGTGTGTGACAGGTCGAGTACCGATACAAGTACATTTCTTTCGATACTACTTGGTACTAAGTTTTAAAGTATTGATATCCAATGTACTTAGTATAAAAAGAAAAGTATCGAGTAACTACTTGTATTTACTCATAACGTTCCACCTCTATCTCTGTGTAAGGGAAATAACCACACGCCGTCCGCTACCACGTTTTTTTTAAAGCCGAGTATTCGGCTAGGAACTCGGCCCAATCTAGGCCGAGTACCCGGTGGCCCAGTACTCGGAGAATCACTACTCGTTCCATGTCTAGTATAAAGAAAAAAGTATGCAGGAATTTCTTAGAACTTTATTATAATTTATTCATAAAAACTGTTTTACTTATCTCCATTAATATAATTCAATACTCGTACGTTAATGTCGAAGACATCTTTTATGTAATCGATGTAGTAGTGTGAGTCTAACTACTTGGTATTAGTATTGTTTTATTATATTTTAAAACAACATTTCCATTTCCAAGGAGGTCGGTCTTTCTGCGTTAAAGAACCTTTATTCTCTAAATTTAAGCGTATCATGGAGACAGATCTCAACGGATCCCAGCTCTCACCGGCTCCTCTATTTTTCACAAAGGACTTTATAACCATATCAAAACGGCGTGTCCCTTTACCGTGTTGCATACATATGACGGAGGCGAGGAAAGATGCCTCCATTGTGTATTAAAATATGTAAGTAAAGAAATGCGTTTTGTTTCCGTTGGTGCGAGGCTTCCATACCAAATTCACAGCGCAGCGGGGCGTTCTCAGCTATACAAGACGCATTCACAAATAGGATCTGACTGAGACATGTATGACTACTACTTAAATTCCATGTTAGAAGATGTTTTGTTTGACGCCTGTTATTAGTTTTTACATTTCTCTAACAATTGCAAAAGGGTAAATAGAAACAGAAACAGAAACTTTTTTATTCAATATAGATTATAAATAATACTTATTGAAAGTCACTCTTTTGTATAATTACCACTGGTTCTCTTCAAATCTTCTTCAATTACCAAATGTATTTATTAATTTAATTTTCATGTACCAGAAAGGAAGTTATGTTTTATTTGTTTATTTCGGCTATTATATCATCCAAATATTATCACAAATTCCTTATTACTCAGTGTAAGGTAACAAGATATTGACTTATCTACTTTACCACATATATAATTGCACAAGATTTTTCTAGTGTGGTTGTGATACATTCAATACTATAAAAAAATCCGTCATTATTATCTTATTGCTTTCATTTCGTCGTTTTGACATTTTCTTGTCGCTGAGTTTGTCAATTTTATTTATTTATTCCCTTGTACTCTATTTACTCCGTGTCATACAAAATTAATATTTCATTCTTTGTAATTTATAAATTGTTATTTTGTTGAAGCCTTATTATGTAATTATTTATTGTGCCGATTAAAATAAAAAAGTGAATCGTATGCTTTTATAAGCAAAAAGCAACCGGTCCATTCATTACACAATCCATAATTTAAAATTAAAAATGTTGTACTGCCGACTTCAATATAAGTTATTAAGAATAACTCAAAAACTATTGGCCTGACCTTTGTCAAATTCATATGGGACCACACGAGAAGTACCAGCTTTCAAATAAAAAAAATCATCGAAATCGGTTCACCCAGTAAAGAGTTATGAGGTAACACACATAAAAAACATACAGTCGAATTGAGTACCGTCTCCTTTTTGGAAGTCGGCAAAAAACCCTCCTTAACTAATATTACTCTTATATAAGATTGTAAGTAAGGTTGAATGCCGCATCACAACAGTTGCCTTCTTCTTTACCGGCACATAAAAGTCTACATGGGACTCTTTCGACAAAGGAAAAATTCGCCATAATCATCATGCTTCGCAGGCAAATTGACGATCACTGTATTACAACTTTCGCCAATTTGACCGTCTTTCTATGTATATTTTACGCCTGGCGTAAACGAGATTGATATATTGCCATTTAACGGAAGCCATAAGATCTTTCTGGCAGTTCCTATATTCGCCTTTTACGATTCCCAGTGGAGTGAATAGGAGAAGAGGGATGAATGAAACCCAAATCGATAATCCGACTCATGTTCTAGCATAAACTCTGGAACAGAATTAATCTTATCTGTTTTTGGCGCTAAGCATTATTGCATCTATGAGTATTACAGTATGGAGAGTTAGTATTTCGTATAGTAATTTTCTTAAATAAGGATTATATATGCACTGCATTCACTTAATATCAATTGGTCAATTAATTGTATAATAAATAGACGTATTATTACATTTAAAGGGTTACAACGCAACTCTAAACATCAGTGTTTGAAGTAGACTGTAGTTGTACCTATAAGTTTATTTGTTACTAGCTGTTCTCCGACCTCCGACCTCGCCCGTGTATAATTTAGGGTTTTAATTATGTTGCGCGGAACCCTAATTCTTTTTCTAAAATATAAGTAGTTACTCCTTAATACCTAAGTTACTCCTTATAACATTAGCTATCTGCCAGTGAAAGTCCCGTCGAAATCGGTCCAGCCGTTTCGGAGATTAGCCGGAATAAACAGACAGACAGACAGACCGACAGACAGACCGACAGACAGACAAAAATTTTAAAAATTGTGTTTTTGTTATAAGTACCGTATATACTTTCATATGCATTTAGTAAAAAACTGGTAATTCAACATTACAAACAGTAATTTTATTTACTTGTATAGATAAAATATTAAAGAATGGTTAATAAATGATAACATTCTTTTTTAATTAATAATATAATATAAATGTGCGTTCGTAAAATGGATTTCATTACTATCATTTGTGAGTATACTTTGAAAGAGTCCCTCGCATATCTCATGTGCTATCATAAAAGATTCTATGAAAAGCTCATTATTTTTAATTTGATATATTTAAATGTCACATTTTACAGGTAAACGTCACGAATCCCGCGTGCCTCGGTGTACTCTGGTCGGTAACACAATGAGTAGACAGCTGAAGAAATTATACACGCTATTCCCTTTCTTATGCAAATACAGTTTGAGTTTATAATGCGTCACTGTTTTTGACAAATTGTACGACTAACTACGTATCCATTCGTGGCTCGCTACGTGAGGGGCATGAGAACTATACGGAGCGACCCCGCACATAATTTTAGTGCTCTCGTCCTTTGTGCCGATCGTCATTGTTATTAAAGTAATCACGGCCGCCCTCCATCATGCTCCAATCGAAACATTATGGGATATAAACAAAAGAAAGCAATAGGAATTCAATGAAAAGCCATTATGTCGCCGCGGAGGGCTCTCCAACGGTCCGTTGTCTCAATATTTTTCTTCTTGGTCCGAGTTGACGTGTCATTCTCTCGCGTTGTTCAAAAACACCGCACGGAATTTTGAAGGGTCTTCGATAATGGCCGATATTTACGACCTTTAGATAATTTTATTTAAGCGGCCGGGTACTGAATTATGGAAAATGAAACAAAACGAATCGTCACGTGGACGCCCAGCAATCGTATTTTAACCTTAAACAAACAGGAGACGCTTTCTGTTTGCTTATTAGGTAGTCGCTGCGGACTTTTTTGCGTTTCCTCTCTTAAAACCTACTTATATTTCTCGATAAAATTTTAGAATATTTATCCATTTTTTGTCAATAAAAATGTATATTTTATAACATATTTTAGTTGCAGTTAATGTATTTCAATATTTTAATAAGTATCTTTGTAATATACATCGTTAAATTGTTCAAAAAAAATCCACTAGTATTTGTTTATGATTTTTGATAGCTCTACATCTCGCCTACACACACTACACATCTCGCGTCTACTTTCTATCTTTTACAGTTAGTTAACGCGGAAAATCTCTGTTTCAGAGACCATAAGGAATGTACGACCTGGCCGACTATGAAGACAAATAAATATTGCAAAGTTTCCGGGTGACATCTTAAAAAGTATTGACAAACGAACTAACAACCCTCCTGACGGTAAGTATGTTTCAAACAGGAGTAGGTACTCAATTCCACTGTATGTTTTCTTTTTTTATGTGTGCTACCTCATAACATTTGGGTGAACCGATTTTGATGATTTTTTTTATTTGAAAGCTGGTGTTTCACATGTCGTTCCATGTAAATTTGATCAAGGTCTAACTAATAGTTTTTGAGTTATTCTTAATAATTTATATTTAAGTCGGTTGTATAAAATTTTTAATTATAAATAATTACTTATCTTGTCCAATATTGATAATGTTTTATAGGGAAATAAATGCCTTAGCGTTATTTTGACCTCCCCTGGTATCAACGCCTTGATGACTTAGTTACAAAGCATTTGGTTTCGGCGCTCCAATGGATGCAGATACTTCAAGTAAAAAAAACCGGCCAAGTGCGAGTCGGACTCGCGCACCGAGGGTTCCGAACAAATCCGTAGGTATATGAGTTTCAAATTATTAAAAATATTTTTATTATATGATGTAACCTAAAATTTATGCTTTTCGCAATTTTTCCTTTATCTGTGCTATAATACGTTGCTTCGTGCCAAATTTTAAGATTCTCAGTTCACGGGAAGTACCCTGTAGGTTTTGACTTTTGATTCCCTTGCGAATATCGAAAATTTGCGGCATAAACGGCTGTATCTTTTGATTGCGTTGGTTTAGAAGTTTGATTTTTTCACAGCCCCAAGGGACAGTAGACTTGAGTATTTGGTATAAATTTCAGCTTGATACCTCTACGCGTTCCTGAGAAAAAGGGTCTTGACAGACTGACAGACAGACAGACAGACAGACGGACAACAAAGTGATCCTATAAGGGTTCCGTTTTTTCCTTTTGAGGTACGGAACCCTAAAAATCGCAATTTATGTATGTAAAGGATGATACAGTACAGGTTACATACTTGAAAACCAACAACTAAGGCAAACCCTGTCGCATTTTCGAAGACTGTCTTAATTGCACGCATGGTTTTGCACCTTTCATGCTGCCTCGTTGCCGCTTTGGTTATTTTACTCTTGGTGTAACTAGATGTTTACACCCATCGTTTATCGGAAATGATTCGTTTTTTTCGCATTTCCTTATTGACAGTTGAACTCTAATATAATAATTTACTGCAAAGAAAATATTGATTATTGATTTTAGAGGGAAACACGCACTTTCGTTCAGTCTTTTTAACAGTGGTAGAGCCACGCGGCAGCTTTTGCTGTCGCACGGATGGGCCGGCTCGAACCGGGGTGGTACCACGACCTCACAGAAAACCAGCGTGAAGTAGAGATTTACCTCTGTGTTTCGCTTGGTGAGTGCAGGTGGCCGGAGGCCCTTTTTACTGGAAATGAGGCATTCCATCTTAGTCCTCACGGGTGACAACGCATCTACATTTTGATTTGTAATAGAGGATAGATGTAGATGTCTATGGGCCGCAGCAACCACTTACCATCAGGTGGACTGTGTGCTCGTTTGTCACCCTTATCCTATAAAAAAAAAGTCTAACAAAACAATAAAAACTATAGGGGAAGATTTTTTGATCAATTTTCTAAAGTTTCCATATAATTTGTTTTAAACATGTTTCCGATATTATGACATTAATCTAAAATGCAAAGAATACAAAGTTGTGAGCTCTTGTCACAGTGTTGTACTTTAGTGCATGAGTTGATACGCTTAATGCGCTTATAGGCGGTGCGTTTGAGTTTTCATTAGCTGTACGCCGTCGAGTCGTATTACATTCGCTGGATCATAGCAGACTCTAAATTATAAGCTTTGGAATGCGTTGATACGTTGAGTAAACGACCGAAGTGGAAGTAAACATTGTGACACCGAATATAAGCGATGCGATTGTAAAATATAGTGTTGTTTAGTGTGAATTTTTATCGTTATGAAAATTATTATTCTATTGTTTATAATAATAGAAAATGAATATTGGTAACGTGTGGTGCATATTTTTCAAGGATAAGGGTGACAAGCGGGCACACAGTCCACCTGATGGTAATCGGTTGTTATGGCCCATACACATCTACGTCTATCCTAGTTTGCGAATCAAAATGCAGAAGTGTTGTCAGCCGTGTGGACTAAGATGGAATGCCTCTTTTCCAGTAAAAAGGGTCTCCGGTTCTCTACACTCACCATACGAAACACAGCAGATTTAAGCTGCTATTTTACGCTGGTATTCTGTGAGAGCGTGCTCCTTTCCCGGTCCAGTCAATTAATACAATTAATATAGCTGCAGCATGGCTCTACCACGTATATGTCACTTTAGATAACATGAGCGCTCGATTTTTACCTGTGAACTACATCTATACCATGTTTTACGCAAATAAAGATTATTATTATTATTATTATTAGACCTGTACAAATGCAAAACTTGTTTTGTTTATAAAAATAACTTCAGAACTATTAGCAATTGTTTAAAATCAAAAACAAATTTTTGGCGGTTACGGACCCTTTTTTTCTCAATCCCCTCTCGGAAATCAAAAGAGAGCTGTTTTCAACAATGAAAGTTATGAATTCACTGCTCAGAATAGGCTTCAATATTGTTAAATCTGATTATTGTCAAGTCTCTCTTATTTTTCAAATAGATAGCTAATTTGAGTATGGTGCTTTAGCAAGATGGGATTTCATCAGTAAATGCAGTTTTATTTTTGCATCAAAATTTAAGCTTTAAACAGTATTCGCATGTGAGATATAAAAAAAAATAAGCACATAAATTTTAATATCTTGGTCTATAAAGAATAATAGCGTAATAAAATGTTAAATGTATTCACATCCGAAGTCCGGATGTAAATGGAATGGTCTTGTTTAAGGACTCATATTATTATTGTGCATAACAAAAATACCATTCGTTCTTCTGTGGACGGAGAATGCTTTGAAAGTGCCTCGATCGTAAATCGGAAGCATGACAATTCCAGATTGTATCGTTTATTGGCAATTTAGGCACTGAGTGAACTATCGGCGTGTACTGTCCAAACTGATTCACGTGATTTCAAAATGAAAATCATGAACGATTCATGTAATCGAAAAATGAAATTATTCGATTACATGAATAGAATAATTTCATGCAACGATATCCCGAATCTGTAGTGCTATTAATTTTTATTAAGAAGGAAATCTCTTTTTATTAGAAGTGGGTGACAAATAAGCACACAAACTATCTGATCTGCCATCTGCATCTATCCTCGATTAAGATTCAAAATTTTTCCGATCGAATGAATCTCTCTGATTTTACCAATAATGACAAAGATATCTGATGAATAAGCATTATAATTTTCTTTGGCTCGAATGGAATGGGAAAAGTTTTGAATTTGGAATGAATAGGACCACGCTCTCAGAGAATAGCAGCGTAAAATAGCAGCTTAATACTGCTGTGTTTCGTATGGTGAGTGTAGAGAACCGGAAACCTTTTTACTGGAAACGAGGCATTCCATCTTATTTCTCAGGGGTGACAATGTATCTGAGTTTTGATTCTTGATCGAGGATAAATTTAAATTATTATTGGCCACAGCATCAACTTACCATTAGGTCATTAGCACTGGCTGTTCACATACCAGAAGAACGACCACGCTGGGAAAGAGGCGTGGAATTTTGCCTTGTCGCTGGGGTTCTCCCAGCTAGTACAACAAGCAACTAGGGTATCTGATGTGGATGGGCACACAGCCAACTGCCTCGACCTTTATGCTGATGACCGATCCAGACAGGTACAATGTTCAGGTAACCTCACCCTTGGGAACTTCTGACCACTGTCTGGTAAAATCTGTGTCGTTATATTCCCCACCTAACTACGATTTCCAGGGAGTACGAAGAATGTGGCGATACAAGTCAGCAGATTGGTATGAGATGCGGCATTTCTTTGCATCTTATCCTTGGAGGCATGTCTGATTCTCCTGTGAAGACCCGTCGAGCTACGCGGATGCCATAACCAATGTGATACGTCAAGCGACGGAGTATTTCATCTCTTTTGCTGACGTGCCCATTGGTGGTAAAGCTGGGCGAGCTTAGTTGCTTTGAGCTGGTTTAACGCCGAGTGCGCTCGTGTTGAAAAGCTTAAGCATATGGCGTATTTATATTCCGGATCGATGCTCAAGACCGGAAAGCTCCGGACGTTGGCCTTAAGAAGAGAGCTTTTAGCCAAGCCGCCAAGTCCTGCAAAAAGGCAATTAAGCCAGTTTCGACCGCATTAAACGCATCGGCACAAAGATCTCTGTAAAACCATCTGGCAGTAGAGCTTTTTGGTCCCTCGCCAAAGCGGTCGCGACAAACTTCTGTTGGTCTACACTGCCTCCGCTGGTAAAATTAGATGGCTCACTGGCGCATGCGCCTAAAAAGAAAGCGGACTTATTTGCTTCTCTTTTTGCTTGCAATTCGCGTCTGGACAGTATAGTAACAGCGTACCACCTCAATTACCTCACTGCGGTACCTCTATGTCAAAGGTTTGTATCACCAACAAGGAGGTTCTTAAAACCTTGCGAAGTCTAGACGTGCACAAAGCTAGTGGACCTGATGGTATACCAGCTATAGTTCTAAAGGCTTGTGCACATGAATTGTCTCCTGTGTTGACGACACGCTTATTACGCCTCTCATTCACTACTGGAATACTGCATAAATCTTGGAAGCTGGGGAAAATCAATGTGCAGCCAAAAGGCCCTGCCAACTATCGGCCAATTTCAATCACCTTCATACTCTGCAAGATTATGGAGCGTATATTGAACACTCACCTCATGACATACCTGGAACAAAATGATCTCCTCAGTGATCGCCAGTACGGGTATCGCTGAAATCGATCAACTGGGGACCTTCTAGGGTATGCCACTTACATTTGGGGCGAAGCCCTCGAGAACAGTGGTGAAGCACTTGCTGTTTCCCTAGATGTTTCGAAGGCCTTTGACAGGGTTTGTCACGCTAGTCTAATGGGCAAGCTTTCAGCGGACGAGCTGAAGACTACAGAAAACAATTCATGGGACTGATTGGAATTCTAATTCTTGAGAGTGTTGTAGTTTCCAAAGGTTATTGGTTGCATGTTCACATCACGTCGGCGCCACTAATTTGGCTGTGGAAAGCAAAAGGGGAGATCTCCTGCCGGGCAAGGTGTTCAGCCTGGGGAGCGGCCAATACTCCATGTGTATTTAAGGAGATGTTCTATACATATAGTGCAACTTAGGCTTCGATGTGTAACACGCGATGACAGCGCCGCCACAGTACATACATCACTGGTCGGAGTCGTAGAACTTTAGATCTTGTATAGTTATGAGATAGAATACCATAAACTATTAGGAGGCAAAAGATCTTGAGAATATAGAATAGAATAGAATAGAATAGAATAATTTTTTATTCAATATAGATCACATTTGTAATACTTATTGAAAGTCATTTTTTACTTTATCACTGGTTCGAAAAAAAAACCTCTGTCCTGGGAAGAACCAGCAAGAAACCCAGCGGGACGTTTTTTTTAAAGCAAATTTTACAATAATGGTTGTACTAACTATAAAAGTACAAAATTTATTTTAGAAACAGCTTGGAAGCGATCACCTCATTCCCAGGGGTTATTATCAACCATGTATTCATTTATACTATAATAACCCTTTTTATACAGTTTCAACTTAACAAAACATTTAAACTTGCTAATAGAGAGAGCCTGTACACTTTCCGGGACCTTGTTGTAATAGCGTATACATTGCCCCAAGAATGAATTACTGACTCTGTGGAGTCGAGAGACTGGTATCACTAGCTTGTGTACGTTTCTAGTGTTTACAGAATGCACATCACTTTTTTTACTAAAACTACCTTTGTTTTTGTGAACATACATTAAATTTTCGTAAATATACTGAGAGGCCAAAGTTAATATATTTATTTCTTTAAATTTATCTCTAAGAGACTCTCTCAGTTTTAGGTTGTAAATAGCTCTAATGGCCCTCTTCTGTAAAACAAAAATAGTTTTTGAATCAGCCGCATGTCCCCATAGCAAAATCCCATAAGACATTATGCTATGGAAATAACTGAAATAAACTAATCTAGCTGTCTCGACACTAGTGAGACCTCTAATCTTTTTTACAGCATAGGCTGCAGAACTTAGTCTGATTGCTAGTTTGGATATATGGGGGCCCCACTGAAGCTTTGCGTCGAGAGTGATGCCAAGAAAAACAGTGGATTCAACAGGGCTCAGTTCTTCCCCATTTAAAAACACATTGGTACTCAGATTTCTAACATTCGTTGTTGTAAATTTAATACATTTAGTTTTATTTCCGTTTAAATGTAAATTATTAACGTTAAACCAATGCGCTAATTTTGATATAGCATTATTCACTTCGTCACATTTAAATGATTTACGTTTAAGTTTAAAAATCAAAGAAGTATCATCAGCAAATAATACTATATCATGATTATCCTCTACAATAGAAGGTAAGTCATTAATATACACTAGAAACAGGAATGGGCCGAGAATTGAGCCCTGAGGGACACCCATTAGTACAGGTGAGCCGGAAGAACTTTTACCATTAATAATAACTTTCTGCATTCTATTACTTAAATATGAAATTATAAGTTTAAGCGCTGTGTTCTTGACACCATAGTACTGTAGCTTCCTGATTAATGTATCATGGTGAACGCAGTCGAAGGCCTTGGAAAGGTCACAAAATATACCCAAAGCATCCCCTGAATTCTCCCATGCACAAAAAATATGTTTAATAAGCTCAACTCCAGCGTCAGTTGTTGAGCGACCCCTAGTAAAACCGAATTGATTTCTATGTAGCAATTTATTAATATTAAAGAAACTTAACATTTGATCTAAAATAATTTTTTCAAAAATTTTACTAAATGTTGGTAGTACAGAAATTGGTCTAAAATTGGCGGGGTCTAATGTACTACCAGATTTATATAAAGGTATGACTTTACTAAGTTTCATTAAATCAGGAAACTCACCAGATTCGACGCTTGTATTAAATATAGTGGCTAGATAAGGTGCTATTATATCTATTATAGATAAAATAACTTTAACGGAAATCCCTCATAAATCTGCCGTTTTCTTAACATCAATAGTTTTAAAATATTTAACGATATCTTTTGGCAGTACTCTATGGAATTTAAAAGTATTTGAACAAGCATTTACATTTTGTTTAAGCAATGATTCGGCGACAGTAGGAGAAGAGTTTAATGATTTAGTTGTCAAAAAAGGAACATCAGTAAAATGTTTCTCAAAAGCCATAGCAACTTCTTGATCAGATCGGGTTAAATTATTGTTAATATTCAATTGAAAATCCGAGTTGCGCGGTTTGACCTTGCCCGTTTCACTATTTATTATTCTCCAGGTCATTTTAATTTTGTTTGATGCAGTTTTAATTTTGTTACTTAAATGTAAAGCCTTAGCTGTAGCGCACACTTTTTTAAATATTTTAGAATATGTTTTTACATAATCTCTAAATATAACACTACTATTAAATGATCTTTCATTATAAAGCTCGTATAACCTTCGCCTACTCTTATAAATTCCTACTGTCGCCCATTCATTAAATGATTTGCGACTATATTACCCGAAGTTATCGTTATACTATATATGATACCCAAAAACGAATAAAGATATGGATTCACTTATACCATCTCTATACGGCAATCTCTTTTAAGTAGTGAATAACTTCTAGTTATTATATAAAGCAAATATTTTTCTCTTCTTCTTTTTACTTCCTCCTCTATTGGCCCGTAAAATTCCACCGCTGAAAATTGCCTCTATCGTGGTTTGCTATTGTTTGGACTTGCCTTAATCCTTACGGTTTGTAGGTTTGAGGATGTCTCGCACATTTGGCATTGCAGCTCTCCCCGGTCTGAGTATTTAACGTCTGCCGTAAACTCGATGGACATAACTGTCACCTATCGCAATAGGATTTTTCTGTCATTTCTGATCGCCGCCTCTTAAGATCTTACCGCCATCACAAGGCCTTTTTTATTTGTACATAAACATATTTTTATTATCTACCATCGATGAATCCCAATATATAAATAGTAACATCTGAAAGTGAAATGGTTCATTACCACTCTTCTCGTTATCTACAAGAAACGCTGTGGTTAAGTATGCGCTGTTTTTATGACAACGTAAAACCCGGTTATTGATCGTATTTATATGTTTAAATTGTAAGCCTCAAATAAAAAAAAACTTGTGTGTGTACTTATGTGCGCATGTAGGAAGTTATACTTCTTTAGCGTAACCTTAAATATAGTTATCAGGACCCACTAAATCTTGAAAGACACTTATGATTGTTGATCTCAATGAAGTTGTCGATTTGAGGTGTCAGTGTGCGCGCGCGTCGCAATAACTTCATGGTGTCGTTTTTAGCTATTGGTGTGTAAAAAATTCACTCTCCATAATTTTTCCCAAACAACCCAAAAGAAGTATAATTTCAAAAAACATGTTAAATATTAGGGAGGTAGACTTCAGTTAGTTTAGGGCCTGGGTGCTTACCTTAAGCTTCAACAACTCCAAGGTAGAACTCGAGAAAAAAGAGCAACTTGAGTTTAATACTTACTAACAGCACTGAAGTACTCAATCCGAGTAGAGAAAACTTGATGTATACTATGTTTTTTAACTTATTACCAGTTCTTGATTACAATCCTATATTGTGGTAAGCGATAGAGAAGTACTAGATAGTAAAACGCAATGTCTTACCGTAATACAAGCCTATTTACTTGCATTGATAACACTGATTGTAATCGGACGGAAAGTCAGACACCGGCAAATTATTCTACTCCCTTGCAGTACGCATTACAAAAAACGAAGCAAATCGTTGGGTATGAATGTGTATAAGTAATGTACTGTAGTTAACATTATATGTTTTTATGTTAGCCACTCTCAAAATATTCTTTAAATGCTTGTTCTGAGACTTTTTCATGACAGTTATTAACAGTGGTAATAGGATAAGGGTGACAAACGAGCACACAGTCCACCCGATGGCAAGTGGCTGCCGCGGCCCATAGACATCTACATCTATCCTCGTTTGCGAATCAAAATGCAGATGCGTTGTCACCCGTGAGGACTAAGATGGAATGCCTCATCATCATCATCATTACAGCCCTTCACAAGTCCACTGCTGAACATAGGCCTCCCCCAAAGAATGCCACAAGCCTCATTTCCAGTAAAAAGGGCCTCCGGCCACCTGCACTCACCAAGCGAAACGCAGAGGTGAACCTCTACTTCACGCTGGTATTCTGTGAGGTCGTGGTACCACCCCGGTTTGAGCCGGCCCATCCGTGCGACAGCAAAAGCTGCTGCCTGGCTCTACCACTGTTAAAAATAATATAAAAGATTTAATAACACGTTACATTCCGTAGAGCAAAAGCCACAGTAAGTTATCACAAGGAGGGCTCGTAAAGGTCAGTGTCGGTTTGGCCGTTTAGCAAACATTAGGCCGGCGAGATTTCAGAGCACGCAGAAACACGTCGAGAACCAGGAGTACTCAGTAACAGCTGCCTTCTTCGAAGCAGTAATTCAAAGCTTAAATAATTGACTTGGGGCTTGTGGGTAGTCGTGATAATGATGACGATGATGATGGAGTTGAACTGTGTGCTCGTTTTCCACCCTTACGTAATTAAAAAATAAAATTAACTAATAAAATGACACATAACAATGCTTTTGTAGCAAGCACCCTATAACGTTTAATGAGTATTATATCTAGTTTTATATCTACTGTCATAAAATATAGCCTGTGGCAACACTTCGGTTACCGGTACTTTCAAATATGTCAATCTATTTAACCTTCAGGAGTTCCCAGAGAACCAGACATCAATAAACTTACCAGCATGCATACATACATACATTAATTTTTTATTAACCAGACTATACTTTTCTTAACAGATAACTGCTGGACATGATCCTCTACCACGGTATGAAATTGACCGAAGTAGTCACCTTTGACAGATGGATTTGCTCCCGCTGTACCAGATCTCTCTTAATGTTGACTCTCCCGTGGCCAGTCTAAGAATTGTACGTCGGACATATTATACGAAATGATATACCGCTATCTAACGGAGGAAATGAGTCTTTCTGGCTACAAATATGCCATGTATTATGTAATAAGATAAATACGACATTGAGTAACAATATAACGTAATGTTTTACGAGCAGAATTTAAAGAAATTTTAATGTTTAATTTATTTATTTGCTTTTTGAGGGAAATATGTAGTACAATAAAACATTAAATTATAATACATATAAAACTTATCCTAAAACCAATGAAGTTTTTACAGATATCTAATACATAGTAAATGCTTGCCACCACAATATGTTGTATAAAGAATAAAAAATATATATAAAAGAAGAAAAGTAACTGAATAGTATTTATATATATTATGTTAACCCACTTGCTTCCTCTGTAACTCTGTATTAGTGTAAGATTTAGTAAATTTTTTTCTCGAGGTACGTGTGAAGGGAACAAAACTGGTTCTCGGTGTTGTTTATTGTCCCCCTTCTGTTGATTACTTCTCCAGTCTCGAAACGACTCTGGAATCTTTAGGGTCGGAATACACGCATCACATCATCATGGGCGACTTCAATACTGACCTCTTGGTTCCTACCTCACCCCGTTCTTCTAAAATCCTTCATATTGTCGAGTCGGTTGGTCTCCACATCCTTCCGTTACAAGCCACTCATCACAAAATTGATGGGAATGACACTTGGCTTGACTTAATCCTTACATCTTCCCCTACCCTCGTGTCCTCCCATGGTCAACACCTTGCTTCTGGTTTCTCCCATCATGACCTCATTTTCCTTTCTTATGTCCTAAAACCTCCTAATTTGCTGCCTAAAATCTTGCACATGCGATGTTTTGGTCGTATAGATTTAGAAGAGTTGTATTTAGATGCGTCTAAATTAAAATGGGACAGAGTGGTGGGCGCCTCTACTGTGGATGAGAAAGTCGCTGCGTTTAATAATACTATTCTCAAGCTTTAAGATGTACATGCTCCAGTCAAGAGGGTGAAAGTCAAGCGACCACCTGCTCCATGGATGACGAGAGGTGTTCGCATAGCCATGAGGCGTAGGAACCGGGCTTTTCAACGTTTTAGAAGAGAGCGGAGCGAAGAGAGATGGAACCTCTATAAAGCTGCTAGGAATCGATGTAATCAGATGATACGCAACGCTAATCGCCGATATATTCTTGATAACATAATTTCCTCTTCCTCTGCCGATATTTGGAAGTTCCTTAGGACTCTCGGAATCGGTAAACAGCCCCGTTTTGAGTTTCAGCGGACACTTGGTTTGGATGATATTAACAGTCATTTTGTTTCTCATACTCCTCTGGATCACCAAACCAAATGTCACACTGTTGATTACTTAAATGGCTTACCTTGTCTAGATATCGATCCCTTCCATTTTTCTCCAGTTACTTCGGATGAAATTAAAAAGATAATCCTTTCTATTAAGTCAAACGCTGTGGGTTGCGATAACATCAGCCGCCGTATGATCATGTATATCCTTGACCATATTCTTCCAGTTATTTCCCATATCATAAACTTCTCCCTAGATTCCGGAGTTTTCCCGTCGCTGTGGCGCATGGCCCACGTTATTCCCTTGCCGAAAACTTCCAATCCGACTTTACCGAATGACTTCAGACCTATATCCATTCTTCCTTTCCTATCCAAAGTACTTGAAGCCTGTGTACATAGGCAACTATCTCTATTTGTTTATAAGAACAATTTATTAAGCCCTTTTCAGTCTGGCTTCAGGCCCGGTCACAGCACTGTTTCCGCTCTTCTTAAGGTCACTGGTGACATTAGGGCGGGCATGGAGGACACCAAAGTCACTGTACTGGCTTTGGTTGACTTTTCGAACGCCTTCAATACCATCAGTCATGACATCCTACTTTCTATCCTTTCCCATTCCATGATTTCTTCCGAAGCACTGGATTGGTTTTCAACTTATCTTCGGGGACGTCAGCAGTCAGTCCGCATTGGTGAGTCTGCATCAAGCTGGTGTAACATAAATGTTGGTGTCCCTCAAGGCGGTATTCTGTCTCCATTACTATTTTCAGTATTTATTAATCTTATCACCCACAACCTTCAGTGTGCGTATCATCTATATGCCGATGACCTACAGTTGTACGCACAGGTGAATGTTGATTGTGTGTCCGTCGCAGTGGATATGGTCAACAAGGACCTAGAGCATATTAAGAGCTGGTCTGACAGGTTCGGATTAAGTGTTAATCCATCCAAGTGTCAAGCAATAATACTAGGTAGCCATCGCACAATTAAAAAAGTAGACACTACAGCTCTTCCCGCGATCATTTTCAACGGTTCTGTTTTGGGATTATGTTCTTCGGTTAAGGATCTTGGCTTAAACATTGACTCCACTTTGAGCTGGCATGCCCAAGTGATAAATGTTAGCCAGAAAGTCATCGGTACCTTACGGGCTCTTTACCGTCTGAAAAATTTCCTTCCATCCGGAACCAAAACATTACTTGTGCAGTCCTTAATTCTTCCCCTGATTGATTACTGTGATGTGTGTTATTTTGACCTGAATGCAGATCTTCTTGACAAATATGATCGTCTTCTTAATAACTGCATTCGATTCATTTTTAATCTTCGTAAGTATGACTATGTGTCTACTTATCGTTCCCAACTTAAGTGGCTTCCCATTCGTCAGTGACGAAGTGTGCGCGCACTCACAACCCTATACTCCATTCTGATGTCTCCTACTCCCCCCCCTTACTTAACTTCTCATTTCCAGTACCTTTGCTCTAGCCATGACAGAAACCTGCGTTCTTCGAACAACCTTTTACTAAAGTGTCCCTCTCATAAATCTGGCTTCCTACATTCTTCCTTCACTGTACAGTCTGTTCTCCTCTGGAACGCACTCCCTCTTGAAATTAGAACGGCTAATAATCGTTATGCATTCAAGAAGAAAATTCGTGAACATTAATAAACTGGCAGAATCATCACATTTGTAGTATTTATTTATGTATTCATATAAATATGTAATTATATATTGTATGTAATTTATTATTTTATGTACATAATTTATATATAATACTATGCATAGGTATATTAAATAATTTTTGATTTGTAAGTTTATGTAAAGGTATATGTATTATATTTATTTTATATTTATATGTATACTTTAATTTATATTCTTTTCTTTTAGCGTTTCACACACCTACTTCATATTTTTATCTCTGCATCACCTAAAGGTTGACTGGTAGAGAATGCCTTAGGCATTAAGTCCGGCTATACATCATGTTGTATGAAGTTTAAATAAATAAATAAATTATTTGAACATGTATAAAATGATCAAAAAAAAAAGATATTGTTATAAATATTATCTAGCAAACAAAAAGAAATATTAAACTCAAAAAGTAACATTAAAATAAATGTTTCAAGACTTAACCTTTCCAACCATAAACCATGAAGTCATAATAATCAGGTCCCCGTTAAGGCGAACCCATTCGTATTGAAATTTTAACGGGAATGTGTTTACTGCTTTCGCAATGTTTGTGTAAATTGAGACGTCTAGCAATTTTGCTTCAACGTAATAAAATTTTCAAATGCAAAAATAACTTTCACGACTTACATTTTTTTAAGTAAGTAATGAAAGAAAACATTCATTCAATCGTCCTTTTATAATTTAAAACTCAACTTTGACGAAATATCTCATGGTTAGTATTGGTAGGGTCGTCAATAATAAAAATTATAGACTAGAAAGCGCTTATTTAATTTTATCTTGAAGTGGCCCGAATCGTAGTGATCTAGTCTGAAGTTCAATGAAATCTACTGCAGTGCGGAAACTGGAAACTACTAAGGGTGGTACATTACGTTCATGGTAAAATGGAGACTAAGGAACTAAGTGTCTTCTGATGAAAATTTGCCAACTTATAATACTCGTAACCTGTTGTCCTCTTTTCACCATATACGTGGTGAAAATAAGACACAGGTTTTAAGCTTAACTCGATCAGTCTGTCGATGTTACAGTACCCAGAGTCCTATAACATCGACTGGTAACTTACCACCTCTATTCAAGCCTATGCAGATTAGTCCGTCCATCCGTCCACGCATCCATCTATCTACAACCTTTGTAGACTTATATCAGGTAGGTTAGGTAGGTATTTTGTCGATTTTATATTTAATTTACATAATTGTGAACAAAACACATGAATTTTTCGAACACTTATATCTTTCACGTCTTTTTGTATTTTTATGTAATTACATTCATTTCAGCTTATCAAAAGACAACTGCTGAACACAGGCCTCCCCGATACATTGCCTTTAGAAGTAAACATTTTAAGTATTTTAAGTACCTACGTAGCCTATTGTTAATTTTATAAGGAATTTTCGAAATTATTTTTGGTTTTTCGTTTATTCGTTTTTATAAAAGTTAATGTTTTCCAAAGTATTAAAGAAGGTTTTCCATAGCATCCCGTGGGTACCTTAGGAGGCAACAGAGAGAAATTGAACCAGGAGATGCACAGCAGCATCTTCCTGCAAACAAATCATGCATAATAACTTGCGGCTGCCAACTTGCCTGGCAGGCGTTACAACTATGCCAAATATCTCCTTTAGTGATAATCAGTGGGAAGGCCTATGTTCAGTAGTATAAGATATAATTCTTTTTTATAGGAGAGGCAGGGGGCAAACGAGTATGCGGCTCACCTGATGGTAAGTGACTACCGCCGCCCGTGAACATTTGCAACACCAGGGGAATTGCAGATGCGTTGCCGGCATTTAAAAAAGAAGTCGGCTCTTTTTTGAAAGTCGCTAAGTCGTATCGGCCCGGAAAAATCGCTGGTGGTAATCGATTCCACATGGAAGTTGTGCGAGGGAGAAAACTTCTTCTAAATCGCACAGTGGTGGACCGCAACACCGGTGCAACATCTCTACGCAATGCCACTGAGTCGAGCCGATCGGAAAGAACTCGTTCGTCGACGATTTGAACCAATCTGCGCTGGATGCGGTCAAGTGGAAGGAGCTGGCACTGGGAAGCCCCTGCCCAGAGATTGGAACAATCCTCCACCTCCCATGGCCCCACCGACCCTCAGGTCATACGGGCCGAATCTCGGGAGATGCGCGCGGTACTTGCACGTGGCTCTTTTCCCGCGCGCACTTTCTTGACTCCCTACAATATTTGTAATATTTCATCTATTCCTTGTCCGAATTTTACGTCACTCTCCCCCTTCTGGGGCTGACGGCACTATAACGCCTACGAAATCGGGCCCTCCTACCAGGATTCTCTCCTGCACCATTCCACGATCGCGATACCCATGCGCAAAACTCGCGCAGTAGCCTATAGTTCACCCCAGTGGCGTCGAGTCCGATGATATTGCTGAGGTGTCTCTGCACAGCTGCTCCAATTGTTGGGTCGGTAAGATAAACGGCAGTCTACGGATGACCGCCCACCTGGACGATCCCCGCAACCTGGGAGTACTGTTCTTGTACAAAAACAATATACAGGTGCAGTTCACGCGCCATGTTAGGCAACTCAGCCGTGGCAAGCTCCCCCGACCCAGGTTATTTGTCCTAGTCAGCCCTTACAGGTAGTATTGAGTGCTGGCCACAGAGCGTTGCTCTGCATACAGTCTTGCTGGGCAGTTCCCCGCCATGGTTACGTGCGAGCCAGCGTCAGATCTACCAAATCGCTTGTACGTAGCGCACTTTTCTTCCGTGGACTTGCAAGCGCTGCGCTCATGCCCTTCCTCTCCACATTTTCCACATACGACCTCCTTCGATCGGCAGTACTTCGCAGGATGCCCATACTGTTGATAACTTTGGCAGCACGTGACATCCATGTAATCACACGGCTCCACCTCGTCCCAGCCGACGTATAACTGGTTGTACCCGATCAGGATATCTCTCAAAGCAGCTGAACATTGAAGGATCACGGTTGTCCGCCTGCTTCCTCTCCAGGACTTCTTGAAAGGGATCCTGCAGTTTTCTTTCAAGTTTGCTTCGGTCCATCCACAAGCAGCAATGTTTTGCTCGTAGAGGCCACTAATGACATCCTCGTTCTTGGGGTCCTCCTCAAAACCTCTGAGAGCCACCAGGGGTAAACGTTGCCTGGGCTCAGTCACCCTTAATGATGGAGGGGCAGCAGTCTTCAGCTTCTCTGCTACTTCCTAGGACGTGGTTTTGATCACGACACCCGCATTTCCAACCTTCCTTAACTTGTCGATCTGAAGCCCGCTGGTCTTGGGGTTGACTGCCTACTTGAGCTCCATTTTTGTGTCCTCTGCAGTCTTCAATGGACCTTCCGTCTCAGCCGGGTAGAAGGCCACAACTGGGCCTTTGCTCACTGGCATCATCATTTGGTCGGCCCTCTTCGGCAGCCTCAACGCCGCCGAGTACGACCTTTGCGGTGCTGGGTCCTTCGCGTGGCAAGGAACTGCACTGGCCTCAACCTCAACCTGCGCTAGTCTTCCTTCCGCGGCAATCGTCCCCTGTTCTGCTCTGAGCGCTGCCAAATCCAGTTCCGATATATGTACTTCCATTGTCGCCACCATGGCAATGAGATCATGAACATATGTAGCCACCCTGTTGACCTCCGCCTTATTGAGCTTCGACTCCGGTGACGATACCCATGATCCCCTTTACTCCATCACGAACGTGGTTGATTACCTCCAACTTGGAGGCGGTCGACGATTTGAAGATCCCTCTGATGCCCCGGGAGCTTTTTCTTGGGCGGTCCTCCTCCTCGGCTTCTGCGGCAGACTTCTCCACATCCCTGCACTGCAGACCTGCCACCGGGGCCACAGTCTGCCGAGGCTCAGTGCGCTTGCCAACTCTTGCTCGATGAGAAGATGGCTGCATCTTCCGGTGACGGCAGAGGCCGCTTCTCTGGTGCTACTGATGGTGGGGGTGGCAACACAACCGGCCGACTGAGTGGTCCCGGTGGAGTCCTTGCCAATGATTTACGAGGAGTAAATAACTCAGCGTCATCCGCCATTTTTATTAAACAAATGTATAACAACAGATAATTTCCAAAAGGTCAGATCACAATATCAAATAAAAAACAAGTACAGAAAACGGAACGCAGTTGTCAAAGTTAATCACAATGTCAGGTGACAGCTGTCAACATCACTGTCAGTGTTGATGTCACACACAATGACAGCTGCCAACGTCACTGTCAGTGCCAGCTCACCCTAACCTCAACTATTTCCCATAATAAAACTAAAACTAACACTGAATACGATAAAAGTACTTACAGTAAATAATCCATAAACAACAACAAACAGAGCAGAATACTTATCCTATAACTACCACACGGTAACCGCGTGGTACTAACCTAAAAACACGTGCTTATATATAATAAAGAATGTTTAAAAGAATACGTTAACTGCACTTTTTTGTTCAAATCAACACAATAAAGTTTAATAGCTACAAGAGTCAAAAATTTAAACAAAATATTCGCAAATCACCAAAATTAACTAAAAACTATTACACCTGGTCACGCGAGAGCACACAGACACGTCCGCACAGTCCGAATACCGACGACGAGAGATGGGAACAGTATTCCATGTGAGGCCGAATCTGCACCTTGTAAAGTTGCAAGCGGTATGCCGGCATAAAATACTGTCCCGCTCTGCTGTGCACGCCAAGCTTTTTAGAGGCCAATTTGGCCTTCTCTTCCAAGTGACCACGAAACTACACGTCACTCGATATGTCGACACCGAGGATTCCGATACTGGCTGAGACAACAAGGGGAGTGCCTTAAAACTGAGGAGATACGAAAAAGGCGTTCTTTTTAGCGGTAAACGTGCAAACTTGTGTCTTCTGGGGATTGAACTGGACTAGATTTAGTCAACCCCAGTCTGAGACTTTGTTCAACAATGTCTCGACTTCAGACACAAGTTTGTTTCGGTACTCAGCGACGTTTTCCCGAGAATTTTTTTTTGGCACGGCCGGTGTATAAAGCATCACCAGTGCTGTCGTCGTTACTGGTTTGCAACATATAATTGATATGCAGAAGAAACTGCGTTGGTGATAGCACGCAGCCTTGTGGAACATCAGCGTTAATGGGCTTGTAATCGGAGCATGCACCATCTGCTACGACCTTGATGCTCCGATCTGCAAGAAAACTGGTGATCCAATGGCACAATTTCTCGGGAAGCCCACAGGAAGGCAGCTTGGAAAGAAGCAACTTGTGTAAAACCCGATCGAAAGCTTTCGCTATGTCCAAACCAGCGACCAATGCCTCCCCCTTGGACTCTACTGCTTCCGCCCATCTATGAGTTAGGTAACCTAAAAGATCACCAGCTGAGCGACCTCTACGTAAACCGTACTGGCGGTCAGTAATCAGCTGATGATCCTCAGGGTACCGCATGCGCTGGCTGTTAATAATGGTTTCTATTAATTTGGAGAACAAGGAGGTGATAGCTATAGGCCTGTAACATGTAAGCAGCACTTCTTGCATGAAGCACTCACACCACGGGATGGTCGGCGGTGTGTTCCCCCCGTCATCTAGAGTCGATTTGGAAGCAAAAAGAGAGCCTAACCGATCGGCTTTCTCCTTTACATCATGGGCCAGTGAGTCGTCCACCCTGTGCAGAGATGGCAGAGATGGCTGACAGAAGTTCCCTTGGACAGCCTTGGCGAGAGACCAGAATGCACGTGTTCCCGAAGGGAGGCGAACTAATTTCTCACCAGTTCTGCCAGTGTGCTCTGATTTTGCCTTGGTAATGACGTTGATGCGTCAGCCCAGGCCCGGTAGCACTCCTGCTTATAGCTTGATGCAATTTTACAGGAGTGAACAAACCATGGCTGATTTCTGCCTCCGACAGGTATAACAGATGATGGAATAAATAATTCCATTCCCTGAAGTAAGCGAATAAGCGACAGAACCAGCAACAACGTTGAGATCATGCGGCAAGAATGAAACCCGCCCCTAAGGGTAGGATGCAAAAAAAGACCGCATCCCGTCCCAATCGGCCGACCTATACTGCCAAACACGGCGGCAAGCTGCAGATCGCAACTGCGATGGGAACGTGAGTGGTACCGTACTCCGGATCAAACAATGGTCCGAAGAGCCCAGAAGCAGCAGAAGGTCCAACAGGGAAGGTACATGATCCTCCACATCTGAGATCAGTGTAGGCAAAATAACCAGTTGTGTTAGACCATATGCCAAGGCAAAGTCATAGACAGATCTACTCGCATGATCGCTTAAACGGGAACTAAGCCATTCAGCGGAGTGGGCGTTAAAATCACCGAGTATCACGATCTCTGCGGATGGGACCTGTTGTAGCACGGAGTCTACAGCCATTTGGATGTGGTCGATGAGTCGGTCTGTTTCGGCATTACCGCTATGGAACCTATAGAGGCACCCGTAGATGCGGGGAAGGTCGTCGCTGTCTACGCGCAGCCATAGGATGGACAGGTCCGTACCTTCAAGATTGCCAAGGTGTTGAAAACAGATGACCTCTCTAACGTACACGCAAACTCCAGTCCGGGGCACAAACGAGTGTTCTAATTTGTACCCTGGGCAGGAGAGATACGAAGTATCAGCCGGAGAGGATACTTGTGTCTCGGTTACAAAGAGCAAGGCCGGCTTTGCTATCTCCAGATGGTAGTGGACGGCGTTAAGGTTTGAATGTAGTTCCCTGATATTGCAGAAATTTACGGAAAACGTGGCAGGGGTTGCCTTTGTCTTCTTGCTCCGCTTGCCCGGAGCAGCGAATGTTTGAATAATTTGTCGACAGTTTGTAAAATTTTCAAACGGTGAATGGCGTTACCAGTGCGTCAGCATCGACTCAGCGCTGACCAAACAGCGGTGTTGAGGATGGACAATTCGCCGCATTGTTATATTAATGCACACAGTGTTTCGTTTCGGTTTTAATGGTAAAAAGAGACAGTTTAATATAATTACTAGTTATGAGTTATTTTATTTTGATCTACAAAGGTGACAACGCACCCGCAACCTTTATTATGTATTGGATTCAGGTGGTTAATGACTCACACTAGACTCTTCTACTATCAGGTCGATAAAAGTAAAAAATAATTAGCACCTATAATGTTAAACTGTATGAGCCTTTTTTATTTTAGTTTAATTATTTTATCTGTAAAAAAAACTGACTCTGCCCGTTTTTTGCTAATATATACTTGAAATTAGAATATCGAATACTACGGCAAAAATTGCTTCTCACAGCGGCGTGACTAGAACAAATATCTTTAATTCATAAAGTCGTCTCTCCCGTCGGGTCTTGCTTAAATCAATGTAATTACATGTGTTGATGTTTTAGCGATGCAGATTATCTCGCAAAGATCTGGAGGCGATGTTGCCTTTTCTTTACAAAGTTACCGCAAATTGCCTAAGGCTCCTAAATGCTACTACGGACATAAAGTATAATGCTTTTTGTGTCTCTACCATACATCAATATAGGCAATCGATTTTCAACCTTAATGCGATAGAAATAGAAGAGAAAATATTTTTTTGTGAAAATATAAGACTATATTCAATTTGTTAGGCAGAGTTTACATAGGACCCGAAGTGCAAGCCGGGACAAACATTAGGCTTTGTGCTGCTCATGGAAAGGGTAAATATTGGATTTTAACTTCGTAGAAAAATGCGTTTAGGAAACAAGCCAGCCGATGTGTACAGTTTTCGTTATTGATATTAAGTTGGTTGTCGATGAATGTTCGCTTCTTTTGTTGCTGTGTATAATAACTTGTAGTTTAAATTTGGTCAGTGGCCTAATAGTTACCGTCTACGCGGCGGGCGCCTTAGATCAGCAAAAAATTAATAGCGTAATAATTAAAAAAAAACAAAAACTAATAAAATTTCGAACTGCTTTCATTGCTCGTACGGTGGTAGTCTTGTGTTGAGTGTCAATGTGATTTAATATTTTTTGTTCATTATGTTTTTTTTATAGGATAAGGGTGACAAACGAGCACACAGTCCACCTGATGGTTAGTGGTTGCTGCGGCCCATAGACATCTACATCTATTCTCTATTACAAATCAAAATGTGGATGCGTTGTCACACGTGAGGACTAAGATGGAATGCCTCAGTTCCATTTAAAAGGGCCTCCGGCCACCTGCACTCACCAAGCGAAACGCAGAGGTAAACCTCTACTTCACGCTGGTTTTTTGTGAGGTCGTGGTACCACCCCGGTTCGAGCCGGCCCATCCGTGCGACAGCAAAAGCTGCCGCGTGGCTCTACCACTGTTATGTACAGTGAAATTAAAAATTTCACTTAATTTTATTGCTGGTGACATTCATGTAATTCATTATAATATTATGCTTCCTTTGTCCTTATCAAATGCATATTATTTATTATAACTTAGGTTAAGATCTTGTAAGATATTAATATGTGTGTAACTTGACCTCGATTTTTGTACGTAAGTAATTACTTCACTAGTGTGATGCTGAATATAGGGCTTATCCAAGTTGGATAAACATTGGCCGTAGTATCAGGCAACTAGTACTTTAGACGTTGCTGTCCGTTACTGGTCAATATATTGTTTAAGGCGATGATATTTTTCTCGCAATTTTTTCACTATAGCGATAACATACGATTTAGTCGCTACTATGTCGAATGCTTATATTGATATTATTTGTGATATATTTGCGATTGTATGTTAGTAATAAAAATTGATAACTTTAATTCTATATATTTTTTTTTATGGGATAAAGGTGACAAACGAGCACACAGTCCACCTGATGGTAAGTGGTTGCTGCGGCCCATAGACATCTACATCTATCCTCTATTACAAATCAAAATGTAGATGCGTTGTCACCCGTGAGGACTAAGATGGAATGCCTCATTTCCAGTAAAAAGGACCTATTATATATTCAAGATGATGTGACAAAACTCTAAAACATTAAAAAAATATTCCAAAATTTAACCTTTTTATCTACCGTCAGGCAATATATTTTTTTTTTAGAAAATGCACGTTACCGTAAAATGTTTCCTTTACCAACGAGCCCGTGGTAAAATAGTACATCCGAAAAATTGTCAATTAAGTATTCCTAGGACCGCAGCTCGAATGTAGGTTACTTGACGAGTAGCACGTCCGCTGCAGCAAATAAAAAGTTAACGAAAACAGTTTTCAAGTATTGAATGTGAAATTATTAAGAATTGTAAATAATTTGTAACAAAATAAAATTAAAAAAATATGAAAACCAAACTTATTGAACTCTGAGCTTTATAATAAATGATCTTAGTGACAAATTGGTCGAGCCTTTGAGCGTAAAATTATTAATTTCATGTCATAAATTTCTCGATTGTCATGAATAATAATTAATTGTGAAAACTGGTTGAACACCGTGTGTTTCTAATGAAATTAGCATACATTTATTGAAACTTTAGCATGTATAATACATGTTGAAAAATATTTTAATACTAAGTTTTTCAGTTTCAGTGTTGCCGTGGTTAAGGGAAAGTATAATTCCTTCCATCCCTTGGGTTTCGTATAAGGCGACTAAGGTAATGGTTTAGAAGATCTTTTAGCTTTTGATAGGCGGTCCAGTGGCCATAAGCTGATCATTAATCAGTAGCCGCGCTGCAGTCGGTTCCAGGTTCGGGGTTCGGGCCAAATTAGATATTGCGTTATACAAGAAACAAGAAATTTTCAGAATCTGAAATATCCGGTGACAGAAAGTTTGTGGTGTTTCACCCCAGTGCCTCAGAAAGTCTCGTGTCGGGTTGCTCGAAAATAAAGAGCGCACCTGTGCCTTCACACACACTTGTGTACTTCAGTCGTTTCCTAGGTAGATCGGTCTGGAGGATATATATTATTTTTGTTTATTTAAAATCACTGAAAAATTCAATATAATATTTCTTAATTTAGAGGCCTATATTCAACAGTGAACTATTAAATGGCCGATGATTTTTTATAATTATGTAATTAATTATTTTCTGTAAAAAAATCCCATTTGATTGTCTTGCACGCTGGAAAATATTGTCCTAAAATTGATGTCGTTTTGGTCAATTTCAGTCAAAGTTATAATTTATAGAAAAAACGAGCTTATTCATTTTTCTAAACATCTGCGATTGCCCTGGTGTTGCAGTTGTTCATGGGCGGCAGTGATAAGTGACTACCATCAGGTGAGAATAATGCTCGTTTGCTCCCTCTATAATAATATTTAAAAAAACTATTGGGAACGATTAACTGCATAAGAAATATAAAGTAAGGACGTAATACGCAAGCAATTACTTGTCCTAATCAACCGCTGAGACGCACGGCAAGTTATTTTATGTGATGAATTGTAATACATATATTAAGTAACTTAATATTGTAACATTATAGTTGAACTTTAAATAAATATTGTCGTAACTACAAAAGCAACGCTGCGGTTAGTTTCTACAAGCGTTGTCGGCAGCCTCCGGAATTCTTCGCCTGTCTTAGAGATGCTACGGCTTTCAGCTAGTTTAACAGCTTGCAACGTTATAAGTGTACTTAAAAAGACTATTTCAGCGCGAGCACGATGTCGTGACGGTATACATGTCTAAGAACACCTCACTTTTACATACAAGTGAGTTAGTTAGAAGGATTCCTTGCTATTCAGTCCGTATGTGGGCGCCGAACCTTATACGAGTCAAGATGTCTTTTGAAAAACAACTCCTTGCACAAATGTTGGCTCCAACTGGGTTTTGAACTCAGGATGTTGCAGCGAGGTAATCTGATTATTAGACTGTGCACAAGAATATGAAATGTCCATTTTACGGCCATAGACTGTTTCAAACACCTGTTTGTAACATTCTAAAATCAGAGTGGTAATTTCTTAAGGGTATTTTATGCAATAAGTAGCGGTCCGCCCCAGCTTCGCAAGTTGATTTCTGGATCTCCACAACAGCACCACTTACCGCGTTCAAATGTGAATCTAATCCATTCTCAAATCAATTTCAATTCAATTCAATTCTCAAAACAAAAAAAAAACACACACACACGCACACGCACACGCACACGCACACGCACACGCACACGCACACGCACACGCACACGCACACGCACACGCACACGCACACACACACACACACACACACACACACACACACACACACACACACACACACACACACACACACACACACACATTGAGCCGTTTAGGGACGAATTCAGTCTCATACACACGAACAGAAGAATTATAAATATAGTAAATATTGAATGTTATTTTTAGTTAGACAATATAAATTATTCGAGATAACATTCAATGTCAAGCCATGAAGGTAGCAGAATATTTAAACCATTTAAAATAGATAGAGTATAGATCCTTCTTACCTTTGTGAAAACCAGGCGAAAACTCTATTTGAAAGAGCTTTTACAAAATAGTTTGGAAAAATGCGTTGCTTCCGACGCGTTCATTTTTATTCCAATATGAAGATAAGCTTCTTTTCACTGCGGTCAGGCAGTTTGGTGCACATACCCGTTATGGAATTTCATAACCCCTAATCGATTTTGGCTTGTGCTTCTACAGTATAGTATGAAAATTGTATATCTAGATGACATTTATTTTTAAAAACAAATGATTTCCTTCCTAGCAAATCATACTTCGGACATTACGTTAGTAAAACTAAACCGCTGTTTTAATTATAACACTGTCTTCATCATCATTTATTGATCATTACAGTCTTTCACGAGTTCACTGCTGAATAAAGGCCATCCCCAAGTAATGCATTAAATCACCATCCTGATCTACCTGCATCCATTAAAATAGAATAGAATAGAATAGAATCATTTTGATTCAATATACATTACAGGTGTAATTCTTATTGAAAGTCATTTTCTACTTTACCACTGGTTCGAAAAAACCTCTATCCTGGGAAGAACCAGCAAGAAACCCAGCGGGACTTTTTTTTTAAAATAAATTTTACAATATAAATGATTACGAACTATTTACAAAATTTATTTTAGAAACTGCTTGGAAGCGACCACCTCATTCCCAGGGGTTATTATCAACCAATCAACCATGTATTCATTTATACTGTAATAACCCTTTTTATACAGTTTCAGCTTAATAAAACATTTAAACTTGGTAATAGAGAGAACCTGTACACTTTCCGGGACCTTGTTGTAATAGCGCGTGCATACATTGCCCCAAGAATGAATTACGGACTCTGTGGAGTCGAGAAACTGGCATCACTAGCTTGTGTTTGTTCCTAGTGTTTACAGAATGGATATCACTTTTTTTTACTAAAACTATCTTGGTTTTGTGAATGTACATTAAATTTTCGTAAATATACTGAGAGGCCAAAGTTAATATATTTATTTCTTTAAATTTATCTCTAAGAGACTCTCTCGGTTTTAGATTGTAAATAGCTCTAATGGCCCTCTTCTGTGAAACAAAAATAGTTTCTGAATCAGTCGCATTTCCCCATAGCAAAATCCCATAAGATATTATGCTATGGAAATAACTGAAATAAACTAATCTAGCTGTCTCGACACTAGCGAGACCTCTAATCTTTTTTACAGCATAGGCTAGAGAACTTAGTCTGCTTGCTATTTTGGATATATGGAGGCCCCACTGAAGTTTTGCGTGAGAGTGATGCCAAGATTGACTTTCCTAAGTCGTCACTCTGTCAAGTAGGGGCCGGTAGGAGGCTGGCATTATAGAACTTTTCTTTCTAATGGGCTCTCGGTTTGTCGAGCTATATGGTCGAGATCAGTCCATTGTAACTTCAGTATCTGATCCACTGGGTTAGGTCGGTTATAGTATTGTGCTGCGGATATCATCGATACGTAATCTATCACGCTGAGAAATTATGAGCATGGCACCTTCCATAGCTCGCTAGGCTAGGAAATCAGGCCAATTTGCTGAGCGACGTTTGTGCAAAAGCTTCTTCATACAATCAGTAATGAAGGACCATTATATATATTACCATCAACATATTTTCTGGTCATATGTTTACGATAAAGCTGAAATGAGTGTTAAATATGAAAAAGTTAAGTAAAGTTGCAGCCTATTTACGTCCCACTGCTGGGCACAGGCCTCCTCTCATTTCTGAAAGGGTTTTATATTTTAAATATGAAAAATAACATAATATTAACCTTCTGGAGAAAAAATGCCACCCAGAACAATTATATTACCAGGAACAGACATCCTCTCACTTCTGAGAGGGTTATGAAACAATTAAATCGCGCTGCTCTCCTCGAATATTTTATTTCTAAGACATGCAGATTTCCTGCCGATATTTTCACATTTGAGCACGTGGTGATTCCGCACTTAAAATTGCAATCAACAATTGTATTAATGGCGGCGGGGATCGAATCCGGATGGCCCTCGTACTATGAAATTTACAGTAAGCGTCCGCGCTACCACGGCTCTCAACATTTACATAATTTAATGTAAGTCAAAACTATCTACATATGCTTTACTAAAATATACAAACAATTACGGCGCGTGAAGATGGGAGTTTATTGTACCAACTATTTGTAGTTATCAGTAATAGTTTACAAAGTAAAATTCAGGGTTCTGTGGTGTCGTTAGAAATGAAAACAGTAAAAGACTAGACCAAAGAAATGGTCAGAAAAATCTTTTGGCTTCCAATAGATCGGAATATAGCCATATCGTAATGCCAGATGTCAGACTCGCGGACGCGCGACGTCTGGTACCACAATCAACAATTCGCCTCCCCAACGTTACGATTATAAATCTGAATGAAAATGGAATAAAATGAAAACTCCTTATTTTTCGACGTAAGAAATTAAAATTTTGTTTGTCAAACGTCAACATATTTTGTAATCTACGAGTCGAGTACCTACTACCGTTTCAAAATGAGGTTCCTATTTCCGCTACATAATTTACTAATTCCTCCCAACAACAGAAGAGGCCAATATTTAGCAGTGGGCTTTTAGGCGCTGATGAAGAATAAGAAAAGAAGAATGAGTATAGCAGCTGGTTTAGTGGCATACATAGTTCTGAGCTTTTGCCAAAAGTTCGTCTTTGTATACCATTAAACAATTCCAAGATACTCTGAGCAAAATTGATAAAACCTTGTTTTCGAAGTTATTGTTAATCACTTATCGCGATGCTTTAATCATCTTTGGAGATTTGATGGTTACTCATAAAAAAGGATTAGTGTTTAAGTAGAAATTGAATGTTTTTTTTAATTAAACACAAACCTTTTTCACTTTATTGCATGCGGAGTACACTCCTCTTATATTGTGTATTTAGCTAATGGATACATATAATTTTTTAACAATGAATTGATATAACAAACTCTTGTTATATCAATTCATTCTATGGCCTATGAAACAATAAACAAATAGTGACATTATGCATCATACGTCTGTAGGGTTTAGTGATAACACTTTTGTTAATCACAATGTATTACATATCACTACGTACTATATAAAGTGAAAAAAAAAAGTCAAACGAAAGAAAAATTTAATTTTTATTATTTAGAATTCAAATTTTCATCTAATTAGAACCTTAAAAGTTAATTATTCCAAGTGCTTTACTTAACTAGGGAGCAGTTTGGGTTAGTTTGATTTTAATAAAGCCTTAAGTAATCACCGAAATTTTAGTACGAATTATATATTAAATTATCAGAAATAATAAAGCAGCACCTATAAACTTACCTGTGTCTTATGTATGTGTGCTTGTAAATAAATCAATATCAACATCGATGCGTTGATATTAATTCCGCGTAGTAAGCAATATATTAGAGTCTAGATTGGCACAATATTATACACCATATGTTCCTGGTTCCCATAGAAAGAACGTATTTTTCCATCCGTTTCAATCAGACTTGCGATATCTCGACTCGGCCCCGTAAACTCCATTTTTAATATCTATGTAGTCAATGAAAAACGTGTGTCCTTAATGTAGTGTTATAAGCTAAATGTTATGTTTTAATAACTCGTTAGAGTTTTGACATAACATTTATTTTGTAGTTTAATGTGTTCTTTATTATATAAGATAAATCTTATGTTTTAATAATTCGTTAGAGTTTTTGACGTAAGATTTTTCTGTATTTATTCATTCTGTATCTATTTTATTATATTGGCAATAATTTTATCAAACTATATATTACGTTAATTCATTAGAATATAACTACCTATGTAGCTTCGTAACATAGAGTATCTACACATTATTTATATCTACACATAGCACATACACTCGTAGGCGTGTCTACGGAAACAGAAACTAGTCCAATACACTTTGTCACTTTCATGAAATACTTGACGCCGGCAGAATTCATTGGAAGTTGCCAAACTAGGAAAAAAAACATGCGTTAGTATCGTAAAACACTCGGTTGGAAGTTGGAACGAAGTTCCTTTCGTAGTAAATTATTATTGATAAATTTATTATATTATTGATTAACAAATACACATAAATGAATTACTAGCGTCTATTAGAATGAAGCGTCATTTACAATAAAATAATATTTCTTTCATGGCAAGATAAGAAAAAGTGCGAGGGAGATGGATATTATTCCATCTCGCTTCCTTATAGCCGCCAAGGCCGTCTACACTACCTCAGAAGGGGTCGTGACGGAAAAATCTTACACTTTTTCTCGCCTAGCCCCCATCCACCAAATCCGTACCGTCCAATAAGGAACTTCTTTCCAAAAAGTCGGTGGCAGATGACCGTAGGTTGCAGCAGGCGAATTATCATAGGATTTATTATGTAACACAGTAGTAGGAAACACAGATAACAGAAATATTATAAATACTGTTGAATTTTGGTATTATATATCGATTAGAGTTCTTAATTGAAGTGAAACAGTGGTGCAATTCAAAATAAGAATACACGTAAACCTAAACGTTTCTAGTACGTTACGTGAGCAAATAGTACAAAACAACGGTTAAATATTACTTATAAGGGATGACCTCAAGCATTACTGACCTCACCAGTTTCTGCTAAAGCAAGATAGGTTTAAGTGAAAGTAGCGCATTTGGTTCGGTATATGTAGTTGACGATCAGTAAATCAGGGATCTTTGTACTTGAGTGTTTACGTGTTCGTGGTTTTGAATTTATTCAAAATCAATATTTCTCCAACTTGAGTATTGTTTTCTAATTAAGCAGTGTAGTTGACAAGTCTCCGATACTGAAGTATTTTTATTACGTAAGCATTACATCTCTGTAACGAATTGATTGTTAACGATAGAATAGACGCGTACCTATCTATAGTTCTATTTGGAGTATTTACATGACATTACGTTATTTCCTTAAGTATCTTAAACTTAAAGTGAGAAACAAGTATGCCATTGAGTATTGACTATGTATCACTTGATTTATATTCATTTAGTATATTTGAATATCAATTTAAACCTCCTGAAGTTAAAATGGTATCGCGGCCTATGTTCAGCAGTAGACTGGTGATGGTCTATAATAATTAATTGATGATGATAAATGATAATCGTTCTTTTAGATTTTACTACAGAAAAAGAAATAACGTTACAGAATAAATAATAGTACCAAGGTTATTAGGATATATTAAATTAAAAAAGAGCCATGGTAGCTCTGGCGATGTGCGCTCGAAATTTCATAGGGAGTAAACTGAGTTCAATCCGTGTGACACGACCAAAATAGTTAATAGCTATTTTAGATCCCAATTCACCGCATGCTCAGCGGTGAAGGGAAACATCGCGAGGAAACCGCCATCCCTTAGAAATCATTTCTACCAGATAACGTTTGCCAACATGCATAGGAACAGCAGCACGATGAACTTTTCCTGGCCCTAAAACCCTCTCAAGAATGCTAAAAGTATTGGGCCCAACTGTGCAACTTATATAGTCTGTTACTTTCTAATCAAGAGCTGTTTGAGTTGTGCTTTATAATATTAAGCTGGACATTATTTTTCAAAGTTTATTTTTGTATGCTTTTGTTAAGTATCTCAGTGCATTCAAAGAAGTGGAGTCAAGACGCTATCAGTTAAATTTCAAAAATCCCTTTTGACACGGCGGTTATGTCCCTTGCATAAACATGCTAAATGGCTGGTGTTTTTTTCTTTCCTTTAGGATTACCATCAATGCGAATTTCAATGGAGATTTCCTTTAACATTATATTATTTTTTATGGTGAACTATTTTTAAATTATTTTGGACATTTTGGTTGAGATATTCTTACATCATTAAAAATATTATTCAACTTTGTAAAATATTCAAAAAGGAAACGCAGTGTTCTTGGCACTATACAGCGGGGAGTAGCACTGTATGATAATTTTAATTTTTAGTATTTGCTTTTAAATTGTAATAAATATTGTGAATTTTAATTTTATGTATATAGAATTAAAATATTTTTCTTTCTGGATATTTTTTTCCTCTTATCAGTATGTAATTTCGCTGAAGTACATTAATCTCGAGTAAATTATACCATGAAATTAAAGGACTTGTGATTTTCATAATAGTCCTTTGAAAAGCTCAACTTGCCTTTAAAAACATCGTGCTGATTTTTATCAAACATCCGTGGAATAAATACGACTGGAAGGACAGGACATCTTAAAAATATGGACAATATACACAAAAGGGTCCGGAGCAGAAGCAATATCGCGGTCATAAAGCTGGTCAGCCTTACTGTGAGGGGAATAAAACGACGCTGCTTCCATTCACACTTGCCTACTAAAATATTTATCCTCTATATGTTCCCTCTATAGCTTTACTTGCGTGTATTGTGTTCGGAACACAGGCATTTTGCCACTGAAGTATACAACTGGTGATCAAATAAATTTAAAATAATTGAAGCTCCCATACGTTTGGATTTTTCCTACTTATTTTGTTGTATTCACGGTGTCACAATTTGTTGTGAGTTGTGTACACACAGTTTTATTTATTCCAGATATTCTAAAGAAGAAATTGTTATGGACACAACGTGAAGCATGCAGTACATTTTCTTCGGACTGAATTACATATAAAACGTGAATTATCACCTACTTATTTATTTAAATATTGTTTATTGTGTTCACCTTAAGGCTTACAATAGGTGAATTTAATGCCATGACACCATCTCTGCCATCAGCTCTGCTTTAGGAGAGTAGGAAGTTTTGGTAGGTACAGACTTCGATTACGAGAAAAAACCAAAAAAATAAAATATACAAAAATACATTTAAAAAATTCTCGGAAACGGTTACCAGACCCTATGCACTTCTAATTGGCATGGTCTTGACACAACTCTCTCGCTTCTTTCACATCCATAATATATCTACTTATATACATATTCGTCGGTTAAGAATTTTTTTAATTTGTGCAATCTTCAAAATAGCGCCAGTTTGGTTGAAACACATCAATATGGCATATCCCTTGCTGACTCTGTTACACTTTCCACGTGTCCAAACAAACAAAGCATTCTTTCTTACAATATATGTAGATTTAGCTCAAATTATTCTACTACAAATATAAAAAATACAAGGTTAATTACTAAACAGCTTGCAGCAGTAGTATAGTCGTAAACTTATGCTTTTTATATACACTGCACTTTAATACACTTTATTACTATAGCAATAGTATCTATTTAGTACTAATGATATTGTAATAAAGTTTAGAAAGTGTAGGCATTTACTCCATGTATAAACTACAGGTATTCATTCATTAACTACAGTCCATTAAAAGTACACTGCTGAAAAAAATCCCCTCATAGATTGCCTCTTAGAGAGAATTTTTCAAAAATTCTTGTGTCATGAGTATATAATCAAACATACATACATACATAAACACTCACGCCTGTCACCCAGAGGGGTAGGCAGAGACTATGGACTTCCATTTGGCACGATCCTGACAGACCTCTCTCGCTTCCTCCACATCCATATACCTACGCATACACGCTCGTCGGTTAAAGGTACTCTTGATTTGGCCCATTTTCAACATATCGCCAATTTGGTCGATAAACTTTCGCAAACATATATAATATTTACTCAATAGATAATTAATAATAATCCAAATCCTCCATATAGTCGCGGTTGTCGCAAGAGGAACCTCACAGAAGGAACCTCAAACAGCAGATGGACACTAGCATCTTCCTGATAATGGCACTATAATAATCAAAAAAATGCAGTTGCTAACCTGCCTGCCCAGTGTGACAGCTGTATTTTCACCCCGTGAGACAACCTTAACTTTATATCCATGCGTAAGTTTAGCAGTGAAACTTTTATGGGCTTTAATGCATAAAATTAATAATGAGGACCCGGTAAAAGTAATGTACTCACAGTGTTTTTTTTACAGAATAAGAGCGACAAACTAGTTCTGTGAGAGCGTGATCCTATATCGGTCCATAATATAGCTGCAGCGAGGCTCTACTACGAATAGCGTACAACTCAGCATCATTGCTGAATAATGCCTATTAGTTTATTAATCACATTAATAATTAAGTGAAACTGCAATAGATACTTTGAGCAAGGAGTAATTAATCATGTCCTTGTTACAACATAAATAGGTATACAGGGTTATTTTGCAATAACCAGCCAAATTTGCAGAGAAGGTTCAGAATAAGTAATATAGGCTAATGGTGAAGAAAAATTATTTCAAAAAAATCTCAAACGTTCTATCCTTTTTACCTTTTAAATTCAAAATGCGTGGTAATTCATTATTTTAACTGATTTTACTGCGCACGTATACATTATTATACGTGGTAGAGCCATGCTGCAGCTATATTAGTAGTATACTTGTAGCACGAATGGGTCGGCTCGACCGGGGAAGGATTACGCTCTCACAGAATACCAGCGTTAAATAGCAGCTCAATAAATCAACTCAATATACGAAACACTTTGTGTTTCGTATATTGAGTGTAGAGAACCAGAGGCCCTTTTTACTGAAAAAGAGGCATTCCATCTTAGTACGCACGGGTGACAACGCATCTGCATTTTGATTCGCAAACGAGGATAGATGTAGATGTCTATGCGCCACAGCAACCACTTACCATCAGGTGAACTGTGTGTTCGTTTGTCACCATATCCTATAAAAAAAGCATTTGCAAGGGTCGATCAGTAGGCAAAAACACTGTTGCCCATAAATCACATTCAATTTGGGATAATTTCAAACAAAAGTAGAAGCCTCATTTACTCGTATTTTTAAAAACGAAAATAACGGTATATCATTATTTATATATAAAGTTAAAAACTTAAGTTTAAATAAGATGCCAAATTTTTGCTTAAGTTCAATAGTTTTTAATTTGGCTACTGTTTGAAAAATAATCCTGAATAAACTAAATATTATATACCCTATAATTACATTTATCGAAGACTGTGCATCGATTGATTAGAAGTTTAATTACAATTAATATGCCTTCTTTTTCATCATCTGTCTTTAAAATTAGACTACTGGATATGAACCTCTCTCGATGTAGCAACGATTAACTACAATCGCCATGTTTGTCAAGCGGACTGACCGAATCGTCGTAACAGAAGCCTCGCGACTTTAAAGCTGTATTTTGACTTTCCCCGTCGCCAGTGGATATTTTAAACGCGGTAGAGACATGCTGCAGCCAAATTATGGTTATACCGCGAATGTGTCGGCTCGACCGGTGAAGGACCACGCTCTCACAGAATACTAGCGTAAAGTAGCAGCCTGATGGCGTTTCTTATGATGAGTGCACAGAACTGAACACACTTTTAACTTGAACAGGGGCATTCCATATTACTTCTCACCGCTCACAACGAATCTGCATTTTGATTCGCAAACGAGGATAAATGTAGATATCTATGGCCCACAGTATCCACCTATCATCAGGTATACTGTGTGCTCGTGTGTCATCCTTATTCTATAAGAAATATCAAGGACTCTTTGAGTTCTGGTTTAATATTAAGTTGGACATTATTTTTCAGTTTATTTTTGTATAAAAGTAAAGTAAAGTAAAGTTGCAGCCTATTTACGTCCCACTGCTGGGCACAGGACTCCTCTCATTTCTGAGAGGGTTTTAGGACAAGGAATTGTCCACCGCGCTGCCCTAATGCGTGTTGGCGAACTTCACATATCTTCGAAATATTTTTTTATTTATCAGACATGCAGGTCACGTCACGATGTTTTCCTTCACCGCCGAGCACGTGGTAAATTTTTGTATGCTTTTGTTTACTATCTCAGTGCATTCAAAGAAGTGGAGTCAAGACACTATCAGTTAAATTTCAAAAATCCCTTTTGATACGAAACGAGGCATTCTATCTTAGTCCTCAAGGGTGGCAAAGCTTCTGCATTTTGATTCCTAATCAAAAATAAATATCTATGTGTCATAATATCCACTTACCATCAGGTGGACGCTGTGCTCATTTTTCACTCTTATTGTATAAACATGCTTTCTTTAATTATATACACTGGTTGTAATTGGAACATTTACAACTTAACTTTAACTTTAATTGGTATTAGCGTGGCGGCAAAAAGTGTGATATTTGATATTAGAAAACGTAACATAAATTATAATTCACACTTTAAATATCCATTCAAAATATTCACAACAAATATAATTTCCATAACATTATATAAACAACAGCTAGAAAGAATACTTAAGAAGACATTCACAGCTTTTTCTTTTTAATTGACTTGACTCCTCGTAAATAATAGTTATCTACGATTTAGATCAAGCAGCGAGCTGTGTCAAATGTCGTCAAACTTGTAAGGTTTTCGCGTATTATAGTAAATTTAAGGAAATATACATCTCTGAGAATTCGAAATGCTTATCAAACATCTTGATTTAATAGTTGGCGAGTTGGAAATATGTAATAAATTACACTTTTATATATGTGATGGTATAAAATGATATTGATTATATCAATAAATTTTAAGTGTAACGCCTTTAAACGTTGGCTCATTAAAATAAGAAAACGCAGTTGTAAATTTCTGTGATTTCATTGAGTATATATTTTATTCAATGTTAATGTCGCTATGAGGCTGAATTATTAGTAGGATACTTTTGTAAATCTTACAAATTAATATATGGGCTGCAATTTAAAAAAAATGATTTTATCAAAATTTATTTTAATTAAAATATTAGTTACTACCTGGATTAGCAATTGTCCTGTCCGATAACTATCGGATTCAGAGTTTGTGATTATATTTTTTAGAACTTAACCAATATATATTGCGAGTATGTTTTAGTCCATAAGTATATCATTTGTTAATATATTTACTACAGCACTGTCAAAACAAATATTTCGTTTGAAAATGACTCCGATCAGTCACATCTTTCAGAAGTATTCGATCACTAACAGCATATATACAGAGCGAGACAAGTGCCCAAGATCTGCGTCGCTGTGTTCCGTAAAAAATATAAAAATAAAAACGATAGAATATTTTCTCATTTCATTACTATGGAGGATCTTCCATGATTGTATGAAAAAAAAAATGTTTAGGTATTAAAGTAAACTTTGTTACTATATAAAAGATTAATTATAATAGGTTACATCACTGTTATTATAAATAAGTCATTTCATGCAATATATCAAATTATGTCAAACTAGTTGTACAAGTAAGTGAGGGTGACAAACAAGCACATAGGCCACAAAGAGCTTGTTCCTTTCAAAACAAAGGATGTCCCTCGGAAATATGCGAACTGAGAGATATGGCTGAAATGTAAAAAAAAAATCAAATTTAAAAAAAAAAATAAACTGCGTTAGCAATTCGCCTTCTAAGCGTGAAAACTATCTCCCCTATGAGGCAAGCCTATGCCTACGGAAGATCATGTTCAGTATTGCACTTTTACAGGTTGTTAAGGCTGGATGGAAAAGCAAATTCGAACCTCAAGTTCTTGAATTACGATGGCTTTATATGCTAATTAATTTGCACTGCAATTTGGTATGCTAAGAATTGGAGTAAATATAATAAAAGTAATTAAAATCAATATATACATAAAATGGAAACTATTTCATCACAAATAGTCATGCGTTTCCCCTATATTTATATTTGGAACATTTAAAACATTGAGTGATATAAAGAACTACATATAGGCATGTATCCATAAAATGCAAAAACAAAGTAAAACTATACCTAAAAGATCAGTAAAATTCAACCAGGGCGATAATATTATGCCTTAACATTTCTTCGGTAACGTTGAAGTCTTTCCTTTGCAACGTCACTTTCGCAATTTCCTTTGAGTGTTCTTTTCAAAGTTTTCAAACTTGTAAAACTTAATGGATGTGAATTACTTGTTATAAAAGCTATTTCATAGTTTAAAATTTGGCCTGTAGTTGCATACAGTCCTATTAATACTGAAAATTCGACAAATTTTTATTTGTTTACGTTAAACGTAACCTATTTTTGTTGCCAAATAACGGATTACAGAGAATCAGTATAACAACACACTGCGAAGCATTGCATCTTAGTCTTTAGAAGTGATAATGTATCTGTAGCTTTTTTTCTTTTTTTTGAATATAGTATAAGGAGACAAACGAGCACAAAGTTCAGCTGATGGTAAGTCTATGTTATGGCCCATAGACATCTACATCTATCATCGATTAATAATCAAAACGCAGATACGTTGTCAACCCCGAAAACTAAGATGGAATGCCTCATTATCTGTAAAAAATTCCTTCGGTTCTCTACACTCACCATAAAGACAGCAGCAAATACAGTTTGAAGTTGGTGGCAGGTGTCCATGGGCTGCAGTGGCCATTCGCTATCAGGTGAAATGTATGTTCGTTTATTTTATATTAAAAAAAAAACGTAGCGCTCAGTGTGGGCTAAAAATCACAGTGTCCTAGAAAGATCTAATGTGACTGATAGCTGATGATAAGTAATAAATTATTTTAGTAATGGCCCGCGCAGAGAATGAACCTTGACAGTTGATTTACGAAATCGCCGCGCCACAAGCAATTAAAATGCTTTTAATATTAGTAGCGAACACATACTAAAATAACACGTTCGTGAAAGTAGGTTGGTATTTATTAGACAGTATGTTTTGAGATTGTAGAGTTAATGTATGCTACTGTATTTGTACGTTAATTCTAAGAACGCATAAAGCTGTATAGCTTGAGGAACCAAGACCTTTTTTATTTCCTTATTAAATAAACTTTTTAACAGTGGTAGAGCCACGCGGCAGCTTTTGCTGTCGCACGGATGGGCCGGCTCGAACCGGGGTGGTACCACGACCTCACAGAATACCAGCGTGAAGTAGAGGTATACCTCTGCGTTTCGCTTGGTGAGTGCAGGTGGCCGGAGGCCCTTTTTACTGGAAATGAGGCATTCCATCTTAGTCCTCACGGGTGACAACGCATCTACATTTTGATTTGTAATAGAGGATAGATGTAGATGTCTATGGGCCGCAGCAACCACTTACCATCAGGTGGACTGTGTGCTGGTTTGTCACCCTTATCCTATAAAAAAAAAACCTTTGACTTTGTGTGCTCACGGTAACTTAAGAGAAACTAGGGGCATCTTCTTTTATCGCTTACTACTTATAATCATTCAGTGAGGACACACAGTCAAGGGTCTTAGATTTTTTAAATACCCAGCATAAACCTAAATATAGGGTTTAATTAAGTTTATCTTTCGTAGCTAGTGAGAATTCAAGCAGAGCCATTCAGAGAGAGATGACTTCTCTGATCTGCCTTCATTTCAGTTCACGTTAAAAGCCATATGAAGCACGGTACTGACAAAACACAAAATTTAAGTTCTGTTTATTGAAGTAAATTTATAGATGCCTGTGTAATATGTATTCATTGTATAGGTAATGTAGTAGTGGTTTATCGGACATATGTTATGTACCTAAATAATTTATATTCGGAGAAATATATTTTATGTGTTTTTCCTTTTTATTTACAATATTATATTAAATTTTATTCATATTTTTTTATTATATCGCGTATGGTGAGTGTGGAGAACTTGAGATGCTTTTTACTGGTTACGAGGCATTCTATCTTAGTCCTCAGAGGTGAAAACGCGTCTGCAGTTTGATTTTTAATAGAGCATAGTTATCTATGGGTCACAGAATTCACTTACCATCAAGTGGACTGTGTGCTCGTTTGTCAACCTTATTCTATAAAAAAAATTATAACTGTCTTTGTATTTTATATTCTTTAACTTTTATGTCTTTTTTTAATCCAGTGCACTTTTGATAAAGCGCTAACTGACATAAATAAATAAACATATTTTTTTAATGTCGCTTGACTTAATTTCATTCATGGCGGTCAATATTTGCGGAGACTGGCTGTGTGCGTAGGGCAGGGTTCAAGTGCACGATTTTCCGCAAGCACTCTTGTATGTACTCTCTTTTCTCTTACTTTTATAAGCCAATGGGATGACAATCCGACAGAAACGGAGAGATATTAGGCGCAGGACTTACAGCTTTCCGAGGCAAGAGGGTGAAACATCAGCAAGATCTCGCTCCTATCTGCTACTGAGAATATCTAGATAGAAAATCCCAATAATTTATTTGGCCCAACCCTGGATTCGAACCCGGGATCACATGATCAGCGGTCACGCATAAAAGCACTAGATCGAAGTCGCATTAAAAATATTTTTTTATATTTATCAGTCAGCCCAGCGTGGACAGGCGGGCTGGTGGGCGCAGTATCAGTTTTTGCTCTGTGGGATTTGGTTTGTGTATTTTGGAATTGATATTCTGCCATTTTTATGTTAGTATTAAGAGAATCAGTTGATATATCAAAAAAGTACTCAGTATAACGAGTGTAAAATATGCTAGACTCTTGTAATATTATACACGTATATATTTTCATCGTTTTCAATTTGGTATCATTTTATTAATACCAGACGCTAAACACCCACTTAAAAAGTCTTTTATCGTAGACACAAATAAAAGATTCTTCGATGTTCAGTTCGATCTAAGCGGCGATATGTTAGGGCAGTAACGTACTTTGAAGATTGGTTTTACAAATGACCACATCACAACGCGACGACAGCGCGCATGTACTGCGTAGACGCATTGTCGCAGCTGTATCCATCTAAATATAAAGCTATAACAAACGGTCCTGAAATTCGTGGAATAGTTTCCAGCAAGTTTTAATTATACTTATCACTTTAAGTATGGTTTAACTTTTTTACCTTTTTTTATGTAAAGAACATCGACCGAGGTTACTTCTTAGAAGAGATTTTTTTTTATTAAATTAAATAACAGTTCGGATACGGATGTGTGTTTATATATAATTTATGTATGTAAATCACCTCCATGATATATGGGAAAATCTTAGTATAGGGGACGGATAACGTTTATAAAAAAAAATCATACATGCTGACGGAATCATTGCTTCCTCTTTGGTCTATAAATATATTATATATTGTTTGGTGATTTTTGAGATGGATATTGTTTTTTTTCTTTGCTACAATAATTTTTGGGATGTTAGTGGTTAGTGGGACCTGGTTGGTGGAAGGAAAAACCCGCAACCACTATGACAGGCTCACGGCAAAGTGCACTCGTGCAATCACTACGTCTCTCTCTGTACATATAATTAATCAAATAGTTCAATAAAACAATAAATAGTATGGTCACGTTTTTTAAAATGGTGTTAGTTTTAAGTTTCTTATTTTTAGCTTTGTTAGAAAAAACAAGGAACATGACGCCAGTGTAGTGATGGGAACAATTTATTCTCTACCGAGGGAGCTTTAAGCTAGCACATAAATTAGCACGCTTGGCACAATATGAAATGCGATAGTTAAAATATGCGTTAATAATAAACTCAACAGACAGAAAGATTGTTTATGGTCATGAAAATAACGTTCCCTTATTTGTTTGTTATTTTACGTTAATATGATTTTTGTCTAAAGTTTGTAGTGTGGATGTATGTATGTATTTGTATATATGTAGCTTTGATGTCCATCTTTTCAGTTGGGTGGTCTACGGCGGACCCCTAAAGGAAGTTAATGGCTATGGACATTCATTCATTCATTACAGCCTATTAAGTCTGCTGCTGAACATAGTCCTCCCTCAAGATTGCCTGATTATTCCAGAGTTGCCATGCTATGCAGGTGGGCTGGACGCCGCAATTTTTTAATATTTCCATTTGTTTTTCTTAATGAATTACGCTGATGCTCATATTCTTTATTCAGTTTCTTTCTATCGCTTCTTACGCTTCCCACGGAGTAATATGGATGTAATGGATGTTTTTATACAGCCGGCACTACACACTAGGTATATTGTAATATATAAATAACACTATACTGTAACGGCTTATTAATTAAGATTTATACGTAGAGCCACGCTGAAGCCACATTATAATTGTAAGACGGATGGGCCAGCCGAGGAATGACCACGATCTCACGGGATACCAGCGTAAAATAATAATAATAAAAGTAACAAATCTGTTTACCTTATTGATATAGCCATACCAATTACCCATAATCTATGTCAAACATACACTGAAAACATTGCAAAATACTTCGATTTGGCAATGGAAATAAAAATCCAATGGCACGCCAAATTTGTAAAAGTGGTTCCTATTGTCACTTCGGCTACTGGAGTTGTACCAAAATCCTTACACAATAGTTAAAAATTACTGCAGTTGCACTCAATATATATAGGATTACAGAAAGCTGTCATTTTAAATATCTGTAGGATTGTGTGTAAATTTATGTTTTATGATAGGTAAGAAAACACCATAAGCATATATATTTTTACATTTTTATTTAGAATATATCTTAATTTACCCCTCAAAACGGTGGATAAAAACAAACAAATAATAATAATAATAATTTATTAGACTCTCAATTTGACAAATTATACTTACATAATATTAAATCTATTTTAAATTACAAAGTAATATTTCAAAGAAGTTAGCGTTGACGGCCATACTAGTATAAACTGTGTTACAGCCGTCAGCGTCTTCCACCCTGAGTATTACAAAATAAATAAAAAAGCATTTCATTTCACTATACAATACACAAAAATGTTAAAATAAATATGGAAAATAAAGAGATAATAGCTTAATGCTGCTGTGTTTCGATTGGTGAAAGTAAAGAACTAGAGACCCTTATTACTGGAAACGAAGCTGCTATTTTGCGCTGGTATTCTGTGAGAGCGTGGTCCTTTCCCGGTTGAGCCTACCTTTTATATTATGAACTGATAACTGAATTTACAATCCATCTGATGGTAAATGGTTACGGCAGTCCATGAATACCGGTAATCAACTTCAAACAAAGTAGGCTTCAGATGAGTTGTCATATCTGAGGACTAAGATGCCTCTTAGCCTGTAATTGTAATGACTCTCTATAGTCTTCAGACAGGAACACACTAGTGCATGAGCTGCTGTTTGGTGGTAGAAATAAGAGGGTGGTATTTATCCAGACGGAATAGTAGGCAGAAAGCTGGAATAGAATGCACTTTACCAAGCATTATGTATATACTCGTAATCAGTGAGTATAATATTTTTGTGTTCAAAGGAATGTACTAATACCATGCGTTTTAAAGAGAGCTATTTTTCTCATTATAAATTCCTTAAACTCAAATCAGAGTTGTTATGCAGCACATAAGAGTTGCTTCCTAATTTATCCTGGGTACGTTTGCTCTCCTGCAGGCTGCGCGCGACGGTCTCCTTACAATACGTCGACAGCGGGCACTGACTGGATTTTTAAATGAGATGACACGGCTCACTCGAATCACTCCTGGTAACGGCTTGGAATTTCGTACAGTTTTATTTTTGGATAATAAAATACTAAACATAAAATACGTGTTTACAAACATGTATGAAATTCACATTTTTGTGTCATTGTTGATTAAGAAACAAATTATAGACTTTGGGACAATAAGAAATGTGGATATAAAAGCTCTAGAATATTCAACAAAAAAAAAAACAAGGTGCATACATACAATTTTTAATTGAACAACAGTTTAGTTGCATATAAAAAGTCTATATAGATGTATGAAGGTCCGCTTATGTATTATCAACTTGATAATTTCTCGATAAAACAATCAAAATGCCAAATCAATCGCTTTTTGAATAATTAGCCAAACAACTGTCGAGCGACAGCTCAATTGTATATTACCATGATAGTGCGGGGCATATACGCTCGACGAAACAGTTTATCTTCAAGTGTTTAATCAGTGAGTGTAAAAAAGTAAAGTAAAGTCTTTAATTGGCTAGCGCTCTTGGAGCAATATACCTACTTTCCTATATTGCTTATTATGTATATAAAACAAAGCTCAAGTTAGTATTTTCTTACTTATCTTAGAAGTTGTGATTATTATGTATAATTAATTAATTAACCGCTGCAAATCGACCGCCCGATAGACACAACTAGTAAATAGATAATGACTGTATGCGCTCCACCATCGACTAAACCGTTTAATGGTCATAAAATTGTCACAAACACACAACTTGACTTAACAGTTTGACCAATTTAACAATTGTAGGTAAGCGGTTAGGTTTAAATTAAGAATATTTTAAGTCCAGTTTTTTTGAATTATTTAATCTAATTTCCTTCAATAAAAACGAGATATCTTCAAAAGATTATTAATTTTTATGTTATAGAAAATAAATTACTGACAGGGTTATGTCATATATTGTAAAGACTGTATAAAATTCAATGAAGTTTCAACTGGTATCCTCATAGTAGTGTAAGATTACAAATCCATCATCCATCACATTATAAAAATAAATGAACACTCCATGTCACTTCGATTTATGTACATAGGACAGTCGTGTTATAAATGTTTCATTTATTCACTCTCAAGTTCGCATGAAAGTCATGAACGTGGTATCAAATACAATGGTAGTAACGCGAGCACCCGAGTAGAGTTGCTGACACATTTGACTATAATTCTCATGAATAAAAAGTTAGTTGGCTGTCGAGTTGACAGTCGGGAGCGGCTAGGATAATGAGTAGGAATTTAAATTTCATGTTCTCTTATTTAGCTTTCTGGCTTTTTAAATGTCCCATAATTTGACATTTAAAAATATAGCAAAAAATATTCTATATAACAAAAAATATTGAAAAAAAAAATTTTAATGCTGCTACGATGCACAATGGGCATCTTCTGTGTCAAGTTAATCTAAAGTTGTTTATAAAATGTATTATTTAAAATGGATTATAAATGTGACCCAATATTGAAGAACGGCTATTTACCATATTCTCCTCGTTTGATAGACCAATTAGTAACTGCTCAGTGGTCTATAAAGGCTCAGCGATTATCTATACCAAAAAAGTGTAGTGAGATATCTCCAATAGCTTAAAAGTAAGGACATAATTAAAAGGATTAGTAAGCTGAAGTGGCATTGGGCAGGCCAAGTAAATTAAAAAATCGACGACGAAGAAAGTTTCTCAAATTAACTTAGTTCGTTGTTACAGAAAGCGCAAGGTAGGGTGGCTCCTTCTAAGCCAATAATTACCAGATAAGGCGTGCAGAGAAACGATGGATGCAAATGGTTCGGAACTGTGTTTTGATAAAACCTTTGGGGGAAGGATATATTCAGCAAATAGACGAGATATTTTTTTGCTGTGGCCTCGATTACGAATCAAAATGCAGATACGTGACCCATGAGGACTAAAATGGAATGCCCCATTCCCAGTAAAAATGGTCTCTGGTTCTCTATACTCACCATACACAACAGCGTCAAGATGCTATTTTAAGCTGGTGTTCTGTGAGAGCGTGGTCCTTCACCGGTCGATGCGACCCATTCGTGATACAACTATACCACAGTAATATAGCTGCAGTATGGCTCTACCACGTGAAAAAAAATGTATACCGTCAAGTTAATCAGGATTGTACATTGAATATAATTTTGCCAACAAAGTAAAAAGCAGCTTAGTGACGTTGTAGTGTGTTATTAACTACTTGTGTATGTTGTGTATTGGGCTGCGGATTCTTGTACTCAACAGTGTTCGTTTACTTAGTTTTGTAAAATTTCTAAGAATTTTTTTTTTAATAATGTTTACTTTTTTTACAGATTAACAGAAGAGTATTGTAATATGATTGAGTGCTATGACGGTGATTATTTCGAACCTTTGTTAGAACTCTGAAGATAAATATAGGTGACATATTATAAAGTTTATTTTCATAAACATTTTCTCGTATGTACGGTCGATCTGTTTGTTATACGAACATATTACATGAAAAGGCGTGTTTTTAATTTTAAACTATATCTATTACTTTTCGTAGCATATTTCCGCTTTTGACCACGTAAGGTTGTGGTTATTTGCTAAGAGGAATTTTAATTTAATGCACTGACGGGTAAATAATGGTCGCGTATGTTTTTAAAATTCAACATTAAAAGAAGTACTGCCTATTTTCGTCCTACGCTCATTAATTATGAAGTCATTTATGCATGTAGAGACGAACTTAAACAGCCTATCGGGCCATAGTGACTTTTCTTTAATGGATTTTTAACAAAAACTTAATTAAAAATCGTATCTTGCGTGTTCGAAGGAAATGAACTCATTCTTTGGAGTCGCTGACTGACGGCCGGACTGACGGCCCGTCATTATAGCGCACACCCAGTTTAAGCTGGCCTCCGGCTCATCGAACAAAACTCGCTTTCTGCTCTGCGGCTAAAGCCGTCGTCCCTTATTCCATTTTAAATTATTAATTAATTTACATAGACGGTGTAGTAAGTTGCAGAAATAATACCCTTGGGCTTCCAACTTTATTACAAAAATTCCCATTTCTCTTAGCGTAGTTATATTATGTTTGTAATAAGCAGCAAGTAATTTATGAAAGCCAAATCAAAGTTCAGCTAAAACTAGTATTTAAAATATTAACGAAGTTTTGATGGCGCATGTTGTAAATGCTTATTACCTAATTATTATAAATCATTGCTTTCGTAATTAACAAACGTTTACTTTTAAATTGGTAAAATTGAGGGAATTTATTTAAAGACATAAAAGTAATTATATAAAGAATATAAATAAGGTAGCAGTTGTTAATTATATAAAGATTTAAATATATTGATTAAATAACAGTAATTTCGCTTAAGATAACGATTAAAACAGAAGGATATTAGCGTAAATTACAAGAGACGGGCAATTACTACGATGCCTCGAGTATTAGTAACATTTTTGCTCGCAATTCTTTTGTAAATTAAGTTGTCATACATAAATAATTTTTAGAATGGTATTGATATAATTAATAGTTAAATAACTTTTTAAATGCACATATAACAAATAACAAGTAACATTATGATAATTATATATAATAAACAAAATAAAAAAGCGAAGGGGTAATACTTTTCGAGAGACAGATTGTGACAGTAATAATAACTGGACATCTATAGTCTTACATGCTGAGTAAAAACCTTTAGAAAACCAGTAAAGCACAGAAGAAACAATAACTGTAGAAAAATTCAAAGTAAAAAAAATACAATAATTTCCAGTTAGAACTAAGCACTAAATTTAGATAGTAACGGTTTACCGTGTAGTGGCGATGTAAGAATATCCACTACCCCATATCATCCCGTGGGTGTCGTAAGAAGCGACAAGGGATACTAGTCAGGAGATGGGCAGCAGCGTCTTTCTAATAACGACTAAAAATAAAAAACTGCGGTTGCCAACCCGCTTGCCAAGCGTGGCAACTATGGCAAATCAATCGGGGGCTTATGTTCAGCAGTGGACTTTATGAGGCTGCAACTGTAATGAATTCAAAAATTTAACGAAGATATAGATCAAATGTGGAATAGTATGAAGTGTAGTTTTAAAGATGTAGTAGTAAAAATATTAGGAAAAAAGAAAAAAAAACGAGGGAAATGGTGAAACCAAAAATGTGATGATAAGAGTAGAGAATACAACATACGATTTTAGTAGACCAAGATAGCCGATAGAAGGACTGTAAGAAATGTAAAAGAAAACACCTCGAAAAGTTTATTCGAAATACCGAGACTACTATTCACGCCAATGAATCTAGAAAGTTTTATCAGGAAGTGACGGATATGAAAAAATAGTCGACCACAAGATACGACGACCGAAATATTGAAAGATGAATTGGAATGGAAATTGGTGCCAAATGCAAGGCTGGTAAGATATGCTAATGATCTTGCGCTGTTAGAGGAAAGCTGTGAGGTTGCAGAGGCTATTAAGATCGTTGAAAAAGAATCAAGAAAGGTAAAAAAGCGTAACTCTGATAAATCATTAACTTCTTCAAAACTAATAGCATACAACCTTAAGATTTATGTGTGGAGATATGATATACACTGAATAGGCCACTATATCTGAACTGCAAACCAGATAACAATACCAGAGACACGGAAACCAATTACGCATTCAAGCTGCCATAGGATTTAAAGTAGCCCTGCATAAAGTGTTAGAGGATAGTGCGCATATTATAAAAAACCGTCAAGTGACCTATTTTGATGTACTGTTGTGAAGCTTGGACACTAACATAGAAGGAAGCAGAGAGGAAATAAACAGTCGTTTAGTAGCAGAAGATCCTGAGAGATTTGTTTGGTCTTTTTGTTTGGTCTTTTTGTTTGGTGTTTTTTATTTATTTGGTAGAGCCATAATACTATATTGTAGTTGCAGCATGATTGGGCATGATTTGACTGAGGTAAGAACATGCTCTCACAGAATACCAACATAAAACAGCAGAATAATGCTGTGTTTCGTATGGTGAATGCAGAGAACCGGAGTCCTTTCTTACTGGTTAATGCACATTTCATCTTCCTCAGGGGTGACAAATCATCTGTACATATACACTAACCATCAGGTTGACTGTGTGCTCACTTGTTACCCTTATTATATGAAATAAAAAATACTAACCAAACATCATTAAAGAAATAAAAGCACGCCGCTTCCGGTGGCTCGGTCATGTAGAACAAACGACAGAGGATCGTTGTTTAAAGAGAGCATATTTCGGTCGGCCGACTAGCCGATGTCTAGTTGGTCGAACCAAATATCGCTGGAGCGTTTGGGTGGAAGGTGATCTGCTCGTGCTTCAAGATGGTGTGGACAGGTGGCATGTTCTCTTCTTCTACTCAATTTTTTTTATAATTACCTCTAATTGATTTTTATACATACGTGTTATAATTTTGACCACTGATTGGATTTATGAACTTAATTTTATACTATCCTTCCCATAGTTTTTTCGATTAGATTACCTTACTTTTTTCATAACATAACGTTTGAATACCACCTATTTTAAAATTTTTGTTATTTGTTTTAATACATTTTATATGGTTTTATAAATTTCTTATTGTAGAATAAATGTTTTGTTATTAGATCTCTCCTGGCTTCTAAAATATGGCGCTATTATCACCACGTCTACGCCAGACATAAAATACCCAGATCAGCACCAAGAAGCAGCAGCTTCGAAGGTGTGAGACGCCTGTCAAGCTTTGTAATTAAGGCAAATACCCTAACTGGATTTGCTCATGTCGAGGTTGACGTTTATGGTTTGATAACTAAGAAAGAAGGAATATTTCCTCCGAAGGTAATAGTTAGAGAGCTTCGGCAGTTATCACTGTTGTGGAATAAAATTTGAAGTAAATCAAATCACATAATCACAGAAAACAACTTAAATAATATTAAAACATACATATACATTTGTAAACTAAAAATGTGTGTAAAGGAATATATTTGGAAAATCCCAAAAGTGCACACTTCGATGCCCCATTTTGACTCTTAATTCAGGATCGACGTAGGTGTCTTTGGTACACGGCCTTATTCTATTTAAAAAATAAAAATAATTCTCCAAATGCACACTGAAGTTGGTTGATATCTCGCAAACTGATAATAATTTAAATATTTCATTAATAAATTGGGGTCATCCAAAGGGAAAGTGCTTTAAAAGCTTTTGGTTAGATAGCTTAGTTGATTAATTGCTTCAGTTATTTGTAATCATGTTAACACGCATACCCCCACATCAACTGACGTAATAGTAAGTAATAATTTAATCACGTTTTTCTATACACATGCAAGAGTTATTCATACTTTTTTTTATATAATAAAGGTGACAAGCGAGCACACAGTCCACCTGATGGTAAGTGGTTGCTGTGGCCTATAGACATTTACATCTATCTTCGTTTGCGAATTAAAATGCAGATGCGTTGTCAGCCGTGATGATTAAGATGAAATCCCTTTTTTTCCAAAGAACTAGTCGGTCTAGGATAATGAAGAATATTAAAAGAAAAATATTCAAAAAGTGATAAGTACCCTTTGGTTCATTAGCCAACACTGATTTATGTTTAAGTAATGATTTGATTAAAATATAAAAAACCGGACAAGTGCAAGTCGGACTCGCGCACCGAGGGTTCCGAACAAATCCGTATATAAGTTTAAAATTATTAAAAATATTTTTATTATATGATGTAACTAAAAATTTATGCTTTTCGCACTTTTTCCTTTATCTGTGCTATAAAACGATGCTTCGTACCAATTTTCAAGATTCTGAGTTCACGGGAAGTACCTTGTAGGTTTTGATTCCCTTGCGAATGTCGAAATTTGCGGCATAAACGGTTGTATCTTTTGATTGCGTTGGCTTAGATTTGATTTGATTTTTTCACAGCTCCAAGGGACAGTAGATTTGAGTATTTGATATGAATTTCAGCTTGATACCTCCACGCGTTCCTGAGAAACAGGGTCTTAACAGACAGACAGATAGACAGCCGGACAACAAAGTGATCCTATAAGGGTTCCGTTTTTTCCTTTTGAGTACGGAACTCTAAAAAACGAGAATTAATAATACAACAGTGATTTTCGAAAGGAATCAACTTTGCATGGTTCTAAAGATTTTTTTAAGTCTTCCTTCGAGATAATTTGGTGGCATTAGTAAAAATAATACATTTATTAACACAGACGGACGGCGCCAATAAAAAAAGTTTGTTTAATATGAGCGTGTAGCTTAACCTTGAAAAGTCGACAATAAAGCCCAAACTCTCCACTTTGCGTTACAGGTAACCTATACCTAGTAATTTCTTTATTACCATCCAGTAATCAAACTTGTGGGTTATAAAATAATACGCAAAGTTATTCTTCAAATTCAGCTTGTTGTTTCGGATGAGGAATGCTGCGATCACTCAGCGTGGTTATTATGAATTAAACTTTAAAGAAAGGCACGTCAGTTAACACATTCTTCTAAAGGCTTATGGGCTGCAGTCTACCTCATTAGAATGACGAGATGTCAGTATCAGAAAATCTTTGCCCACCCACCATCATCTATCCTCTGGTCATTAGGTGGTAGAGCCATGGCTGCAGCTATATTAGTAGTATAATTGTAGCAATAATAGACCGTGATGGCCACGCTCTCACAGAATACCAGCGTAAAATAGTAGCTTAATGCTGCTATATTTCATATGGTGAGTGTAGATAACCAGAGACCCTTATTACTTGAAACGAGGGATTCCATCTTAGTGCTCACGGGGGACAACGCATCTGTATTTTGATTCATAATCGAGGATAGATGTAGATTTCTATGGGCCACAGCAACGTGGCCCATAGAATAGGTGGACTGTGTGCTCGTTTGTCACCCTTATCCTATAAAAAAATAAGTTAGAAAAATATAATTAATCACTGGAATTGGATTAATAAGTAAAAATAAAGATATAAAAATAGATTCATGTACTGAACCCAAGATTCTTCTAATTACATGTGTTAAACAGAATATTTCATTTACTTATATTATTGAGCAAGACATCTCGAAAGTCTTATTTATAGCATTTCTTCACATGTTTGCTGAGCATACTCAGGTGGCAAAGAGTGTAAAAAGTCTCGTATAGGTATGAAGACGCCGGATTCAACAAAACCAACACGGAGAGGCCACAAATTGGCGGTTCAGCGAGGCTGGCGCGTCGTGACTTAGCCGGCATGCCGCGGGCGTGGGTTGCGGATACAAGGCTTGAACGATGCTGACAGCGGAGTGTGATGTCTCTATGTAAGTTTGATTATTTCTTATAATAGTTTTTTATATAAACAAAATTTGTTATAGATGAAATCATCTTAGTAAAATTAAATTTAGATATAAAATCATCAAAATAAAAAATGGTTACTAGAATTTATTATTAGGAGTCAAAAATTTATATAGCCAAAAACGGAAAATACTCATGTGAGTGATTTATCATGACAAGCACTTTTCCTTGGAATTTTTTAGTTTTGAATATTAATAAAAGACTGAATAAAAATCGGTTACTTAATAAATTTCAATAAATTAACTAATTATACGCAAATTTTCATAATTTAGTATTAGAAGTAAATAAAAACAATATTCCTCATTTATAACATATATTGTGTTACAGTGAATTCACTACCTTAGCAGTCCACTACGATTATTTGCTCAGTAATGGTGGAAATCCATTAAACAAGCTTCTTTTAGTGATTGAACAACAACTAAAACGACGTATCTAGAATGCATTTTTGAATTGCATCCAGTCCATTTACAGGCACTAAATCGTTAAGCCCATGCTTATTTATGATAAACGATTGATTCTTGTTTTATTGCGAGAGTACCTACATACATTATCTATATACATACAAATAAATAAAATAGAGGTGTCTGTTTGTGATGTCAAAATAAAAGTTTGTTACTAATGGCATATGGAAGTATATATGGTACATACAACAAAAAATCAATTTTAAAATTTTTTGTTTGTCTGTCTGTTAGTTCCGGCTAATCTCTGAAACGGCTGGATAGCTAATGTTATAAGGAGTAACTAAGGCTACTTTTATTTTAAAAAAAGAATTAGGGTTCCGCACATAAAAATTAAAACCCGTGAAATCCAATCGCAATAAATTCCACACGGGTGAAGTCGCGGAACAGCCAGTATAAAATGTAAGCTGACCATGATAAACAGCTCAAAAATAGTTTCAAGAATCAATGAATGGTTTAATATTTTTTTATAGAATAAGGGTAACAAGCGAGCCCACAGTCCACCTGATGGTAAGTGGATGCTACGGACATCTACATCTATCCTCGATTAAGAATCAAAATGCAGATGCGTTGTTACCCCTGAGGACTATGACGGAATGCCTCGTTACTAGTAGAAGGGTCTCGTCACACTCGTCACACGAAACAGATTAAGCTGCTATTTGACGCTGGTATTGTGTGAAAGCGTGGTTCCACCACGTTCAAGTCGACCCATTCGTGCTGAAGCTTTAATATAGCAGCAGTTTGGCTCTACTACGTACAATATATAGAACAGTAAATACAATATACTGTATAGTGATACAATATAAATACAATATACTGTATAGTGATACAATATAAATACAATGTACTGTATAGTGATACAATATAAATACAATATACTGTATAGTGATACAATATAAATACAATGTACTGTATAGTGATACAATATAAATACAATATACTGTATAGTGATACAATATAAATACAATATACTGTATAGTATAACCAAAATTTACTTATGTATTTTACAAACTTAAATCTGCTTATGTATTTTAATCATTTTATGTAGGCAGGTTAATAGATTCATACACACACACACACACACACACACACACACACACACACACACACACGCACGCACGCACACACACATCACACACACACACACACACACACACACACACACACACACACACACACACACACACACACGTATACATAAGTAAATAAACTAAGATTAGAATTAATATAGAATTTACGTAATATATAACATTAATATGGATATAAAATATGTTTATCCATACTGTCTTGCGACATGGATATAGTAATGGAAGGGCGGACCCTCCAAACACAGTCATTATTTGCTTAAATGGAGGTTTCAATCTACTAGTTTTTACGGCATGTACTTTTTAAAAACGAAATAAAATTTATTTATTATTATTATTATTTATAATGTGTTTGTTAGAAATAATTTCGCCTCTGATCTCAGATGTTTTTTTTATTTTCTATGCCGACTTTTACGACGCCCATTGACTCAAATGAGGTGAAGACTTTTTATTGGTTATGGGCCGACAATATTTCTCCATTGATTGTAAAAAGGTGAAAAAGAAAGACTCTCGAATTGCAGCCACGTACTTTTACGCGCAATGTAGGCGCACTTCACAAAATAAAGTTACGAACTAATGGGGCCAAAAGGTACGTCGCTTACAAGTGTCTTTGATTGTTGTTTTTGATTAGCAAAAATTTATGCTGTAATGGTAAGAATGATGATAATGAATATTCTGATCTCATTAGGTCGTAAGGCTCCTTTTGAAGCTAGGATACCGTTTTTCTTAGTACTTATTTTTAACTTAAATCTATCGCCAAGCAGTATTACAACCATTTTTGTGTTTTTTTGCAATATAAAAGAAACTGTCACATGAGAAAGTGTTACACAATGAGCAAACAGTCCAACTGATTGTAAGTGATAACATTTCAATATATCCACGACTAAAATTTAAAATGCAGATGCAGATCCATCAAGAACAAGATGCCTTGTTACCAGTAAAATGGGTCACTGGTTCTTCTCACTTACCATGCAAAACATGATAGACTGTGCTGCTGTTTTACACTTGTATTCTGTTTCGTCCTTCCCCAAAAGCGTGGTCCGGTTTGAAGGTTATGGAGAATATAGCTACATGCGACTACGTAAGATATGTTATTGTGTAGATGACAAAGCACCTTCATTGATTAAAGTTGTGGTCAGTTACCATCAGGTGAAAAAGCAGTTAGTTCGTTTATAACGTAATGTTATAATATGTTAAAACGATAAACTATAGAGATCAAGAACATAAATATGTTTTCGTATATTGTTTCGATAACTTTCTCTAAACGATTGTAACAAGACGTAGCCTTCATCATACTAGGTACTGGAAGTTATCAATTTCTGGTTGAATGAGTTTGGATTCAAGATCTGCGATTCAGATATCAAGTAATTCGACAACTAAACCGCGCAACTATAGATATCTGTGTGTGGCGTTATTTATTCGAAAGAGCCGTATGTAAAATAATGAAGTATTTTTTTTGATTACACTATTATATATGCAGTACTAAACCTAACAACTCAGTTCTTGCAGTTTTTATTTGCATTGATAAATCCCTTATTTTTACCAGCGCCTTTTTAGCATATGGGGCCAAATCTATCGAATATTGCTTAATGGCTGGTTCACTCTCAACCAGCCAGCCAGTGTGGTTTTTTATAGAATTAGGGTGACAAACGAGCTCACAGTTCTGATGGTAAGTGGATGCTGTGGCCTTTAGGCATCGACATCTATCTTTGATTACGAATCAAAAAGCAAATGCGTTGTCACCCGATGGAATGCCAAGTTTCCACTAAAAATGGTCTCCGGCTCTCTACACTTACCATACAAATAACAGTAGCGTTAAGCTGCTATTTAACACTGGTATCTTGTGAAAGACTATACTACTAATATAATTGCAGCATGGCCCTACCACGTAAAAGCAATTTGCCGCCGCAGCAAAGTGCAGCAAAGTATCGCGTGGCTTCACTCTAATTGTACTCTTTTCTGGTCGGTTCTTCTTTGGAATAATTCAATTTTTTTATTATTTAACTAAATTTTGTAATTTTTCATAACTCATACATTATTAAAGATTGTTTAAAATAAGATCATCGTCATCATCCATAATACAGACTATCAAAATACATTGTAAATCGAAGGCCTCCCAAATAGATTGTCTCATAGAAAGGATTTATTTGTCATAGTTATCACGCTTGGTTATTATTTTGAGACGCTATCAGGAATATGCTGCTCCCCATCTGCTGTTTCAGTTTCCCTCTGTCGACGACACCTGTGGGGTGATCAAAATAAGATCACCAGTATGTAATAAAATTTTGCAGAATACTTCATTAACTTTTTTACGTGGTAGAGCCATGCTGCAGCTATATTACTGGTATAGTTTTAGCACGAATGGGTCTGCTCGATCGGGTAAGGACCACGCTCTCACAGAATACCAGCGTAAAATAGTAGCTTAAAACTGCTGTATTTCGTACGGTCAGTGTAGAGAACCGGATGCCCATTTTACTGGAAACGAGGCGTTCCATCTTAGTCATCACGGTTGACAATGCATCTGCATTTTGATTCGCAAACGAGGATAGATGTAGATGTCTATGGGCCACAGCAACCACTTACCATCAGGTGGACTGTGTGCTCGTTTCTCACCCTATCCAAAAAAAATAACTATCACTAACTTATGGTTTAGGATTAGTTTGTTAGGACTGGAATCGTTTTAACACTGTAAGATACAACTGGATTCAACAATAAAAGTAAGCCCGCGTATTATTTTACATCCTTGAATTAACTTACGGGTACTTATTGTTTACGTTCTCTCAGAATTCTTGTAAAACCATGATGGGAATTAGGTTTCAAACGTGACCTACGTAAATTTATCCTAATACGATCCGTGGGAAAACATTAAGATGTTTTTGGTTTGCATTCAATATAAATTGATGATAAAAACTTTATCGTCAATTTCTTTCTTTACAGCCAGGTTATCCTTTTTACTTTTTAGTAACGTTACACTCATTTTTTCTCCTGTATCGTGGAGGCAATTTACAAACATAAATTGCAAAAGGACAAATGTCCACACTCATATTTGTAGGCCACACGAATACTTGCTCGGTGTGTACTAGAACGCTCATCTCCAAGCACTGCAACTTAATGCTAAGCCACTGTGCCACGTAGCCGCCGTCATTTTTTAAGCTTACTTCATTATTCAGTTATTCCCAGAAACACAGCCTTAAGGAATTAATTTGGAATTTTCAATTTGGATTTTTAATTAATTTGGATTCTAAATTAAAAACCAACAATGTTTTTGCGAATGAAGTAAACGTCTGGTTTAATATATTATGTCTTTCTTTAATGTAGATAAATTTACTTCCAATATATATGCATTTATCGATTATCTAGTTTATACACACCGCGCACAACTAATTTTACGTATTTTATCGCGTTAAATTCTAATTATTTTATAGTCACTGATGTTTTAAAAAGTGCTAACAACATCTTGACGCATTGCAATGTTATAATAATAATATTCCTTATTTCGGACAACAAAAACCCATTTATTGTCTTACATGAAATAACTTTTATTAGTGTTAGTAAAAGTATTCTAATAATCTGATCTACAAAGAAATTCTATTGGTCTACAAAGAAGACGTTCCCAAAATGTATGATGCTCCGACCAAGACCTTGTATAGTGTATAGACCCTCGCGACCAAAGTCGTGGGCGAATATTAGAAAATTAATTAATAAACCTGCGCAATGTTAGTCTGTTTTCTTACGAATATTACAAAAATAAATGTCTGTTTGTTTGCACATATTATCATATTAGACTCTATACTACTGAAATCATTTTGATGAACTTTAACAGCTTAAAAGCATAACAGTTTTAATTATAAGCTGATATATATGTAAATATCCGACGAAAATTACGTGGTTTATTAATTGCTAGACTGTGGAACTAGCATGAAAACGTACCTCACAATATGTGTGCGTGTGTCTGTAATGCGCTGCATTCTAAATCAATTGTTTTTTTTTAATTTTATTAAGGCATTGGATACATTATTAGTATATCGACCTCAAACGCACATCCACCGTTGTGGGCATGCCCACAGTGCCAACAACGGTGGATGCGCGCTTTTGATCATCAGGAAGGTAGTCCGCGCCACCGTTTTCATTGGATGGTGATGTGACTAACCCGTATTCTACTCGCTAAGGTCGCGTTTTTTTGTTTATCAATTATAGAAGTAAAACCGTTAGCTTTCTCGCAAACATTTGTGAGGCACTATTGTAACGGGGCAGTCCCAGGAATATTTTGAGGATATTATTATATTATTATACTAGCCGATCTTCTCGACTTCGCCCGCGTGTTATTTGGGGTTTTAGTTTTTTTTTTTCGCGGAACCCTAATTATTTTTCTAAAATAAAAATAGCCTAAGTTACTCCTTATGATATCAGCTAACTACCAGTGAAGTCCCGTAAAAATCGGTCAAGCCGTTTCAGAGATTAGCCGGAACAAACAGACAGACAGACATACAGATAGACCGACAGACAAAAATTTTAAAAACTGTGTTTTTGTTATAAGTATCGTATATACTTTCATATTCATTTAGTAAAAAGACGTAATTTTGACGTTACAAACAGACACTTCAATTTTATTTATTTGTATAGATTGGATCGAAACTATTTCATGAGGTTAATAAATAAATTTACCATATCACTGGTTTTCGACATTCACCAGAACTTTGCTAGTCTACTTTTTAAAAAGTAACAAATTTCCGTCAATGCTAAGTAAACCATGTTGAAGGTAGGATTGACAGACATTTTTTTTAAAACAGAAGTGACAAATGAACTTACAATTCCCCCCCCCCCCCCCCCATAATGACTACTGCAGTACATTGACACTCCAGCCAACTTTTGCGTTGTCACCTTTGAGGACTAACTTGGAATGCCTCACAGCCTATGATTATACTGGCTCCCTACCGGTCTACGGTGCTTTGTCCCTTTACCGCCAAATATCAGTGTAAACACCGATATTTGACGGCAGATATTATACTCGTAAGTAAGACAGGATACTATCACTCCAAAATTGAACAATCATTCATTTGTAAAATACAGCGTTATGCTAATATTATAACTGAATGTGAAATATGTGAGAAATGTAAAATTTGTCCTGATAGTGTTAGAATTATTTCCGACAAAATGACTAACTCTGTTGCGCCAACTGACATCCCTGTAAACACAATCTGTAATTCTTAGTTTTTTCATGCCTAAGAGTTTGTGTGTAATGCATCAAAACATTAGTGGACTAGTAAATAAATCTGACATCTTAACGATATCTTTAGATGAATTAATGGATAAAGGTCAAATAATTAAAGTTATTTGTATTACCGAACATAATATGGTAGATGGAGATGAAGATAGTTTGACAATGCCTAATTTTAAATTAGCCTCAAGTTTCAAAAGACAAAACAGACGCGGAGGAGCCTGCATACTGGTAAAAAATTATGTTAAATTTGTAAATCTTATTGAAATTAATCGCATGTCATTAGAAAATGTTATAGAATGTTCTGCTATAGATCTCTCTGATCATAAAGTAAAAATAATATGCATATATCGGCCTCCTCATAACACAAATAATTCGTACAACGCTTTTTTTAACAAACTACATGACATATTGTTGAAGGTGTGTATAAAAAACAATAAAGTTATTATATGTGGTGACTTTAATATAGATATTCTCCAGACAACAAAGCAATCTGTGACCTTTAAAAGTATAATACAGAGTTTTAACTTGAATATGGGAATTTCTGAACCAACAAGGCTTAAATCCTTGACTTGTATAGATAATATAATCCACAATCTCTACAATTGTCAAGGAAAAGTTGTAGAGTTATCTCTCTCAGACCATACCGCTCAAATCCTACAATGTCCTATTGAGAGAACCTATGATATTAAGTACTGGTGTGCAAAAAGGAGAAACTATTGCTTGGAAAATAGAACTAAATTTATAAATGCCATAAAGTCTCTATCGTTCCAAGAAGTTTATGAAGCAAATGACCCTAATGATGCTTATAATAAGTTTCACGATTTACTCAAACTCTTCTATGATTTGTGTTTTCCAGTAATGAAAGTTAAACTGTCCACTCTAAAAAAGCCTAAATGGATTACACGTGGTCTTAAAATTTGTAGCAAGCGAAAGACAGAGTTACTGTGGAAATATAGAAGAGCTCCCACGGTAAAAAATAAAAATATATTTCAAACTTATTCTAAGAGATACAAAAGAATTATTAACTTAACACGCAAAGCACAAAATAATTATTATATTACATCATCCACTAATAAATCTAAAGCGACATGGAATATTATAAAAAATGCAAAAGCTAAGGCAAACTATCCCCACGATATTGTTTCGAAAATAAATGATAATGGAAATATCTTGACTGATCCCACTAAAATAGCTAACGCCTTTAATAATCATTTTATTGACAGTGTTTCACCACAAAGTAAGGTGACTAAATCTTATAAATTGACATTTAATAATCCTGATTCGATATTCATGAATCCTACTATTCCGTATGACATATTTAAAATTATTATTACGTTAAAAAATACTAAATGTGCAGGTATTGACGGCTTTATAACGAATGTGATAAAAGATGTAAGTCAGATAATAGCTCAACCTATAAGCCACATTATCAACCTGTGTATCACTAGCGGCGTTTTTCCTGATAAATTAAAAACTACAATAGTCAAACCTCTATTTAAAAAAGGTAACCGAGAAATTATTAAATACTACCGTCCTATAGCACTTTTGCCTATTATTTCAAAAATCTTTGAGAGGGTAATATATAATGCTTTATATATGTATTTTGAAATAAATAATATTTTTACAAAAGAACAATACGGGTTCAGAAAAAATAAGACAATAAACATGGCAATATATAATTTTCTTTTTAAAGTAATGACAAATGTAAACAATAAATCCCCCTGTGTTGCTCTTTTTATGGATTTAACAAAAGCTTTTGACCATGTAAAACACGAAACTCTTTTGGATAAGCTGCACTCATATGGAGTGAGAGGAAACATTTTAAATCTAATAAAATCTTATTTAATTAATAGAAAACAAATTACTGTAATAAAAGGCATAGACAAAACAACAAATATGGAAACCCTACATTATTCCGAATCCAGAACTGTGAGTTGTGGTGTTCCCCAGGGAAGTGTTCTTGGTCCATTCTTTTTTCTTGTTTATATTAACGATTTACCTCTAGTCACAAATTTTCCCATGACACTTTTTGCAGATGATTGTACTGTCCTTTTCATGACTACAGATTTGACTGCCTTAAATAATGAAATGAATGAGACATTTAATAAAATAAATGATTGGTTGAATCTTAATAATCTTACAATAAATTTAAATAAGACTAAATACATGACTTTTCAAGGAAGGCGATCCGCTCAGATATTACATCACTCTGATACAAATATTGATAAAACTAATAACACAAATTTCTTAGGTTTGAAAATTGATGACATGTTAACATGGAAGTCCCATGTTGATATTGTGTGTACGAAACTTAATAGGTTTTCTTATGCACTTCGACAACTTTCTAAAACTACCAATATGTCTACACGGATTACAGCATATAACGGTTACGTAGATTCTATACTAAGATATGGTATTTTATTTTGGGGCAACTCCGTTAATAAGGAAAATGTTTTTAAAGCACAAAAGAGGTGCATACGAGCTATGTGCAATCTAAAGCAAACTGAATCATGTAAACCATCTTTTAAAAAGTTGAAAGTATTAACTCTTACTTCATTATATATTTTAGAGGTCACCATGTTCGTAAAAAGGAACATTCATCTTTATGAACATCATGTTGGTCTGCGACACACAGATAAACTCTGCTCTGTAGCAAGTAGAACAGCGTTATTTAACAAAAGCGTGTTTTGCATGGCGCCAAAAATATATAACAAAATACCCAAAAAAATTAAAGATATAAAAAATGTTAAATCTTTTAAAAAAACGCTTGTCAGTGTCCTAATAAACAAAGCCTATTATACAATAAATGATTTCTATAGTGATGATTTTTTTTTGATACCAAATAGTTAAAAAAAAAAAAGTCACAGGTTCAACCATTGGATAAATAACTTGCTTTACATAATTATGTTAACATAAATATAAAAGTAATTACATCATATTTGATACTATTTATTAATTAATTTTAAAATTTAAGTGAATAAAAAACAATGAAATGTGTCACTATTTATTTGTTTGAAATATTGTTCGGTCATTATTTAAAAATGTACATAATAAAACATAGTTATTATTCAATATATTTATGTCATAATTAGATTTCTAACATACCTACTTAACTCTTTTCTCAAATTCTATACCCACTAATGTTTTGTATACGTTCCATTTTTTGTTATTTTTATTTACTTTAAATGATTTCCAAAAATATTGTATTTCGTATGCCCACAGGGTAGGACATAGTTGAACTTGATTATATAATAATGTATCTAACATCTATGTAATACCTATGATCCACGAAATAAATGATTATGATTATGATTATGATATTATTAAAACGTTTTTGGGTTGTATTTTGTATGCTCATTTATTATTCTTATCTCATTAAAAATTTTATAATGTCGCAATGTTTACTTTTAAACATATAAATAAAATAGTACATGGAAATTGTAATTTATTATATCGAATATCGATCGAAATAACTTTAACTACTACATATTTTATAGCCACTTGAGACGTCTGACCTTAACTATCTCAATAGTTAGCGATGTAAATGAAGCATTTGTGTTCAAAGTAGTTCTAGTGACTTGATTATAATTAATGTAAAATTATCTTCGAACCTAGTTTAAATTTAGACCACGGAGGTAGGAGGAGGTATTGTATCAGTATATAAAAAAAATCAACTTAGGTTTGCTTCGACCAAACTAAAGTAAATGTTATTATTAGAATAACTTATATCAGAAAACATTCGAGAATAAATAAATTTTACGTTTTACTATTCTAAGAAAAACTGACGGTAAACTGACACAACCGGAGAGATTAGGCGCAGGCCCAACAGCTTCACGAGGCATTGATTTTTTTGGTCCGACCCGAGAATCGAACCCGGTACCTCATGATCAGCAGTCGCGTTTACCACCACTAGACAAATGAGGCAGTCAAGTATCAATATAAAGATACGTTGTCACTCCTGAGGGTTAAGATAAAATGCTTTTGAATTATTACCAGTAAATGAGTCTTCGGTTCTTTACACACAACATACGAAGAAGCAGCATCACGTTTTAAGCAGTGGGGTTTTTATTGCTTGAAATTCATATTGCATACCTATTGATATACATATTATTTTAATCATTAAACAATATTTACTTTATAAAAAAATATTTAAGAATTACTTGGACTATAAAAGAGAGAATATAAAAAATTATTTAAATCCAATAGCTCATATAAAGCAGTTTAAATAATTAAACAAATAAAACTGTCCATTTTATTCTATCTAAACTACTACTAGACTGTTATCTATAATTTATTTATCAAAGTTAGTGTCTAATACTGCAGATAAAATTAATAATTTATATTGGATATGAAATATATATTACATTATTATTATCTCAGATAATCTTATGCCATATGGATATATATGAATTTTATTTAGACAAGTCTAAGGACTTTGTTAGTCATTGTTTGGACTACGTAAACAGAAGGTAGCTGAATCATGTCGAAAGGCAGTAGTTTACATACCTTGACGCATTTCTTTGGATGAGGCGTGTAAATCTTCACGCTATCCGAGCGATTGTTTGGGAAGTTTTATGGGAAACTACCGTCGGTCAAACGCACATTGTATGTGATGATGTTAGATTTGTAATACTAAATTGTTATTTTCATAGCAAAAAATATTTGAAATTCGAATGTCGAAGTATTTATATCTATGTTGTAAATATTACACGCTAAATAGCGTGTAGTATTTACAACATACGCGTTGTTCACGCGTATCAAATTTATTTATATTAGATACGCGTGAAGTAATTTTTTGTTTTCTGCCGACTTCCAAAAAGGAGACGGTACTCAATTCGACTGTATTTTTTTTTCTTCTTCTTTTTTTTCACCTCATAACTTTTTACTAGGTGAACCGATTTCGATAATTCTTTTTTTTATTTTAAAGCTGGTAGTTCTCGTGTGGTCCCATATGAATTTGATCAAGGTCAAGCTAATAGTTTTGACTTATTCTTAATAACTTATATTGAAGTCAGCTGTACAAAATTTTAAATTTTAAATTATAGATAAACAATTGTATCGTGTTGTGCTAACTCAGTCTGTCAAACCGTTGAATGGCTATATTTAATATAATATATTTAATTGAAATCGCAATTGTGTTACTTAAGATATATACCTACAACGTGCCGCTTCAATGGTGACTTAACACACAGGTAGGGCTAGTGTCCATTAATCATAAATGATTTTGATAGGTTAAAATAACTCGTAAATTGAAAAATGTTTTTTTCAAACAAACTTAATAATAAAAAAACCGGCAAAGTGCGAGTCGGACTCGCGCACCGAGGGTTCCGAACAAATCTGTAGGTATATAAGTTTAAAATTATTAAAAATATTTTTAGTATATGATGTAACTAAAAATGTATACTTTTCGCAATTTTTTCTTTATTTGTGCTATAAAACGTTGCTTCGTACCAAATTTCAAGATTCTGAGTTCACGGGAAGTACCCTGTAGGTTTTGATTCCCTTGCGAATGTCGAAAATTTACGGCATAAACGGCTGTATCTTTTGATTGCGTTGGCTTAGAAGTTTGATTTTTTCACAACTTTAAGGGACAGTAGGCTTGAGTATTTGATATGAATTTTAGCTTCATACCTCCACGCGTTCTTGAGAAAAAGGGTCTTGACAGACAGACAGACAGACGGACAACAAAGTGATCCTGTAAGGGTTCCGTTTTTTTCCTTTTGAGGTCCGGAACCCTAAAAAGTTACTAAAATTAGGATCACTCTTGTTGTATTTGCCATTTCGATCACAAGTTTACACAAGCACTAATAACACAAATAAAAAAATCCTTATATCAAGAGATGTAAACGTACCTACTAGATTAGAAAACGAAAACAAAACAAAGTGTCTTTATTGCAGTACCATAATCTAATTACTATTCTAATTACATAAAAGTTAATAAAAAAACAATACGACAGTTCTCTAAGTACAGGTTGCTCTAACATGCTATTTTCTAAAATTTTAAATAAATTCGTAAATAATAACGTTTAATGGAAATATAATTTGTTCATGAAACGAAAATGGGAAAACGTATACATATGTGTGCTACATTAAATTCACCATTGTTGCTGCACGATGTATTTGCGGCGTGTTAGATTTCCAAATAAATTAAAAAAAATGCGAAGTTCGTCAGACTTTTCTGTTCCATTTGCATTTTTAAAATTTTAGGGTACGCACCATTAGTGCCAAGAATGGAACATCCCTCAGCCTGCGATAATATTAATGGGTTGGTGTACTTTTGGATGAGTACAATATATTATAGTGCATATCAAGGTATCGATATATATATTCATTGGGATTGATTCTTACGGTATAATATAACTATCGAAAAAAAATGTTAGAAATTGGACACGCCACGCACAGCGTATCGGTGGGATCGCTGTTGACGGCGAATAAAACGCGGTGCGCGAGTGGCTCTCATTTACATACGACGATCATAAATTCTCGTTTGTAAGAACACTCTGGCATTTTTATTGTGCATCTCTTTGTACGGAGCAAAAAAGTTGACGGCTTTTTTCATAACGAGATAGACCATAATGCGACGACCTTTGCTCGGCGCTATACAAATATTAATTCTTTGCATGTTGGAGCAGTGAGCTAATCGTTTTTTATCGACATGGACGGTTATTACGGCGCTCGGGCTAGCCGGTGGAAGAGCGGCATGGGAGGTTTCTTGTTTATTGAAATTGCTTTACTATGCATCGGCTATTTATGTATTACGTGTAAAGCTTTCATATGATATTACATCATGTAACCGTTTTATAACGGTTTAGCTTCTGACCATGAGAGTTTAAGGACGATTATAAACGGCAGTTTTATAGGTTATAATAAAAATTATTATTAACTATGACTTTCTAGTTGATTAGTCTAAAGGGTCAAAGTAGTTAGCCTATGACAACTATTACTTTGATTTATTGTCAGAAGTTATCAATGGCATTGTATTTTTTTATAGGATAGGATGACAAACGAGCATACAGTCCAACTGATGGTAAGTGGTTGCTGTGACCCTTAGACATCCACATCTATCCTCAATAAAGAATCAAAAAGCAGATGCGTTGCCACCCGTGAGGACAAAGATGGAATGCCTCTTTGCCAGTAAAAAGGGTCTCCGGTTCTCTACACTCACCATACGAAACACATCAGTGTTAAGCTGCTATTTTATGAGATGTATTCTGTGAGAGCGTGGTCATTCCACGGTCGAGCCGACCCATTCGTGCTAAAACTATACTACTAATATAGCTGCAGCATGGCTCTACTACGTTAAAATGAAGACACATTGAGATACATACAGCATTGTATATCATGCTGCCGCAAGTATTCAAAGAGAGTTAATCAGTTTTGCTTAGTTGCTTGCAATCTTTTTTGAAGCTTATGTGATTAGTTTAGTTTAAGAACTGCCTCATCGGCCTAGTGGTCGTAAGCGTGACTTAAATCATGTAGTTCTGAGTTTGAATCCCGAGTCGAGCAAAAAACAGAGCTGTTGCATTTTTCTCTCAAGAAGTTCTCAGTAGCAGCCTGGAGTCAGGAAGTTGGCGAAGCCACAATTTCGTGCCTCGGAAAACACGTAAAGCTAATTGGTCCTGTATCTCATCTCTCAGCGGTCGTGTCGGGCTATCGTCCAATCGGTCTATGAGGGTGAGGGTATTGAGAGTGCAACTGTGTGGTTGCGCACATATTCGTACACTATAATCCTAACCATTTGCAAATGGCTAATCTTAGTCGAATGGTCGCTATGACCGAAATTCTCCAGGATATTTTTTTCATATGCAGTGTAAGAGACAGAGAGGTTCAAAATCCATTCAGAGTGACCTTTTGACGCAGTGAATACTATAAATTCGGAAGTAAATATAATTGTTTGAAAGCATAACAATGTGCATGAAAGCATTTGAAAGAACGAAAGAAAGAAAAAAACATTTAATTTTTTTGCATTTGTGTTGTTTTATACTGTAGGTACCTATTGTTTTATTCTTACACATACAATGCGGGTAATAACCTTTCTGTGCGTATATATATATATATATATATATATATATATATATATATATATATATATATATATATATATATATATATATGTATATTCTTTTACATCATTTTTAACCATTTCAGTCCACTGCTGCTTACAAGCTGTACCAAAAAAGAAATACCTGTAATCATAAATACCAAATTAGGCACGGAAGTGGAAAAGCATTGAGTTGAAACTCTCGCACTGGCAACGCCTGATGGTGACAACAACGGTTGAACATTTTTAAGACCGAAAGGAAAAGGAAACGCTACTTGAATATAGGAATGGAGCATTTTGACGGTTGATATAACCGTCTCGTGTGCGCTTAGACAAGCAACATACAAGCCGTGGTAGGTCAGGGCTTAGCGCTCGCTGTAACTTTCATAGTACGTGAGCAACCCACGTTCGATCCCTGCTGGCGCCAATGAAATTGTTAGTAGCAATTTTAAGTGCTGATTTACCACGTGCTCGGCGGTGAAGGAAAACATCGTGAGGAAACTTGTTCGTCTGAGAAAAAAAATCGAATTAAAAAACAGGAATAAAATTAGAGATAACAAACCGAATAAAAAATCCGCAAACACACATTGGGGCAGCGCATACGACACTTTTTTTTGCTCTAAAACCTTCTCAGAAGTGAGTGGAGGCCTATGCCCAGCCGTGGGAGTTATATAGGCTGTAACTTTTACTTTTTAACTTTTATGCGCTTAGACATGGTTTGCCTGTAGGTTATAATTGCGGCGGGTAGCGGTTTCAACCAACACAAATCAGTCTGCCAAACGTGCCAATTGCTTCAAATTTTACATGTTATGCAGCTCGTGTCCGCCAACCAAAATTAAAAGATAACATTTTCCATCAGTAATATTTTCTTTATGAACTGTCAGAATGAATGTCCGATGAAAAACAGGTTATATTTCCATTGCCCATCGAACTTGATTGTAAGGCAATAGTTTTATGGCGACCATTTGAAATAATTAAAAAAACTTGTCGAAACTTTGTTGTATCGTTTGTCGAGCCGATCTTGAAATATATAGAATAAAGTATGTTTTACGATCCTATTTAAATATAATTGACATATTATATAAATACAAATCCATGTTAAAAAACAAAATACGTTTTAATTTTTCCGTTTAGCGGCTGGTATGCTGCCACATGAGTAAATACCTCAATACTGCTGTGTTGCGTACTTTTAGTGACGCGAATAGGTGACTGGTGATGTGACGTTCCATCTTAGTTGTCAGAGGAGGGACATTTATTCTCCTTATAGTAATCGAAGGAAGTTACTTTGAGAAAACGTGGTCCACGTTTCACAAAGACGTATTTCGTCGCAGCTATTTTCTCTGTAGGAGTATTTATATTCCTTCTCATCGATTTCGATGACGGCGACCCTAGAAATTAGGATATTTTCCTATCATGAGCCCTGATATGGCTTGCTAGGCCGAACTTGGTGTTAAAAGTTCTTTGACATGCGTGGCAGTAGAGTTGTCCAGCCGAGTTGTAGGTGAATGTGTAGGAGGGCCTACGTCTCTCTTTGCGCAGTTGGCGTTTTGCGTCTAGTCTTGAGGCGGCCTTCTTCGAATGATTTTACATTTTTGAAGATGGTCGACCGCCAAGATGAATTTCTGCTGGAAGCTCCTCCCAACACGCAGGGTCGATAGCGCAAGTGTTAAGGTGTCTTTTGAACACATCCTTATAGCGCAAATGCCAAATGCTTTCGTTTACACTAAATAACAATTATTTAAAATATGATATGTTGACGTTCATAAGTGCTTTGTTTAAAGTCTACATGAATAAAGATATTTCACTTGACTTGATTTGATTTGAAAAACTTACTATCAGATAGGAAGTGGGCTCGGTTGTTAATTACACATAAAATATACTACTATAACATATTTATTCATAAAAATATGTAAAAAACATTACTGGGCAACTGAACTTTGCTCCCCAATCTATACATCTATACATTCTATGCAAATAAATAAAATTGAAGTGGCTGTTTGTAATGTCAAAATAACAGCTTTTTACTAAATACATATGAAAGTATATACGGTACTTATAACCAAAACACAATTTTTTAAATTTTTGTCTCTCTGTCTGTCGGTTTGTTCCGGCTAATCTCTGAAACGGCTGGACCGATTTTGACGTGACTTTTACTGGCAGATAGCTAGTGTTATAAGGAGTAACTTGGGACACTTTTATTTAAGAAAAGTAATTAGGGTACCACGCAAAAAACTAAAACCCATAAAATCCAATCGTGATAAATTCCACGCGAGCAAAGTCGCGGGGGACCATCTAGTTGAAAATATATTATGTCAGTGATGGAACCTGTTTAGATAAATTTGTAAACTAAAAATTCGTCTAAAAACATCAACCATCCAAATAGTTACTGTCGTTTCTTGTCTTTACTTTTTCTTCATTTCCTACCACTGTTGCATGTAATGAGATGTTTAAAAAATAAACATGGCGTCACGTGCTGTAGTAAAGTTAGCTACTCAGTTAACAATAATGTGATAATTCATGTCGCTTAATACACAATAAGCATTTGATTAGCATCTTTATACAAAACGTTATTGCTGAATTGCTAAGGTGTTGTTTGTATCATATTATGCTTAAGGAGCCTTATAAAATTGCGGAGTATTTCTTAAAACGTATTTTTGTTAATGTATTTGTTTAACTAAGAGTAAGAATTTGAATGATAGCCATAATAATTATACGTTTCATTATAGAGCACGGGACAATTCATGGCAAAATAATCCATACTACTTGAAACTGCGATTTGTTTCAGTCAAAGCCCACCCCAGTGGGCATCGATTGACTTCATATGTATTTTATTAACAATGGTTCACAAATCAACAATTAAAATAAATATTTAAAACAAGCGTCCAACCCTAGGTTGCTACGGCTCTTCGGTTTGCAAAGGTTTAATACCAAAATAGGCCGGTATAGACCACAGAGATATAATTCTATAAGATATTATAAAAATCCGGCCAAGAGCGAGTCGGACTTGTGCATGAAGGGTTCCGTACCATCATAAAACACGTTTCTAGTAGGAGAGCCTCTTTGAATTTTTAATTTATTTTTATTATTTGTTGTTATAGTACCAATAGAAATACACATATTTTGGAAATTTCAACTGTCTACTTATTAACGGATCATGAAATACAGCGCGTGACCTACGGAACCTTAAAAAGCGTCGTAAACAATATTATCACAGGCACAAAGGTGATCATTCATTCTTACAATTCAACAAACACACTGAAAGATAGCAATTGCGTTCAAAGGCGTAAGTAAGATTGAATGCAATGGTTTGACATTGCAGTTAAGAGGCAAAATCACGGAGATAAAAATAAATAATTGCACGTTGCACTAATTTTGTTTTAAGAGATGGATTGCTACTTAATAAACATTAGATAAAATACGATAACTACTAAGTAACGTAAGTCACATGATCGTGTAGTATTATATAATTCGCTCAAACGTAAAACAGGATGCGTCGTATTTGTGAATGCGTCAGAAATGAACATATTTTCGGCTAAGAACGCATCTACAACGTCCAGGTCGTGAACGCTTCTGATTTACTCGCTTAATATTTTACGAGTGATCATTAAAAATGCTTTAATTTTGATTTATGGCGGTCTCCAAGATGGCCGCCACGATATTTCAGGCGGTAAAGCTAAAATTGTAGCCAGTATTCAATGAACAGTCATTCATTTGTTAATTTTGTTCACCTCCATAATATTTACAGCAGCAGTAAACATTCGGGTTGTAAAACGATGAGAATGTTATTAATATTTCTGCTTCCACGTAATATACAGATATTTGTTGAGCGAAGCTTTTCCAGTTAACACAGAATTTACTTAAAATGTTACTGACATATTTCAAAGCGATATGCTTTGTACAGAGAATGCATGTCTTACATCATTTTGTTAAAGTTTTCGTCTAGCTTGCAGCCGTAGAGAGATATTTTTAGTTTATAATATCTGACTCAACGTAATAAAACTATCTTCCATTGGAACTAATTGTGAAATTCGACTACTATCTCAAAGAGCAAATAATGACTGGAATATTTGTAACGTTAATAGCTTTGCTAGCATTTAATTAAAAGGTATAAAAATGCGTCTTACATAATTAATTTCACAACTTTTATTTCATTACTTTATCTTAAATATAATAGATATTCAAGCAAGCTTCTTCTTTATCAGCTCATAACAGTCCACTACTAAACAAGGACCTTTCCAATTGCATGAAGAATTAGCTATAATTGCTACGATGTCAAGCGATTTGGCGATCGTAACACCTGATGCCCTGCACATTTGATGCTACTCGCTGCCGGCCAGTCTGAATAATTCACATCCAAATGGTATTCCGCCATCTATAGCCCCCGATGTCTTTTTGTTGGCCAGAATGCCAACCACATGGCCTCTTACTATCAGGGGACAAAATGGATTCCTTTACAGCCACCACACGACCTCGCTGCCATCACACATGCATACATAAGTTCATAATTACATAATTAAATAATATTTTCAATCACTGTGATATACATAATATTAAAAAATCCTATTATGCGTATTATATTTATAGTGATTTGGCACTTATTTTTTTAGATTATGACTGTTATGATAACCCAGTAATATTAATATCCACTGTAATAAAATAAAGAATGTACAAGCCCATTAATGTCAGAGTGTTGGGTATAGATTAACTCATCTCTGAGGAACAAGCATAATACATTGCTACTTCAGTCTGAATTGGAGGATTTCATGGAAATGTTTTATATTTCATTTTATATATTAATGATACCAAGAGGATATATATCTAGATTTTTTTCATACAATTTCTATTCGTTATTTAATTAATTTAACGATTTTTAAAAGGTTGAATAGTCTTCAAAAATAAAAATAAATATAATTTGCACATAATAGCTCCTCCAGTCGATGCAAAGATAATGCGTCGAAGAATTATGAATTAAGCGAATATTTTTAACATTTTACCTTGTAGATTGGTCTAATGAATATTTATTTAATTTCCAGTACAAAAAGGAGGTCTCTACCAGTCTACATCCAGGGTCAGCCCCGCGACTTCGCCCGCGTGTAATTTTAGGGTTTTCAGTTTTTTTTGCGAGGAACACTATTTCTTTTTCTAAAATAAAAGTAGACTAAGTTACTCCATATGACATCAGCTATCTACCAGTGAAAGTCCCGTCATAATCAGTCCAGCAGTATTAGAGATTAGCCGGCACAAACAGACAGACAGACAAAATTTTTTTAAATTGTATTTTTGTTATAAGTACCGTATATATTTATATGTTTTCATATGCAATGAGTAAAAAGCTGTAATTTTGAAATTACAAACAGACACTTCAATTTTATTTATTTGTATAGAGTATAGATATAGATAACCTCTTAAGTATAAACTATTTATAAAAAAGAATTATTTAAATAGTTTATACCGTCTCCGAGAAACCAGTGAACATACACAAAAAACATAAGCGTTGAATATATTACTTATAACATTCTCATTTTTTTTGAACTCAGTTAAAAACCAAATGTTGTCTCAATATTTAGATTTAAGACAACTTTTTTATAGGTTACCACGGCATGAACCACGAGTGAGCTAAATTGCAATGTCTCAGTTATATTTTATTTTCTCATTAATCATATGACAAATCAGCTGTTGAAATTTGAGTAGTACCGGAATGTATCTCTACTGTAACCTCTACCATCTTTGCAGTGTCAAATTATCAGCGAGCACTACAGCTTGAAATTCAAAATTAAATCAGAAACTAAGCTTCGACCACTGTGAAGTATTTATAAAATATTTAAGTTCATAGTAATTAAGGTTTTTTATGCAATACTGGCTGTTTCCCGCGACTTCGTCCGCGTGAATTTATTACGGTAGGATGTCATGGATTTTAATTTTTTTTTCGCGGAACCTTAATTATTTTACTAAAATAAAAGTAAACTAAATTACTCCTTATAACATCAGCAACCTGTCAGTGAAACTCAAAATAGGTCAAGCCATTTTGGAGATTAGCTGGAATAAACAGACAGACAGAGAGACAAAAATTTAAAAAAATGTGTTTTTGTTATAAGTACTAAACTTTCATATGCATTTAGTAAAATGTTGTTATTTTGACATTACAAACAGACACTTCAATTTTATTTATTTGTATAGATGTATATCAGAATATAATGTATTTCGTTTATCTAACTATATAAATAAAAATACAATACATTACAATATTAAAATTTTGTTGAAAAAGTTTGAATCTGCAGTAAAAAAGGAATACATATAAAAAACACTTTTTCAATATTTTAATTGACATAGCGAATAAAGCTCTAATTTAGGAGTGCACTAGTACGAGAAGTGTCTTTGGGGTATTGTCGCTTTGTCTGGAGCAACATCGCTTGTCTGTCCGTATGATCGCCCGTTCCAATTGCTTGCAGACTTTATGAGGACATAAAGTACAACGCGATCTGTCGTGGCTTGTCCGCGCCGAGCCTGCGAAACTTTATTCTCTTAAAACTCGATTCGTGAAACAATGGTGCGTGTTTCTATCTGTGCTCCGTTAGGATGATTGATGTGTGAAATTTTTTAACTTTCATATGTACGTTTTAATTAGCGCAGTCCGAACTCGTCGGTTAATTTTTTATAGTATATTATTAGAGTCTGACAGAATTAACTACTTCTTTATTTATTCGGGTGTTTTAGTTGGTTAGATATCTGTAATTCTTTTCATCAAATTCTGTGTAATTTACTTCATTGTTAATATCAGGGTTATTTTTTTAATTTAAATAACTTATTAAGAGTTTAAAGTGCTAGAGCCACGCTGCAAATATATTATGGTTGCAGCACGAATAGATCGACTCGACCGGGACACGACCATGCTCTTGCAGAATGTCAGCTTTATGTTGCTGAATTTCGTATGGTAAGTGCAGAGAACCAGAGACTCTTTTCACTGGTAAGAGTTTAACGCGTCTACATTTTGATTTTTAATCGAGGATAGGAGTAGGTGTTTACGGGTCACAACATCCACTTACTGGCGTGTGTGGTCGTTTGTAAATATTTTACAATAAAAGAAATTAAATAAAAATGTTCTAGCTAGATTATAAACTCACATGTTGGTCTGGGAACTATGGAATTATAATATGTCCCATATTTAGGTAGCAGCAAATTATAACCAAAAGAAAATTTCCACCTATATAAATGGCCGCCTATCACTTTTTTTACAATTTTCTATCTAAATCCATTTTTTTACTAAACTTGGTACGAGTCGCTCGCTGCTCTTTTAGCTGTGCCTACCCCTTCGGGAATTACAAGCATCACGTACATGTATTATAAGCCTCAACCTAAAAATTAAATTAAAGAAGCCACGTTCAATGAGCGTATGTCCAGTATCACAAGAAGTTGTTTTTAAGTCCCCGATTTGAAATGTAGGTGAAAATTGGCCCTTGTTTTCGTTTGCGAGTAGGTGTATTTATTTCGTATTTGAACCATTGTTCATCAAGACAAAATTGCAAGACATAATACAATGCAACACATGGAATTGTAAGAGAAATATAGTAAGTTGGTATATTTTATACTAAGCTGTCTGCTTGATACTTGTTTTCTTGCAATACAATAATTGCTTGCATATTATTTGTATACTGTATCTATTTGCTTAAATTTTTTACAAATGTAATATTTTTATAAACAAATAGTTAGTGGAAATTTAATAGAAGTTATAGTTGTTCTTCTTGATTAGTAAGCTGAAGTGGCAATGGGCCGGCCATATAGCTCGAAGAACCGACAACCGATGGGGAAGAAAGGTTCTCGAGTGGAGCCTCGTACCGGCAGGCGAAGTGTAGGGTGTCCCCCCACTAGATGGAGTGACGACCTGGTAAGATATGCAGGAAGTCGATGGATGCAGGTGGCTCAGGACCGTGCTTTGTGGCATTCCTTGGGGGAGGCCTATGTTCAGCAGTGGACTTGTGAAGGGCTGTAATGATGATGATAGTTGTTCTTCAATAAGGAAACCTTTGGAGTAGGCTGAACTTGAAATTCATAATACAGTGGAATCCGAATTCAATCTCAGCCTATATTACTAATTCGTTTTTTGAAAATTTACTTACAATATTGTATTAAAATATATTTCCTTACTTATGAGTTTTTATTTTAGTTTCATTTCTTTTCCTCTTTTTAAAAATTCTCACCACTCCATCACACATTAAATCCACCTTTTGTATCGCCTTTTTTCTACGGGAATGCAATAAAGATTTAAAAAATAAGAAAGCTCGCCAGTTCGCAATAGCCTAGCTTGACAAAATCTTCACTCCTCAGCCGTAGAATTTAAGTGGGCAGTCAATTTATTATTTAATATAAAACGAAAGTACATAAGTAGATTCAGTTTTAATTTGCTTGGCTACAAAGCAATGTTTAAGAATAGATAAGCCAGTCAATCCAAATGTTCCTTTTTCTTTTTTCTTATAGAAGAGGGGCAAACGGGCATGCGGCTCACATGATGGTAAGTGTCTACCGCCGCCCATGATCAACTGCAACACTAAGGGCATTGCAGGTGCGTTGCCGGCCTTTTAAAAAGGAGTAAGTTTTCTAGGTTTATAAATATATAAAGATAAGAAGGAATAATGGACAATCATTCGATTTTAAAGTGATTTCTTTCTGAAAAGTTTTTGGTATGGAACTAATAAAATTAAATAATAAAATATTACATGTTTTACTCCACTTTTACTCCACTAAAATAAATAGAATAAAAAGTATGAGGAAAAGTAAAAACTTACAATTCAACGTAATTTGTTTCAACAACTTTTTAAAAACATAAAAGGGAATTATCTCGTTAAACATGTTATGTTACGGCAACGGTTTACATATAGTGGCGGTGTAAGCATATTCACTTCCCCATATCATCCCGTGGGTGTCGTAAGACGCGACAGAGGGAAACATATCAGGAGATGGGCAGCAGCGTCCTTCTAATAACGACCAAAACTGCGGTTGTCAACCCACAAGCCAAGCGTGGCAATTATGGCAAATATTCTTTCTATGAGGCAATCTATGGGGTAGGCCTGTGTTCAGCAGTGGACTTGAAGAGGCTGTAACGGTAACGGTAAAGACTTTCTGAAAACAAAAGAATCCTGAGGAACACAGAGTATAAGATTACCAAAGGAACAAAAAACAACGACCATTTGAGAGGTAAACTGTATTTGATGATAATAACATTTATTAATGCTTTTTTAGGGTTCCGTACCTCAAAAGGAAAAAACGGAACCCTTATAGGATCACTTTGTTGTCCGTCTGTCTGTCTGTCTGTCTGTCTGTCTGTCTGTCTTTCTGTCTGTCAAGACCCTTTTTCTCAGGAACGCGTGGAGGTATCAAGCTGAAATTCATATCAAATACTCAAGTCTACTGTCCCTTGGAGCTGTGAAAAAATCAAACTCTATCTAAGCCAACGCAATCAAAAGATATAGCCGTTTATGCCGCAAATATTATGCCGCAAGGGAATCAAAACATAAAGGGTAGTTACCGTGAATTCAGAATCTTAAAATTTGGTACGAAGCAACGTATTATAGCACAGATAAAGGAAAAATTGCGAAACGCATAAATTTTTAGTTACATCATATAATAAAAATATTTTTAATAATTTTAACCTACGGATTTGTTCGGAACCCTCGGTGCGCGAGTCCGACTCGCACTTGGCCGGTTTTTTTTTAATCAATATTTAACTGACAAATAAGCTAATGCTTTAACTGTCAGTTAAAGGCTGCTGCAACTAGCGGACACTTTCAATTTACAGATGAAACAACTCATTACTTGTAATTGTATTAGTTAATCTTATTCTTCGTATCGGATAACGGCGGTAAGGTTTCTACTGTATAGCGGAAGAAATGAGTACGTAGTGTGATACTAGTGGAAAGTAGAATTTTTCGTTTCGTCGTTGCTCGGTAGAAAAGAAGCTCTACTTACTAGGAATAACTTAATTCTTTTCGTATCAGTTTCAAATACCTAGTGATACTTTAAGTTTAATCAAATAATAGTTTTGATTATGTTCTGTTTGTTATATTCGTCATCATCATCATTACAGCCTATGAAAATCCACTGCTAAAAATAGGCCTCCCCATAGATTTTTTTTGGAAGAGGAAGCAAACGTGCATACAACTCATCTGATGGTAAGTTATTATAGTCTTTAAATTGCCTCAGCATGGCTAGCATGGGCTGAGAACAAAAAAAATTATCCCCCGATTATATCCACTGACAAGAGATAAAATTATCTTGTCCTTATGCCAAAGCACGGCAACGGGGAAAAGTATATCCCCGTTTGACATAACGAGTAGACATATATCCCCCGTCTGTAGCATGGAACCAAACGAAATTTTGACATTTGAAACGGAAAATTATATTCTATAAATAAATTCTATTCTATAATAATATTATAGTTTATTGGACGTGGGTTTAACTTTATATTCACACAAAAAAAATCTAAGTCTATCTTCAGTTTTATACACTGTGGATATTATATACACCGGTGTGCTTATGCTCGAAAGGTGGATAAAACTAAGCGAGGGGGTAAAAATTTTCTCTTTTCCCCGGGGATAAAATTGTCACCTGTCCATGCTAGTCCTGCTGGGGGATATTCGACATAAAGCAGCCACGCTTGGGTGGCGAGTAGTAACCACAGCCTTTTATGATTTTGAGTTGGTATCAGTAATATATTGCTTGCCGCCCATCTTCTGTTTTATCTGCTGTTTTCTAAAAGGAGACGGTACTCAATTCCACTGTATGTTTTTTTTTAATGTGTGTCACCTCATAACTTTTTACTGGGTGAACCGATTTCGATGATTCTTTTTTTATTTGAAAGCTGGTACTTCTCATGTGGTCCCATATGAATTATGATCAAGGTTAGACCAATAGTTTTTGAGGTATTCTTAATAACTTATATTGAAGTCGACTGTACAATTTTTTTATTTATTTCCTTCTGTTGTGTCTTAGGATGGCCACGGAATGATATGGGGTATCGGATATCCGTACACCGCCACCACACGGCTTTGTGTATTGTGGTATTGGTTAAAGGATACGATACGGATAATATGGATAATTTCCATCAAATAGAAGTTATGATATTTACAGGCATTATATAATTCTGCAGCAATGTTAAATATATCGGATCGATTTTCTATCAAACAACATTTGTGTCATTTTCCCCTTTTGACGGTGGCTGATTACTTTTCTGGGTTCTTTCCGTTACAATATCGTCCCAATATTTCTGTTATTTCATTTGATAAATATTATTTATGTGTCATAATAACAGAAATGCAACAAGTGTACAACTTTATGCTTTGCATCATATGCAAATTACATGCATAAAGATATTCAAAGACCGTATTTTCGATAAAGATTAATGTCTTTCATAAATTAGTCGAATTATAGCGTGATAGAGGAAAATTTATAATAGTAGTAGTAACGTAAAGTTACGTATTATTTTGTTATACATAGACGCTGCAGTGTATTACGGCTGTAGCACGAAAGATGTGGCTTAACCGGGAAAGGACCACGTTTGCGCAGAATATCAGGATAAAATATTACCACGCATCATATCTCAGTCCCCAGGGGTGACAACGCATCTGCATTTTGATTCTTAATCGAGGCTAGATATACGTGGATATGGGTCACAGCATCCATTCACCATCAGGTGTATTGTGTGCCCGTTTAAAAACCGTTACTCCTTAATAAAATACTTTTTATTTTACAGCCTTTAGCAATTCACTACAGGATAAAGGCCTCTTCCAAAGAAGACTTGCCGTGATTGTCACACGTCGTGAGTGGATGTAAGATGTGAATGTTGTATTATTATAACCTTATTATTATGTTAACTTATGCTTAGGTATCACTACATCAGCGAAGAAAGCTACAGATGTGTTGTCAAACGTGAGGACTAAGTTGGAATGTGTCACAGCCTGTACCATATTATGTAATATACATACACTATATGTACTGTACTGTATGTACTATATGTAATATGTGGACATTCACACATGTCAGACCGTTAGCACTGTTATTTTTCGAAACACAACCGTAAATGTATCACTGTATTTCGAAATGGAAACTTCATATAATATAATTTAGGTGGTAGGTCCATGTCGCAGGTATATTATAGTTGTAGTACAAATGGGTCGGTTCGACCGAGGAAGGACTACACTCTCACAGAATACCATCGTAAAATAGCAGCTCAATGCTGCTGTGTTTCGTGTGGTGAGGTTAGATAACCGGAGAACCTTTTTACTGGATACGAGGCGTACCGTCTTAGTCCTCCAGGGTGACAACGCATCTGCAGTTTGATTCTTAGTCAAAGATAGATGTAGATGTTTATGGGCCACAGCATCCACTTACTACCAGGTAACCTGTGCTCGTTTGTTACAATTATTCTATATAGTAAAAAAATTAATGCCGAATTTCAAATCCATAGACTAGTAATGCTGAACATTAAATCCTTTTCTATTGAAGCTGTATTGTTCTGGAACTCCCTACCGCTGCTAATTAGAAGTGCGCAGTCTAGTGAAAAGTTTAAAAAACTTGTCAAAGTGCACTTCTTTCCTCCTTAAATAGTCATTCCTCTATAAAATTACTACCTACTCATTTTTCCTTACGTTAAGGCTTTGACTTAATTTACTTGTTTAATCCTTTCTGATCTCGTATATGTATGTCTATATTTTTGTATTTAAAATGCATTTATTTATTATAGTATGTATGTATTTATCGATTATATAATTATATGTATGTCGTTTGCATTTTCCAACAACCTACGTACACCCTTACCCTTACTCACAGGTCACTCTGTCATCTGCAATGGTTGCCTGATAGAGATAGCTTCTAAGCGATAAGACCGTCATATGTACCTTTAAATAATTTATGTTTTTTTTTTAATCTCTTTCACATGTATTTCTGGTGTACAATAAAGTATATTTCATTCATTCATTCATTATCTGTGCGAAACTTCATCACTGGGCTACCAACTCGCTTGACCATCGTGGTAAATATGTAAAACTCATTCAGGATATACTTGCATAAAGCATACATTAAAGAGACATATTCAAAAGTGGACTTTATAAAGCTTGACGATAAAGTAAATGTAAAATATAAGCAGCTTATTGCAGAGTACTTACCTGCGGTCTTTTTCGAAATGTTGTTAGAGAATCGATCACGCCGTTATAATGGTTATATAACAGGATTCCCATAATATCCACGAGAAATTATTTGTGCTGCATGTGTGGTTAAAATATCATCATTGTCATTGTCATCGTCATCACAGCCAATTACAAGGCTTCCGTTTATGGTACTATTATATATTTTGTGGTTTAGCATATGCCTCCCCTAATGAATGCCTCAAAATACGGTCTAATCCACCTGCATACCTTCTTTAGGTCGCCAGTCCATTTAGTTGAAGGTCAACATGAAGCTGCCACTTGAGACGACTTATTCCCTTTCGGTTGGTGGTTTTAAAAAAAATATTTTTTTATTCTCCGTAAAATTGCATTTAAAACAGGTTTTGGTGTCATTACCGGGTATGCAACTTAGACTGCTCGTATGTAACGAAATTCATGTTCAGTTTCAGCATTTTAAGTTAGAAGTTTTGAAAGTTAATAAATATTTTAAAACATTTTGTTAAAAAGCTTCGGGTACAGCTTAACAGCTTAACACTGCTGTGTTTCGTATGGTGAGTGTAGAGAACCAGAGACCCTTTTTCCTGGAAAAGAGGCATTCCATCTTAGTCCTCACGGCTGACAACGCATCTGCTTTTTAATTCTTTATTTAGGATAGATGTAGATGTCTATGGGTCACAGCAACCACTTACCATCAGGTGTGTGTGCATACTGAGTGCTCGTTTGTTACCCCATCCTATAAAAAAAAAACTACCAACAACAGGACATGAAATCTTAACATATCGCACTACTGCAAGCTAAGCAAAAGCTACCAGAATAATTAATTTATTAAAACGTTACACCTGTGGGTGGAATGTCAAATACGAAAAGGCCGGCTTACTAATAGACAATAAATAATATCAACGTGCATTCACAACTTAAGTCGGGAGTTAACATAAAGGCGGCCATCACTCATACCGTAATTGTGTATTCATGTAAATTAAATTCATTAGCTACTTGCCTCTATTTTCGTTCAATAGTTGAATAGTGGCGCCGGAGAATGGTATGAAGGAAACGCGTAACAATTTTTTTTAAATATTATGGTATATTTTTTCGTTTATTATTTATATCACGTTCGTCAAGTTTTGTAAATTTTGTTTGAATGTTTATTTAAATTGATAAAAAACATATATCATGTTTATGAATGCTTACAAAAAATATTGGAAATATTTTTGATGTTAATTATGTAATAAATTGTGTACAACATCATTTTATACAACAATTTCAAATTATATTGTATTTAAGATAGTTTAAGGCTATTATGAACATCAAAATCTACACTAGTTTGCAAAAACAAGATTCTCAATTAATTTGAAGAAACAATATTTATTTCTTTTTAGAAAGGTATGAACATACTACGTGATACAACTTGGAGGAGTTTATCTGAGTGAGTACCATCTTCTTACCTACTTTTGCCGCCAAATGCACTGCAATGCTGTGGTCTGAAGGGATAGACTATAGAGAGTCAGTTTGATCACCGTCTGTGAGACATTCCACGTTGGTATTCGGAGGTGGCAACGCATTTGTGACCTTTTTTTTATAGGATAGATTGACAAACGAGCACACATTCCACCTGATGGTAAGTTATTGCTGTGGCCCATAGACATCTGCATTTATGCTCGTTTGCGAATCAAAATACAGATGAGTTGTCACCCGTGAGGACTAACATGGAATGCCTTTTTTCCAGTAATAAGGGTCTCCGGTTCTCTACACTCACCATACGAAACACAGCAGTGTTAAACTGCTATTTTACGCTGGTATTCTGTGAGAGCGCGGTCTTTCCCCGGTCGTGCCGACCCATTCGTGCTACAGCTATACTACTAATATATCTGCAGCATGACTCTTTATTTACTATTAAAAGCAAGTAAAAACATACAATGATAATTCTTATTTACTGTTCGTCATTCGTCATTTCATTATTAAACCACTTTGAATTTATATGCGCTAAATGAAATAAAAGTTTTGTAACTATTTTTATTCACAAAAAATGTGATTGAACTAACATGTATCTTGTAAAAGTACATTACACATCACTAAGTGCACTTTATCCAATGCTATTTCCTTTAAGCTTGACTTATTTTATGACCGTAACGTAGATACCCTAACAGTTCAAGAGGCTTAAATAGTTTTTAAGTACAGTCAATTAAAAAGCAAGGCTTTTTCTACTTTAAAAATAAAGAGCCAAGTGTAAATTCACTCTTTATCTTATACCAAACAAGCCGTACATCTATAATGATGCATTTAAGGAGCTTCGTGCATAGAAATTTATGAAAACAGCAGCTATAAAAACACTAATGATATTATGATGTTATTAACCAAACAAGAGATTTCGATAGCGGTTAAATGAGCGGCAGGTATCACAAGATAAGATATAATTGGCGGTATTTTAATGAAACACGCGCATTGATGTCGTAAACTAAAATTAATGACGAGAAATAGTTAAAACTTTCATTTAGGAAGGCTTTGGTAGAATTAGTGGTATGAAAGTATGGAAACGCTGTGTCGTAAACAAAACCTTTTTCGCTCTGAGTGTATAATTGAATTCCTATGTTCAGCTGTGGATTTGTAAAGGGCTGTAATGATGATAATGATGAAACCATCAGCTGTCCTTTTATAAATTTCCTTTGCAAAACAAAATCTTTTCTACTACAGTTGAGTCTGGCAAGTTTACCAATGGAAGTTAACTTTGCCATCAGGGATTTACAGGTACAAACTTACGATAAACATGGACAACGTAACGTTTCTCGAGATATGCCATTTTCTATCGACTTCGAAAAGGAGCCGGTACTCAATTCGACTGTATGTTTTTTTAATGTGTGTTACCTTATAACCCCTTACTGATTCGTTTTATTTGAAAGCTGGTGCTTCCCATGTGGTCCCATATAAATTTAATCAAGGTGTGACCAATAGTTTTTGAGTTATTCTTAATAATTTTTATTGAAGTCGGTTGTACAAAATTTTTAATTTTTATTTATTTTGGATGAAAATTTAAGAATTAATTAACAGCATAGTTTCCGATATGGCAACATGAGAGTTCATTTTGGCGTTTTATTTTAACGCGGAACTGTACCGGTGACGAAACATCTTTGTTTTGATGTTGCCATAGACAGTCAGAAAATCCCTACAAACACTTACGCGCTATAAACAGTGGTAGAGCCACGCGGCAGCTTTTGCTGTCGCACGGATGGGCCGGCTCGAACCGGGGTGGTACCACGACCTCACAGAATACCAGCGTGAAGTAGAGGTTTACCTCTGTGTTTCGCTTGGTGAGTGCAGGTGGCCGGAGGCCCTTTTTACTGGAAATGAGGCATTCCATCTTAGTCCTCACGGGTGGCAACGCATCTGCATTTTGATTCGCAAACGAGGAAAGATGTAGATGTCTATGGGCCGCAGCAACCACTTACCATCAGGTGAACTGTGTGCTCGTTTGTCACCCTTATTCTATAAAAAAACAATATTCTGTGTCTGTTCTTGTTGATAATTTGTGACAGCATTTAGAAGTTATTGCCGTCGTCATAAGTCAGCTTGATACTGCTGTAGCTTAGCGTTTGAATGCGGTAGTGCAAACAATCACATAAAACGAATATTTGCAGCATATGTATATGATTGTCCCGCATCAGGACATTTTCCATGTGCAATTTTTATATGTACACCTGCAAAGTACAGAAGAAATTTTTAACTTCTCTAAGAAAAAGGAAAAAAGTTATAAGTATCTTTCTATAGCGTGCATGCCGTAATATAAAACATCAAAGAGTACAGGTCTTCATTTACCAAAGGTTATAATAAAGTATAAAATTAAAAAAAAACATAATATTAAAGTAATAAATGTACTTTATAAGATGACACAACAGTGTTTATATCCAAGCAACAACAATTTAATTCTGAATAATGCACCACCCGTCATTAATACATCATTCACGGGAACAATAACACGAAACGTGGACAATTCGAACGAAATTACACGCGGTTAATGCGCGATCGGCACTAATAAATATTTAAAACTGACATTGGCCAAGGGGTTTTTTTTTGTCGTTTTATAACTAAAGACAAAGGCTATATCCGCCCACGGTCGGACGGACTCGTGGCGCATCGAAATTACGGACCAAGTTCACTTTCCGAAGACATTTTGAGACTAATGATTTTGAGATATATCCTCCCCTAGAATATAAAACGACTCCGCCCCTAAAATGAATTGAAACACTCGCATAACGTTTTTTATTTATATATTAATTGTTGTTTTTCAACGGTCGGTGGCCAAGGGGGACGGGAATTGGGGCAAAAACTTCCATTTGACTGTTTAAACTTTAAAGGCATGGCAGTTTTTGATTTAAATTTATGACTTATAGCTTTAAAAGCCTGCCTTTTAAGAAAAGGGCAAATTTTTGATTACAAAGACTATTAATTTTAATGTTTATATAATGTATAGTATTTAAATTAAATGAATAAATTTATTCTTTAACATCGTGAACGAGGTTTCTATGTTTTTCAGTAAATATTAAATGTTTCATCTCCTCTATATTCAACTGTTCATCATCATTTCCTTCAAATCACCTCTCTTTTCATTATACATTACATTCTTGTCTCATGGTACACAGTGTTATCGGTGGGTCCTCTTTCTGATATTTTTAGTGAACAATATACTCGTATTTTTTTGCCTACAAATAATTGTTCCGGGCCAAGATGTTTGTACTTATAAAATTTATGTATTCAAAATATTTTACGTCGGGCACATACGAGAAGAATGAAAGAGGTTATACCGCTCAAAGGGAACTCATGATGTCTTTACTAGGATCCTTATAGTCGCCTTTTATGACAACCACGGATTGAAATGGAATAATGAATTAAGGCTAAAAGGCTAAACAAAAAAATAACGATTTAGATTTCTTACCCTTTTCAAAGGTTATTACAGAAGTTAGTAAGCAGGAAAAGTTAATAACAGTGGCTTCACACTTCATGAAATTTAAAACACACAGATGAAACAGTATATATTATATTGCTTGTACAAAACTAAGGTTAGGTGTAAGGTTGTAACACTCGTTCGTGAATTGATTAAGTCTTTTTATGGAGTCAATCCTGCCTACTTAATCTAAACCATACGTCTTTTCTAGTGTTGTTATCTATTAAGACACTAAGCAGTGATAGTGCCTTTCGAAATCACAAACTATTTATTTCGAGCTCGTAGGACGTTAAGTGGATGAAGTGATTTACGAAAAGAGACGCCCCTAAAAGAAATTTGGATAATGAGGGTTTATCCGCATTAGAAAAGTAAAAAAGCAAGAAAAATATTCACTATACAAGAATATTATTATATTTTACTAAAATTTCAAATGTAAAATCCTATTAAGCCTTGGATTCAAATTCCAGAATAAATTTTTAATTACAGTTGTATCTGCGATTCTAACATCGCAACTAAACCTTTTACTTTTTGAAGATATAAGATAGTGAATGTTTTGTTTGAATAAAATTTAATGTAAGGTCAAAACTCAAAACCGTGCTATTTCTTTCTATATTGAACAGGCCTTTATACAGCAGACCTTTAATTTTATAGGATTATAGCTAATTTATAAAACTTTAATTAAATATATATATATATATATATATATATATATATATATATATATATATATATGTATATACATACAGTAAGTGTAAAAAAAGCAAAAGTAAGATTTCAGTATGCATCAGTATGTTACTTTGCGTCGATCGGTTCAAAATGTAGCCCCGGTTACCAAGGTAGTATAGCTCCTATTATGCGTAGAAGTCCGTCTGGGATGATAAAACTCTTTTACCAATTTCTACCAAGAAACAATGCACCTACCGCTGTGCACGGGTTTGAAGTTGAAGAGAGGCAATCGTTTATGGGTTGTGAGCTGTTTTAGTTGACAACGCATTTTTAGTCTTGTTTGGAAGTTGGTTGTGTAGGTGGCTGTGGTCTCTAGTAACCACTAACCATGAGTTGGTATGTTAATACGGTTTTCACTTCAAAAATTAAAAGGCACGTCAAATGCCTGTGTTATATCGATTGAATATGATAATGATTGCTGCTGAGATTCGGAACTTAAGAAATAGTATTCAGAAATACTTAAGTTATAGTTATAATATTAGATAAGAAGGCATAAGGAAATCCATCGCCGTAACATATGCTTCAGCCACATTACCCATATTTGTTATAGTTGCCATGTTTGACAGGCATGTTGGCAACCGCTGCTGAGATACAAAACTAAAGAAATTGTATTCAGAAATACTTAAGTTATAGTTATAATATTAGATAAGAAGGCATAAGGAAATCCATCGCCGTAACAAATGCTTCAGCCACATCCCCCATATTTGTTATAGTTGCCATGTTTGACAGGCATGTTGGCAACCGCTGCTGAGATTCGAAACTAAAGAAATAGTATTCAGAAATACATAACTTATACTTATAATATTAGATAAGAAGGCATAAGGAAATCCATCGCCGTAACAAATGCTTCAGCCACATCCCCCATATTTGTTATAGTTGCCATGTTTGACAGGCATGTTGGCAACCGCTGCTGAGATTCGAAACTAAAGAAATAGTATTCAGAAATACATAACTTATACTTATAATATTAGATAAGAAGGCATAAGGAAATCCATCGCCGTAACAAATGCTTCAGCCACATCCCCCATATTTGTTATAGTTGCCATGTTTGACAGGCATGTTGGCAACCGCTGCTGAGATTCGAAACTAAAGAAATAGTATTCAGAAATACATAACTTATACTTATAATATTAGATAAGAAGGCATAAGGAAATCCATCGCCGTAACATATGCTTCAGCCACATCCCCCATATTTGTTATAGTTGCCACGCTTGACAGGCATGTTGGCAACCGCTGTTGAGATTTGAAACTAAAGAAATAGTATTCAGAAATACATAAGTTATAGTTATAATATTAGATAAGAAGGCATAAGGAAATCCATCGCCGTAACATATGCTTCAGCCACATATCCAAAATGTTTTGTTATAGTTGCCATGTTTGACAGGCATGTTGGCAACCGCTGTTGAGATTCGAAACTAAAGAAATAGTATTCAAAAATACATAAGTTATAGTTATAATATTAGATAAGAAGGCATAAGGAAATCCATCGCCGTAACATATGCTTCAGCTACATATCCAAAATGTTTTGTTATAGTTGCCATGTTTGACAGGCATGTTGGCAACCGCTGCTGAGATTCGAAACTAAAGAAATAGTATTCAGAAATACATAAGTTATACTTATAATATTAGATAAGAAGACATAAGGAAATTCATCGCCGTAACATATGCTTCAGCTACATCCCCCATATTTATTATAGTTCCTACACTTGACAGGCATTTTGGCAACCGCTGCTGAGATTCGAAACTAAAGAAATAGTATTCATAAATACATAACTTATACTTATAATATTAGATAAGAAGACATAAGGAAATTCATCGCCGTAATAAATGCTTCAGCCACATCCCCCATATTTATTATAGTTCCTATACTTGACAGGCATTTTGGCAACCGCTGCTGAGATTCGAAACTAAAGAAATAGTATTCAGAAATACATAAATGGCAAAGAACATGATTTAATGTTGCCTAACGAATAATTGGATAGACTCCCAAATTTTAATAGCCTACGCAATCCATTCAAACAATTCGATGACGATCATCGATAGTTACGTAGGTGTATTATCCAGTTGCAAAAACAATTCTTGGCGGGTTGTGCTGATATCAGGCTAAAGTATGGATTGCGTTAGATCGTTTACATCTAAAGGTCTCTCACGTGTTGTTTTGTACCTTTTATTTCTGAACCTAGGGAAAGGTAATTGTATCATCCTTCAATCTTGTTAATATTTCCTAATATTTTTTATTATTAGCAGCATTTTTCGAATAAAGTTATGTATAAAAAGGAAACCTTTCACACTCTTACTATGAGGACTGGGAATTTTGACTCTGTTTTCTTTTAAAGAGGTGTTAATTTGTCACTAAATAACTAAGAAAGTAATGCATTACTTGAAAGATTTACTTGATACTCTTCACTTGGACAGGCGGTATTAGTAGATAACTCCGTATCATAACATGTCTGAATAATTGCATTGAACTATGAAACTTGCCATGACAATAAATTCTTGTATTTTGTAAATCTGAAATGTTTTATGGATATGTAATAAAAATTTAAATTAATAATAAATATACAAATGACCTAAGGTATACATATTCTATTTGATAATAGTGCCGATTACACAATTCATAAAAATTCACGCTTATTATCATGAGTGGCACGTGAAAGCTTGACCGCATTTGTGTAATCAAATCAACTGGTTACAACCTTTTGTAACGTAACATTGTAATAATGTACTCGGATTATTGCAATTTAAATCTATACATACTTGCGATAAGATAAATATGCGGCAACCACAATTACAATCAACGGATTACTGTGACGGTTTTATAACAAGATGTTTTAGACAGCCTAGGGGGCAATGTTACTATTTGAATGGAATGTTTTTTTTTATTTTGCTTTGGATTTTAAGGCATAGAAACCTACAAGTACTTACAGGTACTTGTTTTGAATATTAGTATCAAGTTCCTATGAAGTAATATAAATAACATTCGATATGGGAATTACCACAATCTGACAGAATACCAGTGTAAGCTAGTAGCTTAATGATGCTGTGTTTCGGTCGGTGATTGTATAGTATCGGATAAACTTTTTGCTGATAATGCAGTATTCCATCCATAGACGTAATAATTATATGATTCCATCATAGTCCTCAAGGGTAGCCACACATCTACAAACATTTGATTTCTTAGTCCATTACTATTGATATAGGTGTCTGAGCTATCAAATGTGCACTTCGTGATCAGGTACTTGTAAATTTCGTAAAAGTCTAAGTCTAAATATCTGGTAATTAGGTTACGTAAACGTCTATAAATTTGAAACTGTAGACACATTGCTTATATTGGTAAAATTATAGTAATTACAAAACTATTACATGGTCTTATTTTTATAATATTTTAATGATGTAAAGAGGTAATGTATATCATCATCGAATTTCAACTTTTCCTACATGCGATGCACAATATAACCTACAAATGATTTCTCTCTCTGTCTCTCTCGCTTTAATGTAACAATAAAAACAAAATCCCACTAATACACATATTTAAAAATAAAGAAAAATCGTGGATAAAGCGGAATAATATTTCTAACAAAGATTATGAGGAATAATGTGTACATCGAAAAAGATTTAAATAACTTTCCGTGGGGTACTTTAATTCATATTTAAGTAAAATTGAAACAAGTTTGCACAAGGACATCATAATATTTTGGTCTTTTGTAAACAAAAAAATATCTGGTATTCCCAACCTAATGTCTTAGGATAGAAATTATGGTATATATATAGTATTTGATCTCTAATGTGTTGAGAAAGACTTGGGACACGGATATATATTTTGTTAAGTGAAATACTATTATTCAAAATAATTCGAAATGATGTAGATTGTAACGAACTACTTAACAAAATATATATCCGTGTCCCAAGTCTTTCTCAACACATTAGAGATATGTACACACATAAATCACGCCTAAATTATGTAAAATCAATGCAGGTGAACGCGTCCCATTAAGACGTATTATGAAAGGACGTATTTTTAATTTTTTTTTTTTCAAATATTGACCTATTCACTTCGTCACAATAATACAATTTCGCAAGAGTTCTAAGAAGGTTGTTACACTTTCAATGGTTTCTTAAAATATTTCACAAAATAAATTTGTTATTGTTAACAATTTTTTTTCTTTGACTTTGACTTTGTCTCATTTTGACTTTTATGTTACTGAGTATTGTCAACTCTATTTATTTTCTCTTTTTCACTTAAACTCTGTTTACTGTGCATTTATTATTTGTTATCAATTTAATATTAATTTGTGGATAACGGTGATGTTTTCATTATGTAATGACTAATATTATTTATAAAATGTTGTTTGGTTTAAGCATTATTATGTAATTGTTTGTTGTTACAGACTTGAGAAATACTGTGCAGTAATTGCAGAGTGAGGCTGTTGGGGCAATGTGAAATCTTCATGAGAAAATCTGCTACAGTCGCGAGTAGCTACATCTTGAATGAATTTCAAGATAGTGTTCTATATCCAAGGGAAAATATAGAGAATCTGGTATATTAAAGCTCGTAAAGAAAATGTGTTACATTTCTGTTATTACAGATATAAAGAGTTAACAATAATAATAGTAGATATGACTCGAATGTTTGTTCATCCACTATGAATACCGATATACCGGTGGGTGGCGACCTACCTGGGACTTTAAAAACCATGACCCAGTATCAATTAAAGGTAGAATGTGTTCTGGGATTAGGTAATATTTTGATCAGCGAGACTGATAAGTAATTAATCATTGCTGCGCGCACTGACCGGTTATAATGTGTGCGTGACCACAATGTAAAGGTGTGGTGATGAATGCCCGCGTCGAATTCGATTAAGTGAAAACTTATTTGCAATTGTTTGACAAAAGCTTCATTAAATTCCTTTGGTGTCACGAGTGGATCCGGTTTTGTTAGATCTTTATTGTGGGCTTGTTCATCAATTATTTTAAAATGAACTCATGCGAATTGCGGGTTGTCGTTGGAATTTAAAATAAAGACTGGTATAAGTTTTAAGCCCAGTTCAAACTATAGTACACATAGTTTCATAAGCAAGCAATTGTATACTATATTGTTAAATGATATATATATATGGAAAATAAAGATTATTATTATTATTATATAGTATTTTTTATAGGATAGGGTGAATAACGAGCACATAGTATACTAGCAATTTTGCCTATTGACGCAACGCACGTGGAGGATCTGCAGCACGACATTTTCCGACTTAGTTGACAAATGCTATAAATAACTTTTAGTCATAATATATGGTATATGTACTTTTGAAATAATGTACTTTTCAAATGATAAAAGAATTTTTAAAATAGGTACAGTAGTTTCGGAGTTTACTCTTATACTTCCATATATACACAAACTCATAAAATTCGCACACTCTCTGTATAGTGTTAGTATATAAATAGATATGAGCTAAATACTGTTGTGCATAAATAAAAACTATTGAAAATTTCACAACATTCGACGAATTTACAAACTCTTCAATTTACAAGACAAAAAAATATCCTTATTTATTTTAGAAGTGTATATATAAGGTTATATAAAATAAGGTTTCAATAACAAAATAATAAACTAAGCTAATCAAAATTTTTATATAATTTTATGTAATATGTAAAATTATATAAAAATAATAGTAAAGTAATATGAAAAAACTGTATTAGAGAGAGACTTTAGTATGTTTGTTCTTTAGTCGGTAACCCCAGGAGCTTAAGGGACAATCGCTCACCTTAAAATTTTACATTACGCGAGCAAACTGTGATCTATTGTCACTTTCGATAATGAAATTGTTGACTACAGCTTTAAGTCAGTAAAAGCCAACACCACTAACATAACGTAATTATATAAAAGGTGTACTCTTTCTCTAAAACTAGTTCAAAATGAGAGAAAGCCTTAGGCCGCGAGACAAATGTAGGCAGTTTCTTTGATAATTTATATAATCTTTTAATGACAAAAAGCTGCAAATAAATTACATGCTTAAGGTCAAACAAGAATATTGATCACAGACTAAAATTTTCATTAATCTCCAATACCTATACATGTTTAGTATCTTTAAAGGTACCTATGTATATTAAACTAGCTGTTCCCCGCGATTTCACCCGCGTGTTATTTGGGGGTTTAATTTTTTTTGCGCGAAACCGTAGTACGTTTTCTAAAATAAAAGTAGCCTAAGTTACCCCGTTGTGACATCAGATATCTGCCAGTGAAGATCCCATCAAAATCGGTCCAGCCGTTTCGGAGATTAGCCGGAACAAACAGACAGACAGACTTTAAAATTTGTATTTTTGTTATTAGTATCGTATATACATTGATACCTATGCGTTTAGTAAAAAGCTGTAATTTTGACATTACAAACAGACACTTCAATTTTATTTATTTGTATAGATATGTTTGGTTATTGTAGCTTCATGTTGATTTACTTGTGCACATAACGTATAAGCTTAATTAAAAATTTACATGTGCTACTGTTGTATACTAACAAAACAAGCGAATAAAATAATGTTATTTTCCCTTGAATGATTTGAATTCCTGTTCTGTAAACGTTAATAAAAATTCTTATTTGATAATTACACTTGTAACGGCGAACGCAATCATCAACACAGGCTGACGTTCGCGTTACGCGCGCGTAATTTGGACGGAAATGCCAGAAAAAGTTAATCATTATATAGTCGTGGAGAGCAATAATGATAGCTCATTATTATCATTTATGTTGTGGGGACGAAGCTAACGTCGAACCGGACTTGCTTAATGAACATCTTGTTAATAATATTGTAAACGTATATAACTTTGTATTCAGTAAAATTTGATATAAAATGCCTTGCGTCGATAAATATTTTATGTATTACTAGCTGATATCGGCGCGTTGCTCCTGCAGAGGAAAAAATTGTAAATTTACCGTTTTAAATTTGAAACACTTCAATTTTATTTATTTGTATAGATTAGGAATCATAATAAATTCATTGAAATTGAATGATATATAACTTTCATAATAAATTTGTCAGTACGATACGAGCGCCACCTACTGTAATTTAATTGTACTATACCTATAACTTTCGCGAAAGTGCAAGAAATAAATTAAAAGTTTTACCGCGATCTGATGAACGGTATGGCAGCGCATATAATACGAAAAAACAAATATTATTTTTATATATTCGGTAAAGCACCGCGGTCCATACAACACTTAAAAACAAAAGAAACGTGTCTCGTGACAATAAAAAGTTTTTAAATCGCATTCACTCAGAAAATTATAATAATAAGATGTTTAAATTAAATTATAGTTGACGCCAAATAGCAGAGCTTGCAATGCTGTGATCCAGTCTGATGGATTTAGAGAGCTGAGATTATAATTACAGGATGTAAAGCATTCCATCTTAGTCCTCACAGGTGACAACGCATCTGTAGCCATCTTTGTTTGAAGTTGGCTGCAAATGTTTATGGACTGCAGTATCCACTTATCATTAGATGGAACGTATTGTATGCTCGTTTGTCATTTTAATTTTAAAAAATAATTATTAATATTAACAAAAATTTGGAGATATTTTAATTCTAAAATAAGGAAGGAAGACAACAAATACTTTTGCTTCATATTTTTCAAATAATATAATGATAAAAATCAAAATGCAGATGCAGTAACCCAGAGGATCTAAAATCGAACGCCTTGTAACCAATAAAAAAGGTAAAATTTCATTGCATCATTATGCTACTACTTTAAGTTGGTGTTCTGAGCTTGTATCGTTTTTCCCCGGTATAGCTGACTCGTGTTGCAATCATAACTTAAAACCAGTATAACTCTACCACATTTATATTGAATGTTCTATTATAGTTTTAATCTGTCACATATTTGAGGTACTAGCACATTATGTGTATCGAAATTAAAATTAAAAATAAGTGTCATAAAATATAAACTTAAGAAACTTAGAAATGAGGATATCCGCAGTAGAACCAGAGCGACCGACATAGCCCAACGGATTAGTAAGCTGAAGTGGCAATGGGCCGGCCATATAGCCCGAAGAACCGACAACCGATGGGGAAAAAGGTTCTCGAGTGGCAGCCTCGTACCGGCAGGCGAAGTGTAGGGCATTCCCCCACTAGATGGAGTGACGACCTGATATGATATGCAGGAAGTCGATGGATGCAGGTGGCTCAGCACCGTGCTTTGTGGCATTCCTTGGGGGAGGCCTATGTTCAGCAGTGGACTTGTGAAAGGCTGTAATTTTGAATGATGATAATGATTATAATTAATTAAATGCATAGATTTGAACACATTATATAATTTTATCCAAGACGCATTCACATTGCGTTAAAGTCGTTTATTGAAAAAGTCCCGACAAAAAACAGCAAACACGATCCGGCCATATTCTTTGAAGATGAAGCAGAAGTGCCCGATGTCGGTTTCGGAACTAAAAACAGTTTCTTATAAAGCGGACCCCCATCTTCTAGTTCGCTGCATTCAAAAACATCTTGCCTAATGTAACGTTCCTAATTGTACCAAATCCGATTCAAGTAGCTAAACTCTATATAATACAAACACGCTAGAATGATTTACAAAAGCGTAAATATCCACAAAATTATTAACGTATTCTTGACGCAAGTAACCAAACATTTAACAAGGTAATTTCCTCACCAAGCATTATAAAAACTATAACAAAATAAATATTGTAAATATTTCTCGGATGTAAAAGTGGTTCTATGTGCGGTTTGAATCCTAATTTTAGTTTAGGCACGAAATATCGGTTATTGGCCCTGGGTTTAATATTTTAATTGTCTTTTGTTTTGATGAGCCAGAAACTTTCTTTCGTCTTTTCTGCCGACTTCCAAAAAGGAGATGGTACTCAATTCGACGCGTATGTTTTTTTTATGTGTGTTACCTCATAACTTTTTACTGGGTGGACCGATTTCGATGATTCTTTTTTCATATGAAAGCTGATACTTCTCGTGTGGTCCCATATGAATTTTATCAAGGTCAGACCGATAGATTTTGAGTTATTTGAGTTATTCTTAATTACTTATATTGAAGTCGGCTGTACAAAATTTTTAATTTTAAATTATCTTTAAATACAAACATAGAAAAGCGAAATAATATTTTTTCTAAGACTGTACTTATATCTTATCACTATACTTATAATTTATGCTACCTACAAATATGATTTAACTACTATAGGTCCTTAGATGGAAACGAAAAAACAAAGACTACTAACGTTCGACTATTCTAACGTTCAAGACTTATAAAACATCTTTGGTTCAATATATTCAAATCGGCTGGGCAGCGTTCGGGAAAATATGACATAACTCGTCACAAGTTCCTCAAAATATTTAAACAAGGTACAACTAGTGCGTCTTTCTAGTGATTACATATGGAACTTGACGTTGTCTTTCACTGTTGGCCTCATGAAGGTACTTAAAGTTGCCCAGCGAGCTATGGAAAGGGCTATGCTCGGTGTATCACTGCGTGGTAGAATTTTTAACCATAAGATAGGTTTTCGAGTAGCAGTCCAGTACCGATAAGTAGGGTGTAGGGCGGTCCTTCAGAAGACCTAGTAAGGCATGCAGGAAGTTGATGGACGTAGGTGGCTCAAGACCGTGTTTTCTGCCATTCATTGGGGGAAGTCTACGTTCAGCATTGGACTTGTGAAGGGATGTAATAATGATGAGGATGTTATATAACGTTCATGTCATGGGTGGTTGTAGAGAAACATTTAAATGATACTACCTGTATCATGTATGCAGTCAGCGTATGATGTTTTGTGTCTGTCTGTGAGGACGGCCTTTGCTCTTCAGTGTACTTATTATAGGCTGTAATGATGACGATGATACAACCTGCCCATTTGGTCACTATTGGCTGTTTTTTAAAAAAATTATACCTGTTATTGAAATCTAAAAGTTTCGTGTGCCTTAATCCAAGAAAGCGTATTAGTTAAAGTAAAAAATCCATGTAACGATTGATTAATTTGACCGATAGGGTGTTTTAAACTATTATAGATAAATAACGTTTAAGATGACACCCAAAAATCTGTTGGGAATGTAAGACGGCATATTTTTTGTCTCAACTATAAAACAATATTGATGTCGTCATATTTCTTGTTCCTCATTATAATCTGTGTCAGGTATACGCATGTTCCCTATTGTGCGTTTTTTTTTTTCGGAAAGAAATAAATTTAAAGCCTCTACTGCTACCTGGGCCCGAATGCGGATTTTCGGAATTCTGGTTTTGGTAAAAAATTTTGATGCACACCGCAAACATTGTTTTTGTGAGACATTACGGTCAACGAAACCTTATTGAGCAGAGATCGCCAACCTTGCAAGTAAAATTATGTTGTATTGTAATTACTTCTGAAATTTATTTTTGGTTATGTAATACAACTTATGTTCATTTATGTTTCTTTTTTAGCTTAGTTTTTTTTTTTAAATTAAAATTGGGCTTCAAAATTTGAATGAATTAAAATTAAAAAGTAATTAAAATACAAAAAAAATCGCGTCGTATCGTATATATTTGGTGATTGTGATTTCTGCGTCAGACGGATGGTGCAAAATCCATCCACATATACAGAATTTAAATCTAAAAACTATTAATCATTGGTTTTGCAAAGGTCGGTGTTGCGCTCTCTGCGTAATGAGTTTGAGCTACTTGTTATGTTCCTCGATAGTGGCGTTTTAGAGGCTAACGATAAATTGAACGGCATCTAAAAATTATGTGATATAATACAAATAAAGTAACAGAAGAGTTTCAATAAACATGAATTCATTTTAAACATAAAAATAAAACAAAATACTACATATCCGAAGTAAATAAAAATTAATAAACAATCAAAATAAATAATAGTAACATTAACATTGTTATAAAAATGTTTTCAACGCCCGACGCAGCGCCACGGGGTACTACAAAAATAATAAAATTTTAATGTTGCAGATCGTCTCTGTATGGTGTGCCCAAGTAACACGACCATTAATCTTTCAAAAGCTTTACATTGAAGAATTTGCTTCGTATAACATTCGCCAAAACAGAGAAGGAGGCAATGTTCACGAAATAAGGTAGAAATGGCGAGCATAAATCTTCGAAAAGGGGCGGGAAAGAAGGAACAGACGTCACACAGCGCTTGTAACGAATTTTTCTTTGTTCTTGAGATTATTAAAAATTGTGATGATTGTTTGTTTTTCATACAATACAAATAAATTGTTTTCATAATCACGTGTTTTTAGTTATTATTTATTGTAATAAAATTTAGAATAAGAGAATAAAATAATTATTCTATCTATAAAACTATTTAATAAAAAACTTAGTCGGAGTCGTAAGCTGATTTGAATGTTAAATTTACAACTCAACTAAAGGTTCAGTAAATAATTTAAAATTAAAAATTTTGTACAGCCGACTTCAATATAAGTTATTAAGAATAATCAGTCCCCCCGTGATCATGGGTGTTGAAAAGTGCCCGAAACGTCGGGAATATAAAATAAGTTAATATACGCGATAAAATCCGTAAAATTAGTTTTCTTTAAATGTGTAGTGTTCGCGTAAATATAAGAAATCATTATTAAGAATAACTCAATAACTATTGGTCTGACCTTGATCAAATTTATACGGGACCACAGGATAAGCATCAGATGTCAAATAAAAAAAGAGTCATCGAAATCGGTTCACCCAGTAAAAGATATGAGGCAACACACAAAAAAACATACAGTCGAATTGAGTACCGTCTCCTTTTCGGAAGTCGGCAGAAAATAATTATAATTATATATTCTAAAGCATGTACCCTCTAGTGGCGGTGTGAGAACATCTACTACCCATATCTCGTGTATACCATCACCAGGCCACAGAGGGAAGTTGAACCAGGAGAAGGGTAGCTGTAGCTTGCTGGTAGCAGCTTACCAAGCGTGGCAACTACGGCAAATATCCCCCCTTGGAGACAATCTATGGTGGAGGCATGTTCAGCTGTTGACTTTTGATAGGCTGTAATGGTAATTCTAAAGCATTGTTTTGAGGAGACTACAGATAGTAAATATTAAAACGAAAACTGAGTGATTTTCTTAAATGTTTGCACGTGTAATCTTTTTGTAAAAGTAATTCAATTATACGGTCACGGACAAAACGTTAGTGAAAGGGCAAGATTTTTCTAAAGAATGAAATGAGACTACTGCTCTTTGTGGAAGTACCTAAAATGTGCTATTTTTGTATTAGGAGAAGGAATATAATCCATCTTACATACATGCTTCAGTATGTCTTAAGTTTTAATATTTAAATAACAAAACTGAGCTTTTGTTAACTTTATGTATTATATGTTATATTATTTATGTATTATGTATTATTTTGTATGTATGTATATACTCAGATCTTTTTTTTCTTTTTTTGGAAAACGTTACCCCCACCCCCACACTAGGATTTTCTCCTGTATCGTGGAGGCAGTTTACAAACATAGATTGCACGAGGACAAACATCCAGACCCGGAACAATTATTTGTAGGCCATTCAAATACTAGTTTCGTGCGGGCTTCGAACCCGCGGCCCCCAGCGCAACAACTCATTGCTAAGCCACTGCGCCACGGAGCCGTGTCTGTAATAATACTCTACTTTTGTACTCTATATCTAGTATCTTAGTACTCTACTTTTGTGTGTATAAGTAATTTTATATATATATATATATTTATATAGTACTATATATTTACTATACTATATATGTACTATATATGTACTATATATTTATATAGTATAATCTAAACAAATAAATAAAATTGAAGTGTCTGTTTATAATGTTAAAATAACAGCTTTTTACTTAATGCATTTGAATGTATATACGGTACTTATAACAAAAACACATTTATTTAATTTTTTGGCTGACTGTCGGTCTGTCTGTCTGTCTGTTTGTTCCGGCTTATCTCCGAAACGGCTGGACCGATATCGACGGGACTTTCACTGGCAGATAGCCGATTTTCTAAGGAGTAACTCAGGCTAATTATATTTGAGAAAAAGAATTAGGGTTCTGAGAATTAAAACCCTCAATCAGACGCGGGCGAAGTCGCGGTGCACAGCTAGTCTTATATAAAAATTTGAATAGGTTGCAACTATCATTTTTACTATAACGTATAACGAACCGTACGAATAACGAATAGATCAGAGACGAATTATTAATCACAGAGGTACGAAAATAACAAACTAAACTACACAAATTCGAATCAGAAAAATATTTCACAAATAATTGCAGTGGTAAGAAGTTAATGGAATAATTGTAATTATAAGGCAGTCAAGGGGAGCCGGCGGCCACCCGCTGTCCGCGATTGTACTGTCCAAAAAAGCAATTAAAATTGAAAGAGAGATTGGTTCTGATTGTAGTGGAACGCGCTCCTTCTTTTGGTGCCCTGATAAGCAACATCTGATGGGCATTTCTTTATTTCTTTATAAATTCGTCATGTTGATTGAAGGTGAAAGAAACGTGTGTTACGTCAAAAATATCTTTTTATCTCCTTTCAATATTTATTACCGATGTGCACTTAAGTTTATTTTGTGTTAGTACATATCGTTCTTTTACAGGGGTACTAAATATAGTATTTTTAGTATTATTAGCCGTCAACCATGCGATGATCTATGCAGGGTAGAGTTCAGTGGTTAGAGTACCATAATATTGAGTTGCAGGTCGAGGGTTCTAGTTGGTATAGAGACCTTGTTTAACCAGAGCCAACATTTATGCAAAGTAACTCAATTTTTTCTAAAAATCTCACTTTAAAAATCTTTTTGAGTGAAAATGAAAGATAAAAGTAAAAAAACAAATTAATTATATATCTTCGAAAAGTTTTATTATAATAATATTAATAATTAATAGTACCGCAAATTAATGAAAACCAATATGTAATGCATCTAATTATGTTTCCCAGAATAACGTATACGACGAAGACGAAACTCGCTTCGTGAATTCTCGTTTATATTGTAAGAGATGTTATGGTCGGGAATGTAAGAGTAGGAACTTCATTATATTAGATTGCGAGTGAAATTGAGCTGTCAGCTATATGTGTATTAATAAATGGCTCCCTATGAATATTAATAAATGGCACTATAATATATTAGGTTAGCCACGTCATGAACATGTTGTTTACTTGGAGAGATGTTAAGGTGGGTCTACACATTGCGATATTTATCCGAGATTTATAATAATAATTTATGAAACATATGCATAATATTTTTAATTGAAAATATTAGACAAACAGGCTAACAGTGACGACTGCAGCCCGTTTTTATAAGCCATCTTCGCATATTGGAAAAATTACAATTTGCATAATAAATTTTAATGATGTTGCGTAAAAACCAAATTAAAGGAATTACTCGTCCACATTGTGTGAGCTCATAGAGATAAATACCAATACTCTAAGCATTTTAAAAGAAATTTGACAGATTCCACACGTGCATAGTGTTCACGTCGGTTCTTAAAAATGTTACATTTTAGATGCTACTTTTTAATCGAGAAAAATAAAATAAAATAGCTGTATTGCACTAATTTTAATATAACAGTTAAATATATAAATCATTCTGAGGTAACAACATTTAATTTATTATTTAAACATCAAATATAATATTAATTTGGCAATATTTTTTTACATTTAGGGTATTATTTACATAAACATAACATAACGTAACATAGACTCTCAAGCCAGTAACCCAGAGAGGTAGAACGAGACTTCGTAGTTCCATTCGAAACGATCCTGCTTCTTTCATATTCATACATCTATGTGCTCGTTGGTTATAGGTTCTCTTAATTCAACCCACTTTTAATATATTGGGCCAATTTTTTTTATAGGATGGACTGACAGACGAGCACACAGTCCACCTGATGGTAAGTTGTAGCTGTGACCCATAGACATCTACATTTATCATCAATAAAGAATCAAAATGCAGATGCTTTGTCACCCGTGAGGACTAAGATGGAATACCTATTTTCCAGTAAAAAGGGTCTCCGGTTCTCTACACTCACCATACGAAACACAACAGCATTAAGCTGCTATTTTACGCTGGTATTCTGTGAGAGCGTGATGCTTCCCCGGTCGAGCCGACCCATTCGTGCTCTAACTATAGTACTAATATAGCTGCAGCATGGCTCTACCACGTATAAATTTGACCGTAAACTGCTCTTTATATATAGGGTCCTATGCTGACTCTGCTGCTCACTTCTGCAACATAAATTTGCTTTGTCACCCCTTTCCAAATTTTTCCTACGCGTATAAACCTCCGAAGCATTCTTTTCTTAATCGTGTTTACAACATCGTCTTGTATTTTTTAATGAGTGAGTAAGGTGAGGTGACAGGTCATTTAGCTCAAAAATCTAATTGATGATGTGAAAAATAACGGTTCTCCAGTTGAAACATTATACTAGTCACCTTATGAAGTATGGAGGCAGTCGATGAACGCAGTTTCAACAAGAACGTAAGAAGTAAAATAATAACTTAAATAATTATGTACCATAACTGTGTGTGGTAAACATAGGAGGAGGCTAACGCTCAGTAAAAGTCTTGTGATTGGTTGTAGTGGTGATGATGATGAAGGGCGATCAATATTTTTTTTAACATTTACATGTTACATACGTTTATATTGCTATAAGTTGGGCCTGAAATGTTACCCGAAAAATAAAATTTCTCTTTTGGTACAAATAATGTTGTCTTCGGCTGAGATTAACCCAGCATCCGAACCGACAGATAACCAGGTAATCTGGTTACTAGGCCATGCGTGAAATTACTATAAGTTAGTAATAAGTCACTATACATTTATGAAGTTGGCTTGTTTGTTTTTAAAAATAAGTCAAGGAAAGGAGTGGAATAAGTTGCCAGCATCTGTCTTTCCATCCGATTACAGTGTGGGTGTCTTCAAGGCAAGAGTGAATAGGCTTTTGTTAAGTCAATGCGCTTCACCATCTTAGGCTACATCACCACTTACCATCAGGCGGGATCGTAGATATGCGCTGGCTTAATAGAATATAAAAAGAGTAATTATTATATAATATAAATTATTTGTTAAACCAAGTGATGTATTATATCCTCGAAACCGACGTGACCCAGACAAACTTGTCCTAGATGTTATTCCTAGGCTCGTTAAATATAATAAAAGTTGCTTAAATATGTCTATATAAGAAACATTTGTATGATTGGTTAAAAATTTTATGATTTTATGGCTTAAAAGTTTTTTGATATTGATTTTTTGGATTTAAATAATTATTAATTTTGTAAATATATATTTCTAAATATTTTAAAATTATAATTTGCATGCTATTATTAGCGAAACACGACTGTACTATATAAATTGTAACATCTTTTTATACCGTGATTCTTGCAAATAAAGATTTATGATTTATGATTATGATTTATAAAATATAAATAAAAAAAAAACATTTCATTATATTTAAATAAAGAGACTTAAATATATTACAGGATATAAGCCACTTGAGTTAATAATGTACTAAATTAAATTAGGTATTTTAGTTAATTATGATATATTGTCTTTAATATATTGCCTTTGAATTTATTTGAAAAATGAACAAGTTGATTTTTGATAAAATAGTAGTCTTAGGTTTGGTTAAGTTTAATTATCAAAAAATTAAAAATTAACCTGTCATATTAGACAATAACAGAAAATGATTGTACAATAAACAAAAACATAAAATTAATAATACACTCTCCTCGAAATCTGTATAAGTGGCTTAATGATTAAGAAACCGGGGAACACGTCTTTGTGCAGGCCCGAGTGATTAATAGCTTGATTTGTTAGCGAGTAAGTTGTCTCGAATAAAAAGATAAACATTCCTTCCTTGGAATCGCACTTGTTATTTTCGGATTGGATAATAATCCAATGATTTTTTAGTCTTTGAAAACACATTCACATTATATTATAATTTAAAATACAAGTAAGTATTCTTCTTTATTTTCTTTGTTTGCCTATCAAAAGTCTACTGCTGAACATCATGAAGCAATCTACTGCAGAGGCCTCTGCAATAGATTGCGTCATAGGGGGGGGGGGGGGGATATCTGCCATAATTACCACGCTTGGCAGGCGGGTTAGCAACTGCAGTTTTTTATTTTGAGTTTTTACAAGGATGCTGTCGCCCATCTCCTGTTTGTTTCCCTCTGTCGCCTCTTACGACACCCTCGAGACTGTATGGGGTAGCAGATATGTTTACACGACCACTACATGATATTTATGTTTATAAACTTTTAAATGTTTCTGTCTTAAATCGGATTGTATTTGTGTTGTTCTTTATTAGCCCATAAATAATCTATTCCATTGTTGAGCATGGGTTTCTCACATAATAGGGAGAATCTTTCGTTATCGAGAAGCTTGTGTACTTATTGCAGATTCACAGTCTTATACGTCTTTACTAAGTATTTATTTATACCCATAAATAACATTGGAGTGTCTGTCGGTAACATTGAAATAATAAAATTTTTGACTGTCTCTATTTCTGTCCGGGCTAGTCTTCGAAATGCTTGAAACGATTATGATGGAACCTTAAAAACAGATATAGATAACCTATATACAATATCAGTTGGTATATAGGTTATATTTTATTCGAAAATCTTGAAGACTTTAAAAAGACCTATAATTGATAAAATAAATGGTCCTTGATTATCTTTTAGCTAAAGTACGCTATATTAACAGATCCTATCGGGGTGAAGCGGACGGTTACAACTAAATTGGTTGATTTGTTAATATACGGTATTCTAGGTACGGACCTAGAATACCGTAGATAGAATATGAACTTACATAGATAGACTTAGCATAGCATAGAGTTTACATCTTTTCTAGGATCGCTTACACATTTACAATGAAAGTAATATCAACATTCAGAAGGGTTTTATTGAGTAAGCGACGTTTTAACGATACAGTATATGTAACTTTTTGGTAAATATAGTTGAGAGGCAAGTCACGGCCGTAAGTAGATTTACATGTCCCTTGTACGTGACCTTATTTTTGATTTTATTCTGCTTTAGCTAGCTCCGAAATGTGGCAGACACTTATGTCTACGTTGTCATATTATAGTAACATATATATTTATAGAATGATGGTGGTAAACTTATTGGTGACCCGAATTTGGTTAAAATCAATCTTACCAGCCTCGAACACAGGCGCAAAATAACCAGCCTTTGGGTTTTTTAAATTTTTTTTTATAGGATAAGGGTGACAAACGAGCACACAGTCCACCTGATGGTAAGTGGTTGCTGCGGCCCATAGACATCTACATCTATCCTCTATTACAAATCAAAATGTAGATGCGTTGTCACCCGTGAGGACTAAGATGGAATGCCTCATTTCCAGTAAAAAGGGCCTCCGGCCACCTGCACTCACCAAGCGAAACGCAGAGGTAAACCTCTACTTCACGCTGGTTTTCTGTGAGGTCGTGGTACCACCCCGGTTCGAGCCGGCCCATCCGTGCGACAGCAAAAGCTGCCGCGTGGCTCTACCACTGTTAAATGAATTTCGGAAAGTGTACGCAGGAAACTGGATTGCATAATTTAATTCCTCCCTCTCCCTTCCACCATCGAACAACCAGACGTTCGGCCAGTCTTCACCCTTTCGTTGTTGAATTACCACGCAGTCGAACCAAACAGTTTGCTACATCGTTCATTATGCATACAACAAAGGAGTGGAATAAGTTGCCAGCATCTGTGTTTCCATCCGATTACAATGTGGGTGTCTTCATGGCTAGAGTGAATAGGCTCAGTGCGCTTCACCATCTTAGGCTACATCACCACTTACTATCTAGGTGGGATTGTAGTTAAGCGCTGGCTTAGAATAATATTAAAAAAAACTAGCACACAGTCGACCTGATTGTAAGTGGATCTAGTAGCTCATAGACATCTACATTTATTCTCGATTAAGAATCAAAATGCAGATGCATTGTCGTCGCTGAGCACAGATGGAATGCTTCGTTTCCATTGACAATGGTCCCCGGTGTTCCACATGCACGATACGAAACACAGCATTATTCTGCTGTTTCACGTTGGTTCTATGAGAGCGTGGTCCTCAAGCGTATCCATTCGTGCTGCAGCTACTACATGTGAAAGTAAGACCATATTTTACAAATATTTTTTATGCGATTTTTTTGCCTAAGATCTTGGTTGAATTTTTTTCTTTTAGTTATCCCTGCTTATATGTAATATGTAAATATTTCATGTACAATTAGATTCTTTTGTTGAAAAGAGAAAGGCAAAGAACCTGTACCTACCTATACAACGTTATATAATATTATGTTTGTTGAACCGACAAGTTTGATCGTGGAAAGAAATATGTATCCGTTAAAATTAAAATTTTGTTAGGTCCCACACTGGCTATGTATATGTTGCATTTCATTTTATGGTAGCAACGCAACATGTTTTGGGAACATGTTGCGTGTCTAATCTACTCTAATAGGTGATGTCACGAGACGATTAGAGATACGAAGAAAAAGCCCTTTCTCGATCTTAAATTCAGGAATTAAATTCTTGACGAGCCGCAGGAGCCAAAGGTTTAGGGGAAGATTCCATCTTTTAGGCTGCGAGATATGTCTCCTCTATAGGATTCTAGACTAGTTCTAAACTGAATAGACAGTTTTTACTGCTAAACAAACGAAAATACATAAATACGTGGTGGAGCCATACTGCAGCTATATTACTTGTGCCTATATTTGTAGCACGAATGAATCGGCTCGACCGGGGAAGGACCACGCTCTCACAGAATACCAGCGTAAAATAGCAGCTTAACGCTGCGGTGTTTTGAATGGTGAGTGTAGAGAACCTGAGACCTTTTTTACTGGAAACGAGGCATTCTATCTTACTCCTGACAACGCTTCTGAATTTCGATTTGTAGTCGAGGGTAGATGAAGATGTCTATGGGTCATAGCAACTACTTACCATCAGGTAGACTGTGTGGTCGTTTGATACCCTTATCCTATGAAAAAAATACGAATATAAGATTTTATTAAGGTTTTGCCTCTACAATTAACTATCAGCATTCGAATCGAAATTCGAAGCAAGTTCTATCAATAGGTAGATCGTCACTAGTGGGCTGCAGAAACGTTGCTTTAAATCTACTACAACGCACTCAACCATGAAGCCTTACTTTGATTTCTCCCACCTAAATACCAGTACATTTGCTCGCTGTCCGCTAACCGCTGTTGAAGCCCCGCGAGCAATAAGCATTTGAGTTGCAAGCCTATTGACACTTGCAGCCAACTTCAAAAACGACTCTCTGGGGACTAGAATGGAACCGCTCACGGTCTGTAATCATAATAGCATTGTATATCCTGCAGACCAGTACACAGCAGTGCAAGCACTGCACACTTAGACAGACTCATGAACACAACAGGAGGCCTACCACATAGACATGGCTGATTTACAACATAAGTGAAGTTAAAAATATGCCCTACCTATACACGTATTATATTACTACTATCTATGAAAGGTGAGTGATGGTAGACTGTTATTTTTAGGTACGGAGTTTAAAGGAAGCATTTCCATTTGAGCGATGCGTACTTAACGAAATTAATTCTTCACAACATGACTTATAGTTATAGAGTTATAAATATTCCACTTTTTAGGACAGTAATGAATGGTTTTTTGCATATATTTTTTTAAGGATAGGTTGACAAACTAGCACACAGTTCACCTGATTGTAAGTGGTTGCTGTGGCCCATTGACATCTACATCTATCCTCGTTAGCGCATCAAAATGCAGATGCGTTATCAGCCGTGAGGACTAAGATGGAATGCCTCTTTTCCAGTAAAATGGGTCTCCGGTTCTTTACACTCACCATACGAGACACATTTTACGCTGCTATTCTGTGAGAGCGTGGTCCTTCCCCGGTCAAGCCGACGCATTCTTGCTACAACTATACCAGTAATATAGCTGCAGCATGGCTCTACCAGGTAAAAAATAAATTATTAGTCTAATTAATTTAGAGTATATCACAGTATCAGACGTTTTGCATATTTGACGCTGCTTCTCGTCGCCTGTCAGGGCAATTTATGCCTGGCATTAACGAGATGATTAAACCGTCACCCATCAGAATTTATAACGTCTTTTTAACGTCTTGCGATACCCATGAGACGAAATTAATTGACGGATACTTTTACGCGTCACCACACTATTATTTTATACTTAAAGTTAAATAATATAAATAAATAAATTTTTAAAATTTCCCTCAATTTAAAAGACTCGTCATAGTTGAGTACCGTGACCTTATCACATAGTCCATTTGTGAGTGTGTTTCAGTGACGACAAGCTTTTTGGTTTGCTGCTTTTTGTACCGGTAGGTGAAATGCATGACATATTGTGGACCACGTATACGCGATATGTCTATCAAGCTTATCTTCTACCATGCCGAAGACTATCTTCCACATTGCGCGATACGGTGGCACTCTTAAGGTTGGTAGAGTTTCTTTACATCAAATGGACTATACTGGAGGATCATTCGAATAATTTGCAAAGACAAACGTTTCTTGATTTTTAACTATTCCGCAATTAAGTTTATTCGTTGAAACTTTCATATATGTACTTATTAAAATTACTTACACTATTTATATAACCAAAGATTTCTTTCTCGAAGTGGAAAAATTATATGTATATATTCGTATAGTACGACTGACGGTATTAGCGGCTCCAAGTTGATCTTAAAACTTGAGTAAGAATTTGTTTTTAATAAAGCGTAAAAGCGACTATATTTACAAATTAAAAACAATCTATCATCTTCTTTCTATAGTCATTAAAACAGAAAACGTATGGTTTTATTAGTATAGATTAGTAATCTAACGCTGTATATCGATTACTGGTGGCAAAACAAGTTCCGTTGAAGAGCTAATGATGTTGCTGCTACGCACATAATTTACCACGCTGCTTTTTTATTTAATCTATTCAAAGTCAATGGAGAGTCTAATGTAATCTATGGTACAGATAATATGTCAGACCAGATCTGTTTCCGCAATGTCGGGCACAATTTGTAATAGATAATTCATGTTCGCCAGTGGAACCAGTTGTTTTAATTTATGGTGCGTTATTTGTTACAAGCACACACATTAATAATTGAACTTTTGATAAAATGTACAAGCCGCCTTCTAAACTAGACAAAATAATTTCCACATAATAGCTTCTGAAGACGGCACCAAAAAAAAGTTTGCAAATAATTAAAATCCCTACTGAGGCTATTATGTAGAAAATACTGTATTTATTTAATTTTGATGTCGGTTTGTGATTTTTAACCCTGACGCAAACAAAAGGGTGTTATATGTTTAACGCTTGTATCTGTGTGTCTGTCTGTGGCATCGTAACTCCCAAACGGATGAACTGATTTAGATTTAGTTTTTTTTTGTTTGAAAGGTAACCTGATTTTCTGTGTTCTTAGCTATGATTCAAGAAAATGTTTTCAGCTGTTTGAAGATCATCACCTCTAATTGTTTCAGGTTTTTTTTTTAATTTTCAATATGTTATTATTGAAAGTTTAATTAGTTTACCTTTTTGAATGGCTTAAGGCATTTGACAAGTTAACAACAAGGTAACAACAACAAAGACGACCAAATAGTTACATCAAAATCTTAATCCCCTATTTTTCCACCCTTAAGGATATCATTTTTCCTTCAAATTTTATGGGACCACCCCTGAAGCTTATTTTATATATAAACGGAATAATTTACGTCGGTTCAGCCATTTTTGAGAAATCGTTGAACTTACAATAAATGTACGCATCGAATATATTGAACCTCGTTTTAAAACTCTGTTAGAATAATAACATCGATCATGCAGGCTCTTAAATAATAAAAGAAGTACGTAAAATTCGTGATAATTTAAATCAATGGGATACTTTTAATGTGGAATATTGTTACTAGAATCATTTTATAATTTAGGTTCTAGGTTCACCTCACATAATGTATATGTGTCGGATAAAAATCACTCTAAAAGTCAATATAATGTTATAAAGCAGCTGTACTCAGTACTATAACACTTTGCTATATTATATTATATGAATGACTCTCAAGGATGGCTACAATAAGAGAGGTGATTTTACTCTGTGGCATGGCGTCATCCTTTTGCGATAAAATATATTTAATAGACGCATTATTGTTACAAGCTTTAACGTAGAAAAATCACAATGTTTTATTTCATAGCTTTGGACATAAATTACTAATATGATAAAATATTAAATTTTATTTTATAAGATTAGTATCAAGATAAAAATCATGTTGTCACATACCTAAAGTACTCTTCATCCGTTCTATTTGTTTTTAGGTCTCGATTTACTTTATTCTTAGACATTGTATTATATATTATATATACATTTTTTTTTATTTTTGTCAAGACCAAATTTCAGTCATAGCACCAGTCTCAACGGAGACTAGCCATCTGCGTAGGATAGGGTTATAGTGTCCAAGTGTGTGGGCAAGCATAGGTGCACTCTCTATTCCCTCACTTTCATATTCTGATGGAATGGTAATCCGCCACGACCGGAGAAAGACCAGGCGTAGGACCAACGGATTTACGTGGTTTCCGAGACAAGGGGGTGAAACACCCCAACTTCCTGACTCCGGGCTACAACTGAGAATTTCTTGACTAAAAACCCCATATCTTATATTGGCTCTACCCGGGTTCGAATCCCGGGACCTTATGATCAGCTATTGCATTAACGACCACTAGACCAATCTTATTGTATGAAAGCACAACGTATGAATGAGAAGTCAATTTTTTGACATCTTAATAATTTCTTTATATAATTTTCTAGTTTACAAGCCGCGACCCAGGTTAAATGGGCTCTTCATACTAGTGACCGACTTCAATATTAAGTAAAGATTGTGTAAGAACCTGCGAAGGAGGCGGAGTTATAGTCGAAATAAGATTTTTTTTTGTTTTTGGCCATTTCGACCCCCTAGGAGTGTAATGAGAACTTTCTGCTCCTATTCAACCATGATCTCCATGACATCCTCTACGTGATAGTCTGTTCAAACTGACTATTCCTAAAGTTCCAGCCACCCCCTTCCCCGTAACTCATTTCTCAAGTATTTACTTACAACTATAAATTAAAAGTATAAACTGTATTGAATAATGAAATTCCAACCTCCTGTTTTCCATTTTACACAAATCTGTGAGGACGCCACATGCCGTAAACATTATTTCCCACGTAGTATTATAAAATTTTAATTACTGTTATTACTTCCGGTACAAAAACGACACAGTTTAGTTACCGTGTATCTCTAACAGGAATTTCCGAAATTAAGCCACGTGCGTTAGATTAAATTTTGTTACATTATTACAAAATTCGTGTAACGCTTTGACTCTGACAGAATTGTTAATCGGCCTCTGTGTGACTGACTTATGAATAACGAACCTTATTAATAAACATACCATAAATGTAAGATACTATATCCCCTTACGAGTGACAAAAACGAAAACGATGTCTAGTTGAACGAGCGTGTGTATCACCGTCGTTCAACTAGGCATCGTTGTACGATTAATAACCTGCAGCTAGAAACCAAACATCATCCTCCGTAAACTCTTATAGATTTATTTGTTTCAATAAAAAAGTTATTAAGTTGCTTTTTGCCTATTGACGGGCCCTAGTTATTTGTGTACCTAGCTTATGATTCCTTAATAGATTGAAATCAGACAAGTTATTTTGTTGCGTTGTTTGCATGGTAAGGTTCGAATGGTAAGGTGTTTAATGACGATGCGTAAGGAAGGCTAATATGTTGACCGGGAAAGGACCACGCTCTCACAGAATACCAGCGTCAAATGGCAGCTTGACACTGCTGTGTTTCATATGGTGAGTGTAGAGAACCGGAGACCCATTTTACTGGAAAAGAGGCATTCCATCTTAGTCCTCACGGGTAACGACGCATCTGCATTTCGATTCTTTATTGAGGATAATTGTAGATGTCTATGGGTTATTGTTTTTCGAAAGTTGTACGTCGCCAAAGTTAAAATAACGAAATAGATGTTTTTGAATATAGATTAAAGTCAATATAATGGAGAATCTTGTAATACGCAGATTAATTAGTTAATCCAAAACACCACAAATTTAGTTGTTTAGAGAGAAATCTAAAATAGAAAAAAAAACTTGTGTGTGTACTTATATACGCACGTAAGAAGTTATATTTCTTCCCATCAATTCCCACGAAAACTTGAGAGACAGTTACCCACTGAAGTTGCCTCTTTGAGGTGTCAGTGTGCGCACGCATCGTAACAACTTCATGGTGTCGTTTTTAGCTGTTGGTGTGCGCGCGCATCGTAAAAAATTCACTCTCATCATTTTTCCCAAACGCCCCAAAAGAACTATAACTTCAAAAAACGTAGTGATCTAAGAGTATGATATTAAAATTTTTACAATGTTATAATATAACATCACATCTGTTAGTGATCGTATAATTTCTAGTCTTACCCGTTTTGGTTCGTATTCACACAATATTGTTCGTATTGGTAAAAAGGAAAACTACGAAAACTGGACCCGATACTGTAACTTGAGCCTGAAACGGAACTGGAGCATGAGTAGAGTTATTTACATATTTTATATTTAAATTGTAAAAACTTACGTCGTGAATGCGGTTTAGAAACTGAAAATGACAGAATAACGTGTGCCGAAGTAGAGAGTAACTCGTAAAACCAAAATAAGTTTCGTTTATGATCGCAAACGTTTGACATTGAATCAAGCGTGTCGATTTGGACAGTGAATCAATTTGAAAGAAACAAGCAAACAAGATTAAATTTACAGTATACAAAATGAAAGAAAATTTCTTGTAGTTCTATCCACTATAACAATAAGACACAAACCAAAATGAGAACCGTGAAATTTATTTTATGATCGTTTAACATATTTGTAGATACGAATGTAAGAAATATCGATCGTACGGCTGATAGTACTAGCAATGTTGTTGAATCGATATAGACATGGCGCTTTGATTACTCGATTCAATCGAACTCGTACAAGTACAGTCTCAGATGCCGCAAACCTTGTACTGGCCTGTGGTAATGTCCGATACCTATCTTTGTCGAATAGGCTGTCGAATCAGACGATCATTCGTCTGTAATGCATTATGTATTCATGTTGAGCAATTGATAAAACATGTCTGGATAAATAAGCGTTGATGTACGCAAACCCAAACATATTTTGATTTTTGTTCTGATCTTGTTTAATTGCCAATAATGTATACGTACTCGTTTTTAAATGTTTGCTGCTCGGTCGAGTTTATTTAATTTTCTTATTATTGAACTATTTCTGAGTGAAAGTAAACTCAAAAGGGTTTAAGAGTCCGATTTATGTTGTTATGATTTACGTTTCCCCTTTTAGCCAGAAAGGAAAAGGTTCATATTTCGATTGTATGTTTTCTTTGTATGTAGGTCACATGATATCTTCACCAATTGATACTTGATTTTGAAGATTCTATTTTTATTTTTAAATAAATAAATTTGAAAAATTTCACCCCTTAATGTGGTAAAACAGGGGATGAGGTTTTTAATGTAACTGTTTAGGCGAAATTGTGATTTCGATATCTCCTAGTCTATCCAAAAGAGCAAAAAATAAGTTTTTACAAAATTAATATGAAATGTTTAAAAAAATGTTTGGTTTTAATGTCGCTTTTTCTTTAAGTTAAATGAAATGTCTTATTTTTAGAATTTTCGTAATGTAATGTAAAGATGAAAAATGACTGTGCATCGAAGCTAAAAAAAAATCCAAACGCACTGCGGTATATATAGAACAGCTCCGAAATAACGTAAGGAGCATTGGCTGCTCCTCGGGCTACAACACCACCACCTACCAACCATTCCCGATGGGAGATTTCCCGTTTTCCTTCCAAGGCTAAATGGTAATACATTAACAGCCAAAGTTATTCAAATAAAGATAGCATTTACATTTCTACCGTAATTTGGTCAAGATCTGGTGACTTACTCCATAGATAGATGCCGCTAGAAACCTATATAAAATGTATTATAATCGTATATACATAAAAAGGTAATCAAGGAAAGCTTGACGACCCTTTAGAGCATTATGGCTGATTCTAACCTACTACCCTCCCAGAATAAGAAAAAGCCAGTTCTCTGTAGAGCGGCTTTCAATAATCATTAATTTACAGAATTAATTTATTGTACATAGTGATTGTTACAATTTTTTATTACCTTCGGACATTTTCCAATACCAATCATATAAATATGCGACCAGTGAAATAAATCTACCAATTTTTTCGAGAACATATGTCGCAACTGTTAATGTGACGTTGTCAAATACCAAACTATTTAAAAGACCAATCTTATTATCAATTCATTCACACTGCATTCGTATCTGGTATGGATTCAGAATACTCGTTGCATAATACAATCACGTCTTGCCCAAATTGACCCAACACTGAAAGAGTTTAATATACTGAACAATGTGACCAGGCGCTTACTCACATCCAAACTTTATCGTGAACATATCAGCAAGACTGAAACTGAATATTCCATTAATGTTTATGTTCAACAAAAATCTATACGAGTTCACACAAAAGCTGTAATGGATAATATAGACGACACTTTTTCGCTTTTAACGTTACCTATATGTAAATAAATGGGTAAAAGTTGGTATGGTTGATTGTTTGGACATTTTGACAGCTGACCACGCTCGTTACCACTGTCATCGTGAAAGGCATCGGCAATCTAAATGCAAGGCTAATTGTATACAAAAGCTTCGATAAACACGGAATGCAGTTTATGTGTACGATTGTGTAATAAAAATGGACGATGGATGGTACATGTAGACTGGAGGTAACTAATGAAATTAATATAGTTGTTATTTATTTAGTAGTTAAGCTTAAAATATAGGAAGACATTAAAAATAATAATTTGCTATGACATATTATGTTACAGTTCATCAATCATGTTATGTTAAAACTACCGTATAATATATGTTTAAGTAAATGTTGTCCAGTGAAAAACCATTTTGTAATATCGCATGCCAGGGTCCTGATACAAGCTGCGCTTAGTTTAGGACCCGCAGTTACCTGTGTTTTTATACTTATGTTGTTAAATAAATAAATAAATAAAACAAATAAAGTTACAGTTAGTCTGTTAATTTTAATTTCAATTTTTTTTTGATTTTGATATTATTTTATGTAACTATACTAGTACTAGGTTACAGGTATATAAATTTATCAATCGTTAACAAATATGGATGATTGGTCTGAAACAAATGAATTATTGTTATGTTATTATTATTACTATTACAACAATACTCATTAACGTTAATTAAATCGGATTTGATGCATAAAATTGAATATAAAAAAATCATTTTTTTTCCAAATAAAAATTTAAGCGTTGAAAATTTTCCCGAAATTTCACATATTGTTTTGATAAAGACTAGAAAATTTATTTGCCAAGTAATGTTATAATCAACCTATTGCTGGAACAAGACGTTTAATTTCTGAGAGAATTCATAGATCGATTAGTCCACCACGATACTGGAGTACGTGATGGTGTTGTGCTGGTTTCACATCCTCAAAATTATTTTATAACTTGATTTTTGTATTCTCGCGATTTTTTCCTCCACCTCCGAGCATGTGGTGAAACAGCGCTTTAAATTACAACTAAGTATTTGATTTGTGCGGGCGGGTATCGAACCTAGGTCGCTCGCTTGCTGTGAAATTTACAAAGAGCACTTAACCCCTGAGCTTCCACTAGATAACGACTCAATAGTTTGTTAAGATACATATAAAATTTATTACCTTGTTTTACCTGTTTTAATCATTACTACTACTGTTTTATACATTTATTTTACACTTACTGGGTATATAATACCGAATATCTGATTCAGTCAATACATATCCTATTTTCATATAACTATATGAAGTTTCTCTTTTGATATTTCTTATTTTATTATCTTAATAATATAAACTTAACAATATCCTCCAGAATTCCAGTCGTGGTGACCAGTATCTACGGAGACTAGCCATCTGCACAGGACACGATTTTAATGAAAGACTGCGTGCAATATGTGTACTCTCGTAGTCCTATGACACGGAAATCCGACACGACCGGAGAGAGATCAGACACAAGACCAATGGCCTTACTTGTCGAGCCACGGGAGTGAAATACGGCCAACTTCTCGACAACCTGCGTACCTGAAAATTTCTTAACAGAAAACCTCAATAACTGATTTTGGCTCGACCTGATATTCGAACTCAGGGCAACGTGATCAGCAGTCGGGTTCACAACCACTACATCAAATCGGCAGTATAATATTATGAATGTTATAACACAATAACATAATCACAACTGTGATTACAATGCCGTGGTAATAAATGATGCTCAGTTTTTTTATATGTTTAATAAAATGACCAATTACTTTTAACGTACAAAGTCCATTAATGTATTTTATTCTCCCAATTAATTATTGACGTGTAGACTTCTAGAAGGAGCCCACGCGGTACTCCTACACGAATTATCAATATTGTAGAGACAATAAGCGTAGACTGAAAGACAGCCCTGAGTAGGCCGAAGGTAATGTACAGGCTGTCTCAGTGACAAAGCGGCGGTAAACTTGCTAGAGGCATCGCACAAGACTCCTGTGTCTTACAGTTAATGACGTCATTAAATATGAACCGCTTCGCGTACCGAGGTGAGCTTTTTTGTACAGTGATAAAACGCACCAGGAGCTTCCTATCTAGGGTCTTTACGGATATCCTTCGAGGCGTATATGAAAAGGGTTTCATTTCTCGGCAAGAAAACGGGATTTATTTAATGTTTTTTTACAGTTTACCTGTTCTGTTTTCAGTGACTAAAGTGATTATTTATTTAATAAAAACATGAAATTTAAATTGTACTATGTGTAATTTCATAGATATATAATTAATTAATTTTTAAATAAATTTATTACAAGAACAAATTTTATTGAACATGGAAGGGAAATAAAAGAATAAATTGTTAAAAGTCGTTGAAAACGTAAAAACATTTATGGCCGGGTACATCAAGTTCGTTCAATATTTGTAATTCGACTATCTCGTACTCAATCTAAGTTTCTAAGTGCTAAGTTAAGTTTGACGGCTCCGTGACGCAGTAGCTTAGCAATAAGTCGAAGCGCTAAGGGCCGCGGGTTCGAAACCCGCACGGAATAAGTATTTGCAGGCCTAGAAATAATTGGTCCGTGTCTGGATGTTTTTTTGTCTGTGAACTGCCCCCACGATACAGGAGAAAATGCTAGTGTAGAGGTAGCGTTTTTTAAAAATGATGATAGAAGTTTTTTTTTTACAACTTTTTTAAAATTTAGTAATGGTGTTGGTATGGCATCTATGAGTATGAGTGGACTTTAGAGTGCTGTGATGGATAAAACATTTTCTCCTTTTGTTAAAACTTACGGAAGGAACCGAAAAAGCTACTTGTCCGACTACGCACCTTAAAACTTAAAATGTTTTATGTCAATATTGACAGTGTTTGACATAAGAAATCTTTTAGTCATTTATTACTTCGAGATAAAGTTTTAAGGTTGGTATAAGAAAGGAAAAAAAACGAGTATAGGCGTGCAACTGGCCACCTGCAATACGAACTTTGCTGCGTTCTGTTTATTGGAATGCAGCAAAGGCGTTTATGCTTTTAGCGCACTTAATGTGTCAGACGTATCTTTTTAAAATAAAAAGTACGAGATACTCATCAGTATGGAAAAATAAGTTGAACAATGTCAATATTACCGTGGTAGTTGAGGCGCTTAGCACTCCGTAAACACAGTACACGAGTATCTAGGTTTCGAAGTCGGCCGGCGATAATGAATTGTTAATCGCAATGTTAAGTGCTGACCACTTTACCACTTCATCGGCGGGAAGGAGAACTTCTTGAGGAAATCTGCATGTTTGATGATTAATATATTTTGAGCACACGTAAAGTTTGCCGACATACATGGAGTAGCGCCGCAAAATAATTATTGTTCCATAATTATTCCTAGTTCGGCTGCAGATGACATGAATTACATAACTTAATTCCACCCTCTCCCTTCCACCATCGGACAACCAGACGTTCGGCCAGTCTCCACCCTTTCGTTGTTGACTTACCACGCATTCGAACCAAACGGTTCGCCACGTCGTTCATCATGCGTACAGCAAAGGAGTGGAATAAGTTGCCAGCATCTGTCTTTCCATCCGATTACAGTGTGGGTGTCTTCAAGGCAAGAGTGAATAGGCTTTTGTTAAGTCAGTGCGCTTCACCATCTTAGGCTACATCACCACTTACCATCAGGTGGGATCGTAGATAAGCGCTGGCTTAGTAGAATAAAAAAAAAGATGATATGTTTCAAATACTTATTAATATTATTATGGGTATCTATATAGTTTACTCATCTGGTTGGGCTGTATAAATATATAATTGTAAATGAAAATGATAAACATACATAAATATCAACAAAATAAAATAAATGCATAAAAAAATACATAAATAAATAAAAACCCAACCAGATGGAAGCCCTCGGGAGGGGAGACCAAACGGCCGAGGGTTAGGGGGAAAGGGAAAGAAACCGGCGGAAGATGCGGGCGGTATCGAGGAGCACCGCCTTCTGCATTTGAGCTTGGAGCGCTCCGTCACGGAGTCCCAACCGCCTCAGATGACCCGAGAGGCTGACTGGGATTAACCCGTTCGCAGAAACGACTACAGGTGTAATTTCGGCCGGCAGTCCACCCCACATGTCGGTCACCTCGTGAGCCAGGTCACCTATTATTATTATTATTATTATACGGATTTTATCGCGTTTAATTATTTTTTTTCTACTTATTTTTAATTCCTGAAGTTTCGTGTGCTTTAGCTTCTGTGCAAGTACATTATTTTCTTTGATAATTTATTTTGTATATATTTTGATCTAAAATATATTACAAGTTCATTCAATAATAACATTTGTTCAAGTAATATGTTATTTTTTATTTTTATGTAGTGTTTACGCATCTTATCCAACATCCTTCAATGGTATTTATGTAAAGAATCTGTAACTTTACTTACTTACACACTTGATAAAACAATATTTTTTATTTTAACTGGTATAGAATTAACACGGCATTCCATGGTCTCGTGTCAGGCTCATCGTTTTTAAATTAAAACTAAACCATGTATACCCAATTCTGTAAAAAGTAAAAGAAATGCTAAAGAAAATTACTTGCATTTGGGAATGTTCAATATTTAGATATTTTCGAAAAGTTAACTTGTAGTATTATTAGTATGGTAAGGCTGGTGTTGACGAAGTGCAAGGAAAATGAAAATATTATTATGTTAGGAGATTTTAATGGAAGGGTGGGAGTGAAGAGGTCTGGTTATGAAAGGATATTAGGAGCGTTTGGCGATGAAAGAATAAATGAGAATGGTGAAGACCTCCTCACCATATGTGTGGAAAAGAATCTTTTTGTGGCGAACACTTTCTTTCGCCATAAGAGGATTCACATGTATACATGGGAAAGAGGGGATGATAGAAGCATGATAGATTTCATAATTGTGGATGGAAGAATGAGGAGCGCAGTGGTAGATACAAGGGTTTACCGGGGATCCAACGTAGGGACGGATCATTACTTGGTCTTATGCCGAATTAATGGTCTATTCAAGCGTTGGCGGCATCGGACATCTGTGTCTACCACTGCGTTACAGCGTATAAGAATAGAGAGGTTACAAGATGAAGGTGTGAAAGAGAAGTATAAATGCAGACTGAGGGAAAATATAAGTGTGTTGAATGAATTTGGTATGAATGAGTTAGACTTGAAGAATGTATGGAATAATGTTAAGAAAGTTTTGGTGGATACAGCCACCGAAGTATGTGGTGTAAGTAAGAGAACGAATGAAAGGAAAAGTAATACTTTGTGGTGGGATGATGAGGTACGGATGGAAGTTGAAGCAAAGAAGAGGGCATGGCTAGATTTACTAGCAACCAAAGCTGGTAATTCAGGCGGTATGAATGATGAGATTGAAAGAAAAAAGGCAGACTTTAGACGTATAAATAAGAGAGTAAAAGAAGTTGTTGAAAGGAAAAAGCAAGAAAGAATAGATAAGAATGATAGAAGAATATCTGATAACTTCCAGGCAAATATTAAAATGTTCTGGAAGCTCGTAAGAAATGCCAGGGGAAATTCAAAACAGCCTAGAATGAATGCTATACGAGACGAGAATGGCTGCATGCTGAATGATGAAGTTTCGAATTTAATGAGATGGAAGGAATACTTTGAAAGCGTGTTTAAGAGTGAAGAGTCGTCTGAAGTAAGTGAAATGGAAATTCCGGAAGAAGTGGAGAGAGGTAGAGAAATAAGTGTAAATGAAATAGTGAAAGCAATGAAAAGCATGAAAGCAGGTAAGGCAGCCGGATATGATAGAGTATCACTCGAAATGCTAAGGGCTGGAGAGGGTGTGGTTGCAGGCCTGCTGTACACCTTGTTTAATTTATGTTGGGAACTGAAGCGGGTACCGGAAGACTGGTGCAAAGCTGTTATAGTCCCAATATATAAGGGAAAGGGGTCGCAGCAGGACTGTAAAAACTACCGTGGTATCAGCTTGCTTAGCATTGTGGGTAAACTGTATGCTAAGGTGTTAATTGAAAGAGTTATGGAAGAAACTAATGAAAAAATTTGGGATGTGCAAGCTGGATTTAGAAAGGGGATGGGGTGTACGGATCAAGTCTTTTCCATGCGCATGTTTGCTGAGAAATTTTTGGCCAAAAACCAGAAAGTTTTTTGTGCGTTCATGGACTTGGAAAAGGCTTATGACAGAGTGGACAGGAACGTGTTATGGCAAACACTGACCTCATTTGGGTTGAGCGCTGGTCTGATACAGGCATTGAAGTCTCTATATAGGGACTCTAGTGCTTGTGTCAGGATCAACGGGGCCTACTCGGACTGGTTTGGCATCCATAAAGGTGTCAGACAGGGCTGTGTGGCTTCCCCGTGGCTGTTCAACCTATTTATGGACAGTTGTTTGGAAAATTTGAAAGTAGAAGAATGCGGGTTAAGAATGGGTGAGTTAACCGTCAAATGCCTTTTGTACGCCGATGATCAAGTCATACTTGCGTCTTCGGCAGCCGAATTGCAAATGATGGTTACATTAATGAACAGGACATTAAAAGAAAAGGGAATGAAAGTGAACGCAAGTAAGACGAAAGTTATGGTTTTTGAAAGAGAAGAAAGTAAAACGATATGTGAAATAAGAATAGAAGGGGAGTTGGTAGAGCAAGTAGATGAGTTTGTGTATTTGGGATGTGTGTTTAGCAGGGATGGTAGATATGATAAGGATATAGAACGACGAGTGAATGCAGGAAATAGAGTGAATGGGGCTTTACACTCTATTGTGAAAAGTCAGAATGTGTCCAAAAAGGCACGTATGGCAATTCACAATGCTGTGTTAGTGCCTACTTTAATGTATGGTAGTGAAAGTTGGGTGTGGCAGAAGAAGCACGAGAGTAGAATAAATGCTGTAGAAATGCGATCCTTAAGGAGTATGTTAGGGATGAATCTGAATGACAGAGTGAGAAATTGTTTAATAAGAGAAGAGTGTGGTTTGCAAGATGATGTTGTGACCAGGATTAAGAAAGGAATGCTTCGGTGGTTTGGTCATGTGGAAAGAATGAATGAGGAAAGAGTGACAAAGCAAATTTATGTTGCAGAGGTGAACGGCAGAGTCGGAAAGGGTCGCCATAGGCGAAAGTTTATCGACCAAATTGGCGATATGTTGAAAATGGGCCAAATCAAGTGTACCTTTAACCGACGAGCGTGTATGCGTAGGTATATGGATGTGGAGGAAGCGAGAGAGGTCTGTCAGGATCGTGCCAAATGGAAGTCCATAGTCTCTGCCTACCCCTCTGGGTGACAGGCGTGAGTGTTTATAGATTATAGATAGTATTATTAGTCAAAAAAATTTAAGTAGTAATTTATATAACTAAAATTTAGGGATTTTATCGCGTTTAAATAAAATTATTTAAAAATTTTCGTGCTTTAACGTGGTCGGTCATGGTCAGGTCCCCTCGCACCTCCCGAGCATACGGGACCTTCGATTCCTCGTCAGGAATATATATAAAAATTAAGTTAAACTAAACTCTTTACCATGTTTTCAAATTAGATTATTTTATCCTATTTCCCAATAAAAGCCGCAACATCAAATTTAAACTTTTAATACTTTGTGTAAATAATTGGGCTATCCCACTCTACGTACTGTGGATAAATTTTAAATCATTATTCTTACAGCCGTTTGCAAGTCCACTGTTGAACATAGGCCTCCAAAATGTGTTGCCATAAAACATGGTCCTGAGCCTACTTCAGCCATTGACTTCCTGCATGTCAAACTAGGTCGTCACTCGATATAGTGGAAGAACACCGTACACTTCGCCGCCTACGAGGCGGCCACTCGAGAAACTTTATTTCCCTACGGTTGTCAGTTTTAAATTATTACACCAAATAGTTTTAGGGAAATTCGCGTTTGTAACATTATAGACCAATTGAAAGACACCGATTGATATTGTGTTTCAATTTGTTTATTTTGGCGCAGAACACTAAAAATAGATAACAAAAGAGGACTTTTACATATAAAAAAAAAACAGTAACACGCGTACGCAACTATTTCATTCTTTCACTATTCATGCGTTAACAAGATAAGATATCGGAATAAAACAAACTTCCATTTTGGGGTTCGGTGTACCGCAACGAAATCTTATCGCTTCCTCTTTGGAACACTCAACATATTGTGTGTAGATTATACTAATGATTCATTTAGCTTTTTCACCGAAGTTTCGTGAATAGTTCCACCGATAAGCTCACAATAACCATTTGTTTAACTGACCACATCTTTGTATTCATAAAGTTACGTGACTTACAACGAGAATTATGATTTAAATTATCTCTAAGAGAAACAGGCACAAATTTCACCTGATGGTAAGTGGATGCTGTGATCCATAGACACCTAGATCTATCCTCGATTAAGAATCAAAATATGAGAAGAATCAAAATATAATCAAAAATTCGTTGCTATCCCCGGGGACTAAGATAGAATGCCTCCTTACCAGTACAATAGTCTTCTGTTCTATACACGTCTGCTATTTACGTTCGTATTTTGTGAGAGCATGTTCTTTCCCCGGCCGATCCGATCCACACGTACAATCATAATACAGTTACACCGAGACTTAAAACGTTTTGCAATATTTTTCGGATTGTTTTTTTAAATTGGGGATTTAAAGTCATATCAATATGGGTCCACCACGAAGAGTTGCATTGTGGTGGAGCAAATACGGGTCGGCTTGATCAGCACTCGCGCCGAACACCAGAGATATAGAAGAATAATGCTGTTTAGTTTCAAAAAGGGGGGGGGGGTGAAGAGAACCCAATACCTATTTTTTGTAACGATTCATTCTAGTCCTCAAGGGTGATAACGTTTAATTTTGATTCTTAATCAAAGTCATATGTCTGAAGGCCAACAATATATACTTTCGTTCACATGGACTTTGTGTTTTTTGTCCTACTTACGTAATTTAAAAAAAATAGTGGAGGCATAAAATATATATTGTGATAATAGTAAAAGGTTTCACCAGTAATTTGTTGGCATCACTATCGAGATTTTATATTGGAATAATGAAGGAAATTCATGTTAAAGTGATGATCAACAGCTACTTATTTTTTGAGCCGTGTTTGTTCAGTAGATAAAGCATTACTTAGCATTATAGCATTATAAGCATTTACTTTGAAAATATTAAAGCCAGTACACGCCGAGTTCAATCTTTATCAGCAAAAAGTGAAGTTTTAAATTTAGTTAGTTGCAATTTTTTTTTATAGGAATAGGGTGACAAACGAGCATACAGTCCACCTGATGGTAAGTGGTTGATGTAGCCCGTAGAACATCTATATCTATTCTCGATTATAAATCAAAATTTCGACTACTGTCGTGAACCACTTTTAACACAAGCATTTTAAGCTTTCCAGAAGTGGTTAAAGGGAATATTAGTAATGTTTAATAGCATCACTAGTATTTAAAAAAAATGCAAATACGTCGTCACCCGTGAGGGCTAGGTATCTTGTGAGAGCGTAGTCCTTCCGCGGTCGAGCCAACCCATTCGTGCTACAACTATACACAGTCAGGTCATAAGTATTGTCACACAGTAAAAACTTTTCTTTTAGAATGCTGGCCACAAAAAAGTTTATTGAATTCGAATTTCGAAGTGTTCATGAAAATAAAACTGTATACTTTTTAGAATTTTAATCATTTTTAAATATGGAGTGGACGCTTAAAGAAGACCGTGTTGCAGTTATTGCGTTGCATCGTTGCGGTTACGTGCCAATTCAAATTTTTGACATACTGAAAAATTTGAATATAACCAAAAGATTCGTTTATCGTGCCATCAAACGATACAATGAAGACTCTAGTGTAGATGACAGGTCAAGAAGTGGTCGCCCTCGGTCTGTTAGGACTCCAGCAGTGATAAAAGCTGTGAAGGCGCGAATTCAAAGAAATCCCAAACGTAAGCAGAAACTGTTGGCCCTTCAGATGGGGTTAAGCAGAACCACGGTGAAAAGGGTGTTAAATGAAGACTTAAGGCTTCGGGCATATTGAAAAAAAAACAGGACATCGTTTGAATGCTCGTCTAATGGACCTGAGACTGAAGAGATGCCGCGCTTTGTTGAAGCGGTACGCGGGAAAAAAATATCGGGAAATTCTTTTTCCGGATGAAAAAATTTTTACCGTAGAAGAGAGCTACAACAAACAAAATGATAAGGTGTACGCACACAGTAGTGAAGAAGCGGGCAACCGTATTCCGCGTGTCCAACGAGGTCATTTTCCATCCTCGCTCATGGTATGGTTGGGAGTTTGTTATTGGGGCTTAACAGAGGTACATTTTTGTGAGAAAGGTGTAAAAACGAATGCAGTTGTGTATCAAAATACAGTCCTGACGAACCTTGTGGAACCTGTTTCTAATACCATTTTCAATAACAGGCACTGGGTATTCCAACAAGATTCGGCGCCAGCTCTTAGAGCGAAGAGCACACAAGACTGGCTGGCGGCGCGTGAAATCGACTTCATCCGGCACGAAGATTGGCCCTCCTCCAGTCCAGATTTGAATCCGTTACATACAAGATATGGCAAAACTTGGAGGAAAAGGCGTGCTCAAAGCCTCATCCCAATTTGGAGTCACTCAAGACATTCTTGATTAAGGCAGCCGCCGATATTGACATGGACCTCGTTCGTGCTGCGATAGACGACTGGCCGCGCAGATTGAAGGCCTGTACTCAAAATCACGGAGGTCATTTTGAAAAAACTTTAGTGTCATAAGAATCTATGTTTTGTTAAGTTCATTTTGGCATATATTTATATGGGTATTATAGGTTACATAATGAATATACTTGTTTCAATTATTTTATATTACACATGTGACAGAATTTATGACCTGACTAGGTACAATTAATATAGGTGCAGCATGTCTCTACCACGTAAAGCGAACTATATAGTAATATACGGCGTCTGTTGACACATCGTTCGAATTTAAACCTTTGTAACTAGTTATGAAAATTATATTATAATACTATTACTATATTTATAATACGTGCGTGTTTTGGTACTTGACGTATTCCTTTTTTATTTTAGACGCAGGTTTTTATATTTAGATGCAGGTTTTCGCATAATGTTTACCGCAAAACATTTAGAAAGAAATCAGCACTCAAAATTGCAGGGCAATTTTACTGGTGCCTGTTCAGGATATCGAACTTCGTTTACTCATAACGGTGCACGGAAAGCCGCGTGCATACCAAATATAAAATAATTTCTTTTGTGTCGTGTGCCTTTTAAAAATACATAAAAATATTACACTCCAATTATTTAATCACTTACACCGTCAAATGTACAAATTGCCGAACAATAATAGGTCGGGGAAAAAGTTTAATTTTTTTATAGTCCTACCTTGCACCTTCAGATTTGGTTAACATCAAAAGAGAACTGTCAAAAATACTTGCTTACCAAGCATGACAATAACGGCAAATATTTCCTAGAGGAGAAGACCGTGGCTAATGCAGGTAAAGGAGGAAAGGAAGTATAAATGACGAACGAATTAATAAGAAAGTAACAATAATAAAGTCCTCCAAACAGAATCTCGGTCACAGCGTCCACTCTTAAGGGAAACCTGGGCAGGAGAGGAATATAGTGAGATGTCCTGTACATGCACGCTCTATTTTTTTATAAGATATGGATGACAAGGGAGCACCCAGTTCACCTGACGGTAAGAGGTTACTGTGGCCCATAGACATCTACATTTATCCTCGTTCAGGAATTAAAATACAGATGCGTTGTCAGTCGTGAGGACTAAGGTGGAATGCCTCTATTCCAGTAAGAAGGGTCTCCGGTACTCTACATTCACCATACGAAACACAGCAGCATTAATCTGCTATTTTACGCTATATTCTGTGAGAGCGTGATCCTTCCCCGGTCGAGCCGATCCATTCGTTTTACAACTATACTGCTAATATAGCTGCAGCGTGGCTCTACCACGTATTAAAGACATGGAATAAACACAACACAACTAGACCCGAAAGCAAACAACTGACGACATAGTAGCCATATACTATCACCTTAACGCCATTGTCATTAAACACCTTACCAATCGATTGCATTCGACGCAACAAAATAACTTGTCTGATTCCAATCTATTAAGGAATCACAAGCTAAGTACACAAATAACTAGGGCCCGTCAATAGGCAAAAAGCAACATAAGCTAAATTAATTATATAATTGTATAATTATACAATTATATAATTAATATAGCTGCAGCGTGGCTCTACCACGTATAAAAGTCTATACCCTTACTCTCATAGTCCACGGGTACGTTAATTCGATACGATGAGGAGATCATGAGACTAACGTCTTTACATGCTTTCCGAAACTTGGGAGTGAAACACCGCAAAATTTTTGATTCCGGGCTGCTACTGAAAATTTCTTGACATAAGAACCTAATAATCGATTTTGGCCTGATTTTGGTCGAACAGTTCGAACTCGAGAACACCTAATCGGCATTCACGTTTATGATAAATAGACCAAAGAGGAACTATAAGCGTAAGCTTTAGAAGTACTACTCTGTTAGTCTTAAAGTAGTAGTAAAGTCTTTAAGTACTTAGTTAGTCCTTTTAAACGTAAAATCTTAAGAAACTTACAAAAATATTTAAAATTTGATAGGATTAAGAAAAAACAATTTAATCGATCACTCGTCTTAAATGCCACTTACATAATGCATACGATAATAAATGTTTTGAAAAGGTCTTAAGAACTACAATGGTTTCATCAGTTATACCTTGACAGTTGCATGTTATTTGTACAGTCATCCTTTAGAATTGGCAAGATATACAATTGCTCTTCTCATATCCACGAGCTAAGCATCAATACAAATTGGGATAATTGGCTGCGATCCAACTGTCGATCCGTACTTCAATGCTGACTAATTGTCTTTATATTGACGTACTCGTTTTGCTAGTTAACAAAACATATTAGAAGTTATTGATTGATTTGTGAAATATTTTTGATAGCCCCGAAAGTAAACATTTTCCTAAATTATTTTAGTTATTGATTATAGATATATAAAATGAATATCAAATTAATTACTGATTTGAGTTCAATCAAATCAGTAAGTTAAATTTTACGGATTATTCAGGATTAGGGCATTAACTCCAATTTTGAATAGAAATCAATATGTTGTTATGGTTTTCATATAAAAGGAATAATTATTATAAACGCGGACAATGCTTTTATGTTTAATCTTCGACGTACAAAGATAAATTTGTAATCAAAAAATATTGTGTATTCATTTGCACCTTTCATTTGATTAATGATTAAATGACTCCAATGAATTTTGATTAAAAATCGAATGGACTGTCTCTAACCATGCGTTAGCATTACGCGAGAGTCTTGATCTACCAATTATCTAATTTTGGTATGAGTTACGTGTATTGCGTTTTCTCCAACACTGGCTTAAGCTATTGTAAACGATTCGTGCAAATTTGAGTAGAGGTTAAAATCTTCCATCATAATGGGTATAGAGGTTGAGTGTTTTAGATAATAGCGTTGTTCAAAAACACTCGAGCAGGTCGCGTCGGTGGAGATTATGATTAATATCAGAAGAGTTAACGGAGTGCCGTTGGTTTAGGCACGACTTGCTCTAACGAAGCTGGGCCGCAGGCGCGGATGTCCGAGGCTATCTCATCGGGCGTCATTTGTCTGCGTGCTAACCGGTTAGCTACCGCTTTAAATTCATAATTTTTCAATGAGTTCGTATCGCTGACAACTGCGTTTATGGTCCAGACTGATAAGATCTCTTTGTGTGCCATTAGCTGTTTCTGATTGACGTTGTTGGTTTGTTGTATGTAATTTTGTTTGATACGTAGAGCGGTTAATGTGTGTTTTTTTGTTAGAAGTGTCAAGAGCATATTGAAACGAATAGTTGATTATTTTGTGGTTCTCGTTTTTTATTCAAAATGATTGTGTAAGTTGAATTTGAAGTGCTTATACTTACATAATTATTCTATTTTTTTAAATCTACCGTTTAATAATATTTTCTGTACCACTCAATCTATTCCCTGAAACGTATCTATTATATTTTTAGTTTGGTAATTCACGACACATTTGTTACTATATTTACTTTTAACAGTGGTAGAGCCACACGGCAGCTTTTGCTGTCGCACGGATGGGCCGGCTCGAACCGGGGTGGTACCACGACCTCACAGAAAACCAGCGTGAAGTAGAGGTTCACCTCTGCGTTTCGATTGGTGAGTACAGGTGGCCGGAGGCCCTTTTTACTGGAAATGAGGCATTCCATCTTAGTCCTCACGGGTGAAAACGCATCTACATTTTGAATTGTAATAGAGGATAGATGTAGATGTCTATGGGCCGCAGCAACCACTTACCATCAGGTGGACTGTGTGCTCGTTTGTCACCCTTATCCTATAAAAAAAACCCCGGAATTGCTCAACGATTGCAAGCAAAACCTAAGATTCCTTGTAATATATGATTAGATTTAAATTTTCAAATTTCGTCAGTGATATTTTTGTTTTTTTTACGATTCAGTTTGCAAGCTAGATAGGTGAGCTAACAAATATTTATACACGGCTAATAATAACATTAATAATTGTACTCTGACAATTATTTATAGATTTTTCTGTGGAGTTCAATAGAGGGACGGAAAATTGCTTACATAAACAGTGCGCTGCACTACCAGTGCACTAAATGTATCCAACAGCGTATAAAGTGTGTACTACGCTAATTTAGAAGGCAATCAATTTTGTCGGTAACTGGTATATGGACACGGACATTTATCAAAATAGTTGCCTTGACAAAAATGCCAGTCATTTCCTTTTATAAATTTAACTATTTTTTTACATAAGCGCATAATTCGCAATCAAGAAAACTGTTAAAAAGACCTATAAACGAAAATTTACACACTGTCGCTTTATATCGCATTAAATATTCAACGTAAGTGTAAACTATACATAGAAATTATTGTTGTCTCTTAAACAACTGCTAAACTTTGCTGTAATTTTTGTGCTTTATGTATTGTTTGTTCCTTTTACGTTAAACATGTTTAGTTTAACTTATTAAGTCTAGGTGCTTTATTTTCTTTGGATGATTAAATAAAAACTCTAATTTCATCTATTGGTATATAAAATATGTGCCTACTATAGTTATATCTGCTTAGGTTACGATCGTTTATTTATACCTCAATGAGACTTAGTGAATATTTCAAGCCAAGCTATTTCTAATTTGTTTTGTGTTGTTAATTGTGTAATGCAAGATTGTAAGCTGATATTTAAAAAAAAAGTCGCATTAGATTTTTTGCTGATTCTTCCCAGGACAGAGGTTTTTTTCGAACCAGTGGTAATCAAACAAAAGAGTGAATTTCAATAAGTATTATTTAAAATCTATATTGAATAAAAAAGTTTTTGTTTCTGAGTTTCTGTTACATTAATTTTCTAGTACATATAAAATCGTCGTAGTTGTTAACAAATAATCTAATAATGAATAAAAGTTTTCCATTACTATATTCAACTAATACCAATTCAACCTATATATTCCAATACTACTTTTTATATTACTTTTGCGTGTACATTATATATACAGTGGCGGTGTAGAATATCCGCTGCCCATATCGTATCATGGGTGTCCTTAAAGGCGGTAGAGGAAAACGAACCAGATGCGTTTTCCTAATAACAACTGAAAATTAAAAATGCGGTTGTCAAGCCGCCGCCTAGGCGGGGCGACTATGGCAAATATCCTCACTATAGAGCAATCTAAAGAGGAAGCAAATGTTTAGCAGTAAAATTTTGATAGACTGTATTGTAATTAATATATTCTTGAGTAAAGTCACCAACAAAAGGCCCCATTACGATGAACAAGAGTAATTTGACACAATTAGTCAACTATGACAAAACAGTCGCACTTAACCGGTCTAATGCGCCTCAAATCGATCACTTCGGACGACACAGCATTGCGTAACAGTGAGTGAGCGAGTTGTGAAACAATGGTCAAGTCTTATCCGTGACTAGCCACGTTTCCGTGCAAGTGAGAGCGTACTGGTTCCGACGTAATTAGAGTACGGTGTTAAGAACTCGATTCTTCCCAGCAACTGTTATGTGCTGAGATTTTGTAAGCCACGGAGCCCTTAGGTAGGAATTTATGGTTTCCAACTTAAAACGTTAATAAGATACAAATTTAAATGGTAACAATATTGCAATGCTCTCATAGCGATATTTTGTTTAACTTGGTAATACAAAAGTTCCATTATTTTTAGATGGGATACTTATTTTTTTATATAGGAAAACGGAAAACGGGCGTGTCGATGCGAAGTGACTACTGCCGCAACACGAGTTGAGTAACAGTTGCGTTGCCGGCCGTTTAACAAAGAGAAGGCTCTTTTCTTGAAGCTTTTACGTGGTAGAGCCATGCTGCAGCTATATTAGTAGTACAGTTGTAGCACTAATGGTTCGGCTCGACTGGGGAAGGACCACGCTTTCACAGAATACCAGCCTAAAATAGCAGCCTAACGCTTCTGTGTTTCGTATCGTGAGTATAGAGAACCGGGGGACCTTTTTACCGGAAATGAGGCATTTTATCTTAGTCCTCACGGGTGACAACGCATCTGCATTTTGATTTGTAATAGAGGATAGATGTAGATGTCTATGGGCCGCAGCCTTCACCCCTTATACTATAAAAGAAAGCTTACCAAGTTGTAACGGTTCGGAGAAATATTCTGGTAGTAGCTGAAGGATTAAGTAGTCTCCTGAAGAAGTCGTAACAAATGCATACCAAAATAACACAATTATGATAATTTTCCTCCGTTCTAATACCGTATTGATTTGAGAGTTTAATTGAAATTTTTCCAAATTTTCTTAGCAATTGTTATGAACGAGTGACGAAATTTAATTAAAATTAAAATTTTAATTTCTTTATTACCTGAGGTCGGACTCAAAGTTAAAATTAAATATTCAATAGATTTGGGGGAAATCGTCTTGAGCATGCAAATATAATGCTTGCTCTACTTTATCTATTGCAATTGGTTTTGAAAAATAAAAATATACATTTACAATAAATAATCAATTCAATGCACTTAGCAATTGCATAGCAAACTTTCATAGTAATTGTTGGATTATTGAACCTATTTGCTATTCAATTTTGTTTGATTTTATACTTTGATAGGACATTCAATTTTACTTTTTTATGTTTTAGATATTTTTGTCTTTTTATTTTGCCATCGAATTCAGGATCTGTTTGAAATCGGCTGAACAACGAACGCGGGAGTTTAGGCTAACTGCATCGACGTGATAACACGCCATCGCTAATCCGTCAGACGACCGAGCTCTGTAAATCTATCCTGCAACGCAGATATTAAATTGCAAACTGCGAAACAAAATCAAATTAGAATTTAATTTAATCTAATTTTATTTTGATTTCATTTGATTTCATTTGAAATAATTTGATTTAGTTTGATGTAATTTAATTCTAATATAATATAATTTAATTTAATTATCTCAAAATACTAACAATAATATAATACTAACCCATGGATCTTTGTTGTCTGAAAATAAATGAATTTGAAATCAAAGCTAAATAACTTTAATCATTATAATATGATAAACAGCACGTTTTAAATTAATTTAATTTAATAACTAATTTTTATAATTATGTATTAATTATATAATTTAATAATTTTATATTAAATAACTAATTTTATAACTAGTGATCTATAAGTTTAAAGAATATCGTAATAAGAACCGTGATCATAAAGCTAATTATAAGAAAATGTATATACCATAAACTACGGGGGAAAGAAAAATGTAAAAATTATTTAAATATAGGGCTTAAATTAAATTACAAGTGTGACAGACGAAAACAAATAACAGTTCCACGTCTCTACGTGGTAGCTGAGACGCAGGCCGCAGGAATAGTACGGGAATAAGTTCGATTCTAAACAGTCAGATAGGCCTCGTTTAGGTACGTATTTGTGACGGTAAGTGGTCATTAGCCTAATTTTTTTTAATAGAAGAGGTAGCTAACGAACATGCGGCTATTTTATGGTATGCGACTATATATACAATTAAACAAGACTAGGCCAAATAGTGAGATAGGCCACGTTTAGTTACGTGTTTGTGACGGTAAATGGTCGGTAGCCTAACTTTTTTTAAATAGAAATGGTAGCTAACGATCATGCAGCTATTTTATGGTATGCGACTATCGCCACCCATAAATAACTACAAGACCAGAGGATTTGCAGATACATTGTCCACCTTTTAAAAAGAGTAGGCACTTAAAGGTCTTTTTTTTATAAGATAATGGTGACAAACGAGCACACAGTCCACCTGATGTTAAGTGGTTGTTGCAGCCCATAGACATCTACATATATCCTCTATAAAAATCAAAATGCAGATGCGTTGTCACCCGTGAGAACTAAGATGGAATGCCTCATTTTCAGTAAAAAGGGTCTCCGGTTCTCTACACTCACCATACGAAACACATCAGAGTTAAGCTGCTATTTTACGTTGGTATTCTGTGAGGACGTGGTCCTTCACCGGTCGAGCCAACCCATTCGTGCTACAACTATACTACTAATATAGCTGCAGCATGGCTCTACCACGTTAAAGTCTCTAAGTTTAGAGTTCAAAACTGATTCTGGTAAATAGCAGAGTGATGGACCGCCAAGCATCCAGATGGTACCATCCACGTATAGCGAATATTGTTGTTATAGAAATAATCTGAACAATAACTAGGAGCGCTATTTGTTGTAAAAGTGATATATAATTTGAAGCAAAGGAAATCACAGATGTTTGTCCCATTAAATATAAGACAAAATTGCTCATAACGTGTAACTATACAGGCTCTCTCACTCTATGATGTCAGTAGGAACACAGTCAGTAGGAGTGGGTACACCAATCTATACGAACTTCTAGGCAGGAAAGGATCCTACCTGGTCCTTAGTTTTTTACTTTCTATATTGGTCGTTTCTTAATTCTTACAGAAATTAAAATGTCCAGATAGGAATCATAATAGCCGATTGGCTATACATTTAGAATACATGCGTATACCGCTGCCTATTAGAGGCCATGATTTTTTTTTATAGGATAAGGGTGACAAACGAGCACACAGTTCACCTGATGGTAAGTGGTTGCTGCGGCCCATAGACATCTACATGTATCCTCTGTTACAAATCAAAATGCAGATGCGTTGTCACCCGTGAGGACTAAGATGGAATGCCTCATTTCCAGTAAAAAGGGCCTCCGGCCACCTGCACTCACCAAGCGAAACGCAGAGGTAAACCTCTACTTCACGCTGGTTTTCTGTGAGGTCGTGGTACCACCCCGGTTCGAGCCGGCTCATCCGTGCGACAGCAAAAGCTGCCGCATGGCTCTACCACTGTTTTGATGATGATGATGGCCATCTTCCTGACGCTAGACGTAAAGTTGCGGCATTATAACCTCTCCTAAGTTACAGTTCTTACCTTATGTTTTCATATTGCTAAAGTTAAGGGTTAAGATGTCCATCATCTATCTAGAATGACAATAGTAGTAAATAAAATAAATACGCACTTCTAGAATTTATTTCTCAGGGTCGATCGTTACTGGCCCCTCTCGAATACCGAATTGCATAATCCCAGTCACTGACTGTGTGCCGTAATTCACGCACGAATGTTACCTCCCAATGCGTAATCGCATTTGATATCCATGTTAATGAAAAAACCACATTTGTAATTAAAAAAGTTTTAGTTCTACTTCGATAGATGGCGTTGACATAGAAATAGATTGCACTATGGTTGCGTTACTCAGTGTGTAATTAGGTCATTGAAATTATTGTACATAATAATAAACCAGCTCAGATCATACATTGTTGTAGTTTGATTTATAAATTATACTCTTCTAGTGTATCAAAAGGACAAACAGTACAACTAGTTTAACCACTAAACATTGGTCCATCGACCCCGGATATCAGACCCGGAAAAGTCTGAACTTTTTGTTAGTTTGCGGTGCCAGCTTTGGGCCGCACCCCGTTGTACTCGCAGTGGATCGCTGCGGCAAGAGTACCGGGCACCTCGCAGAGGCAGCAACAGCTTGGCCCAGCAAGAGGGCCATACTCAGCTGCATTGGGAGTGTTAGTTCAACGTGACGCCACAGAGGGCGCCATCAGCAGTACATCGTCAATTCAATCTTCGAGTTCGTCGATAGCAGCCGGGAGTTGAAGTTCAAAGTGACGCCGAAGGAGGGCGCCACGAGTACACTACTAGTTCAACCTGGGTTTGTGTGAGTGAAGTGCAAACGTGAGTACAATTTAAGTAAATACCATAGTAGCAGAGACATTTAATATAACTTGATTGGTGACAAGTACTGTAGACATTATTTGCCAAGCAATTTTAAACTTTATTTCTTAGAAGATTTTAACTTTAAAATTGTGCATGTTAGATTAAGGACTTAGAATAAGTTTATAAAAACGAAGGAACGGGGAACCTATGTCCGATTTCTACCAGAGTGTATTTATTTATAAACACTTGTAAAATTTTTCGTTGTTTTTGAGACTTAGAAAAATTCGCTAACTTTTGTCTAGTAAAGAAACTTGTAAAGTTTTACATTTCAATTGAGGTTGTTCTGTTACCAAGTTAATATTGTGTTAACATTCAGATTGATAAATTTATCTTCACATAAATAATTAAATTATTCGGTTTTTTTGATAGTAATTAATCAATTCTATAACTATCTTTTACCATTATTTTGTTTGTTGTTTACGATGGAAGGACAAATTAATATATTAAAAGACCTTCAACAAGTAATTCAAAAGGCCTTTACTAATTTTAAAAAGTGTCCAAAGGATAGACTTACACTAGAATATATACAAACGAGGCTTGAATTATTAGAAAATGATTGGTCTTCGTTTAAAAATACTAAATCTCAACTTTATGGTCGGTTTAAGTTAGAAGACATAGGTCAAAAGGTTGTCGATATATATGACACAACCGAAGATACTTACATATCATGTAAATGTTTAATGAAAACAACGTTAAATAGTGTTAAAGAACCGCTACCACAAGACAGTGGATGTAGTAATAATTCTTCTAAGCAATCTAATTCATTTGTAAAGTTGCCCAAGATAACAATTCCTACCTTTTCTGGCAAGTACAGTGAATGGACATCTTTTCACGATCTTTTTATTTCACTTGTACACAATAATGCATCTTTAGATAATGTGCAAAAACTGCACTATCTTAAAAGCCACCTCACTGGTGAAGCCGAACAGTTGATTAGGCACACACCAATCACAGATGCCAATTACAGCGAATGTTGGTCTCAGTTAGAAAAGCGTTATGCAAATAAAAAGTATCTAACTAGTTGTATTTTAAAAAGATTGTTCGGCCAGAAACGCTTACATGTGGAATCGGCTAACTCATTAAAGGAGCTGCTAGATACCACGAGCGACTGTTTAAATGCATTGAAAAATTTGAAAATCGATGTGAGTACATGGGACGTTATTGTTATCCATATAGTGACGTTCAAATTAGATAATGAAACACGAAAGCAGTGGGAGTTAAGTGTTTCTAATGACTCCAGCAACGAGTTGCCCACGTTTGAGCAGTTTCGGATATTTATTGAAAGTCGTTTTCGCGCTTTAGAATGTATAGAGCCGAGGAAGGCTGTGGCTCACCAGATCAATAATAGTTCTCACGTTCTTAGTTCGAAAGCAATGCTGGCCACAAAGTCGTCGAATATTCGTTGCGAATTTTGCTCAGAACTTCACAAGCTCTGTTTTTGTAAGCAATTTGCAAAACAGTCCATAGAAAACAGACGAGAGTTCGTAGCAAAAAATAAAATATGTTTTAATTGTTTAGGCGGAAATCATACAGTTTATGACTGTAAAAAGCAGACTGTCTGTAGAGTTTGCAAAAAGCGCCACCATTCCTTGCTGCACCCTAATAGAGAAACTAATGCTGAGAATAAAGGCCAAGATTCTACAGTAAAGTCCACTATCGATAACGCCAGTTCTTCAAATAGTGACAATCAGATAGTTACATGCTTATCTACGGGCAAAGTCTTAAAACCCAGACAGGTTTTATTAGCCACTGCATTAATAAAGGCAGAGTCCAAGATGGATGAATTTCAAACAATTCGAGCCCTACTTGATCAAGGATCACAAGCATGTTTTATAACAGAGGCCACTGTCCAATTTCTTAGGCTTAAGAAAATTCCAGTCCGAGGTCACGTTTCAGGTTTAGGAGATAATAAGTCAACCATTGCTAATTATATGGTAAATTTAATTATTAAATCCACTGTTGATTTTGATTTTCAACTTCAAATAACTGCTTACGTCTTGAGTAAGATTACATCATACTTACCTGAGAGAAGTGTGAATACCAGTTCATTGGATTGGATTGATATCAACGGTTTTGTTTTAGCAGATCCTTATTTCAAAACACCCAATAAAATAGACATTCTTTTGGGTGCAGATGCTTACTGTTGCATTATGAAGGAAGGTGTAGTAAAGAGTCCGTCTGGTACTCTAATAGCGCAAAACACCACCTTAGGGTGGATCCTTTCCGGTGTAGTTAGTTCAAGCAATGAGAGTTCAAAACACCACACAAGAAATTTAAGTGTGCACTGTACACAGTTCAATGAAGACAATATTCTAAAGAAATTCTGGGAGATAGAAGAACAAGTTAGTACAAAGAAAATACTTAACCCAGAAGAGCAAAAATGTGAAGAATTTTATATGAAAACTACTAAGAGGGATGATACAGGCAGATACATTGTACGTTTACCATTTCGAGACGAAGATCCTGCATGCAAGGCCGGAAGTTCCCGTGACATAGCTGAAACAAGATTCAAATCGTTAGAAAAAAGATTAAATAAGGACACAGATTTAAAGGAAAAATATACAGAGGTAATTAATGAATACTTACAATTAGGACACATGAGACCTGTAAAGGAAGAGGATAATAAGAAAGATGAAGCAGTTTACTTACCACACCACGCGGTGATTAGAAACGATAAGACCACCACGAAGGTACGTGTAGTTTTCAACGCCTCTGAGAAAAATAAAAAAGGAGTTTCACTCAATGACACTTTAATGGTTGGACCAACGCTGCAAGCAGACTTAAGACACACCATTCTTAGATGGAGAGTACACGCTATTGGAATTGTGGCGGATGTAATCAAAATGTACCGCCAAGTCAGAATAGCGGATGAAGATGCTGTCTTCCAGAGGATACTTTGGCGAGAAAGCCCTGAAAAACCACTTAGGGATTATGAGTTGGTAACGGTGACCTTTGGAACAGCTTCTGCACCATATCAGGCAGTTAGGTCACTCCATCAGGTTGCGTACGACGAAGGAGATAAGTACCCGCTTGCAGCAGATAGAGTTTTAAACTCTTTTTATATGGACGATTTAATGATGGGAAGTAATAGCGTCGAAGAGGGCGTTGAAATCTGTAAACAGATGGTAGCATTATTAGGAAAGGGAGGATTCGCATTGCAGAAGTGGAACAGTAACAATCGGCAACTATTAGATAGAATAAGTTTAATATATACAAATGAAGTAGTACAGCAAACAGGTCAAATAAAAATTAAAAATGAGAACACTGAAAATAAGGACAAAGAGGACATAGGAGTTAAGGAAAAGGAAATAGATAATAAGGAAATAGAAATTAAGCTAGATAGTACAATAAAAATTTTGGGACTTACCTGGAATCGCCACGAAGATTGCTTTCAGTACTCGGTAAATCTTCCACCGCTGACGACAGCACCTGTAACAAAAAGACTAATAATATCAGATATAGCTCGTTTGTTCGACCCATTGGGATGGTTAGCTCCTAGTGTCGTATTAGCAAAGATGTTCATACAAAAATTATGGCTCTTAGGTGTATGTTGGGATGAGGAATTAACTACCGAATTAATAACAGAGTGGAGTACTTACCGCGAAGAGTTGTCATTACTAACCAAAGTTCAGGTACCTCGTTGGCTTGGTACTAGTTCATCTGATGACCTTGAATTGCACGGTTTTAGTGACGCCTCTAAAGCAGCGTACTCAGCCGTCGTTTACTTAAGAACAATTGATGTCTCAGGCAAAATTCATCTGTCGTTGTTAGTGGCTAAAACGAGAGTAGCTCCCATCAAACAAATTAGTATTCCTCGATTGGAGCTATGTGGTGCTGTACTTGTATCAAATTTATTGATAGAGACAGCAGAGATTTTAAATATTTCAAAGGAAAAGATCTTTGCATGGACTGATTCTACAGTAGTACTATCGTGGCTTAATAGTCATCCTAGCAGGTGGAAAACGTTTGTTGCCAACAGGACTTCAGAAATTTTGGGCGCTTTGAATTCATCGCAATGGTATCATGTGCCGACCAAAGAAAACCCAGCTGACTGCGCATCAAGAGGAATACTACCCAGTTCATTATTCGGTAATGAGTTATGGTATTCAGGACCATCATTTCTGAAAAATAAATTAATTGAGTACAAGAGGCCAAAGAATCTAAAGACAGATTTAGAACAAACTATAAAGGCGCACACAGCTGTAGTTCCAGAGCACGTAGTTTTCGAAAATTATTCCAGTCTAAGAAAATTAGTTAAAGTTATTGCGTATTGTCGAAGAGTTTTAAAAAAGGAAAAACACGATAGTAAATATTTGAAAGATCACGAAATAGAAGCAGCATTACAAACTTGTATCAGGAAATCACAAATAGATTCATTCACAACAGAATATGAACAATTAAAGGAAAAAGGGTATTTGAATATAAAATCAAGTAAATTGAAATCACTTTGTCCTTTTCTCGACAAGAATGGTATCATGCGAATTGGTGGACGACTTGAAAAGTCAGAACTAGATGAGCAAGTAAAACATCCGATAGTCCTACCACATTCATGCCATTTGACTCTTCTTATAGTTGCAGACGCGCATGAGAAGACACTGCATGGTGGTCCTCAGTTAATGGCAAACTATTTAAGGTCAGCCTATTGGGTAATAGGTGCTAGATCTCTAGTTCAACAATATGTTCGCAAGTGTGTAACTTGTGCGAAACAGAGAGCTAGTGTGAGAAACCAACTGATGGGTGCGCTCCCATCGGTTCGATGTACACCAGCAAGACCATTTTTATATAGCGGAGTGGATTATGCTGGACCCATAAGTATAAGAACCACTAAAGGACGTGGGCATCGTTCTTATAAGGGCTACATATGCCTTTTCGTTTGCATGTCCACTCGTGCTATTCACCTAGAGGTCGTCAGCGACATGAGCACACAGGCATTTTTAGCCGCTTTTCGACGCTTTGTGTCGCGACGAGGTCACTGTGCTAAATTGTGGAGCGACAACGGCTCCAACTTTGTAGGCGCCTCCAGAGAACTGCAACAGTTGGCATCTATTCAGCCAGCCATAGCAGAATATCTGGAAGCAAACAACACCGAGTGGCATTTTATTCCGCCTCATGCTCCGAATTTCGGTGGTCTTTGGGAAGCGGGTGTAAAATCCACCAAATTTCACCTCAAAAGGGTTATTGGCGACTCTACCCTAACGTACGAGGAAATGACTACATTCCTCAATCAAGTGGAAGCCTGTCTGAATTCGCGGCCGATAAGCGTTATTAACTTTACTGATCCTGGTGAGCCCCTCCCTTTAACTCCTGGACATTTTTTAATAGGAGAACCGATAATTAATGTACCAGATAAAAATTACAAAAGTTCAAACGTAAGCTATTTAACTAGGTGGCAATTTGTGCAAAGGATGCTGCAGTCTTTTTGGAAACGATGGTCACAGGAATATCTGTCAAAGCTCATGAATAGGTACAAATGGGCGTCACAAGTTCCGGAACCTAATGTTGGTGACGTTGTTTTAATTAAAGAAGATGAATTGCCTCCAAGTCGTTGGTTATTGGGTCGAGTTATAGAGAAACACCCCGGTGATGATAACGTTACCCGTGTAGTCACATTGCGTACGAAAACATCCGTAATTAAGAGGCCAACATCAAAATTATGTATTCTGCCTATCTCAGATCCATGAATTGTTCAATTTTTATGTCAAATTTATGTAAAAATATTATTGTATCAAATGTTCTTTTACTTTTACGATCAAATTTAGCTATATGTACAACATTAATTACATTTATAGGTTTAATTTTACAATGTTACTTTTCAAAATTTTATTTTAGGTTATTTTGAGCTGTTGAAGTCTTTATTTTTATTTGTAAGTTTTTAGGTCATATTTTATGAGATTAAATTATAGAAGTTTGTTATAAAGTATTAAGTGCAAATTTTAGATTTAAGTTCAAATTTTAAATTTAAGTGCAAATTTTAGATTTAAGTACAATTTAAAAGGCCATTCCGTCACTAAATGTCCTTGGTGGGCGGTATGTTAATGAAAAAACCACATTTGTAATTAAAAAAGTTTTAGTTCTACTTCGATAGATGGCGTTGACATAGAAATAGATTGCACTATGGTTGCGTTACTCAGTGTGTAATTAGGTCATTGAAATTATTGTACATAATAATAAACCAGCTCAGATCATACATTGTTGTAGTTTGATTTATAAATTATACTCTTCTAGTGTATCAAAAGGACAAACAGTACAACTAGTTTAACCACTAAACAATCCAATCACTATTTGTTGTTTATGTAAATACCACTCATTCTCTTAAAAAATCTGTTATGAAAAAGCAAATATAAATAAATGATTTTTATAAGATAGGGTGACAAGCGAGCACACAGTCCACTTGATGGTAAGTGGTTGCTGTGGCCCATAGACATCTACAATATACATCTATCCGCAATAAAAAATCAAAATGCAGATACGTTGTGACCTGTGAGAACTAAGATAGAGTGCCTCTTTTCCGGTAAAAAGGTTAATTCTCTACACTCACCATACGAAATACAGCAGTGTCACGAGTAAGCTGCTATTTTCGGCTGGTATTCTGTGAGAGCGTGGTCCTACCCCGATCGAGCCGAACCATTCGTGCTACAACTATACTACTATATAACATAGCTGCAGAATAACTCTACCACGTTATAAATTATTCAAGTTGATATACTATGTAATATATAGACATAAAGTGTGGTTATACTAATATGTCTATAACAATCAAATTATAGCTTTATCTTGTTTATAAAAATATTAGATCGCTACTTAGTTATCAAGTAAATTAATAACGTAACAGTAAGCGCAAAGTATCTTTTTCTTGGTTTTTGTTTTTGTTTTTCAAAAAGGTATATATGTATATATTAATTGATTTAGTTATAATTAGTTAATGTTGTCACTAACATATTTTAGTTTATAAATTACTTACTAACCCATATGGATCCTGGTCTAGAATAAATGATTATAATAATTTTAAATCAGATCTTACAAATATACTGAAATTCACGAGTTAAGGAAAACGGTGACGTAGTTTATATGCGTTTGAATATCCTAAACCTAAATCAAATCAGTGATGAGTATTACATTCGCCGGTGCGTGAAAATCGGTTCTGCGGTCACCAACCTGCCTGCGCAGTGCAGTGAGTTTTGGGCAAATCTTTAATTTCAAGTTCAGTCGACGCGTTTACTTATATCTGGCTTATATCCAGTATTGGTTTTAGCCTTTTAATATTGGAAGGTTTCATATGTACACATATAAATTATATTTTATATGTAAGTAATTTTGTAATATCTGTGTGGTGGCAGCATACGTAAATCCACGATCCCATTCGTTGGTATTCTTGGGTATCGTAAGAGGCGTCTGGGAAATCCCAGAAAGATTTTAGGGATTCCGGGAGAAACTGCTAATCCATCGCGTTAACGCCAGACTAGCCAGCGTTGGGGAGCAGATTTAAAAATGCAGGACAAATAATGCCTCTTACACTGCGCTCGCCAATTCGTACCAAGCGTGGTGATTATGGCAAATCTTTGCAAAAACGTAAGCGACCCAAAGGTAGACTTTACATGCTAATAAATAAGAACAATTTATAACTGACAGATTCATAAGAGATATTTGATATTCTCTTATTAATTCTATATAATTCTTTTTTCTTTTAACACTTGATAAAGCGTGTTCATCACGTCTTTAGGGGCAAATGTTAGTCGCCTGACGAGCATTCGCCACTTCTCTCTGCTGGCCAACAATCAGGTACACTCGTGCAAGGGTCTGCCCACAGCAGACTCAATTTAGTCAGTATATCATACGTGCAACATTCCTCGCCCTCTACCTTCATCAGCCTTGCACGACGAAACGCGAGACGTAGTCACTCTCACGTCGAGATACGTGTCTTAAGAATTTCAATATTAACTGTGTACTAACGTTGTTTAGTGTCGAGTTCTTGGAGTATCACCTTGGTGCAAATTTGGTAACGATGATATAATAACAAGATAACAATAGGTCCCTGTAACCTATCATAATGAAACATGCGGGAGTTGATGGGTGCAGGTAGCTTAGTACTTTGCGGCATATGATGAGCTGTGTAATGAAGATAATGATAACCCATTATATAAATCTTTAATTTCAAAATGACAAAATTTTGCCCAACAAATGACATACACAAGCTGTCCTTCTACAAAACAAATATTAAAAAAAAATCTTTATGCCCCTTATCAAAAATGGGGCACATAAAAACTAAATATTAATATGCTTCGAAAATGGAAACTACGTTTAAAAGAATAAGGAATAAATTAGATCGTAATATTTTTAAGGGCTATTAACTTTTTAGGAGGCCGTTGAAACCGTGTGCCATCGTCATAGTATTTATTTTGTTTCTAATGATAGGGATTCCAATTAACCACATGGTGCTCTTTTTTCAAGTAAAAACTAATATAAACTCTATTAAAAGTAATTTGTATCGAGTTATGACGAAAGGATCCTCTATGTTTTTGGAACATTCTTCGTTCCAATATTTTTCGATAACTACTTTTTTAAGGCCGATATAAATATAAAGGAAAAATCGTCATAATACCTTATAATTTAGAAGAAATTTATTAATATATACAATATCAAGAAACTAATAAAAAAACTAAAATTAATAACTTAATTATCATACAGTCCTACTCCCCGTGGCATAGTGCCAAGAACGTTGGACGCGTTTCCTCGCTGAATGGCTATACTTAGCTTTGGAGCGAAAAAAGTACCAGCCCTTTTATCACCAGCAGCAACGACCAGTCGCGGATAGAGTTTCTGTAGGAACTTCACCGCACGTGGACCCCACGGACCGATAGTCTACACAAGAACACAGTCCACCTGATTGTAAGTGGATGCTGCAAGCCAAGACATCTACATCGATTGATTAAGAATCAAAGCGCACATGCGTTCTCACCCCTGAGGATTAAGATGCAATGTTTCATTTCCGGCAAGGAGGGTCTCCAGTTCTTTACACTCACAACGCGAAGCACGAGGTCTTTCCTTGGTCTAGCCGATTTGTTCATGCAACAATCCTAATGAAGCTTCAGCATGGTTTTATTACGTATAAAACTATAATAGAAGAAAAAGAAATTCAGAAAAGTCACATGAAAGCCTAACATTAGTTAAAATTATATTTAGTTATATTATGTATTTGCATTTCTTTTATTAATATTCCGACATTAATGAATTTTATTCATCAATTCACACTACCTCGCAATGGAAATATTTCTGTGGATGCTAATGAGCAGCATGCACGATGTAAGTGCCTAATGTCGCACAACTTTACAGTAAGTGTCTGCAGCATAAAATGCAAAATGGAATTTATAACGTATAATCTATAAAGAAATAACAGTTAAAATATATAAGTGAGTGCGATTATTAAGTAACTTTTGCATTTGTGTTATTTGTAATTTTTTTTCATACCTTCAAACCTAGTAATTTTTATTAAAAGAATCAAGTATTGTTATAAGTTTTTTTAAATACCTAAAGGTTTTTCTTAAAACAAGAGTCATTAACATACTCATTAATTTAGAACTTAAAAGGTTTTCCCAGCTATGAAGAAGTAATTAATATAAAACATGTAGGAGTAATGAACGAGCACTCAGTTCACCTGATGATAAGTGGTTGAAAGGAAATTAAAAGAAATTTATATTTATTTTTTTGTCATTTATATCTTATGTTTTAGGTTCCTCTGACCGGAGAAGAAACGGCGAAAGAAACTCTGAAGGTATCATTTAATTTCGACTAAAAACTAAAATTCTGATGGGAGTCTTAAGACTAGGATGGCCTTGTTAATCAATAAATTGGAACGACAGACTGAAGCAGACTGTTCTGCTGATTCACATGACATGACATGGACCTTCCCTAACGATGTTGTTATACAAAAGGTTCATTATCATCTTTTATTTTGGTGGTAAAACGTATCATATGTGTTAAAATAGGACATGATTTAAATGTGTGCTAAATTTCACCCAAATTAGTTTAGCCACTCACGCTACATTGGATAACAAATTTGGCTGATAAACAGTGCCTGGCGTGTGTTGCAATATCTCTTTTTTGTGTGAAAAATTCTTCGACGTACAAACAACAACGCACATCGCGGCAGAACTCTCGATACCATCCACACCATCTGGATGATTGGCGGTCCACCACTGTGCGATTTAGAAGATGTTTTCTTCCTCGCACAACTTCGTTGTGGAATAGGTTACCACCAGCGATTTTTCTGGACCGATTCGACTTAGGGACCTTCAAGAAAAAAGCCTACTCCTTTTTAAAAGGCCGGCAACGCATCTGCAATTCCCCTGGTTCCCCTGGTGTTGCGGTTGTTCGTGGGCGGTGGTACTCACTTACCATCAGGTGAGCCGCATGCTCGTTCCCCCTCTCCTATAAAAAAAAAACAACTCGCCAACGTTTCGTAGTAACCGGATGATTGGAATAGGAACGCATTCGAGATAAACTAATTCGTGCTGTAATCATAGTACAGTTGCAGCGTTAACTATGTAAAAATAATTAGGTAGGATTGAAATTAATGCTGTTACTTCGAGTGCTTCGTTGGTTTAGTGATCATAAGTGCAACTGCTGATTATTTGGCTGTGGAAAAACCGTTATTTAGTTGTCCTGGAGTCAGAAAGTTGGCGGTGTCTAACCCTCGTCCTCGGAAAGTACATACATATGTATAAAGCCGTTCTGTGCCTGATCTCGCGTCGATCGTGTCGGATTACCGTCTCACTGGAGAATATATATTGTACTTCGTGTTGCAGTAACCCATGGGCAGCGGTAGTCACTTACCATCAAGTGAGCTGAATGCTTGCTTGGTGCACTATGATCCTGTACTGCGCAGAAGGTCATCGTTGGGATTGACTGCTGTGACATCTTACATTTATTAAAAAAAAAGAGAACTATTTTAAGCATTTCTTCGGTTTCTGGTTTGATTTAAATAAAAAAAAAAATAGGTTTAAACAATATGGCACCGAGTTGTCCCATGGCAACATGGATTTATATTATAGAGTCGCATAAAAAATTTGAGGTGGAGTAGTTTTCCGTAATTATGCACCGAATACTGGTGCACCTGGACACACATATTTATTGCACATTGAAAAACGAGTCGTGATTCGCATCAATGTTTTAATATTATGATTTTTTTTGATAATAATAATTAATAGCCTTCATCTAATGCCCAGAAAAAATATATAAAAACGTTTTGTTTTTGCTATAGTAAAGGAGTTAACTTTCGTTTTTCATCAATTTGAGTTTTTGTGGATATCCCATGTATCACAGAATTAAAAACCATTTATTTATGCTTATAATTTATCGTTTTATTACATTCATATTTTTGTATAGCTGTTACGAACGATGTTAAGCACCGAATTTCATATATCTCCTTTAATTTAGCCATGGTTCTAATTTCAAAATTTGTTTTAAAAATTTATTAAACATGTATTTTTTTGTCATCCATTATTGAAAGCTTCTTCTGCAATTTACTTCCCAATCTTTATTATAGCTCCTTTATTACAGATTTATAATAATACTCAAAGATATAAATAAGATAAGATATAAATTATAGATATTGCATACAAATTAGTTTAAATTAATTATTTCGGCAAACGATTTTATAATATGAAACATAATTTATGATTCTTTTGCTTGGCGAGGATCTCGAATGAAGATTGCCGTCATGGACTTATGTCCAATAATGGCTACTAATTTAGGAATAAATAATAACCAACGTTTGCAAATACTCTCGACTTCGAAATTTAATTTTCTAGTAAGGTATGTGAAATCATTTTATTTAGTTAGGGATTTGGATTTAAATTAACATTATAAATAAGTAGCTTTTTTCCCACAGCTCCACTCACGTTTAATTAAAAAACCGACAAATTTTTTATTGAACCATGGATTGAAAAGAGAGTAATTTAAAATAGGCTAAAACTCTTACAAAAATATTTTGCCTATGTTCTATTCTTTTTTTATAGAAAAGGGGGGGGGGGAGGCCGGGGTAAACAAGCATGTGGATCAACTGATGGTAAGTGACTACCGTCGCACATGGACAACTACAACACCAAAGGAATTGCAGGTGCGTTGACGGCCTTTTAGAAAGAAGTGAGCTCTTTACGTGAAGGTCGTTAAATCCTATCTGATTTGTTATCTATAATATTGCTCATTAAAATCTGTTTAGTAGTTTTCCCGTAATTGAGACACAAACATATATACATCTGATCAAACTTTCATATTTACAATATTAAGTAGGATTAGTGGGATAGTTGGACAAAGCCTAAGACTACTTAAAAACTGAATTCCTTGAATTTAGATGACGTTCTTAGTGGCTTAAGAATCTTCTAAACGGGTCATATTTTCCCTGCTGTATATGGCTGCAATATTTTTATACACAGCTCGGATATCGTTGCAATATATTAGAACATATTCAGAAAATGTACATACATATATCTCGGCAACATACCTGCAACAACTTGGCTCATAACGATTGTTTCCTACACGGGATACATTATTATTATTTTAAATAATGAGAAAACGAAAAGGAAAAAGAAGGAAGAAGGATTCGACCTTACTTTAATAGGTGTGATAACATTGGTGAAAAATAAGCATAATAAACCGTTAATATTGAAAGTCAAAATGTAACTTTGAATTACTTTTATTCGTATTTGTTAACAATCCTTTAATTCGACCAATTAATATTATTCATTTCAATTTGAACTAAATCAAAGCAATGAATATATTAACTAAACGCGTCGTCGTCTCTAACAAACTTCAGGTCAGCAATAACTAGATGGGTAATAAACACTGTAGAATTTTTAATAGTAGAGTGTTTCCTATACAGCCTTGAGCGTCCGCGACTTTAATCACCACTAGCAAACGCCTGCGATTGTCATACATGTAGAACGCCACTGCAGGCTTGCCATTCAGACCTTAGAATTTGCATAAGGCCCGGCGAAGAAGGAAAAGATTGGATGTAAAACTGTACGTCTAAGCAATTTAAATAATATAAAGATGAAAATTAAATTGAACCCAGAATTTAGCCCATCTCTTCGCACTTATTATAGTCGGTATAAGTTAGATACTCTGTCCACTAAAGAAAACATGTACGGAACCAAGACATGCGTTCCTTGTTCTACATTTAACAAGTTTTTCTGTTCATTCCATGAAATATAGTAGCGAAATCTAATTCATTAAGCGAAATTAGCATAATAATTATGCGTTTGGAAGAACGTAAAAACGTCGCCTGTGTTTTGCCGTGCTCGTGTAATCTGATTATTTTTTTAATAAAAACGTAATGTGCTTTTTATAACACAAAAGTAGAAACTTATCTTCATAATTACAACATAATCTTGTTAAGTCCTGTTTCATTTGTCCAAGGAAAAGAATTATGGTATTTAACGAGATGTTTTCTTATTAAATATTCGTGAATTACTTCTGTTTTAACGGAAATAAAAAAAAAACAGCCAAGTGCGAGTAGGACTCGCGCACCGAGGGTTCCGAACAAATCCGTAGGTATATAAATTTAAAATTATTAAAAATATTTTTATTATATGATGTAACTTAAAATTTATGCATTTCGCAATTTTTCCTTTATCTGTGCAATAAAACGTTGCTTCGTACCAAATTTCAACATTCTGAGTTCACGAGAAGTACCCTTTAGGTTTTGATTCCCTTGCAAATGTCAAAAATTTGCGGCATAAACGGCTATATCTTTTGATTACGTTGGCTTAGAAGTTCGATTTTTTTACAACTTCAAGGGACAGTAGACTGGAGTGTTTGATATGAATTTCAGCTTGATACCTCTACGCGTTTCTGAGAAAAAGGTTTTGACAGACAGACAGATAGACAGACTGACAGACGGACAACAAATCAATAGGACAATGATCCTATAAGGGTCCGTTTTTTCCTTTTGAGGTACGGAACCCTAAAAACGAGAAATTTCTATATTTGACGCATATCTTTTTTGCATGTTACTGATTTCTCGGAAACTGCTGAATCGATTTAAATGTTTCTTTTTTATTAAATAGTATATATATTTTGACCTTGAAGAAGCTACACCTAACGGTACGGTTCTTTAGTTACATGTGTGATGGGAAGGTAAAGCTCAATCACGTCGATCCAAACGTCGCCGGTCCATTACGCATAGACACTATACAAACCTTTATGCTATAGTGATACAAGCTGCGGGGATCGAAGTAGAGTGGTTCGCGTTATGGGAAGTCCTTGAGCTACCGTGGCAAAAGAAATAATTTTAAGCTAACTAACGCAATCAAATCGAATAATAATATGAATTCACTTGTGTTTTAATAACCTAGAGAAGAGAGAATGATATACAATAGTTTATATCTTTTATCTTTTTACTACCAAAGGGATTCAAATTTTAAGGATAATGATTTCTTATATTTACGCGAACGCTACACATTTAAATAAAACTAGTTTTTACGGATTTTGTCGCGTATATTAACTTATTTTATGTTCCCGATGTTTCGAGCACTTTACAGCATCCATGGACACGTCAAACATCACAGTCCCTGTGGTGTTTGACGTCCCAATGGCATGGTTAATCACGATTACCTCCGGATTAAAACTAGTTTTATTCAAATCTCAAGGTTTGTAGAGCGGTCACTAGGGACATTGTCTTGCAAAAACTTTGATCTCGTTCGTCAGTAATGTTATCTAGATTTAAATAGTAAAAACAGAAAAATAATTAGAGTAAACTTCAGCCCATTGGGTATATTTTATTGGAAAATTATTTTCTTTTAGCCAAAGTTATTGCAGATGAAAACGACCTCATGTCACATAACATCACACTAGACCAAGCGACTTGTTACCGATATGTAACATGTAATGGATTACGATTTTAACCGTTTTGTCCCGTCTATTGCAGTAACGAACACCGACTTAGGATATCATGCTCATTTATTTTATATAAAGAATTTTATTTTATGACAAAATTATTTTGGAGGATAATAACCGTGCGTTCTGATAGCTCTTGCACTTAACTTGCGGAACTGAGCACACCGGGACCGCGTTGCAAGGACGGGCGCTGCGTGCTTATAATGTCATTCCATCATCATATTATAAAAAGTTGATTTCAACATCATCATATCATCATTACAGACCTTCACAAGTCCACTACTGAACATACTTCCCTGTAGGATAGGAATTTCACAAAACACGGTCCTGAGCCACCTACATCCCTCGACTGCCCGCATGTCTTACCAGGTCGTTAGACTAGTGGTATCTAGTGAGTACACTTCGCCTACCGGTACGCGGCTGCCACTCGAGAACCCCTGTTCTTTAAAATTTTGTCTTTTCTTAAAAAGTTGATTTCATACTCAAAGTTAATTAAAGACTGATTGAGTTGTGTAGAAAATTGTAAAATATTTTGATATTAGAGGTAATTTTTTTTTCTTGAATAAATTAATATCACATTAAGTATGCTGATTTTAATTACCCAGCCCGAATATCCTATCAGGTACCGGATCTAAACTGGGTACCCGCCTCATCTCTAATATTTTGAAAAGAACCGCCTTTTCATTTACATTGTTATGTAAATTGCAATTTTAAACTGAACTGTCATTATTGATTCTGGCTTTTAAATAAAGTCCAAAAGTTCATTTATTTTATACAACCATACAAATATTTAAACTAATCTTTGGAAACAAAATAGTCGCAGTAAAACGTCGTAAATTTTGGTTTTCAAACGTAAAACGAGTTTACTACCGTCATTGTGGGGCCGAAGTTAATTTATTTCTTTGGTTCATGGTTCACAAGGAAGACGGTTTGGTACTTGGCTGTCACCTGTGTGTTTTATTTTAAAGCGCTTGATTGTCACTCAGGTATGTTTTTAAAGGGACGGTTACGATGGTTGAACGTAAAATGTTTAACTTGTTGTTCCTTATGACATTCGCGTAAAATTTAAGGTGCCAGCTTTAAAGATTTAAGTAGCCACGAGTGTTTATGAGTGAACATATTATGTTTCCTTAGTTCCTAAGTTTAGTGGTGAAATGAAAAATAATAAGCTATGTGACATGTCAGAAGTTTCTTTGAGTTACAGTAGAACTTGTAACAAGTATCTACCTGTTGCAAGACTAGAGTAACTGAATTAGCTCAAATAACTATTTCAGTTTAGAAAAAGTAAAGCCAGGCAGCGGATAATTGTAGAACAGTTTAATTATAGGCCACAGTCTGTGGAAGGTATTTTATAGGACTAATTTTGTACTAGAATTCAATTTTGATGAGTATTTTAAGTTGTAAACTTTACACGCTGCTATTCTATCAGACAGGTTGAATATTTTCATAGCGAGGCATTCTTTACTAAAAGTTTTCAGAATCACTATAAATTAGGATTTTTCAAAGCAAGAGTAAACTAAACTTAGATCACCTAGGATCCTAGGTTATGAAATCTTGGACAAAAGCGTAAAAACTTTAAATCGTGGTAAGGCGTTGGCATATTATTGATAAAATATTGTAGGTAATAAATTTTGTAGTTAATTACTAAGAGAATTGCTAGAAATTAAATGCAATAATTTTAGGCGAGATATAAAACATACATTATTTGGAATTAGCACTTTTTCACACTAATTTAAATCTATAATGAAACATGAAAAATTTGCCAATATTGTACTTTTACTTACTGCATTAAGTTTGAATGACGGTATAGAATTAAACAACAATTATTTCAACGAGGATATGATATTCAATGAGAGTTTTTGATAAGGCCAAAACGAAATTATGTTGTAAGTGGAGGTAGAGGCGGGCGTTGTATTTTCGTTGTTTATTGTTGAATAGTCATTATATGTAAATCGTGAAGTCGTGATGATGGACGGACAGATAGTGACGAGTCATGTTTCGCAAGCACTCGGAATGATAATTGTTTCGAAAGCCCACAATTGAGCGTGTGGGCGCTCGGTGGCTGCCGCACCTGCTTGTTCCTTTCTCGTAACTGCCGAGATTCCCCCAAATGATAGTCTCCGACTAAATATTTCATAAACGTGATCTTTTAATGCACGCTCCCATGAATTCCAACTTTTATGCTAGTCTTATGCTCTTCAGATAGGGCAGTTATTTTAAAAGTTAGATTATGTTGGCTCGGCTTTCCTGTGTTCTTGATAAGAACAGGTGCCGGAGTGTATTTGGCAGGCTTGTCGAGAGTGATTTGGCTCTTCTCTTTGGATGAAATGATTTGGCAAAGTTGGCTCACTCACTGAATTCCATTCAAACGTTAATTTAGGGTAAATAAATTACAAAATCCAATTACATAATCGCGTCTTCTTGCAATATTATGCAAGAATAGCTGATAATGTATTCTATAGTACCTAATATGTAAAAAAAATAAAGTCTTTTATACATTGAATAAAACTGTTTTTTTACGGATTTTATCGCGTTTATACGACTCGAAACGTCGGAATAAAAAAAAAATAAACGCGATAAAATCCGTAAAAACAGTTTTATTCAATCTGTAGTGTTCGCGTAAATATAAGAAATCTTTTATACATGTTATAATTTAACTTTAAAATTATTTCGCGTCAGTCATCTTTTATATGTGTATTGTATTTTATACGTGGTGGAGCCAATTTGCAGCTATATTATGGTTGTAGCACGAATGGGTCGGCTCGACCGGGGAAGGACTACGCTCTCACAGAATACCAGCGTAAAATAGCAGTTTAACGCTGCTGTGTTTCGTATGATGAGTGTAGAGAACCGAAGATCCTTTTTACTGGAAACGAGGCATTCCATCTTGGTCCTCACGGGTGACAACGCATCTGCATTATGATTCGTAATCGAAGATAGATGTAGATGTCTATAGGCCACAGCAACCACATACCATCAGGTGGACTGTGTGCTCGTTTGTCACCCTTATCCTATAAAAGAAATCTTATAATCTCTTTTAAATATTTACTTTTATCAAATAATTTAAGGTATTCCTTTAACATTAAAATTGATATGTCAGATATATTAAGTATCAATACATTCGAATATAAGATCGATGCTACTAAAACGCTATATCGAATCTTTAATGTATCTGATGAACAAAAATTTGTATTGCTAACGTTAATGGCGGCTTTGGCTTTGGTACTACTTGTCCATTGAAACGTGAATTTTGAGGTTTAATCCCAGAAGAAGCCGACCTTTGATCTTATCATACAAACTTTGTTACGCCGGTTAGGTAATAGACGGTAGGTGTTCTGTACTTGCGATTTACTTGTTTATAATATCGTTTTATTTTACAAAGGCAGAAGTATGTTTGTTTGGTTGTATTTCCTTCAGTCACGCGTAATAGGCTGCATAGATTCTAATGAAATTTGACACAGAAGTCTATTATGTCGTCTTGAACATTGGATATTTTATATTTCACTATGAAGTTTGGGGGGGGGGGGGTTAGTTTCACATCTATACGTACATATACATATATAGGCTCAGTGAAGCAGGCGTGCGGGTAACAGTAAGACTATAATATATATTTTGGTCTCTACGTACCAACCTTTATCAAAAGCTATAATGATATGTAACCTAATTCAAAGTGATTATTCGGCCCTATTACCTATTTCCGCGTGGTGGTAGCGTAACCGAAAAGATCATCGAATTTAAAGATACGGCTATAGTAAAGGTCAAGACATCATGGCTTTTGAAAGATGGTGGTATTTGGCAAAGGGAAATTACCAAGGCCAGCGTCGGGGATCAGCGTTAAATTAAAGATGCATCTATTACTGCGTTCGCCAATCCGCCTGCAAAGCAGTTATGTATTGTTAATTAATCGTATTTATATGTATGTATTAATTTTGTATTTATGTATATTTATATCGATATATATGTATTTATGTATGTTTATATTTGTTTATTGGCATATAAATATATTTATATTGTGAATATGTGTTAATATATGTAAATGTGCGAATATACATATGCATTTACTTATAATATTATATCATAATCTGTTTCGTTACATATAATGTGTAGTAATTTTAGTTTCAATTTTTTTTTCTTTTCTTTTAATTGCTACACCTATGACAAACTGTCACCACTCCATGGGTGAACTGGTAGAGAATGCCTATAGGCATTATGTCCGCCCTTTGTATCCTTTTTTTTTCTAAAGGGACGCAATAATGTTTTTAAATATTAAAATAAAGCAGGGAAATTCTTCCTACAATAACAGAGACTCTTGTCTGGAAGTGAACTGATTGATACAGGCTGATAAAAAAGAAGAAAGTAGAACTAATCTCATTAAGTTTAAATGTTAACGATTGTCACAAAATATAAAACAATGATAAAGTTTTTAATTATCGATAATCACTACTGATATTGTTTCATGTGACCTTATTAGTGACTTGCAAAATCTTATAGATAATGTATACACATTTACAATCATTATTCTACTATCTCCCAGACTTGACGTAGCGACTTGGTAATCTTGCTCTACATGTGCTAATTAAAGAGACATTCTCTTATACAATGATCGCGGCTGTCCCCCCACTCAACATGAGAGCACACAAGCCTTTCTTCTCCCGTCAATAACTGACTACCAATACCATGTTCTAAAGGTAGGCTTAAGTTTTCAATGCGTATTTGTTTCACCGCAAACCTCGCGACTTTAACCTGTACAAATAATTCTATCGCGTTGAGCCCTATACATTGATTCTTTTTGCATATTTAAATGAATTTGTGGGATCAAAATTATATCGAGAGAGGCAGTGGACGTTGTAAAGGAGATGCAAACGGGGCGTATTTCAGTGGTCGATACAATGATTGCATCGTGATAATCGCGATCAGGGCCCCCTGACATTTCTTTTCTTTTATCTCGAGCGGTTGCTGTAAGATAAAACGGCAATAAATAATCCGGAAAGACACCGGCGGTACGTGAGGTCGGTTGCACTTTTCATTTGTATTATTCGCATAATTATTCGTTGGGAGACGCGTGGTGGCTTTATTTATGGCATTCTGGGGGCTAGTAAGAGGATACCATTTGTTGACGGGTGAAAATAATTTTATTAATTTGATATATTGCGCATATTGGACATTTTAAGTGTTTAATATATGTAAAATTATTATTGTATTTTATCTGTCTTGTGTGTGCAATTATTTTATTTTGAGATTTGTCACGTAGAACAAAAAGACTGCTAAAAATTATCCTAGCATCTCACTTTGGTACACAGTTTTATGCGTAAAATTAATAAATATGTATGTAGAAGACAAACATAGAAAATTAAATTTAAAAAAAAACATGAAAATTAAATCATATATTTTTTCACTAATTACAACCAATCAAAAGTAATCAAACTTAACTTAACTTAACTTATCTTCACGCACAATCCCTGACGGGGTAGCCAGAGAGAACAGATCGCCAAGTGTCACGATCCTTACATACCTCTTTCGCTTCTTTCAGATTCATTAACTTCTTCATACATGCACGTCTAGGTATCCGAGTACTCTTGACCCTCCCCTCTTCGAGCAATTTGCTCACATGGTCTTCGAAAGTTAGTCTCGGTCTACCTCGACACCTTTTAATATTAACTTTCGCACTATATATTTTCTTCACCATTCCGTCTTCACTCATTCGCTCAATGTGCCCAAACCATCGAAGCACGCCCTTATCAATTTTTGTGATAAGGTCATCTTTCAAACCTGCCATATTACGAATCTCTTCGTTTCGCTTTCGGTCGGCCATGGTAACGCCACACATTTTACGAAGAGATCGCATCTCCACTGCATTCAACTTGCTTTTATGCTTCTTCTTGCATACCCAGGTTTCGCTGCTATATAACAAAGTCGGTACCAACACTGCGTTATGTATTGCAAGGCGTGCACTCGTCACTACGCCTTGCCTTTTGACTAACGCAGTCAGGGCACCATTAACTTTGTTCCCGACAGCGACTCGCCTGTCCACATCTAAATCGCATCTTCCATCCCGGCTAAAAGCACTCCCCAAGTATACAATTTCATTTACCTGTTCTAGACATTCCTGATTTACCCATATTTCCCCACACTTCGTTCTCTCTTCGTCCCTTTCAAATACCAGAACCTTAGTTTTATTAGCATTCAAACGGAGACCTTTAATTTCACATTCCTCTTTCATACACGTGACTAATGCCTGCAGTTCTGCCTCTGATGGTGCAATAAGCACTGCATCATCAGCATACAGCAGACAATTTACTTTTATGTCACCCAATTTCACACCCAAACAGCTATCTTTCAGCTTCTGTAAACAGCTGTCGAGATACAGTATGAACAGCCAGGAAGACATGACACAACCATGTTTTACGCCCGTTTGGACGCTAAACATGGGTGACAGGTCATGCCCTACCCGCACACAGCCTTTACAGTCACAGTAAAGTGACTGCACAGCCCTTAGCAATCGACCATCCACACCGTACCCCGGCAACAGTTCCCACATTTTCTTCCTTACAACCTTATCAAATGCTTTCTCAAGATCCACAAAAGCACAGAAAATCTTCTGGTTAGCAGCCAGAAGCTTTTCTGTGATCATGCGGAGAGAAAACATTTGATCCGTGCATCCTCTTCCAGGTCTAAATCCGCATTGTGCCTCCCATAGAAATCTTTCGGATTTCTCTTGCATCCTACGTGTCAAAACCTTCGAGTAAACTTTACTTGCTAAACTGGTCAAGCTGATCGCCCGATAGCACCCGCAGTCAAAATGTGAACCTTTACCTTTTTATAAAGGCACAATGACTGCGGATCACAAATTGCACAGCAGATGAAAGCTGTCCCAGACGCGAGGCCCACCATACTTGACCATTTCAGCAGTAACTCTGTCTAGTCCCGCAGCCTTACCACATTTCAAACTTCGAATCGCACGTTCAATCTCTTTCATACTGATGACCTCAGTGTCATCGAGGTCCGGGTCTGGCGTACCAGTCACGTTGTCACCCCCGGACCCCTCACTAAGATCATCACACGCATACATTTCTCTATAAAATTCGCTCCATCGCTGCATGACGTCCGATTTTTCTGAGAGGACGTCATTGGTTCTCGAAAGCACTTTGTTCATTCTTAAGGCCGTCGCATCACTTCGGGTCCTTCAAACCTCTTTCCAGAAGAGTTTGGAGTTCTCCTTAAAATTGTGCGACAACCTTTCGTCCGCTTCCATTCTACACCTTTCACGCATTTCCGCAATCAATGCTTTCGTGTGAACTTTCTGCAGCTTATATCTTTCTTTCATCTTCTCTCTCATATACTTATCGTTACTAGAGGCCAAGTAGTCTAACCATGCTTTCTTCTTCTTCTTTACAGCTTCTTTCACTTCATCATTCCACGATGCATCTCTTCTTTTACTACTGCCTCTTTTTACTGTTCCACACACTTCTTCCGCTGCACTTACCATTCCATCCCTAAGGTTCTGCCATGTTCTTTCAACACATTCTTTTCTGCCATCGATGTTGTCAAGCTTTTCGGCTACCCTCGCATGATATTTGTCCCTAGTATCCGCTTCCTGAAGCTTCCAGCTTCGGATGCGACAGACCGACTGTGGTTCTGTCACTGCCGTCCGGTAGCGCCAACCCGCGAACAGACCCCTAAATCTAGTAACCACTAGATAGTGATCCGTTCCCAGGTCAGCACCCCTGAACACTCGCGTATCCATCACCTGTTTTCGCAGTCGGTCATCCACCAGGAACAAATCGATCATACTTCTCTCATTCTTTCTTTCTCTAGTATACATATGGATTTTCTTGTGATTAAACATAGTGTTTGTCACAAGAAGACCCTTTTCCTTGCATACCGCCAGTATAAGCTTGCCAGCATCATTAACCCTTTTATCGCCAAACTTTCCAAGCACCGACTCGTACCCTGGTCGAGCGGTACCAACCCATCCATTCAAATCACCACATACAACAATTCTTTCGTTTCCGTTAGCCAAATCTAGAACTTCTCTTACATTCTCCCAAAACTCCTCCAGCTCAGCCCTGGACGACGAAGCTACCGGCGCATAAACAGCCAAAAGGAATAACTTCGTCAGTCCCAATTTAAAGCGAACCCAGAGAAGTCTTGAGTTCACAACCTTATATTCAGTCATAACATCAACCAACTGAGACGACAGCAGCCCTCCCACTCCCTGGCGGGCGCTCTCGCTCTCCTGGACTCCGGACCATAGAGATAACGCCCCGCCAGGTAGCTCTTCAGTACCACTGCCCTTCCGTTTGGTCTCCGACATACACACGACATCTAATTCTCTTTCTTTCATTATTTCAATCAACTCATTCGTCTTATCTTTCATGCCTCCTCTAACGTTCCACGTGCCAACTCTGCACTCTGTCCTCCACCTTCCGCCGTTTCGGACTGTGCGTGACGGGTGGCGGTCGCCATCGCCGCTTTGCGCGCTGCATTCCACACCAACGGGGTCAAGAAACATTAATATCAATATTAAATCCCAGACAACGAACAAAAGATGCAGATAAATTAGCACACCGTCCATTTGATGGTTAGTTGATGTGGCCCATAGACATCTACATCTATCCTCGTTTAAGAATCAAAGAGGACTAAGATGGAATGCCTTATTACCAGAAAAAGAGTATCATTTTCTCTACCCTCAACAGTACTAAGGCAAATCTTTTCTACAACGGAAAAGGCATATTGCAAGGAGTCAACTGTTACGGGCTGCCAATGACGATGAAGAAGCCTTAATAAATTCGACGATATATAATATGTATAAAATCATAGGTGTCCGAGAGTCTAAGATGTTCAAGTGTTTGAGTGATTTAAGCACTATTTAGTGCCTATTGAAGCAACATCTTGTGTTCGTTTTTTTTTATTCTCTGTTTCATTTAAATAACTAATATCCGTTTGTTAAGCGGTAGTAGCGCAGATACCTTTTGCTTGTATAAAATCGAAACGGAAAAAATAATTTGATAAGATACGTACTGAATAAAACTAAAGTATATTACCAAGTTTTAAGTGCACTAATTTTCCTTTCCGTAATACTTTCCAATCATCAACAACAATCATTTGAGAATGGAAAATTTACAATTATAATATTAATAGTATAATTATAGCACGAATGGGTCGGCTCGACCGGGGAAGGACCACGCTCTCACAGAATACCAGCGTAAAATATCAGCTTAATGCTGCTGTATTTCGTATATTGATTGCAGAGAATTGCAGAAGTTGCAGCTTGTGCTGCAACTAAGAGTAGATACATATTATTACGTCCTCAAATGTTTTTTTTTAATTCTTGGTCTAACGTAAGCAATTTGCTTTATTTACATAATGCTTATTTTTATCTACAATATTATAAACTATGATAAAAAAAACTTGAACTAGAAATTCTTGGTCTAGCTGATTCACTACCCGGCTCATAATAAATCAGTTTATATAATTAAGTTTTTAGCGATCCTCCCCAGATTCGCATGGGTGATTTTTAGGGTTCGGTAGCCAAATGGCAAAAAACGGAACCCTTATGGATTCGTCATGTCTGTCTGTCTGTCTGTCCGTCCTGTTGTGTTATGTTAATTGCAACGTTAATAATCAATCAATTCCTAAAAACTACAATATAATATGTTAATTTAATGTAAAGACGGACAAAGGAATTTATTATGCTTGAAATTTGTATTTTATAATTAGCAACTTTGTATTCTATATATTGGCTATAAGAACAGTAATATGAGGCAGTAAAGAAAGGTATTTTGTCGTTCAATCGGTATAAAATTAGTGTCATTAAATTTCTAATTATGTATTTAAACATAACATAAATGTTACAATAACTTTAATACAATTTTTTTTGCTGCGTGGTGGTGGTTTTAGGGAATCCCACTTACATTTAATGTTATACAGCCTGCCAAAAGTCAATTGCTCAATTTGCCGTAGTTGTCTCGCTTGGCAAAGGGATGCCAACCGCAGTTTTTATTATTTTTTTGTTATCAGGATGATGATTTTTAGGGTTCCGTAGCCAAATGGCAAAAAACGGAACCCTTATGGATTCGTCGTTACTGTCTGTCTGTCCGTCCGTATGTCACAGCCACTTTTTTCCGAAACTATAAGAACTATACTGTTGAAACTTGGTAAGTAGATGTATTCTGTTAACCGCATTAAGATTTTCATACAAACATAGAAAAAAATAACAATAATATTGGGGGTTCCCCATACTTAGAAATGAAACTCAAAATTTTTTTTTCATCAAACCCATACATGTGGGGTATCTATGAATAGGTCTTCAAAAATGGTATTGAGGTTTCTTATATATTTTTTTTCTAAACTGAATAGTTTGCGCGAGGGATACTTCCAAAGTAGTAAACTGTGTGTCCCCCCAACTGTATCTTCTAAAATAAGAAAATGATAAAACTAAAAGAAATATATGATGTAAATTACCATGTAAACTTCCACAGAAAATTGGTTTGGACGAGATCTAGTGAGTAGTTTTTTTTAATACGTCATAAATCGTAAATGATGTTACTTGCTGTTACGGAACCCTTCATGGGCGAGTCCGACTCGCACTTGGCCGTTTTTTATATCTCGACAACAGCGACACCTAAATCGAATCACACACACAACATTTTGTCAAAATCGCCCGTTTAGGAGGAGTTCAGTCACATGCACACGGATAGGAGAATTAGATATATAAACATATGAATATAAGTAAATTATTTTATATAAAAACACACAAAAAACAAAACGCACACTGCGCTTAAAAAGAGGTTTTTTGTATCAATTGCAAACGTAAAAAATTCGAATGGCAGACAGCGGGAAACAAGGAGATTATGCAAGACGCATCTCCATCGTCGCGCCTTATTCGTTGAATCTTAGCTAGTCTCCATTCCCATCACGTCTACCTACGGGATGTATTACTGATATCGATGCGTTACAGGAGCCGGGAGTATCTACGCCGAACCCATAACTGTATTTACGCTTGCCAACACGCGTTATTGTATTTTTAAGACGTATTTGTATGCTGACTGCATCCTTGCGGCATATGTTTATCGAGAACTTTTAAAATGAGAGGGGACGCTCGTTTTCCGACTGTTAAATTTGAAGGAATGGTTTTGAAATGTAATGTTCGTGACGTTTAGATATAACTTGTTGTAAAATGCCAAAAATGTTCCCACATGCATTGTGTATCCTTTTATGTATTTGTGATTATATGTTGTAATTTTTTTATCTGTTTTATAAATATCAAAATAAATATAGATATTTGAGTATTAGAAATAGGTAGCATGTAATACATATATAACTATTTTAATTTATACTTAAAGTATAAGGGTTATCGTTCGGTTCATTGCAGAATCTCGCATTTGTGATTAGTCCGGCTATGTCGATTATTGCAGCACTAGATATATGTAAACCTAATAGTCCTCGAAATCTCGTCACCAGTATGAACATCTTACATTTGGCAGAGTGATTAACGGTTATTATATCGCCAATTATGAGATATTATATGGGTTGACTGGCAGGGAATGCCGTTAGGCGTTAAATCCGCGCTTTGTTACCCTAGTTATTAAAGTGTTAACAATCAATATTAAATTAATCAATAAATATTTCCGGTATTTTCCAATGTCGCTTTTAAAGACACCCGTGGGGTGAAATAGTGAGACAGGTTCTCTTCATCATTCATCATCATTACAGTCCATCACAAGTCCACTGCTAAACATAAGCTTCCCCCAAGGAATGCCACAAAGCACGGCCCTGGGTCACCTGCATCCATCGACTTTCAGGTTCTCTTATTTTGTCACTATTTAGCGATCATCATCATGTCATTTTAAAAACATGCTAATAATGATGATGAACGAGCACATAATCCAACCGATAGTAAGTGAATCTACAGCATTCACTTACTACTGTCTACACTTACTACTATCGGTTGGATTGAAACCGATAGATTTAGATTAGAAAATAAAATGCAATCACTAACCATACGAAATAAAATTGTATTATGCGAGTATTTTATGCTATTATTCTGGGAGACCGTAGTCCTTCCCCGGTTAAGTTGACCCATTCGTACTGCAATCATAATAAATTTATAGATTGGCTTATACGTGATTTACTACGTATGAGATTCTCCCACAGAAGGAATGTTCAGTTCATATAACTATACTTTGCGAAAGGATTGTCAGTCACAGTGGCTGATTAACGTCTTTAACACTGCGCCCCGTCCTTACTATGAATATTATTAGACATTGAGTAATATTAATAAGAAAAATTAATAAATAAAAAGTTCAATTATTAAAAATAAAACTTTAGTCTGAAGTCTCCGAATTTAGAATGATCTAATAGTCAAACAATTCAAAACAAATCAACTTCAACGGTAGCTATCTCGGACTTAAGAACTATTTAGGATCCAGTTGTTGTATAAAAGATAGACTTTTATTAATAATGAAAGCCGACTTCAATAAATTGAAAGGATAAATTAAGTTTTGCATAATAGCTTCAGAAGTCGGTGTTGACACATAGCGTATAGAAATATTAAAACCTTCAGGAGCAGTAATTCTTTATTTTTTTAGTTTTTAGAAGTATGTTTTAATTTTTAACATAAGCCTAATTTTTTGAAACTTTTTAGTAGGCTGAGGAATATGAAAAGCTCGAATGACGTCTCATTAGTTACAATAAAAACTTAATCCCCTATTTTTCCATCCTTATGGATAAAAAAAATTCTCCAAATTTATATGCGACTGCCCCCGAGGTATAACTTAATCAATGAAAAAGAATTTTAAAAATAGGTCTACAATTAAAGAAGATATCGAGTAATATATACACTAAAAAAAACCGGCAAAGTGCGAGTCGGACTCGCGCACCGAGGGTTCCGAACAAATCTGTAGGTATATAAGTTTTAAATTATTAAAAATATTTTTATTATATGATGTAACTAAAAATTTATGCTTTTCGCAATTTTTCCTTTATCTGTGATATAAGACGTTGCTTCGTACCAAATTTCAAGATTCTGAGTTCACGGGAAGTACCCTGTAGGTTTTGATTCCCTTGCGAATGTCGAAAATTTGTGGCATAAACGGCTGTATCTTTTGATTGCGTTGGCTTAGAAGTTTGATTTTTTCACAGCTCTAAGGGAGAGTAAACTTGAGTATTTGATATGAAGTTCAGCTTGATACCTCCACGCGTTCCTGAGAAAAAGGGTCTTGACAGACAGACAGACAGACGGACAACAAAGTGGTCCTATAAGGGTTCCGTTTTTTCCTTTTGAGGTACGGAACCCTAAAAAGAACAAAAACCCGTATTGAGATCCTCCTACTTCTTTTGATCTCCTAATTAAATAAAAAGTAAGATGTACCAGTTCAAGGCAAGTACGCTCCACTGAAAGTCTATAGTGTAAGTTTTTATGACTCTTTTTGCGTTAATCGGAAAAGTTGATAATTATACGCAAAGAATCGTGATGTCAAAACAATTCCCCTTACCTAAAGACGTAACAAAACATTAAAACCTCGTAAACCAACATCGTTTCAACAGTGGTAGAGCCACGCGGCAGCTTTTGCTGTCGCACGGATGGGCCGGCTCGAACCGGGGTGGTACCACGACCTCACAGAATACCAGCGTGAAGTAGAGATTTACCTCTGCGTTTCGCTTGGTGAGTGCAGGTGGCCGGAGTCCCTTTTTACTGGAAATGAGGCATTCCATCTTAGTCCTCACGGGTGACAACGTATCTACATTTTGGTTTGTAATAGAGGATAGATGTAGATGTCTATGGGCCGCAGAAACCACTAATTATTTTACGTTTGTCACCTTTATCCTATAAAAAAAACAAAGTATTGCAAAGGATTGCATTAAAGTATTGACGATTGCAATTTATTTATAGAAAAAGGGTGACAAGCGAGCACACAGCCCAACTGATGGTAAATGGATGCTGTAGCCCCTCATAGTAAACATCTACTACAACCCTCGATTAAGAATCAAAATGCAGATGCATTGCCACCCTTGAGGACTAAGATGGAATGCCTCGTGTCCAGTAACAAGGGTCTCCGGTTCTCTACACTTACCATACGAAACACAGCAGCATTAAGCCGCTATTTTACGCTGGTATTCTGTGAGAGCGTTGCCCTTCCTCGGTAAAACCGAACCATTCGTGCTACAACTATACTACTAATATATCTGCAGCATGGCTGAACCACGTAATAAAGTGTTTTAGCACAAACGTTGGTTCCAGTTGTAACTACGACCCAGGAACTATTTGCTTAGGTATTCTAATACCAAATCCTTCGCTCGCTATTAGAATACGTGAGTACTTTAGAGAAATATTGTTTACGCTTGTACAATATACATAGGTACAAATTAAAGATTTTGATTTCATAACATAAACCGAAATGGAAAAGTTATTGGAATACATTTTTCGACCAGTGTTTCTAAGCTTCCTCAATCAAGTGACAGCCGAATCACGTTAGGCCGTGTCTACATAACAACCTTTTAGCTTAATCCTTACGTACAACGCCACACAGTAATAAGAAGATTGTAATTGAACGTCAAAGAGGCCGGCTACGGGGATTAGACGACGATGCGACCGAACGGGATTGAGCGACAATTTCAAATAGCTACTCGTATGATAGACGATTCTCATATAAATCATTTCGTTACGCTACATACGCCTTTGATTTGATTGTCACGGATTTCGGAAGCGTGACGGCGATTATGACAATATAACTTCGATCCATATAAGTAACGTTATCGAGTGCAATTTGTGGGTGTTGTTTAGTTTCTATGACAGAATTTGAAAGATAAATTACTAAAGTCTCTTTGTTACGTACTATTGATATACTTAAGTAGTTAAAGGGGTAATTAAGTAGCTGAATAAATTAGAAAATTTACTAGCAGAAAAGATCTGCGTGTAGAAATATAATGTTCTGTACCCGTTACCTAACTGGCATAGCCTATGCCTGAGAACTAAGTAAGCGAAGAACCAACTCATCTGCCACTATTACCAACACCATATCTGGTTCAAGTGGTGTTGGGAGTAGTCGTGTTTTGTGTAGTGATGTTGGGTTAAGTGTTGGCAGTGATATAGGGATAGGGATAGACGAGATTGCTACCACAATCTAAGATTACTATCAATAGGAGGGAGGTGTGCGGATTATTATTTATTACATACATATAATCACGTCTATTTCCCGGAGGGGTAGGCAGAGACTACTTCTTTTCACTTGCTACGATCTTTACATACTTGCTTCGCTTCGTCCACTTTCATTATTCCCTTCATACATGCTCTTCGGTTTAGAGTACTCTTGACCTGGCCTTATTAATATTAAGCTACTTAATTTTATTTACAGTTATCTATTTAATTAATTAATTGATATGTTATCGATTAATTGATATTTAACTGATTAACTGATATTTAATTGATTAATTGATTAAGCCGTGTAGTGGCGTTGTAAGAATATGTTACCCGATATCGTCCAGTAGGTATCGTTAGAGGCGACAAAGGGAAACAAACCAGTAGAAGGGCGGCAGCGTCTTCCTAAGAACACAAAGAAAATTAAAAACTACGGTTGCCAACACGCTTGCTGAGCGTGGCAACTATTTATTGCAAACATTCCCCTTATGAGGCTAGGCTATATATCGGTATGGGCTATGTTAAACAGTGGACTTTTGACAGACTATAATGATGATGATTATGATTTAATAGATTGAATTAGGGAACTAATTAATTTCCACATCTTTAATAAAATAAAAGTAAAAAGTAAAGTAAAGTAAAGTTGCAGCCTATTTACGTCCCACTGCTGGGCACAGGCCTCCTCTCATTTCTGAGAGGGTTTTAGGGCAAGGATATGTCCGCCGCGCTGCCTCAATGCGTGTTGGCGAACTTCACATGTCTTCGAAATATTTTTTTTCTTATTTCTCAGACATGCAGGTTTTCTCACGATTTTTCCTTCACCGCCGAGCACGTGGTAAATCAGCACTTAAAATTGCAATTAACAATTTCATTGGTGCCGGCGGGGATCGAACCCGGGTTGCTCGAGTACTGTGAAGCCTACAGAGAGCGCTAACCATCTGAGCTACCACGGCTCCTCCTATAATAAAATAAATTTCTGCAAAATGATGCATATATGATAGAACAAGTCTATTATTGAAAAGTTTTATAAATGTTACTTTATTCGTTACGTTATATAATTAGTAGTAGTAGTTATTGATATAGATGTAAAATGTCTCAAAAGCAAGGAAGAAGTGTGATTATGGATTCCGTCATTTATTTAAAATAACGGAAAATAAATATAAATTTAAATTAAGCACGATAAAACCCGTAAAATAAGATTTATTAAAAAAGATAAATCTCCTTTGCCATTTCATTTCGGTTTATTACTTAGAATACATACATATATCACAAATTGTTCCATAATCTCAATATTTATAAAAACAAATAACGACCATTAACGAAAGATAGATTGTTGGCTTGCAAAAAACTTCTTCGTTTAGTTGCATACATGTTTTATTTAAGACAGCTAATATAATGTTACACTATGAACAGCTCCATGGAGGATCATAAAATACCCAGTGTTGCCATAGTTCGCCATATATTTAGGTGGAATTATCACTTTATAGCTACCATGCGAGCTTCATAATAGACTCTTAAGATAGCGTAAACTATAAATTATGTTACTAAAAGCTGAAACCCTGTAGACTTTGTACCATATTTAGCCTCGGTTTTGCTCACTCTAAGCCAATATCAATAACAAAACCTTTTCGAAAACTTATTATGTATCTATCAATATTCGATATTAATTTTAATTATTATTGTAATTCGTTCTATATTTTGTTTAAATTTATGATTATATTAAATTATGAAAAATATACAATAAAAGTGGTAGAAAAATGAATTATTAAATTCCTTTACGTTCATACATATCGACAAACTCAATCTAACTCAGACTTAAAAAAAACTTATTTTATTCAAGAACTTCTTAGTGTTAGAGGGGATTAAACATTTAAAATAATTAAATCAAAACTTTGTTTCTAATGGATGAAATTGTTAAAACGTTAATCATTATAATATTATGATTATAGTATTAAAATTCTGTAATATATTTCATTTTTTATTTCTATATAATAATTTTAAATTCATCTGTTTAATATTTGCATACAAATCTTTATACGACTATTTATTAGGGATTAAAAATATTTATATACCATATTATGTTAATCGCAACGTTAATAATCAATAATTTTCTAAAAATTACAATATAATATGTGAATTTAATGTAAAGACGGACAATGGAATTTATTATGCTTGAAATTTGTATTTTATAATTAGCAACTTTGTATTCTATATATTGGCTATAAGAACAGTAATATGAGGCAGTAAAGAAAGGTATTTTGTCGTTCAATCGGTATAAAATTAGTGTCATTAAATTTCTAATTATGTATTTAAACGTAACATAAATTTTACAATAACTTTAATACAATTTTTTTTTGCTGCGTGGTGGTGGTATTAGGGAATCGCACACTTACATTTAATGTTATACAGCCTGCCAAAAGTCAATTGCTCAATATATGCCAACTTCAAATATTACCTCATATAGGAAATAATTGCCGTAGTTGTCTCGCTTGGCAAAGGGATGGCAAACGCGGTTTTTATTATTTTCTTTTGTTATCAGGATGATGCTTTTTTAATAGAATAAGGGTGACAAAGGAGCACACAGTCCACTTGATGGTAAGTGGTTGCTGCGGCCCATAGACATCTACATCTATCCTCGATTACAAATCAAAATGCAGATGCGTTGTCACCCGTGAGGACTAAGATGGAATGCCTCATTTCCAGTATAAAGGGTCTCCGGTTCTCTACACTCACTATACGATATATAAGATATATAAGCTGCTATTTTACACTGGTATTCTGCGAGAGCGTGGTCCTTCCCCGGTCGAGCCGACCCATTCGTGCTACAACTATACTAATATAGTTGCAGCATGGCTCTACCACGTATAAATTCTGGTGTTCGTCAATTATTTCATTTCCATCTGTCGCCGCTAACGACTACCACGGCACGAAATGGGGTAGTTGATATTTTCCCACCGCCACTACACGGTGAAAAAATAATTTCAATAAAACAGGAATCGCCATAGTACAAAAATGTATTTTAGTCAGCTGTGAGCTTGCGAAAGACTAGAGAGTAATGCCTGTTAATTACTATTAGATTAAGAGAAACCTACGGGTATAATTAGCGTTCACCGGACCCTTGTTTAAACAAACATATGTAACAAGCATAGATATACGTTAGTTAGTTACTAAATCTATGGTAACGTACTCACGTTACCATAGATTATTCAGATGATTCAGATTTATTCAGTCCATAGATTGATACATAGATTGACTTGGCAATCGCACTAAACAATCTAATTTAATATAATATGTATTACTTGTGAGATGTATTTTGTTTTCATGCGATTGCCAAATCAATCTATGTATGAATCTATGGACTGAATAAATAAACCGACTTGGTATTACATGGATCTCACAACTTTTTACGGTAGAAGAACTGAGTTGCGTGACTTGGCCTTTTTTACAAGTTATGTTTTTGATGGCATAGAAACTTTACCTTAATTTTATGTTGCAGTTATGAAATACCCCAATAGCAAAAGACTCGTTGTCTTAAAAAATTGTTTCTTAGATTTCATTGTCATTATTATCCATTCACAAGTCCAATGCTAGAGATAAGCCTCCAACAAAGAATGCCAATAAATACAGTTCAGTCATTTGTATCCGTGGAACTCCTGCATCTCAATTGCCACTTTTTCGACCTTTTTGGTCACCCTTTTGCCACTGCAGCGTACTTTTATACTATGTTAGTTTGTGTGTATCTTCTGTAAAAATATCTAAAAGGAAAATCGTAGCTTGCTAATAAGAATCGATTTCTATGTGGTACCAATACTGCCCTAAAGTAAATTTGTTATTAGTCACATACGTGATAAATAAATACTTAAACATATGTTTGAAATATTCCTGTCGCAAAGAAAAACAGTCTCGTTAACCTTTAAGTTAAGCGGCTATGATGCATTCCTAAAACCACGCTTGCGGCCGCCGTCAGCGAGCGCCGGTCACTAGGAATTCAAGATGCTATCGTTGCACTGGGAGCTTAGTTTTATGTGAGTTATGGCGTAATAAATAAATGTACCGTTGGGAAGCCAACATACGTCAATGGGTGTATAGAAGTATAACGGGATCGGTTTAATCGATTAACAGATCTTGTATACACAAAAATATTATAGAACGACTAAAAGTATGGTTTTATTATTTATTTAATTTTAAAATTGTTAGTTAGTCACTCATTGAGAGATATAATAATTTCTAATATCAGAAGTGGAATAGTTTCTAAAAGTATACATATATACAAGAGATAGATGCGCGACTCAAATTTAATTTTCCTTAGTGTCGTGCTTTGCCGAACAGATGTCTCTTAAGTCTTACATAATATAAAACTTAAAATTAAAAATTTTGTACAGCCGACTTCTATATAAGTTATTTAAGAATAACTCAAAAACTATTGGTCTGACCTTGATCAAATTCATATGGGACCACACGAGAACTATCAGCTTTCATATAAAAAAAGAATCATCGAAATCGGTTCACCCAGTACAAATTTATGAGGTAACACACATAAAAAAATACAGTCGAATTAAGTACCGTCTCCTTTTTGGAAGTCGGCAGACAAAAAACCCAAAGAGTTGTTTTCTGCAGACTTCCAAAAAGGAGAAGGTACTCAATTCGACTGTATGTTTTATTTTATGTGTGTTACCTCATAACTTTTTACTGGGTGAACCGATTTCGATAATTCTTTTTTTGTTTGAAAGCTGGTACTTTTCGTGTGCTCCCATATGAATTGATCAAGGTCAGACTAATACTTTTTGAGTTATTCTTAATAACTTATATTGAAGTCGGCTGTACAAAATTTTAATTTTAAATTATAATCAAAAAAGATTAAAGTTTCTCAAGTAGCAGCTTCATAACGGTTCGGAAGTGAAGGGAAAAGGGAAGTTCTACCGCCAGGCAAGGTGTTAATCCCGATTGGTACGGAGTTTGTTCTGTATGAATGCAAAGTTATTGTTAGGTCTATTTACGCTATTATGGCGTGATAACAGCGCCACCAGATCATACTCAGCTCAGATTGGAGGTCAATGGAGTCGTCCAGTTTCCGGTGCGTACTTAGTGCGTTACCTAAGGACAGGATGGACTAGATGGATAATGCATGCTATACGCGTAATAGCAAGTGACACCGGGTCAAACAATATGGCGTTGTGTTCCCTTATGCTGATGTTTGTGTATCGCCGGTGTCTAATGCTTGCCATACCGCGCACTTGCAAGTGATACTGGTGAGAAAGATGAACCGGAGCAATAGCCAGAAATGTGTCTTATAAATCTGCGATGAGTCAACAAGATGGACTGTCTTGTTAAAGCTAAAGACTGCAGAAGACGGTATTTTCTCGGGAGTGTAAAGCAGGTTTTTTAGGAATATGAAGACAAGTTTGATTGTCGTTTGATGTTCGAGGGTTGCACAGGTCGGGTATCGAACAAAGAAGACTAAAGATACGTTTTTATTTCTGAATGCTTCAAAACCTGCAACTGTCTTACCATTTTTGCTATGAGAGGAAAATAGGAGATCTACCGTAGACCAAGGTTTTCAGTCAAAGAAGAGGTCTATGCTCCTGGTAATATGGAGCTTTTTCTATGTATGCAAATGTTTATTTTTGTGTAGCAGTGATTAGCAGTGAAGGCAGGGAAACGTTCATGCTTGACATTGATGATGAGTCTAATGATGATGATGATGATGATGATCTATCTATCTTATGATTATTTAATTACGATTACGTTACGAAATCATTAAATTCGTTGTTCGTATTAGTCTTATTTATAGCTGTGGTCAGTATCATTAAGAAATATTTTATTTTGAAACAACCATTTTAATAAACGACGATGTGTGAAGAATTACCGTAAAACCAAGTCGACAGCGGTCCAGTCTGCAAAGCTTAAAGTCGACAGATGAGATGTCAGCAGAAAATTGGATTTTGTAATATAAATATGTCGCTTTACTGCGAATTAACTAGTGATAATCAAAAATAAACTCAGTGCTATTCCGTTAAGGCGTAAAATTTAAAAGCTAATTCGTAAAATATTTAATGAAATGTCAAATTTAAGTGCGACTTAAAAGTGTACAAAAGATTTAAATTTTGTCCACTATGGCTCTAAGATAACTCGCTTTTTGCAAAAAATGTTTGTTCTTTTCTTTCTTTAAAGTTTCGGAGATGAATTTTGTACCATATTCAGATAACAGTCTTACCTTGTTAGTTAAACGTGTGACATTTTCACGTTTCGAATTAATTTTGATGGTTCTTTTGTGGCAAATGTTCGTCGTTACTTTGTATAAACTTTTGGCTTTTGAATGCACAAACGCATTCACGTGTCAATTGTTTGAAATTCTTATTTAACCTGGCCATTCCTTTTTATGGATTGTATAAAATGTTAACACTACTTTTGCTTTTTAATTTTCATTATCTCCTTTAGCCACAAGGTATGTTAAGAAACCGATGGTTGTAACTAAAAATATTATTGCCTTAAATAAAACATGCATTTAACGCACTAATTGCAATTAAGACGGTCGTAACACTAAATGAACATTAAGGAACCACAATTCGTATGTTAACGCAAATTGGTTTGGGTTTCTGCCACAAGCAAGTTTAAAATTTGCGGCAAAATGGTCCCTATAAACATGCAAACGATAACTTTTAACATCGATATAACGCTCAAGGTGTGGTCCCAATTTCGCACAAGTTTGATGATTGGATTTCGAAATGTATTACTGTCCACAGTCGGCTTTCGTAGATAACCGCTAAGTGATTGGAAGAATGCAAGCGAAGGCAATAAAGTCGGATGAGCACCTCTTACCAAATGAACGGGGTTTAGTATGAAGTTCAGGTGACACGCCTACATGTTAGTAAAGTGTAGAACGCGATCATAATTATTTATTAGATTTGCACTAAATATTTTGTAATGTTATTAACTTGTTAATCAATGATAAGACGACTGATTTCTGTTAAAAATAAAAACAATGTTTCATCTTTATCTAGTGTGATATGAATTCAAACTTAAAGGGGTACAAATTTTCTAGTGGTAGTTGCTTATTATCTCTATATGTAAAAATCAATTGCTGTGCGTTAGTCTCGCAAAAAGTCGATTTTTGTGTGTGTTTGGGTGAGTGATTTAGATTCACAATTGAACCCGGTAAAAGGCGCTGTTGTCGATCGAGATCCAGATATCCACCCGTACGAATCCGGGGCGAAACGTTAGTTAAAAATAAATTCACATATTAAAGTTGGTAAAAAATTACTTCGCGTACACCCGCTTGACAAAATAAAATGATGGGTCTTACCTACTTTGAAGAGCACCTTCCGCCCTCCCTCAATTGCGTGCACTATCACCGTCACCACTAATGCCTCGTGTAGAGGCGAACACGTGTCGTATTGTCAGTGGTGTGTCTTTCCTAGTGTAGTGGTGTTTGGAGTTGCACTTATGCGATAATATGAGTATCCGTATATAAAAAAAAAACACTCTAATTATACTCTGTTTAACCGATTTATTTTGGTAAACATTATTATTTTTTTCCCTGTAGGTGACACTACCTGTTAAAATAATAGAGCGTTAAATTTAAAACACGTAAATAATATGTTTTAAAAGTCAGGAATACAATTTATTTTTTTTCATCAAAATTAAATGAAACGCTCATGAAGCGTGCACTTTTGAATATTCCAAACTATTTTAAATTTACGTTAAACGGTATTATGAATAAATGTTCTACGATGACTGTATTATTATGTACATAAATAAAATTGGTAAAACTGAGTATTATTTAGCTCGTATAAAAATAATTTATAAAAAATGTTCATATCATCGCGTCTGAATTACATGATCTCATAACAAATTCGAATGTATTTGTTGAAATATACACTTTTTACTGTTATTAACGTAGTGATTTATTTGACAAGTTCAACATGTCGGACAAGGCCAATGCTTCGACTTCTTTCTGAAGCCATGTTTTAAGAACCATAAAATAAACATTGAACGCGCCCACAGGAACCAACATCTTGAAATTGTTGTATCCTTTTATTTTCTTCTCATAATAACTACATTCCCTTTATGTATGCTTTTATCGACTTAACTCTTGTATATTGGAAAGGTTATTGCGTATTAATTGTCAAGACTTTATACACAGGCGGGTCTTTAGTGGCTACCGCTAAATATCAAAGAGTACATTTATCGCTGATTTTATGCGACCAACTACCAATTCAGTGGAATAAGAAATTGACCGAAATTCGTATTCAAAGGCCGGCAATTTTGTAAATGATGCGAATAAAGTTACCCGAATGTTTTTAAGAAAAAAAATGTAAATCGTATTGCTTGGTATCAATTACATTTTCAATAATAATACTGCAGATATTTGTATAATTTATGTATTACTGTTGCAATAAGCAAATACTATACCTACATGCTTTAATTTTATATTTTTTTTATTTTCATTAGCCCGTGAAAATCCACTGCTGGGTTACTTCTCCCTTTGTAAGATACAAAATAAGATGATTGAGTGTCTTTGTGCTTTTTGCGCATCACTTACTCCCAGTTGTAATTAGTAATTAGTTCTGTGGTCGAAGTAAACCAGGATAAACAAAAATATATCGAGTAGACTCGATTAATACTAACTTAACCGTAAAAACCACCTATCGAGTAGACACGCTGAACACTGATTTAAGCTCAAAAACCGCCTATTACTAAGTGACGCCTAGTAACGTTAAACGAACATAATGTAGTACATAGTTAATCAGACGTAATAAGTTATTGATAATTAACTAAACGGCGTCATATCAGTAGTTATTATTATAGTAAGCGACGCAGCGTTAGATATAAATCAGGTGGCGTCACATGATGTTAAACGACTAAGGCGGAACTTTGCGGTGAGTCGGAAGGAAGCGGGTACACGAACATACGACCGCAATGGGTTGTCTGCGTGTATACGTGCCTTTTCACACGAGCTATGGAATTACGATAAAACAATTCGTAAAGTGTGAAAAGGCGTAAAATAGTACGCAGTTTAACAATAAATTTGCAACCGTCTACGACTTACATATTATGTAAGTTATAATAATATATGAGTAAAGTTATAATAATAGATACTGTAACTTCTAACAAAATATTAAGCATATTTCGCGACAATTGGCAATCTTTTGTCTAGTGCCATGAAAACCTGCCTGAAATAAAATAATTCGAGGACATGTGGAGACTGGAGGTCTTTTTTTATAGAATAGAATAGAATAAAATAGAATAAAATAATTTTTTATTCAACATAGATCTCATGTGTAATTCTTATTGAAAGTCATTTTTTACTTTACCACTGGTTCGAAAAGAAACCTCTGTCCTGGGAAGAACCAGCAGGAAACCCAGCGGGACCTTTTTAAAGCAAATTTTACATTAATGGTTGTACAAACTATATAAGTACAAAATTTATTTTAGAAACAACTTGGAAGCGACCACCTCATTCCCAGGGGTTATTGTCATTTATACTATAATAATCCTTTTTATACAGTTTCAACTTAACAAAACATTTAAACTTGGTAATAAGGGGGACATACGAACACATAGTCCACCTGATGGTAAGAGGATATTGTGGTCCATATAAATGTACATTAACACTCAATTAAGGATCAAAATTCAGATGCGTTGTCATCCGTGAGCACTAAGATGGAAAACCTCGTTTTCAGTACGAAAAAAAATAAATACGAAACACAGCAGCATTAAGCTGCTAATTTACGTTGGTATTCTTTGCAATGGCTCTACCACGTAAATATACGTCCTACTACTGGGCACAGACCTCCTCTCACTTCCGAGAGGGTTTTAGGCAAAGGAAGTGTAGGCCGCAATGCCTCAATGCGTGGTGGCCGACTTCACATCATGTCTTCGAGATATTTTATTTTTCTATTATATTCTTTTTTCTATACCTGTGTATATACAATAAATCTCTATTGGCGATTAACGTGTACGTTAAGTAATATATCAAACGTGGCAGTTTTTTTTAAGCTGTATCACCTATAAAATAGCACTACTTGACATGGCTTCTCCCGGTTATAGATAGGATGTGTTATACTAATATATATATATATATATATATATATATATATATATATATAATATTTTATATAGCGGAACCCTACCTTGTCTGTGGCCCAGTCATATTGAGTTAAGTTTAATAATTTTATGCTTAGTTTCCCAGATCTGACACTCATACCTATTTACATACATATTATACATTTGCGAACATAAACTGAATTTGTTGAACTACCAGCGACATAAATTTCATTTGATTTCCGAGGCATAAGATTGTTTTACTATCAAAGCGTGTTCAATAACCGGCCAAATGCAAGTCACAACACATTTCTAGTAGGGGAGCCCCCTTTAATTTTTAATTTTTTTTTATTATTCGTTGTTATAGCGGCAACAGAAAACCCGCTTGCCAAGCCTGAAAAGGCCTTTGTTCAGCGGTGGACTTTGATAGGATGTGATGATGAAGATGATGACCTTCTGTTTAAACTACGTAACGCTCTTTTCGTTGTTATTGTATTGTAAATAACGGAAATGTACAAAATTTAAGGTTGTTTTCAAAAGTTTTTATCTTATTTAAAAATATACGTAATTTTCAAATGAATTTATATCTCCGAGATCATAATTTGATAATAAACTGATGTTGAATTGACACAAGAAAATTAAGTACTGTCCCGACCTCTGGATAGGAAGTTCTAAGCCCTTACAAATTGTCTGCAATTAATCGTTCGATTGGTGTACATGAGAAATTGTTTTTAAACAGTGATGGTAGTTAAGGTATTTTAAATACTATTACGAATGTGCATAATTGAAATCTTATTTATTGATAAATATGATCTACAGATAAATATCGATTTTTAGATAGTATCTACAAATAAATATTTTTATTTTGTGTAGCAATCTATGAAAGAAGCTATGGTTCGCTGACTTACTGTATTGGGTTGTAATAACGACGGTAATGATTCGATTAGTCATATTCTTACGCCCGTATTAATAAACGTTACTCAACGACGAACTTAAGTGCGTAATCATTTGATACGCCCTCATTACGATATCAGCATCTCAAGATCGTTGCTAATTAATAAACACATAAAAACAGTATCTCAAAACGCTGTACTTAGGAATACTGTTCTATAACTTGCACTCAAGTACACACACTTGAGAGCCTAGTTTCGTTTATTAATCAGTGTGGCACTCAGCTGATATCGTAAACCTAAACCGCATCTTATTAATAAACATATCTCAATGTTTATTAATAAGATCATAACGTCAAGATTGTACACAAGTGCGTGTACTTGAGCTGAGTAACGTTTATTAATACGGGCCTTAGTACTCTTCGTGTCTATCGTAAAATTTGTCTAAGGGATTATCAAGAAAATCATTATAAGTTGTCTGTAAAGCGACTGTTTGGGACAGGCAACAAATTAAACATTTCCTAGGTGGTAAGACTAAGCGAGATGTTAGGTGTGGTAGGTTTATTACATTTCTGTTTAGAAAATCATCAATACCACCGTCTGACTTATTTCTGCCGCAAAATTCTGGTCTAAAGCAAAAAGAGAGGTAGTATAAAAACAGGTTGTGAGGCATTCCATTTTAGTGCTCATAGGTGACATCGCATTTGTAGCCTTTTTGTTTGAAGTTGGCTGCAGGTATCATCGGCTACTGTTTGCTTTTCATTTCAGTTTTACTTTTAATATATTACAGAAATTAAATATTACTCAGTATTATTTTGAAGAGGACTGTTTTTGCTTTTATTATAAAAAAAATCTATAATAAAAAAAAAAACACAAAAACGGTGACAGTATCTTATCACATTTAATTTGCACATCACTACCGACCGACCACAAATACATCGACTTATCTAAACTGGCTGGCGTTGTTTGTGCTCTCTAATTGGCTAATTGGTATACGAGAAAGATAGATCGAGAAACGCGATCTCTTCCTTGTTGAAAGATAATCGAACCCACCGCCACTGTCGCCCTGATGAAATGCTGCCGATTAGTATCAACATACCCATTGAAATGAGGGGCCTGTAAAATATATTAATGTTATCTTTGTTCCACCACAACAAAACACGGAGTCTTAGAACGATGTTCTTTATATACATAGATTATTCTAATTAAGAGTCAATCCGTTCGTGTGTTCTACGTTATTGATTTTTATTAAGGTATACTAGTGCCATTAATATAATAATATTACAAACAACAAACGAGAATGCTACAAGATCGAGAATAAACTAATAAGTTTATTCTCGATCTTGTAGCATTCTCGTTTGATTTGGATGTTCAAATACTTATCTTAATATATAAAAATTCCGTGTTGTTAATGTTTGTCCGCACTAACCACCGAAACCGCTCGACCAATTTTAATGATTTTGTAAATGTGTACTACATGCCCCAAATCGAGAGACAGATTGGTTTTGGTTATCCCGATAAGTTCCCCCAATATTTTTTATTGCGAATTTAGTGATTTTTATAGGACAAAGGAGCAACGACGTCTACCTGGCCAGCGAGTAAATGTAATACAATCAATTACGCAATGAATTATATGCTGCTGTTATGTATATTAAACCACACTCCACTCAAGATCTGCTATCACCTTTATATACCTTTATATACCTATATATATATATATATATATATATATATATATATATACCTCAATTAAATAAATAAGAGAGAAACAATAACATACCCCTTTATTGCTACGTACATATTAACTACACGAATTGTTTATAGAATGGAATAATTAAACCTAGTTTAATCGAAAGCTAGTAAATATGATTAAATATTCTGTGTATGCGTAATCAAATGGTACGTAAAACTAAAGAAGTGTTTATGAAACAGCACCACAGAACACAATTACTCTTTATCAAGAGAACAGCACCACAGAACACAATTACTCTCTATCAAGAGAACAGCACGATGATCTCAAATATGATTATTGTCAAAACATTTTAAAGGTTTGAAAAAAGAAAACTCACAGATTTAGAATAGTGTCTTGAAACTTTTTAAAAAGTTTTGACGCAGATATATCGCCTACCTATATAAAGAACTCTGTGTCACCTACCTACGGAAATAACCACCCTTCTTTGAATACATATTTAAAGCAGTGAGCACATGAAAGGAAATACGGGAGTGTTATTCGAAAGTGCGGAAATGCGTCCCATATATCAAGTGAGAAAAATAGAAAAACAGGGACAAGATAAAATGTGAGTACATCGCCGTGATATGTTGCTACAATTTCGAAAAAGACAAATAGCCCTTTGACGTCACAGGCGCATTTTATGTGCACGTACTTGTTATTTGCTCTTTATTCAGAGCGCAGCCCGGTCCGGCGAGTGTAGGACTGTCAAGGCAAAACGTAATTTCACTAGAGTACTGTCAGATGGTAAAATGTAAATTTCTGTTCTTATTCCCATTGTTGGTAATATGCAATTTGTTTGCAAGCGTATAAAATTTAAAGGTCATTTTATCTGGATCTGACATTTAAAAGATAATTTTATAATAATTGTGCCTTGCTTTTTATAGTACAAATATTAGGTCTTTACCAATAGAATTGCCTTTTTTTATGAAATAAGTTAACGTAGGTAATTTTTTTCTATATTTTTTTATTTCTATTAATGAAAATAATCACCCATGTAATCGATGCAACTTTGCCAATTTATTGCATCGGCGGTTTATTGATGCCCTTCTTGAAGAAATCAGCTGGACGGAAGGCAACAAATTCTTCAAAGGAATTTTGTACTAGGATCTTTTTTTTTATATGATAAGGGTGACAAACGAGCACACAGTCCACCTGATGGTAAGTGGTTGCTGCGGCCCATAGACATCTACATCTATCCTCTATTACAAATCAAAATGCCGATGCGTTGTCACCCGTGAGGACTAAGATGGAATGCCTCATTTCCAGTAAAAAGGGACTCCGGCCACCTGCACTCACCTAGCGAAACGCAGAGGTAAACCTCTACTTCACGCTGGTTTTCTGTGAGGTCGTGGTACCACCCCGGTTCGAGCCGGCCCATCCGTGCGACAGCAAAAGCTGCCGCGTGGCTCTACCACTGTTAAATCTTATAGTCTGGGTATATTACTGGTTTTACTCTCGAGTATTGAATTTTTTTACCGCCAAAAAGTTATCCAAATTCTAAAAAAAGTGAAAGTCTGTAGCCGCAAGGTCTGGTGACGGAGAGCTTCCAAGCCCAGCTATTGTAACTTGGTGACTGTCTGTTGTGCAGTAGGAAGACGTGCGTTGTCGTGCAGGAGCAGCAGAGACGAGCAATGGACCAAAGCTGGTTGGAGACGTGCGAGCTTCTCCATCATTGTGTTCAGTTCTTCACAGTACATATATGCAGTAATGCTCATCCCGTTTGGTAAGAAGCTGTGATGAATTACACCGCCGCTAGACCACCAAACATTGACCATCGCTTTTCTAGGAGTAACTTTTCGTTTAGGGCATTGTTTAGGTGCTGAACCAAGATCCAACCAACTTGCTGAGTGCTTGCGATTGTCAAACAGAATCCATTTTTGTCACAGGTAACAATACGATTCAAAATTCCTTAGTTTGTGTGCCTGTTGAGCAGTGTGAGGCACGTCTCGACGCGTACTTCGCGCTGGCGATAACTGAGTTCGTGGTGAATAAGCTTGATACATGGGTCATCCCATTATCTTTTTTACCTTGCCAATTTGATGCAAATGAACTAATATTGTTTTGGTGCTAACGTCGAAAGCTGCTGCTGCTCCTAATTCACTCGTAGATTAAGTATCATCAGCTTCTACAATCGCCTTTAATTGGTCATTGTCGAACAAAGTTTTTGGTCGACCATGTAGTTAATTTTTCAGGTCGAAATTTCCAGGACAGAAGCGAGTAAACGTACGTTCGTTTGTAGTATTCGCTCTGAAACGTCGTTGATGTTGCGTGCAGCTTGTACGGCGTTGCTGCCACGACGGTACTCATATTCCATAATTACCTGAATTTCTAAAGTATTCATGACGACGAAAAATATACAAATCCGAGGAAAATATAACGCTAGGTAAATAATAAACAAATTACTAATTTTGAAAAAAAAAGAATTCTATGTATATAGAAATATATAGAATTTGATTCCATATCGAATAAAATTTATTTGAAATTAGAATTCTTATTCATACAAAAATGTTTTGAAACATTCAGTACTGCAGAACGGCAATTTCATAATTCATTCAATTTCCTATTAATTTCATGATGCTTTTACACTGACGCGAAAACGTATTTTAAAATTTTCAAAATAAATAATTTGATATTTTTTTATAAACGCTAAACTATATTTCAATTTAATTTACACATCAAAAGAAAAAATCTTTTACCAAGAAGACACAGCTTTACAAAAAAAAAGATTGGCTGCATATTCGAGCCATAATTAAAAGATTTAGAATCTATTACCTATTAATTTCATGATGCTTTTACACTGACGCGAAAACGTATTTTAAAATTTTCAAAATAAATAATTTGATATTTTTTTATAAACGCTAAACTATATTTCAATTTAATTTACACATCAAAAGAAAAAATCTTTTACCAAGAAGACACAGCTTTACAAAAAAAAAATTGGCTGCATATTCGAGCCATAATTAAAAGATTTAGAATCCACTTTGTCTTTAAAAAGTAAGCTTGAACATTCTTTCGGAGTCGCTCCGTTGTATTTTCGTCACATCAAGCAAATTGGCCCGGACAACTCAGTGGAGCGAATGCGCACAACACCAATGCTTTTTGATCTCAGTTAATTACGTCGATTTCGGGCTACGTCACCTGTGATGTATTGAACTAGGGAGATTGTTCAGTTTTATATACGAACCCTAATATTTAAATAAAAAGTGAATATCGAACGTTTATTAATTCTTCAACATAATATTTTCTTACCTATTTTTGTAATATCTTCATAGCGTGCACTGATGTTTTGCGGTCTGAAGTGTATATAAAACCAGTGTTATTACAGGCTATTCAGACAATCCATATTAGGCCTCAAAGGTGACAACTGCAGTAGTCACTTACCACCAGGTAAACATAATTGTAGAGATTATAGCAGCATACAATTGTTGCAAGTTTGAACTAACATAGCTCTTATTTTCATACACATATGTGTATTTCATATTTGTTCTGACATAGATAATATTTATATGTTTTGTGTATATATGTAGTGTATGCATGTATATGTGTATGTATGTATTTATATATGTTTATATGTAAGTATATATGTATATGTATATTTATATGTATATACAATATTTTTTTAACGCTTTCTATTTTGATTACTGCTGCACCGCCTCTTGATTGTATATCTCTGTTTAGCCCAATTGTTGACTGAGAGAGCCATATGTATAACTTTGTGCATGAAAGATTAAATAAATAAAAAAAAAAATAAAAAAAATTGAATTGTTTACTAAGTAAAACCAAATTATGTGTTTGTGCAAGAAAGTTATATAAATTCAGCTGAAGTCATTTTACGAGTGAATTTATTCTACGAGTGCTAAGATAGAGTTGTGGTTCTGTCCGTGGTGGTGGTTCTTCTAGTGTAGGCAAGGAGAATGATGTTGCTCAGAGGCTGCCCTGTGTTACCTAGAGATAGGTGGTGTTTCTGTTGGTATGCATACTTTGGTGTTATCATGAAATAGTGTCTTTCACAATTTTACATGGTGGTTTTTCTGGTGCAGGCAAAGAGGATGGTGTTGCAGAGAGGCTGCCCTGTATTACATAGAGATGGGTGGTGTGCTGTCGCTTTACAAACTTTAGTGTTATTATGTAATTGTGTCCTTTACGTTACACCAGTGTATTACATACTGATGTAACGTGACGGGGACTTGGTAGGAATCGTCGAACTTTATATGCCTATACCGTACTCATAGTGCGGTGCGCTGTTTTGTTGGTGATAATGATTATTTGCGTAAGCGGAAGTGCAAGTTGAGCATCCGCTCTCGCATTTTTATTATGTGTAACAATTTACTTTATCCTGATGTATTTCCGAGATCGGAATTGGGAACCCTTTTGTATTCCCTACAGAATTGGCTTTCTGTGTTGTATTATCTACATATTATATTATTTGAAACAGTATGTTCAAGCATGCAAAATTCGATCTGAATTTAAAAAATTAATTAAGAGACTTTCAATTATTTACGTTTTTCGAAAGTTCTTTTCGATTCGAAAGATTACGATAAGTAGAAAAAGAACCATGCCCACTTTTCATACATTTAAAAACCTGATAGTAAAAGTTTATGTATAGTTATAATGTATAGTAGAAAAACATCCAGTAAGTTTAGAAAATAATGTCATGTAGTCATTTTTACGATTTAAACACTGCGAAGCCCAAAAATATTAATGTTACTCTTTAGTTTAGGATTTGCCGTTACCAAATACTTAATTTATATCTCTTATTAATGTTCTATCACCACGTTCTCTGAGATTATACTGAGAAAAATCTTGTGTACTCGTATCCCTACACATTTCTATTCTATATGATGCATGAAAAACACAACACACAATGGCACAATGAGACACAAACGAAACAAGTGATTATTAAACGTAGTGATTATATTCTCTTTGGTAACAACGAAGGACTGCGCCGATGCTGATTGTAGAACTGTCAAATGTCAAAAAAAATTCGTTTCACTCGTGCACATTTTTTAATTTTTTTAATCTGTACTATATACAAAGAGTAATATAGAAATACTTAATGATTAAATAAAACATAAAATAATGTTTAAAACTCAGAAACATAGATCAATTAAGTCAAGTAGCAGAGTGTAAAATGGAGACGCCTAGAAAAAGGTAGTGGAGATGCGTTCAAAATATTATGGTGGTAATACGTTTACCCTTGACGTAGAATAAGCTTCAATAAATATTAAAAAATATTTTTCTCCTGCGTTTCTTTTAACATTGTGATAAGCGTATTTAATTTATAATTCAATTAGCTGAATTTTAAGATTTATTTCATTTCTATACATAATCAGGTGAAAAATGGGCATCATTCTTTTTAAGAAAATTGCCAATAAAAAACTCTAGGACGTTATTCAATACTGTAGTATAGTAACTGCTTAAATCTCATCCTGGATATTTATGTTGTAAATGTAGGCCACCGGAACGATCCTATAGAAATATAGTTAAAAATAGCTATTAACGAATAAACCCCTTTTTGACGTACAAATAGTATCTAATATAAGAAAATCTATTACTGTGCACTGTCAGTCTGATGATATGTATATTATATTTTTATTTATTTTGGAACTTAATCACATATCTATACGTGGTTAAGCCACGCTACAGCCATATTATGGTTGTGGCACGGATGGGTTGGCTCGGCCGGGGTTGACGACGCTCTCACAGAATACCAGCGTAAAATAGCGAGTGTAGAGAATCAGATACCCTTTTTACAGGAAAAGTGGCATTCCATCTTAGTCCTCAACGGTGACAACATGGATTTTTGATTCTTAATTAGGGATAAATATAAATGTCTATGGGTCACAGCATCCACTTACCTTCAGGTGGACTGTGGGCTCGTTTGTCAACCTTCTACAAAATAATATTCGAACCCATAAGGATAGTTTTAAAAACCCTATATAAAAATAAGAGTATGCGCATTAATTATTGCTTATATTCATGATTCATTTCCTCCTTCCCCTTTCTACCATCGGTTAGGTAAACAGTCGGTGGGTCTCTATATCATTGTTGTCGATATTATCAAACAAAGTCGATATGATCGAATCAAACGACTTACTTCTTCTTTCGTAATGTGCAGTAGTTGAATAATTCGCTAGCGTCCGTCCTCACTTGCAGTTACAATGTGGGTGTCTTCAAGGCAATAGTGATTAGGTTTTTGTTACACTAAGACAGTGCGATTTAACATCAAGGGCTTCAGATGATTCATCTCGTAACTGCTCATTACTAGGTGGAATTACAGTTAAGTACTGGCTTCTAATAAGTAACAAAAAAAAACAAATGTATTTCAATTAATAGCTAACATCATTTTATCATATGCATTTATATAGTTTTTTTTTTAAAATATTACAAACTAAAATTACACCGTGTAGTAAAGGTGTAAAAATACACTCCACTACCATATATCGTCCCGCGGGTGTCATTAGAGGTGCCAGAGGACAACAAACCATGAGATGATCAGCAGCTTCTTACTAAAAATAACTTGAAAAAAAAAACTGAAATTATTCCCGGCTGCCAAGCGGTAACTAAAGCAAATATCCCTTTTATGAGGCAATCTGTGGGAGGCCTAAGTACGGCACTGGACTCGATAAGCTGTGACCAATTAATAAATTATGAAAAAATAAAATTACCTAGTTTATAGGAAAATTAGTTATTATAACTCCTTCCGGCAACTTAGCGGTATTTATAACACAACACTGTCGTATATAGGGGCAATTTACTCTACTGGCTATCGCCTGATGATCTTCGGCAATGGCTGACCCACACTCACATTCACATTAGGCTTGTATTGACTGTGAATCTAAATTAATAATATTTTATAATTTAATTTTTTAATTGAACTACTCATTTAATTAACAGTTCAATCGCCACACTAATTAAAATAACTGTAAAAACTATAAAAGTACAAAAAGGATTATTATAATATCAAGGAATACATGAATGAAAATAACCCCTGGGAATAAGGTGATCGCCACCATGCTGGTTCTATGAAAATTAATTTAAAATTGTATAAATAAAATTATTGTTAAGTGAAATTATGTTAAAAAAAAGGTCCCGCTGGGTTTCTTGCTTGTTCTTCCCAGAACAGAGGTATTTCCGAACCAGTGGAAAATAAAAAAATGACTTTCAATAAGTATTATGTAATAATCAATATTGAATAAAAATCATTCTATTCTATTCTATTCTATAACTATCTGGCAATATTTTATATTAAATTGTTTTATAACTCATTTCCCTTTCCTCGTCAACTCATTACAATAACTTCTGAACTTTGTTTTCCCCCACAAATCCTCTTTAATTTGTCTTAATGGCTACACTTAGTTGAAGGGATTAGCAATCTCAATACTGAGCGTTTCGCTTCTTTGTCATCACTTTAAATCTCGTATTGGAAAGGCCACAAGATCCATCAGGCATTTCCTTTAGTCGGTTTATACAATGTTATACTATGTAATTAATGGCATATGAAAGAAAAAAAAGCATCACAGTGAAGAACTATTTAAGTAATTTTGAATTTTTAACAATATTAATAATGGGAATGGATGGCATCTTGATTTATTGAGCTATCATATAAAAGGTTAGCTTAATTAATTACTACCTTGATTACATAAATCAAAGGTCGTAAGCGAGAAAACGTGGGTATGTTTCTACAATCAAACTTCGTCTAATTTTATGCTGATGTTTATTATCTACCAGCCGTTCATAAATCCCGCGACACGTGAATAATTTACGCACACCTTTGTAACATATTTTTACTTACATACTTTGTTATACTCGTAGTCCTTGTGTGTGTTGAATATACGAATATAAACTCTAAATAGTCATCGATTCGATGGTAAGCGATGTGTGTCACCAAATTTTGAATTGGCAACCGTTAAAAATTCCACAACAATTGTGTCATCATTGTCTTTATATTACATCTCTTTACAAGTACACTGCTGAACAAGGAACGCCATAAAGTACGGTCCTGAGCCGCCTGCATCCATCAACTTCCTGCATGTCTTACCAGGTCGTCACTCCATCTAGTGGGGACACGCCCTACACTTCGTCCACCGGTACGACGCCGCCACTCGAGAACCTTTTTCCCCATCGATAGTCGGTTCTTCGAGGTATATATGGCCGGCCCATTGTCAATTCAGCTCACTAATCCTTTGGGCTATGTCTGTTACTCTGGTTATACCGCGGATATCCTCATTTTTAAGTAAATCACACAGGGAAACCCCGAGCACAACCCTCTCCATAGCTAGCGAGCTATGGGAACTTCCTCATACGGCCATCACTAAAGAACCACGTCTCACTTCCATAGGTTATCACTGGCAACACGCACTGATTGTACAGTCTCGTTTTCAATTTTTGAGGTATACCTGACGAGAAGATGTGCAGTAATTTCCTGAACGCTGCCCAGCAGAATTGAATCCGTCGATTGACCTCTCGCTCGAAGTTGTACTTACCTAGTCGGACTATTTGTCCCAGGTACACATACTCGTCAACAACTTCGAGCTTAGTACTCCCAACAACTACCGGCATAGGTGTGACATGTACGTTATACATAATCTTTGTTTTGTCCATGTTCATCTTAAGACCTATCCGTTGGGAGGCACTAATGAGGTCATTGAGCTGATTTTGCCATAAGGACTATATCGTCGATAAATCGAAGTTGAGTGATGTACTCACCATTGATGTTAATACCGTATCTTTTCCAGTCCAGAAGCCTGAAAACGTCTTCCAATGCAGCGGTGAAGAGTTTCGGGGATATAACGTCATTGTGTCTTACACCCCTCTGCAATTTCGTACTCTGATTGTGTTTGGATAGCCATCGTAATCCTACTGTACAAACACTTCAGCACTTCGATTTTGATTCCAAAGGTTTTCGTAGTCCACATACGTCAGACATAGTACGAGTAGCAAATTGTACTCCTCGAACTTCTGTACAATTGGCCGAAGGGTATGTATGTGGTCTATGGTGCTAAAGCCTTTTTGGAAATCGGCTTTTTCGGGAGATTGGAAGTCCTCGAGTCTGCATGCGAGACGATTCATAATGACTCTCGAAAACAGCTCATAGACGCTGCTCAGAAGGGGAAACCGGTCTGTAGTTCTTCAAGAGAGCGTTGTCGCCTTTCTTGAAGATACAAGACCACCGCACTTCTGCTCCACACCTCCGGTGTAGTGCCACCATGGATGACGGATTTACAGAGCTTGATTAGTATACAGAAAAACTATAGATCTATTTGGAGTATTTTTTTCTATGCATGATTGTAAGAGACTGTTTCATATCTTATATACAACTTTAGACAAATTTAAATGACTATTAAAATAAGAAAGTTAGCAAGCGACGTCCTAGATGTAATTTTATCTACCTGATTAGCGATATATTCTAGATAATCCAAATTAACTGTGCACATGACTAATTAGTGTGTATGCGCAGATATATGGATGTGAAAGAAGCGAAAGATGTCTATCCGCGTCATGCCCAATGGAAATCCATAGCCTCTGCCTACCCGTCATGACAGGGGAACAGGTTATATATTAACTATAAAAAATATTGTTAATCACAACAATACACAACAGCACATAAACTTAATGATGATTATGCTTTTTGAGCAAGCTACTGTTCATGTAATATATTTTATGAGACTTCATATACCATTTACTTGTAAAACGAATTTATTTATCAAAATGTTATTTAGCGAGTAATTAAATTCAACGTAGAATTTATGAGCGTCGACCGACTGACGGATAATGGGCTCTATTGACCATAAACACGTTAACTTATAGTTCTGGGTTAGATGATTTTCAGGAATAATTTCAAACTCAAATAGCAAGTTATTTTGATTTTAGCATATAAAATTTTTCTAAGCGTATATAGGCGCTTTGTACGTGGTAGAGCCACGCAGCAGCTATATTATTGTTGTAGCAAAAATGGTGTAGGTTTTACTGAATACTACGTATTCCATCTTAGTCCTCAGGGTTGACAACGCATTTTGCATTTTGATACTTAATCGATGATAGATGTAGATGTTTATGGACGACGGCATCCACTTATCATCGGGTGGACTGTGAGCTTGTTTGTTACCCTAATTGGTATGAAAAAACCTTTTGTAATTGTTTTTGTTTATTCTAAACCAATTGTAAGTTTTTAGTTTTAATCAGAGTTTGCCATTTTTTACATGGAGAAACGCTTACGCATATCCGTCTTGCGGGGACAAGGCCAGTTGAAGTAGGATTGCACCGACTAAAATCTCATGGTGTTCCACCTATTGACACACCCACGGGAACGCTTTCGCACACATCCGCAGCCCCATCAGCGCCGGCTGCCCCTTCGGGAGAGGACTACTCCTCCCTCCTCAGTTAAGGCGTACCTTCTTAGTACTTCTCAGATAATAACACATGGCATGCTTTCCTCCGTGGCCTCCAACTTCACTTGCGCTACGGACGCTTTCGTGTCCGATGCGCAAAGGCCATGTGGCCAGGAAAAACGAGCAGAAGAACTAGCTTTCCTGACCCCAGTGGGTCTGGTTTATGGCTCTGCTGCCAACCAAGATTTGGCTGCGGAGGTTAGGGAAAGCGGCGCCTCGCAAAAATCGTCACTCCTCTCCTCCCTCATCCCCACCATCTCCGCATGAACGGTATAGCCCTGCCAGAGTCGCAGGTGACGTCCAAGACGGAAATTTATCAACCATTTTGGCGATAATATATTCAAGATAGACCCAATTAGGAATATTTGTTAATTCATTTTATCAAATGTATTTTGATTTAATTAAATAGTAAATTATATTTGTATATCTGCTTGAGATTAATAGACTTAGACAAAGTTTGACCGATCACAATGAAATTTGGCACATAGTGGTGGCCATATAATTACGAATGTTTCTTGGTTTAAAAAAATCTTCTAATAATAAGACATAAATTAAAATTTAAAATTTTGTACAACCGACTTCGATATAAATTATTAAGAATAACTCAAAAACTATTGGTCACACCTTGATTAAATTTGTATGGGACCAAGTGTAAAGCACCAGCTTTCAAATAAAAAAATCATTGAAATTGGTATACCCAGAAAAAAGTTATGAACTATATACTACATTACATAACTATAATTAACTATATTACACAAAAAAACATACAATTGAATCGAGTACCTCCTCCTGTTTGAAGTCTGTAGAAAAATACATCATTATTAAGTGGCGAAGCTTGCGAAGTCACTGATTGATTTCACGATGTCTGTCCGTCTGTCCGTCTGTTCGTCTGTCCGTCCGTCTGTCCGTTTGTCCCACGATTATCTCGAGAACGGTTTCGAATTTTCAAATTCTGTTTTCATTAATCGATTACTGATCACCCAGGCATCTGAACCTCCTATTTTGAAATATTTTTTTTCCGCTAGAAACCGCTACAAAGCTGATTGCTTCGCCACTTTGCTATGCTGTTAGCTTGCTAGGTTTATTATTTCTCATTTTTAGTGTTATAATTCACATGAGTTTTTGCTATAAAAACTATTTCTTATAACTTTTTATATATAATTAAGAACGATCAGTAAACCAGATCAAACCACGAGACTAAACAATAAAAAGGTAAATTACCATTTATTTATACAAAATTTAATACTTATTCGCATATCCAAGGCTCTTAATTACTGTTTTGCATCGGCGAGGCATTGTATCAATCAACTTTTGAAATTTTTCGAGAGAAACCGAGTTGCATTCTCGTAAAAATGCATTGTGAAGTTCTCCCACACTGCTACACTGTCTATTTGACACGCTTTTATTTATCTCACACCAAAGATGATCAATCGGATTCGAATCTGGGCTGTTAACTGGCCAGTCCAATACACTAACAGATTATGAGACGAGGAATTCTATTACTGAGCACGCAGTGTGCTTAGGGTCGTTGTCATGCTGAAACATCCAAATCACAAAAACAACTTCTTCTTCATAGTAGCATAGATTCCTCCAGTGTGTTTTGGACTGGAATTGGTCCATCTTTCCTTTAGTGAGCCGAACAGTCCTGATTCCATGACCAGAAAAACACTCCTCAATTTTAACTTGTCCATAGCCATGTTTTAGTTAGGATTGAAAGCGTTATTCAATGGATGCCGCACATATATTTTTTATAAGATAAGGGTAACAAACGAGCACACAGTCCACCTGATGGTAAGTGGTTGCTGTGCCCCATAGACATCTACATCTATCCTCGACTATGAATCAAAATGCAGATGCGTTGTCAGCTGTGAGGACTAAGATGGAATGCGTTGTTGAAAACGAGGCATTCGATCTTAAATAGGTTGCAATTGTCGTAAATAGGTTGGTCTCCGGTTCTCTACACTCACCATACGAAACACAGCAGCATTGAGATGCTATTTTACGCTGGTATTATGTGAGACCGTGGTCCTTCCCCGGTCGAGCCGACCCATTCATGCTACAACCATACCAATAATATAGCTGCAGCATGACTCTGGCATTTATATAGGTTTCCGTCTATAATACTTTATTTATTTTAGTTTTATCACAAAAAATACGATTTTCCACTCCCTGGCTGTCCCCGTACTTCATTCCAAAAACATTGCGGTTTTGCCTTGGCTTGCGACTGGACTGATGTCTTTTCTTACGGCCAGTTGTTATTCGTGCGAAGTTTTAATATAACTTCTCTAGAAGGTTTTTAACAAAATTTATTTTTTCCAATTGTTTTTTTGGAATTACAACCTTATAAGATATTTTTTTAATTTGTAAATGGCACCAAATTACAACGAAAAGAGACTCGTAATTAAATTTTCTTAATATGAATTTCCTTTAAAAAGTAAATTGTATTTATCGTTCTTAATTATATGACCAGCCAGTATCTAGCAACTACTACTGGGTTCTCAGGTGTTGATGTGCTTCATATATTAAACTTATTTTTTTAACTATGTATTTTTTCAAGAACAAATTGGTTATAAATAACCGTTTTTAGAAGCACGCTGTAGCACTAAAACTTACATAGCGTTCGACCGATCGCCGTAAATATTGAGTATAAAACCAGAATAACGTCTGAGAAACATACTCATATCAATATAGTTTGATTTAAAAAATTGGTTATATAATAATTAATTTTAATGTTTAATTTTAAAAAACGTTGTTTATTTTTTCAAAAAACGTTACCTCTACATACTAGGATTTTCTCCTGTATCGTGGAGGCAGTTTACAAACACAAGTTGCACAAGAACAAACATCCAGGACCTGGAAAATTATTTGTAGGCCATACAAATACTTGTTCCGTGCGTATACAATATACGGTGTTAATGGGAGACTTCAATGCAAAACTAGGCACAAGAGAGAACGGTGAGCTGAAAGTAGGGAAATTTGGAATAGGGCAACGGAACCCAAGGGGCCAGCAGCTGGCTGACTTCATGGAGAAAGAGGGACTCTTTATGATGAACTCTTTCTTCCAGAAGCGGCCCCACAGGAAGTGGACCTAGTCAAGCCCCGACGGTTCGACAAAAAATGAGATTGACTTCATTATGACGACCAGACGACAACTGTTCAGTGATGTCTCCGTGATCGCGAGGGTGAAAACTGGTAGCGATCACCGAATGGTTAGAGGCACACTGAACCTTAACGTTAAGTTGGAGAGGTCTCGTCTAATGAAGTCAACGCTCCGTCGCCCTCGTGCTCTGTTCCAAAGTCCCGAAACCTTTCAGCTCGAGTTACAAAACCGTTTTCAGTGCCTAGAAGACTGCAATGAAGTGGACGATATGAATGACAAGCTCGTAGAAACTGTCCATGCGGTCGGAGCTAAGTTCTGCAAGATCCGCCGCAGAAGAACACAAAAACTCTCCGATCACACTCTTAATCTCATGGCTGTTAGACGGGAGATGAAGCTACATTTTTCAACAGACTTGACAGCATACAGGCATCTGAACAGACAGATCTCCAAATGCATGCGGCGGGACTTATGCAACTTCAATACAGCTCGTATTGAAGAAGCGATCGAGCGGAACCAAGGCTCCAAAGTCTTTGCCAGAGATCTGTCTGCCAGAAAGAGCCAACTGTCAAAGCTGAAGACAGAATGTGGCAGCATCGCTTCCGGGACACCTGAGATTTTGAGTGAGATTGAGAGGTTCTATGGGCAGCTGTACACGTCATCGTTGGAGCCACACGCAAGTGTGAGTAACGATCCAAGAGCGAGTCTCATTCGACACTATTCCGAAGATATCCCGGACGTCAGTCTGAGCAAGATTAGAATGGCTCTCCAGCACCTTTAAAACAGTGAGGCCCTAGGTGAGGATGGAATTACAGTGGAGCTTCTGAAAGCGGGTGGAAGACCGGTACTTGAAGTCCTTCAGAAGCTCTTTAATACCGTCCTCCATTGTAGCGTTATACAGGAGGTGTGGAGCAGAAGTGCGGTGGTCTTGTTCTTCAAGAAAGGTGACAACGCTCTCTTGAAGAACTACAGACCGATTTCCCTTCTGAGCCGCGTCTATGTGCTGTTTTCGAGAGTCATTACGAATCGTCTCGCGCGCAGACTTGACGACTTCCAGCCTCCCGAACAAACCGGTTTCCGAAAGGGCTTTAGCAACATAGACCACATACATACCCTTCGGAAAATTGTACAGAAATCCGAAGAGTACAATTTGCCACTATGTCTGGCGTATGTGGACTATGAGAAAGCCTTTGATTCCGTCGAAATTTGGGCGGTGCTGCAGTCCCTTCAGCGGTGCTAAGTTGACTATCGGTATATCGAAGTGCTGAAGTGTTTGTACAGTAGAGCTACCATGGCTATCCGAGTACAGAACCAGAGTACGAAACCTATCCAATTGCAGAGAGTTGTAAGACAGGGTGACGTCATATCCCCGAAACTCGTCACCGCTGCATTGGAAGACGTTTTCAAGCTTCCGGACTGGAAAGGATACGGTATCAACATGAATAGCGAGTACATCACTCACCTTCGATTTGCTGACGATATAGTCCTTATGGCAGAATCGCTGGAGGACCTAAGCATTATGGTCAATGACCTCAATAGTGTCTCCCAACGGATAGGTCTTAAGATGAACATGGACAAAACAAAGATTATGTTTAATGTCCATGTCACACCTATGCCGGTAGTTGTTGGGAGCACTAAGCTCGAAGTTGTTGACGAGTATGTTTACCTGGGACAAATAGTCTGACTAGGTAAGTCCAACTTCGACCGAGAGGTCAATCGACGGATTCAACTCGGCTGGGCAGCGTTCGGGAAGCTACGACACATCTTCTCCTCAGACATACCTCAAAACCTTAAAACGAAATTGTACAACCAGTGCGTGTTGCCAGTGATGACTTACGGAACTGAGACGTGGTCCTTCACTGCTGGTCGTATGAGGAAGCTCAAGGTCGCTCAGCGAGCTATGGAGAGGGCTATGCTCGGAGTTTCTTTGCGTGATAAACTTAGAAATGAGGACATCCGCAGTAGAACTAGAGTAACTGACATAGCCCAACGGATTAGTAAGCTGAAGTGGCACTGAGCCGGCCATATAGCTCGAAGAACCGACCACCGATGCGGAAGAAATGTTCTCGAGTGGCAGCCTCGTACCGGTAGGCGAAGTGTAGGGCGACCCCCCACGAGATGGAGTGACGACCTGGTAAGGCATGCAGGAAGTCGATGGATGCAGGTGGCTCAGGACCGTGCTTTGTGGCATTCATTCCTTGGGGGAGGCCTATGTTCAGCAGTGGACTTATGAAAGGCTGTAATGATGATGATGATGAAACATATACTATTCATATTTAACTAAGAATATTTGTTCGTCAATTTTGTCTTTAATTTCTCAACAAGATGCAGCTAGCTAGCTAGAATTTCAAAACAAAACAAATAAACAGTAGCTGCATCAGAGCAGTCTATTTAAAATGTTGTTCCCTTATTTGCTTACTCGTATTGAATGACATAATTATGGTTAAAAATGTACACAAACTCGCCACTCGGGTTGACTATATGACTATACCTCTCGATGGTTAACTTGACGTTGCCGAGTGAGTTATTCAAATGTTTCACGCACTTTACTGAGGCCGATGGCTGACATATTTGATAATTTATACGATTAATGGAGTGGAATATTGTACTATTCAGTGGCAAATGTCTTCACCCTTTGCTAACGCGTCGCTTGACAGACGGATGTAGCCGTTATTTCTGCAAATGGTTCACTTACAATTTAGCGATTTTTATTTACATATTTTTTTATTAAAATTAAATTTGGCACTAATATTGAGCTGTTGTATATACAGAGGCTAAGTGCTCGCCATAAATATCGCAATACGTAAGCATCCAAAGTGCGATCGCAGCCAGCACTAATGATAGTGTCAATTGCAATTTTAACTGGTGATTTAACTAGTGCTCGACGGTGAAGGAAACCATTGTGATGAAATCTGCATGTTCAATACTTTCGAGAATTCGTGACGTCCGTCAATACGTAGTGGAGTAGCGTGGCGAACTGATGAGCCTGCATTGGCTTTTGATAGATGTTTGATGAATAACTGACGAATGAATGAACTAAGTCAAAATTATGAGACAGTATTTACTATGTTCAAATTGGATAGTTCCAAAAATTGTTTTACATAGGTTTACATATATTTATAACGAAAATCTAAATGGAATGTAACTAAACACAGAAAATAGGTGTACATATTACACTTTTATAAAGTTTAAAATATTGAAAATAAATAATAAGATTTTTACAATGTGAGCCTGACTGTACCGATATTGAAATGTACTCGTATGTATCACTTTAGGTAAGGTTTTAATTAAGTTCTGTTTGATAAATTTAAACAGATTTTTAAAACTTAATAATCACTAATTAGTCACTAAATTTTGACACATAATTATTTACAAGCGAATTACCAGGGAATTCTAGAGTTATTGCATGCCGAGCGCAAAGCGCGTGGGTATGTTCTACTAACGGCTAAAAATCAAAATTCCAACGTTTTGTCGCATGAAATCGTATCCAGCAATCATATTATACATATAAATGATATAAAGAGCACATTGTTAGAAAGATAAATGATTGTTGAACTTACTAATTTTTTTAAAATCGATTAATTGCTATTTTTAAATAAAAAAGGGGATTTAGTGGCTTATGGTGTGGATTTATCATGTCCCCAAGGCTTGTAAACACTATAACTTTTGAAAATATCAATTGTTTATCTCAATCTATTTTTTAATCTCTTCATCTATTATGTGGGAAGCCACTGAATGTAAATGGCAGTGTAATTTTGTTTTGTTTAGCTATAATTAATTTTTTTCGGCTCGAAAATGGTGAAATTTTCGTTGATTTGGTAGCCTTGTATAAAATTATTTCTGTAAATGGGGAGCTACAGCCACAGAGTAGTTTACTCACTAACTCAGTTCGCCATCGCCATAGATTACTGTATAATATATCAGTTCGCCGTCAGTCGCCGTCGTGAGTGGACATTATTTCGGTTGTTTGCAGCGGCTCAAAAAGATCGCTGTACAAATACACAATATTCGAATAACCAAATTTCTTAAATACTTGATTATAATAATAATAAGATATTTTTTTTAATACAAAATTTTAAAAGCACAGAATAAATAAAAGTAGTACGTACTAAAGGTAAGTAGTATATTTTTTTTGTCATGGGTGACATTTTTATGGTTTTCGAGGGTGTTGAAACCGATAGGGTTGTCGAAAAGTAAATTCAAGATGGCGGCCGCAACAGGTATCAAATTTTTCATCATGGGTGTCATTTTCATGGTTTTCGAGGGTGCTGAAGCCGATAGTGCTGTTGAAATGTAAATCCAAGGTGGCGGCTGCAATAGGTATAAATTTTCTCATCATGGGTGTAATTTTCATGGGTTTCGAGGGTGTCGAAGACGATAGTGCTGTCGAAATGTAAATCCAAGATGGCGGCTGCAATAGATATCAATTTTTTCATTATAGATGTCATTTTCATGGTTTTCGAGGGTGTTGAAGCCGTTTGTGCTGTCGAAATGTATTTAAACTACTTTAAAAAAATCCAGTATAATCATGCTATACGTTATTTTTAATGCGAAGGCATGCTCAATTGGATTTACCAATATTTATTTTATTTTATGTAATCTTCGAGCGGAATGCTCCTCCATATGTACAGCTATGGTTCCGTTGTACCGTTATGTTTCTAACTTAGTATATGACAGTCACATATTAGTCACTAAATCTTGCAATCACAATCATATCTCTGACCCAGACAATACTGGTGTTTTCGAAAAGAGGCTGTGCTACCTTGAATTTATGCTAGAATCATCTCAAAATGGAGCTACATCTTCTAAAGCATAGCGTCACTAATATTTTCTTAAGTCATCAATTTCTCACTATAATTATCTTGTCATTATAAAATTTAGGATATCGTTGAGGAGCATTCTGGTTTGAAGAAGAGGACATTATCTTTGTTTCAGAGAACGACTCTTTATCAATAGATTAACAAGATTTAACAAGACTTTTTTCATTCAAAATAATGTCAGTATAATTCTCGTAATACAAGCGCAGAGAGTATTAGTTTAGCTTGTTAATTCTACCTGAGCGAGTGCTGCAACTGTATGGATTACAATCCTAGCCTTCGTTAACACAGGATTTAGCTCTTGCGACATATGTACATGTTATATTATACCTACACGTAGTGGAAGTTGTCGCTAAAACACAATTAAATTACGAATATTTTCATGCTTTTCATTAACATAATATTTGTATTTGAATGAGGATATTTTTACTTTAACATGTGCACTTATATTGTTATAATAGTTAATAAAAAGGTTTATACCTGCGTTATTTTGTGGTAAACGATGCTGTTTACGACATCGGACAACGCATACGCACCTTGAATAACTACAAATATATTATGACGAATTTTATATCCGTTCTGTTACTCGGAATACAAAATGGATTTGTGCGTGACATGTATTTAATCAATCGATAGTTACTTTCCGAGAATTTTTGTGTAATTAATAATACGTGATCTAACGGAAGATAATATTCTATTGGAGTCAAATTAACTTTCATTATTAATTGTTTTTTTTAATGAGTATCGCAAATAATGAAAAAAATAATTAGTATTTAACAATCGGACTAATACGTATTTTCTTTAAGACTTAACCTTGTTTATATCTGTGTAAGCACAGGAGGTGCAACTAAATGACGTCATAGCTTTACGCATTCGATACTTAAAAATATAATCAGGACAAAAAACACGACTATTATTACCTTGATCCCAAAATCTATAATTCTGAATCACGTTAGAAACCTTTGTCTTCAGTTCAAATCTAGGAAAAAGAAGACAGGTGTGAGTAATATTGACAACATAAGAGCAAAGCAACGCTGAAAAACAAACATCTTTATCCGCATTTTTATTTCGATCTAGTATCGGTGGTGGTTAAAATTCGACCAGCATATAGCCATCACACAATATCTGCTCATGATGTGGCGCACAGACATAATATACATTTATCCTCGATTAAGAATCAAAATGCAGATGCGTTGTCACCTCTTAGTATAGAGACGGAATGGCTCCCTTCCATTAAAAAGTTGGTGACAGTGTGGGCCTACCACGGTCGAGCCGAACCATTCGTGCTACAACCATACCATAGCCGTAGCGTGGCTTTACCACTTAAAAATGATTTTGTGCACATAATCAACACAGTATCTTTCGAATGATAACAGTTTCATCCCCATGCGTTTATGATAAGTACTTAAAACAAACGTACGGAAATTTTCCATCTTCACGTGTTAATATTACTATTTCTGAGAAAAAAACATTTGTACATGAACGTAATATGTACAATATAAAACAATATGTTTTAAAAAATGATGGCTCATTTTTTAAATATTGAATTCCTTTCCATTAACTCCTTCAATAAATCATTCTTTAATATTCGTGGTAGAGATTGCATTATGTTTGTACTGTGGTCGAGCAATTATAGCGTATTGTCTTATAAAATAAATTACTTTGGAATTCATGAAACATATCGACATTGAAAAAAAGAGAAAACATTTAGTCACGACTGTTATTGAATACATTCTTAACTTAAATTCAAAATTTAATATTATATGCTGGTTGTTAAGTATTTATTGTTAAACAAGGTAATAATTTATTCACTATAATTTCGTTTATATTTGGGTAAAACAACAAAGCGATTAACTTTCCAAAGCAGAAACTCCCCGTAAGTATATAATCAGTACAGGTAGAAATTGCATTGCATTAAAGTATTAAGTAATGAGTATTAATGATACTCTCTCTCTCTCTCTTTCTGCCGCCTAGTAGAAATGCGTGCAATGTTGTGTTCCGGTCTAAAGAACCAGCATAATAAAAGGATGTGAGGCATTCCATCTTTGTCGCCAGAGACTAGACTTCTTAATCAAAAAGTTTGTATGACTTAACTTGAAAAAAAAAACTTTTTTTTTCAAGTTAAGTCATACAAACTTTATACGGGTCATAAATAATTGAACTGGTATTTTGTTTTAAAATAGGAGTTACCATGCACTTCATTTACTGCAAATCGGCTCGTAAAAAAAATAACGAAACGTTTTTAAAAACAGAAACCCGGCATTAATAGGCGTCCTAAGAAACTCAGACCGGCGGAGACGGGCAGTATCACAGACTAACTAGTAGTTTCTACCGAATAGCAGTATTACAATCGTCAATTCATTTGCTAAACGTGACGATAAAGGCAAATCCTCTCTATAATGATAGGCCTATGTTCACCATTGGACTTTTACGAGCTGGTTATGATAGATACTTGGTACTTTGATAACTGGCCCTATCAGAAGGATCAAAATTATTTGGTTGTTTGAAATATTTTTTATTTACTAGTTGACTTTAAAAAGTGCTTTGTAAAGCAACTCGTCCGTCCCCAAGCGTCTCCATGCTTTTGGTTATCGAAAATATGTTTCAGAGAATACCTGACAATCTTGCTGAATCCGACAAATGTACCCGTCAGTTCCATGTTTATTTTACTCTATCGACATTTAAGTAAAGAGTAACCTACTAGAAAATCTCGTTAGTTGATGATAACACAACCAAACGCAAAGTCAGATGTTTTTCTAAAGAAGATAAGATGTCACTTATACCTTAATTGGACCACTGTGGATTAAAAAACTTTGCTCCTTTACTGGTAGGATTGCAAAAAAATACTTCGATACGAGTTGTTCACCGAAAGGATTACAATTTTAGCTTTTATTTACAATTAAGCAGCTTTTAAATTTAGCCAAAACAATTCTAAATAAAAAAAAACTCAAGGTAATTTAAATATAACTATAATATCTTGAACAGTGGTAGAGCCACGCGGCAGCTTTTGCTGTCGCACGGATGGGCCGGCTCAAACCGGGGTGGTACCACGACCTCACAGAATACCAGCGTGAAGTAGAGGTTTACCTCTGCCTTTCGCTTGGTGAGTGCAGGTGGCCGGAGGCCCTTTTTACTGGAAATGAAGCATTCCATCTTGGTCCTCACGGGTGGTAACGCATCTGCATTTTGATTCGCAAACGAGGATGGATGTAGATGTCTATGGGCCGCAGCAACCACTTACCATCAGGTGGACTGTGTGCTCGTTTGTCACCCTTATGCTATAAAAAGAAATATTGTATATTTCCTCCGCGATATTGCACTGTCATTGAAGGATACATATGTACAGCACTGGACTTGTAAAGTGATGTAATGAATTAAAAACATTTACACACTGCAAAGAGCACAGCCTGTTAACTGGGAAACAATATTCCACCCACCACATATCAAGTAGTGACCATCTCTTCGGTCATCGCAATATCGAATATGCACTCGATGAAGTTTTCTTGCATCGCAAGAGTGAAGCTTTTTTATAGAATAAGAGTGATAAACGAGCACACAGTCCATCTAATGGTAAGTGTGTTAAGATGGAATGTCCCGTTTCCAGTAAAAAGTGTCTCCGTTGTTCTCTACACTTACGATACGAAACAGCAGTTGCTATATAAGGGCGATAAGCGAGCACACAGTCCACATGATGGTAGCCTATAGATGTCTATCCTCGACTAAGAATCGAGGATAAATGTAGATGTGTTGTTACCCCTGAGGACTACGAGATGGAATGTCTTGTCCCAGTAAAAAGCAGAATGTATCCAGTAAAAAGCGTCTCCGGTTCTTTACATTCACCATACGAAACACAGCAGCATCAAGCTGTTATTTTACACTGGTATTCTGTGAGAGTGTGGTCCTTTCCCGGTCGAGACGACCCATTCGTGATACAACAACAATATAGCTGCAGTATGGCTCTACCATGTTAAAAGATAGATGTAGATGTGTTTATAAAGATGGATGGCTAAATGCCTTAGCATCCACTTATTATCAGGTGGACTGTGTACGCTATTGTCTCCATTGTTCTAAAAAAGATATTCCGGGTCCAAGGTCTTTGTCCATTTGTAATTCAATTTATGTGTATAAAACGCCTCCACAAATACAGAAAAAATATCTTGGGTGGGTGTAATGTTTTCTTTAAACATAATAAAAAACATGTTAAAATAAACGAATTATAAGTGACAACGAAACATTTAATGTGATACATAAATACGTTACAGGAAATATCACTTGAACAATGTCAAAGGTTTCTTTAACACTACCGCCCAATGTTTTTAACACACAAAAGTTAACACTTTAAATAATTAGATGTAAACAAAAACTTATTTAGTATTAATATATGCTAGAGTTGGGACACCAAACTCTTTACAAAAGTAACACAAAAAAAAACTATTCAAAACTCTCTCCACAACAGTGGGTCTATGAAGTATTTTGAATTTAAATTAGCAACCGAACTAGAAAGGCAGGTTAGTGTATTTCAAGATTAAAAAAATGGAGATGGACAGACAAGCGTATCCAATGCCGAAATTTATTACATTACAATTGTTTTCTATTAAGGAATAATAAAATTCAATTTATATTATGACGAGACGTATGAGTTATCACTTCTATTAGGCATGCTGATGATTCAACGTACAAAAGTGAAAATAAGGTGAGAAAAATTTTTAAGCGTCGAGCGAAATTTTAATGTGCTTAATTATTAATACAAATAAACCAAAAAATTAACCGTCCATAAATTAAGTGAAGCGGAAAGGGTCCGACGCATATCGGGGAACCTTTTAAGAAACCTGTACACTCGAATGCCATTCCGAGGGACATAGTTAAAATGTTCGAAGAATAGCTATTCATTAGCGGGTGCGAGAATGAGAATTCTTAAGAAACTCTGAATATTGCATCCGTTGAGAGGCTTGTATTGTCTTTAAAAAATGCCTTAGTGTCTAGCGCTGGGTGCTAAATAATGTCTCTGCTGTTTGCAAAACTTCGATAGGGGCAGGACCAATCTATAAGATTAGTTATCATTGTAAATTATCTACTGACTCCATAAATTTTATTACCTTCTTTAATAGATATCTATCTATTTTCTTAGATGGAGGTAATATTTATCTGATATAACTTAGATAATCTTACCTAAGTTATATCAGATAAATATTACGAAACTTGTTCAATTTTAAGTTTTGTTTAAATCAATATAATTAATGTAACTAAGAAGTTCAATTGATTACATGGATTTAAATTTTGGTAAGGTTAACAGGGAAAGGTTTAAATTTAAGTTGTATTTAGTATTTATTACATTACAAGCCGCCAATCCGTCTGTCAACCAATCGTGGTGTTTACGCAAAATACCAGTTAATTTTAGATTACATAGTAAATGACATTTAATAAAAGTTTATAGTTTAAGACACTGCATGCTTCAACGTTTTAATTTTACTATTTTTAGGGTTCGGTACCTCAAAATGAAAAAACGGAACCCTTATAGGATCACTTTCTTGTCCGTCTGTCTGTCTGTCAAGACCCTTTTTCTCAGGAACGCGTCAAGGTATCAAGCTGAAATTCATATCATATACTCAAGTCTACTGTCTCTTAGAGCTGTGAAAAAATCAAACTTCTAAGCCATTCAAAAGATACAGCCGTTTATGCCGTAAATTTTCGACATTCGCAAGGGAATCAAAACCTACAGGGTACTTCCCGTGAACTCAGAATCTTGAAATTTGGTACGAAGCAACATTTTATGGCACAAATAAAGGAAAAATTGCGAAAAGCATAAATTTTTAGTTACATCATATAATAAAAATATTTTTAATAATTTTAAACTTATATACCTACAGATTTGTTCGGAACCCTCGGAGCGCGAGTCCGACTCGCATTTTGCCGGTTTTTTTTTAAGTATTGCATTTAAATATTTTTTTTAATAAAGAAAGGATACACAATGGTGGATTTATTGACTGTAGGCATTTCTACTAGTTAACCCATGAAGTGTTTACAACGGGATTAATTTTATTTAGGTTACTTATTATTCTTATCTGTCTTATTGACCAAATAATTATACTCGGTCTATATTTTCACGTTTATTTTATTCTCGAGGAATTGTAAATTAAAAGGCCTCCTTTCATTTCTGAGAGGGTGGTGGAGTGATAATGATTACATATGATTGAGTGTTGATTAGCTACCTAATTGAAGATTTAACTGTCATTAAGTAGTTATAATAAAAAAAGAAAGAGAGTACCAAACGAAGTTTGATTCCAGAGAAAATTAACATTTAAGAGATAAAATAATTTTTCTGTTTTTGGGCGTGAGTAGGTTGTGATTTATCTTCATGTTTCTAACGCTAAATCGTCCTTTATCCGCGCATCATAGGCGCACAACCTGGGCCTAGATACGGATTGCAAGGATAGATACGAGTATGATAGTGTTTGTTCCGACTTACACCCTTCCGGTCGGCCCTCGATCATAGGCTTGTGTCTTTTAGTTTACCGTGAATAAAAAAACAAAGGTTTTAAATCAGATTTTAAATCAGTTCAAACAAACATTATCATCTTTTTAACTTATACTGTAGATTAAAAAAATAAATTTTCTCTAAAGATGTAAATATACAGTTTTCATTGCTTACCTAATTAAATTTTGCTCTTAACATTGTCAATGTAAAATGCTTTAAATTTAGGCGACACACACGCTTTGTAAGCGTGTAAAATTATTCAGTATGCTGTCGGTAGGCCGCACCGCAAAGTTTGCGCTTTGCATATCGTCGTTGCGACTTTAAGACCTCTTATGTGTAAAAATCAATTTTATGAGAAAATCGATAAAAACCGTCTACCGAAAAAAATATAATGAATCCAACTACTACAAAATATATAGGTAGCACCTACATGATTTCCTGCTTTTTACTTTGCTATTGTTAGTTGAAATTAAAAATAGTATCATAGTAAAAATAAAAATAAAATATTTTAGTTAACACATAACAGATTTTGGTTGCGCTGTATTTATCACATCAGAGCTTTTGAACAAAAATACCTATAATAATTAAAATAAAAAACTATTAATTTTACTGAAATATTTTATATTTCTCAGGAAACACTAAGATAAGATAACAGTTGAACCACAAGTTAGAATAAAATAAAAATTACAAATTAAATTACCACTATTTTCTGACATATACCTACTTATATAATTATGCATTAAGTACCCGGATTAAATTGTAATACATCGTAAAACGGGTGGTAATCCCGATTTATTACCATTTTCAGTTCCTGTAAATGTTTAAACTTGCTCTCAGTAATTTTTAATGGAGATCTGTACAATCGGTTTGGAGATACCAGACCGTTTCTTTGATTATTTCTTCGCTGCGGAAGTACAGACCACTCATCGACATGTCTTAACCTATAAAATATTGAGCCATTGGATAAATATTTAAGACCTCTAATGTCCACCACGACAAGATCTCCCTTCTTTTTGCCAGGCCGTATGGATTTTAGGTTTGATTCCATGTCTTCAAAATTTAGAAAAAAATCATGGTGAATAGATTTGACATTATAGGGCTTTTGTGGTCGAGCTTGTCTTATCCGGGTGATGTAATCACTTGGAGCGAAAATTGGTGGTTTTATGTATTGCTCAATGGTGGAGTGAACACTATCCACTTCCATCATAGTATGCCCCTTTTCCAGGTAAAGTTGTTCGATACAAATTTTCCTTCTTTGCGCTAAATCGCTTAGAGCACTTGACAAAATTCGGTTCCGGTTTTGGTGTCCGCATTCATCAGAAATAATGATAACGCGCTCTGTTGAAAGTGGCAGGTTTTGACAGTAATCTATTAAACAAGATGTGAATTCATTAGCAGTAACATTACCATCTGCTTCGTACCAAAAGTAAATTGTCACGTTTTTGGATAACACGTCATAAACCGTAAAGTAATGGCATTGTAATTTTAATTTGTAGTACAATGCACTAGCCAATAGCTTTGGAGCAAGCAAAACACTTTGAACGTCGACTGTTATAACCACAACCTTTTCGTTTGCACTAGCTACGGCATTATTTTTGGCTTCACGGGCTTCAATTTTCTTCACAATATGACTATCATATTCTTCTTTGGAAATGTTACCAGCTTTATAACTACAGCACGTGTCGCACTGGTCTTTGCGAGGATGGTGAATGCCGATATTTTCTTTAGTTATTACCTTCGAAAATGTCTTTCTAGAGGCAGCTCTGTAATGGTTTTCAATACACCACACCTTAAAAACCTGATACATGTGGAGTTCAGATCTAAAAATCGATTCAACATAATTTTTTTTTGAACTAGACCGACAGTAATGGCTAGGCACTTTTGGTAAAATATCCAGCCATATTTTAACAGTTCTTGTCAATTCAACGTTCCTTCCTGGCCTAGCAATAATATTTGAACTTGATGCAGTGTTTTTTACAGATTGTTCCTCAATATTTTCTTCGAAAGTATCAACCTCTCTAGTCCAGCGACGAAAACTGTCTTCTCCGATGCAAAGAGTATTAAGAAAAAATAATTTACACACTCTCACTCTTGTGCGCATTTTGCGTCCAATTTATTGATGAAGATATCGTGGCCACTTTGTTTTTTGCTTGTAAACCTCTGGTGTGATTTACGTCGTCGTCTTATACGCCTTCTCACTGCTGATGCTTTTATAAACGCCATCTTCTCAGGCCAAGTCTTGAGCTTCCAAAATTTTTTATGAATTTGTTCACGTTCTTCATTAGATACAAGAGCACAAAGAAAAGAATTTTTAGATTTAGGAACTACACACGTGTGTAAGCAACGTGGTTTCAAAATTCTTTCAGGCTTCTTAACGCACGCTGTCCATTTGTCAGCTAACTTTTTATACCCAAGGTACGATTTACCGGCAACCCGGGCTTCTTTATTCAGTTTAACGGAGCACGGAAGTGGTCTTTGTACAGATACAGAGGTATTGTCATCAATATTCTCGAGAAATGATACCCCACTAATACTGTCATCACCATCACTATCACCATTATCACTATCCAGAGAAGGCAAGATCCCCCGTCTTCTTAAAAATAAATTTCTGTTTCTTCGTAAATCTTGCACAGACAGCGACTAATATTTTCATTGCTGTCCAAATGTTCTTCATCTTGGCTCCACAATGGATAAAGAATCCGCCTCCGCCGCGTAATCACTGGGACCCAATCTGGATCATCATCACTGTTATTGCTCAAATTTTCAAAGATAGGTGTTGGTGATAACACTTGTTTCAGTTCAGATGTAATACCCGGGTCTTCAATGGCATGAAGTATGCTGATGCTATGATCAGATGAAGCATTCGTAACGTCATCTTCAGACGCAATACCCTGATCTTCAACGACATGGAGCATGCTGATGCTTTGGATAAATCTTCCGTAACGTCATCTTGATTATTTAATCCTGAATATATTAAGCCCAAGTCGTCGGGCGTAATAAGAGAACCGCTAGAACAGGTTTTCACCATAGGATGTTCCCCAGAATCATAAAAAATATTTGATTCAAAGTCACCTGTATTTTGCTGATTAACTAATAACTCAATCTCACTTGCACAGAGCGGCTTACTCATTTTTTATAGTTTTACACTCTCAAATCGAATAAACTTTCGTTTTACTCAACGCGGAACAAGTAACGACCTAACACGCGCTGACAAAATACATTAATACCTATAATAATAACAATAATGAGTGACATCTATCATCTACGTTTGGAGAATAATTACACGATTTATCTATCTCGCTTGTCCCCGTGATATGTGTGCTCTAAAGTCACATAAGTAAATAATTTTACAAATACCCGCCATTCTCGTCGTGCATAATAATGCACATAAGATATTTTGTTCTAATAATTGCCTAAAGGTCCCGAGTATGACATAACTAAAAACTCGTATGTGTACAGTTACACATAAGATATTTTAAGCACCAACTTTTAATTGGGAAGCACATTATAGATCTTGAAATTGGTAAACAATTGACGATTGAATAGACGTACATACATGAGAATTTTTGCATTCGATAGAGCTTCAAATTGTAAGAAAGACTGGCGTAAAAAAGTGATTTTGCCTAAAGTGACACATAAGAGGTTTTAAAGTCGCAACGACGATATTTAAAACAACACTTGCCTTATCTGGCTCATCGGCGATTCCGTTTTCAGATATTTCCGAGGGAAAAACGTAGAGGCCAGGATTCTTAAGCGGTCTTACATTAGGACGAAATTAAGTGCGGTTATATGTACACCCGACACATTAAAATACCAACGGCTACTTTGCATCCTTTCATTAAAAATAAAGGCTGAAAGCGTAAAGCTATTGGCAGTACAATTATTCGATGAATCCTTCTCAGCGCACTTTGTACTGAAGTTACGACCTGGCTGTCAATTTATCGCGTTGTAATCCTATAAAACAACGCAGCTCGGATGTCGATTGTCAAAACCATCTCTCAACCTTAATGTTATTAACGCAAGAGTTAAAATTGACCGCACTGTTTATCGACCATGTCACTCAAAGTGCTTTTCTTCGTTCATGCTTCATTCAAAGTCTGGGAATACTTCTCAATTTACGACAATTTAGCGATGCTTCATGTGTGTTTAAAGGAGGTACTAAGTGAAATTTTCCGAAGATTTGGGAAAATCTGTCTTCTTTTAATGGGATCAAAGAGTTGTTTAATGAGAAAGATTTTTAATGCAAATAAGCGATCAGGTTGCAAGTTTACCTCATCAGTATTTTTAAACTTTTTGTAGAAATGCTATATTTGGTGTCAAACAAGGCAAAGGGAACTAACTTAATCCAAAACTTTTTCGACGTAATTCTTATAATTTGAATGAAAAATAAAATCAGTGAAGCGTAAACGCAAGAAAAACGTCTAAAGTTAAGTATTTGTTTAGATTAATAAAAGGATAAATATTTTTTTTTTAAATTTACGATATCCCACCAAAAACATAGGTTTGAATCTGAACTTGGCCCAAGTTCAATACAAACGACGTTCAGGGTTATCAATTTCGCCGATAAAAATATTTGAACGCACGCCGGGCTCCATAGCAATTCCAAGAACGTTGTACATTCCTATATATCCTATAATTTTTACTTTTACTTATCATATGCTTTATTATATAAACCAGTGCTTGACTGACAATCCCACCCGGTGCTAAGTAGTGATTAAATTCTAGATAGTAAATCACAATTTCTTAGCCTAACAAAAGTCTATTCACTCTTGCCTTGAAAGTTGCCTTGCCCTGATTGTAATCGGACGGAAAGATAAAATATTTGAACAATTGCTATGGAGTTTAGCGCCAGTTCAGATCTCAACTCTTTTATCGGCAAACACAACGATTCCGAACGTCCTTTATACAGAATTTAGCATCCTTTTCACAGTATTTATTAGGGGGACCATTTTTGAAATGTTTGTTTATTTGTATAGACGACGCATTTGTGTTAAAGCTAGACTGCTGCAGCGTGTACTTCTATGTATTATTTCACTGCCAAACACGTGGTAAATCAATACTTAAAATTGCAATTAATTTTAGTGCTGATGGTACGGGACAATTTAAGTTCAGCGCTCAGTACCTGTGCTAGCATCGCCTTTGTACTTTAATCATATATGGGCATCAGAAACAACCAATCGTATGCATGTACCAAACCATACCAAACAACACTAATACATACCAACTAGACATGGAACGAGTAGTGATTCGCCGAGTACTCGGCCGAATACTCGGCTTTAAAAAAAACGCTGTAGCGGACGGCGTGTGGTTATTTCCGTTACACAGAGTTAGAGATGGAACGATACGAGTAAATACAGGTAATTACTCGATACTTTTCTTTCTATACCAAGTACTTAGGGTATCGATACTTTAAAACTTAGTACCAAGTAGTATCGAAAGAAAAGTACTTGTATCGGTACTCGATCAGTCACACACCCACGGATACTGTTGATGAGTAATTACTGATTACTTGTCAAATGAGACAACATGAGTTCCTGTTCGTGAGATAGTTTTCGTTATCTGGCGCGAAAATGACTGCTTATAGAAATCGTTTCATCGGAAAACATCTAGAAAAATTATTGATCTTCCTCTCTTAAATTTTAAATATTAGTAATAATAATTTCTATTATAGATTCATATGTACGTTCTAAATATTTCTGCTGCTTCTCATGTTCCTGATGTTTTAATGTGTTTAATATAATAATAATGATAAAAACTGACTTTTGTCTTTATTTTTCTCTGGTATGTAATTAAGGCCGAGTACTCGGTACTCGGCCGTTAATACTCGGTACTCGGCCGAACCCTAAAAAAGGCCGAATCCGCCGAGTACCGAATCCAAACCGAGTATTCGTCCCATGTCTAATACCAACCAATCCTAATGTACTAATAATTTGTTAGCAAATCACTACGGAATCATACAGTACAGAAGTAAAATATTACTTCATAATCCTTTGAATAATAATCTGTATCTAAATCCAAGCGACTTTTTAAGCCATCAAAGGCAAGAAGCGTAACCTGGTAGACATCGCACGATCGTTTCCCGCGGGATTCCATCTCGTAATATTGAACGCTCGACTGATCCTACGTTTTAATTGATCTCAATGCTCGAGACGAATTGACTCGCCACGGAAGTGCCTTTTTACGAGGTTGAGTCACTGGCGTGACGTGTCGATTGTTTCTACCTTTTTTCTACATCTGCAGAATTATTTTTGAGACTAATTCTGAGGCTATTTTTACCAACTTGTTACATGATAAATGACTAAATATAATTTGTCATTCACTTCATTACAGACTATCTAAAGTCTCCTGCTGACTTTAGGCCTTCCTTATAGATGATCTTATATGGATATATTAGCTATAGTTGACAAGCTTTCCAGTCCGGTTGGTAATCGCACTTTTTATTACCTACAAGTTGGTACCCGGCGCACTGCTGCCACGCAAGAAATAATTGTGAAAATATCGTTTTAATATTGTTTAATTAGGAATGATAGTACATTTATTGTAATTGTAATTGATATCACTTACAAATAAATTTGTCGGTACGATACGCGCGCCACCTACTGTAAGTTAATTGTACTATGTCTAAAACCTTTGCGCAAGTGCAGGCAATAAGTTGACAAAGTTTTAGCGCATTTTGATGAAAGGTATGGCAGTGCATAATATACGAATAAGCAAATATTATTTATTTATTTATTTGGTTTTTAAGGGAAACATTAGGGGTGTCCACTTAAAAAATATATCGATATTTATATTCGATGTAAAACATCGGATCCCAGCTACGATGTTTATCGATATATCGCTAGAAAACATCGATATTTTTTCAGTATCGAATACTTTCTACAAAAGTTTAATAATACCTTTTTCCAGTGAAAGGCGCAAAGTTTGTAATTCTTGATTTTGTATGTGTGAATGTAGAATCAGAGACCAGAGAAGTAAGTCTTACATAAACTTGTCTTAGATAAACAATCAAAACAATGATTTAATTGCGTTACCACCAAACAGTAGAAGACGACGCAAGAAGAGTGAGAGTGAGTGAATGAAAGTAAATATAATGAACCTATAGAATCCACAGAGTACATACATTGAGAGTGAATGGTCGATCGATCTGTCAGTATAGATTAGGTAATTAAGGTGGTCACTCACAGATGTCACTATCTTATTGAACTTTACTTAAAATTGAAGTCATCAAGTAGTGTTAAAATTATTTAGTTTTTTAATAGATTCAACAAGAAAAAAATAAAAAAGCAAATATTCGATGTTTCTATAAATAAACATATCGATCCGATATATCTTATGAAAAGCATCGAATAAATTCGATATATCGATGTTAACTGAATATCCCTGGGAAACATACAGTACAATAATAAATTACACAATAAAACATATAAAAGTAATCCTAAAAACCAATGAAGTTTCCACAGATCTAATCTAATACATAATAAAAGCTTGCCACCACCACAATATTATGTTGCATAAAAACTAAAGATAGAAAAGAATAAAACTAATTAATGGTATTCATAAATTAAAAACTAAGTACTAAGCAGTTAAAAGTAACATTATATATACAACTCAAAGTGATACTACCAATTATATATTAAGTTTTACAATATTATTTTTTATGTATTAGATTTAAAATTGTTTTAAGAAAGATGCATCGCTTGTTTCATTAACCTCTGTCCCCTCTCAGTATTATTTCATAAATGGAATTTCCATCCAAGAGCGCTGTAACTAAATACTGCAGACTATAGATAGGGAACAGAATCCTCAGCTCTACGCTCATCAACAGGCCAGTCTGACGTAGATAATAAAGGCAAAATTTCCAGGAAGTGCTTGTTATAACAAATGAAACATGTTACAGTGTGTCTAAACCTTATGTTTTACAATACAGGAACGTTCTAATAGTATTTCTAAACTTAATCTTCAGCCCTGTCGCGCATGGGGTACTGCAACAATATGTTAACCAGTCACTTTAATTTTTAAAGCTAATTTTGCCAGTATTAAGCGCACGCAAAGAGAAGCCAGCCTCTCGCTATTTTACCATTACATTTTGAGTAGTAAGCACAGGAATTATATGACTTAAATCTTTCTCCCCTTTCACCATCGAACAACCAGATACTCGGCAAGATTCTAACATATTTTATTGTCGATATACCACGCATTTAAATTGATGTTTTGCTTCGTCAAACAAAACGTACAACAATGGAGTGGAATAATTTACCCGTGTCTGCCTTTTCATATAATTACAATGTGAGTGTATTTAAGGCAAGAGTAAATAAACTTTAGTTGGTTAGTAGCTAAGCCATGGTGAAGGTCAATTTGCTTAATCATGGCTAGATCACCACTTAACGTCAGGTACTGGATTATTGCAGGTAAAAAAATAAGTATGACATACAGGGTTCTTTTGCAATAACCGGTCAAATTCGCAGAGAAGGTTCAGAATAAGTAATATATTTATATATATTTTCAACAGTGGTAGAGCCCCGCGGCAGCTTTTCCTGTCGCACGGGTGGTACCACGACCTCACAGAATACCAGCGTGAAGTAAAGGTTTACCTCTGCGTTTCGCTCGGTGAGTGCAGGTGGCCGGAGGCCCTTTTTACTGGAAATGAGGCATTCCATCTTAGTCCTCACGGGTGACAACGCATCTGCATTTTGATTCGTAATCGAGAATAGATGTAGATGTCTATGGGCCGCAGCAACCACTTACCATCAGGTGGACTGTGTGCTCGTTTGTCACCCTTATCTTATAAAAAAAAATAAGCAAATGATGAAGAAAAATTAGTTTAAAAATGCGTGAATGCATTATTTTAACTGATTTTACTTGGCACGCACACATTTATAAGGGTCGATTGGTAGGCAAAAACGTTGTTGCCCATAAATCACATTCAATTTGGAATGATTTCAAATAAAAGTAGAAGACTTATTTACTCGTATTTTCAAAAACTACAATAACGGTATATCATTATTTATATATTTATTTTTATATAATATTTATATTTATTTATTGTTAAACTTAAGTCTAAAATTTGGCTACTCTTTGAAAAATAACCCTGTCACTTTGAATATCTAGCCAGCAGAAAACGTAAAAACAAAAAGGTAAACTGGCATTATACCACAAGCATAACACATTTTACAAACATTATTACAATGACATAATATTTAACAGTGGTAGAGCCACGCGGCAGCTTTTGCTGTCGCGCGGATGGGCCGGCTCGAACCGGGGTGGTACCACGACCTCACAGAAAACCAGCGTGAAGTAGAGATTTACCTCTGCGTTTCGCTTGGTGAGTGCAGGTGACCGGAGGCCCTATTTACAGGAAATGAGGCATTCCATGTTAGTCCTCACGGGTGACAACGCATCTGCATTTTGATTCGCAAACGAGGATAGATGTAGATGTCTATGGGCCGCAGCAACCACTTACCATCAGGTGGACTGTGTGCTCGTTTGTCACCCTTATCCTATAAAAAAATAATAATATTATGTTTCTAATACCTACTTAATACCTTACACCTTAAACCTTCTAATATATACTTTTAGTATCTCAGTCATTCAGCCCTGAATGACTGAGGTACTATAAAAGGTTTATTCTTGAAATTTAAGATTTTTGGATACTCAATGGGCACTTAATAGGTATGTAAAGGTACAAGTGTGTATGACAAATACAAAATAGGAAATAAATGTAGGTTTATATAGGCTACATCATCTTTTACCTTAGAGTAACATCAAAATATTCAGAAATTTCATGTACGTTTATCAATGAACACAGGGCATATTATGTTTATCAATGCCGTTGTCGTATGTAGAAGTCTATGATAAGTGTCTTTGATCATTATAAAAAGAGATGAATAATTAATTAGTGCATCTGTTAACCTGACCTAAAAGGAATCCTGAACTGATTAAGTATTTTTTAGTGAATGTTGTAATAGGTTAACCTTGAATCTAAAACATATTCATTCATTCATTACATCCTATCAAGTCTACTGCTGTATATAGGCCTCCCCCATAGATTGCCTCATAGGGGAAATTTGCCATAGTTGGTACGCTTGACGGGCGTTTTGGCATCCGTAGTTTTATATTGTGCAATTTCACATCGTTTCATATCACATGCCAATATAATAACTAATTTTGTTTTCAAATTTTATCCTAGCATGATTCTATTGTGTTTTGTTTAAATTTACTGCGTAGCGCAAATAAAATGCTGGCAACTATTGCAATACGTTTTTTTTTTATTTTTACGGAGTTGGTAGTTATAGAGATTGATCTTTACTTTATTAAATTTATATTTCTGTTGCGATAAGCTTAAATTTATAATAAACCTAGCAAGCTAACAGCATAGCAAAGTGGCGAAGCAATCAGTGAGCAATCAGTTTCAAAATAGGAGGTTCAGATGCCTGGGTGATCAGTAATCGATTGCTGAAAACAGAATTTGAAAATTCGAAACCGTTCTCGAGATAATCGTGGGACAGACGGACAGACGGACAGACATCGTGAAATCAATAAACCTAGCAAGCTAACAGTATAGCAAAGTGGCGAAGCAATCAGCTTTGTAGCGGTTTCTAACGGCTGCCGTTGAGCAATCAGTTTCAAAATAGGAGGTTCAGATGCCTGGGTGATCAGTAATCGATTGCTGAAAACAGAATTTGAAAATTCGAAACCGTTCTCGAGATAATCGTGGGATAGACGGACAGACGGACAGACATCGTGAAATCAATAAGTGTCTTCGCAAGCTTCGCCACTTAATAATAATGCTATCTATTTACTGATAAAGAATAAATGTAGAGTCTAGACAAGTCAATACAACGATTTTTTATCATTAATATATAAAGCGTTGTATATTAATTGTACTATATATTAAGTCGGACGTAAATAATTATATTTCGATGAAACTATTAGTTACCGATCATTGTTTTAAACTCAGTATGAGTTTAGTAGTATGTATAATTAGAACTGATTGCTCTGAAATTATTAGTTTGTTATTTATTTACTGAATTTACAGATGAGGAAAGTAAAATATTGTTGGCAATTTATATTGCCAATAATTTTTAGATAAAACCAAGAAATTTTAGCGGGGTTACCAGTGTAAGCTGAGATGAAGAGTGGGAGTATAAAGAGATTGACCATGTTGCGGGGGTGTTGATCGTGTAGTTGCAGTGTAACAATATCCACTACCCCATATCAACCTGTTGATATCATAAGAGACGACCAAGGGAAACAAACCAAGAGAAAGGCAGCGGCGATTGCATAACAACAGCTGTATATAGAAACTGCGGTTGCCAACCCGCTAGCCAAGCATGGCAACTATGACAAATATCGCCGCTATGAGATAATCTATGCGGAACTTTGGATAGGCTGTAACTGTATAAAAAAATGCAAAGAAAATCAGCGGACACTGTTAATAGATATCTCGAAAATGTTACGTGGGGCACACTGAAATGATCGAGAATAAGAAAAACCTCATGCACGGTATAGCCAAATTGTACTTTATTGTTTTAGAAGTATTCTCCGTTCAACTTAATGCACTTTTCGTGCAAACCAATCATTAAAACAGTAATTCCAGTCTGAAGTTGATGTTGACAAAATGGCTGATTTGTACGCTTCCACAGCTGCATCGGGGTCTCCAAACCGTTGACCGCGTTATAAATCTGTCATTCTAAGGAATGTAAAGAAATCGTTTGGGCTCAGGTCAGGACTGTAGAGAGGATGGCTTATCAGCTCAACGTTTTCCTGCTTCAAAAAATCATTTGTCTTCCGAGCCGTATGGGAGCTCGTATTATCGTGATTAAAGATGATGCGTCGTTTCGGATTATTTATTCGCAAAATTTCTGGCAAAAAAAACCTTGTTATACCACTCAGCTGTAACCGTTCTGCATTTCTGTAAAGGAATTGTAGCAACATGCCCCTTTTTCGAGACAAACGTAGCGACCATTTTCTTCGACACGCTGCGGGAGCGAACCACTTTGTTTGGTTTGACCTCATCTTCGAAGACCCCAAACTGCTGACTGATGTTTTCTTACAGGTTCCTATGAATAAATCCATGATTCGTCACCTGAGACGATATTATAAACGGCATTTGACTTCCCTCCGTTGAAGCATTGCAGAGTTTTCCGGCACCAATCTACACGAGCCGCCTTTTGCTCATCGAACAAATTGTGGGGAACCCAGCGGGAAACTAGCTTTCTTACACACAGCTCATTATGTAATATCGACTGAATTGCAGTCATTCCGATACTGATAACAGCCCGAATCTGCTCGTTTGTCACATGACGGTCATCTAATATAATAGTTCGCACTGCTGCGATGTTTTCAGGCGTGACCGCTGTTCTTGGTCGACTTGCAGAAGAAACAGTGCAGCGACACACGACCGCGTCGTAACTTGGCATACCAGCGGTATATTGTCGTTTGACTCGGTGCTTCAACATCATAAATCGAAACAAGTACGCCGAGACATATATCTTGAGATAAGCCGCGACGAAAATTGTGATAAATTATGGCACGGAAATGTTCACGCGTGAGCTCCATTTCTGTTAATGAGGTGTCATCTTTAAACCAACATAGTTTTTGTTTTTAAACATTTTTTTTAATTGTCTGAATGTCCTTAAGATTCTAAGAAAATTCTAAAAAAGTTTTTATTGTAACTTAATCCGAAATATTCTATTCCCGATCATTTCAGTGTGCCCCTCCGTAACCTGGGTTAGAAAAGATAATATTGGAAATCAGTATCTTTATTAAATTTATAACACTAACACTAGTGGACAAATACCCTAATCAAGAAAGCACGAAGGCCTAACGCGACTCGCTGTATCCTAGCAAACGGGGTGGAAAGATCTGTGGACGGTCGACGCGACAGCTACCGTTTACAAGTCGAGAGTTAATTGCTTTACCGCTATCACTGCACTTCCACTGTACTGTGAATAGAGTCGGCACTTGGAGAAATTAACGTAGAAATTGTTTTACTATAAATAGAGCTAATTAAATAGATCGACGACACCAGTTTAAAACATTTCCTCTTAGAAAGCGGGAGTTTAAATAATCATTTGTTATATTTACCCGAATACTACAAATTGCAGAAACTAATTTAAGTTATTTAAAAAATATAAGGGATTTGTATTCCCCCACTTCCCGCTGCAGTCGTGGAAAAATAGTGTTGGTATGGCGATGCGCCACCCGTATCCTCCGCGACTCTGGCGGCAGTGTTGCCAACTCGAATTTTTCCAAATTCCGTAGAATTTCGTAGAGTTTTTTTATATGATAAGGGTGACAAACAAGCACACAGTCCACCTGATGGTAAGTGGTTGCTGCGGCCCATAGACATCTACATCTATCCTCTATTACGAATCAAAATGTAGATGCGTTGTCACCCGTGAGGACTAAGATGGAATGCCTCATTTCCAGTAAAAAGGGCCTCCGGCCACCTGCACTCACCAAACGAAACGCAGAGGTAAACCTCTACTTCACGCTGGTTTTCTGTGAGGTCGTGGTACCACCCCGGTTCGAGCCGGCCCATCCGTGCGACAGCAAAAGCTGCCACGTGGCTCTACCACTGATAATACTGATACTGATACTGATATGATGCTATTTCAAAATATCTCTCGATCTGCAGGCTTTTAAAAATGATTGAAATTTGTTGTTTTTGTCATAAAATAGATCATTTCTTATTGGAGAATGTAAAATTCTTGTTGTAAGTTCAATTGTAGTATAACATCGAATCAAGCTGCACGTCACATATAAATAGTACCATAAAAATTGATTAAAAATTAATTGCTTTCTTTTAATTAAATTATTTTTAGTAAAAAACAAAATAATTAACACTCAAATGTTTGTGTATAGTTATACTAAAAAAACTACTTTACAAACTTGATGCTGGAAAATTTTGAAGAAATAATTAGACGAAAGAAACATCTTAAATGGAGTATCTTCACTAAAATTAACATAGATACATTTTTTCATACGAGCATGCTGCTCACCTAATGGTAAGTGACTACCGCCGTCCCTAAGTCGTAACGGTCCGGGAAAATTGCTGGTGATAAAAGATTCCACGAGGAAGTTGTGCGAGGGAGAAAACTTCTTCTAAATCGCATAGTGGTGGACCGCCAATCATCCAGATGGTATGGATGCGAGTTTTGTCGCGATGTGCGATGGTGTAATGAGGGCTAATAATCTTCCACTCACCAGATGTCGCTACTAGCGGCTGAGGTAAAGTTTTTTGTTACACAGTGTCATTTAATTGAGAAATTAGTTTTAAATAATAGTTTATCATTGTCTAGAGTATTATATTAATATATAACACAATGCGTCAGTGGTTTGATTTTTAAATTTTTGCACATTATAACTCTTTTTTTTTTTAAGTCGTCTTTTAGTTATATTTATAGTTTCGTTTATTCATTTCTAATGTAATTAATATAAAATATAACTAATAATACAGAAAGAAACCTTAAAAATTACATTTTCCTAAGAAACTGTCAAATATTTTACCTCACTCGAAAGTGGCGCCGCCCTGGTGGCAGAAAAAGTCGTGGGTGCCCTCATTGAGCGGCTGGAATTAGTCCGAACAATTCCTCAGAGCACTCCCCGTGATAGATGCGATAAAATACGCAAAGAGATGCAACACCCTGTCTTTATACTATGCCAGCATAGTATAAAGACAGGGAAGTAGGCTGTCTCCGGCCCATTCCGCGATATAATTGCCTACTGTCTCAGGGTTGTCATTGTCACCAAATCATTAGTTTAAAGCCCGGCCCTTGCCAAAAATAATACATCTCTGTTATAACTAATTCAGTCATCATTAGTCGATAAAGTTCAACAATGGTTTTCCTAACAAATACAGAAATGTATTAAGATTCAGAGCAGTATTATTTATAATAAAAGGGATAAAATAAACCGGCGGGGCGGTGTGTGAGCTCGTGTTTAAATTATTTACTTAGTATATTCTAGTTATTTTTTATTTTTAATAGGCATAATATAGTATTTGCACACATAAAGGAAAATATTAATTTTTATTTTTAATTAATACAAGCATATATATATTGAATCACACATTTATTACAAAATTACAAATTAGCTACAGAAAAATACTTTCTTCGGTTTCGACTATTACGAAACGACTTGTTATTAAACTTTAATGTGTAATATATCCGCATCCTTATTAATAACTTTTGCAAATATAATTAATTACGATTTTATAACAACTAATACAACAAAAATATGTAAATGTATGTAAAAAAGCCGTAACGCGCGAACCTCGTGCGGTGTTAGCCCAGACTGGCGTAGGGAGAAACATTCCGAGATTGTGTTTAAGTGTGCGTGCGGCGCCCATAGATACTATGGCGCACACATACAAGCCGCGCGCAGTGCGTTTGTTTGAAGATAACGTACTTCCCTGTCTTTATACTATGGTGCCAGTGAGTCAAGCTTGATATGAAATATTTCAGACTTGGGTAATTTGTGTAACACCGAAAAACTAACTAACAACTTTTGAGAAATTCGAAAAAAAATTCGAGGAAAAGATTATTTAAGACTTATTCGGCAGAAAGTTTTTAATAATTTTAAAAACGTTTGAAATGACAATTAAATCATTTAATTGTCATTTATGTAATAATAATAATAATAAATTTTATAAGCGTTTATATTAACTGCCTATTTTCCAAGAAGTGTTCGAAATTCAAAATAAACGTAATTAATTGCAAAATATCTACGCTATTAAAATTTGAAATCGATTAACCTCACCAAAAAATTTGGTATTTTTAAGCAAAAATGGTTTTTTAAATACAGACAGCATGAAGAAGAGAGACAGAACGACATTGTAGGCAAATTCACACTCATGATAAAAAAATGATTTACTTGTTAATTTTTTAAAAAATCTGTAGATTTCCACCTCAAATTCTGTAGTTCCGTAGAGGATGACACAATTCCGTAGATCTAAGGAAAAATCCGTCTGGCGGAGAGGTTCACCCCACGCTTCGCGTTTGAGATTTGGTTGGTGGCGGAGTTATAGACCAGATTCGCAGTTGGGGTCAGGGAGGTTAGTGCCTTCTAGTGCTTGTTTGTCGTGGTCCCATGGCTTCCAAGTAGTGAATGTGGGTGGCTTCGTTGCGAAGGTTGAGTTGGAGATCTAGGAGGAAGGCTTGTCTTGTATTCTGGTGCGCCTTACCTGTATTTAGGCATGCAGGTAGAACGATGGTACTTACCCACCAATTACTTACAGCTAGACTCTTAGCCCTGCTACTTATTAGTAGGTAATTTACGTATTTATTTGCAAACGATTGATTTTGTTTATTTAAGACCAATTTCGCAATCATCAAAGCAAATTTATTCATAGGATAAAAGACAACGTAAACAAATTAACAATTGCAGTTGTGGAAATAAAGTAGTTCAATTGTTTTATTTTTACATTCAGTCAGGTTTTATTTATTTGATGGATAATATTTTTAAAAAGAAACTTAACAAGTCTAGGGTGAGAATTTCGTCTACTCATATACAAAGTTGTTTTTCAATAAACTTAAGTTCAATAATATAAATAATGATGTACCGTTATTGCAGTTTTTGAAAAATAAATAGTGCTTCTATTTTCATTTGAAATTATTCCAAATTATGGACAACGACGTTTTTGCCTACCGATCGACTCTTACGTACTAATGTGTGCGTGCGCAGTAAAACCAGTTTAAACAATGCATAACCACGCATTTTAAATTTAAAAGATAAATTCAGCTCTTCATTAAGCTTTGAACGCTATTAAGAAATAACCATTAAGGTTAGGACAGTAATTTAAAAAAACCCGACTATAAAGTATACTGAAAACAAACCTTCTTCCTTTTTTATATATACAGATATTATCTATATATTATAAATATTATATGGCCTATGTCACTCCCACAATTAAAACGTATCTAACGACATCTCATGTTTTAAAACCCAGGCTACAGTACGTTCCAAGGTAAAACAGTAAACACATATTCATAGTCTCGAAGTACACTACGCTCTTTCTGGGGTTCTGGGACAGTCGGGGAACAAGGGAAGGTAATGTTGAATATCATAATTTTAAGTCAATATTTTATCACTTTAATGACATCACTCTTATAAATTCTATTATTGGTTTTAGGATCATTCCAAAGTATGTTAATTGGCATGCATTTAAAATAAGATATTATTAAAGTAAAGTAAGTTCATATTTGTTCATGATGATAAGATGCCGTGTGGTTGCGGCTTAAGAGAATCCACCACCGCATTTCATTCCGTAGGTAACATAAGATGTAACTATGGGATATGTCAGAAAGATTTTCGACAAATAGCAGTACATCTATGTCGCTTATGCTAGATGTAAATTAACTTGACTGGCAACAAGGAGTAGCGTTAAAGGCTTGATGGCTCCTTGGCGCAGTGGTTTAGCAATGAGTTGTAGCGAGATAGAATCATTGTGTGATTTTGAAGAACCCGATAATTGGCCCGACCTGTATTTGAATCTGTAGGCTCACATGATTATCAGTTTTGCTTACGGACACATGACCAACATGGCAGTCCTTTACACAGAGAAAGCGGGGCACACATTTACACAATTTTTAATCAAAGCTTATCGCTATTTAGTTTAATGTCACCGCCGATATACCTACGTTGGCTCATTTCTGAAAGGGTTTTTAGTGTAAAGAATTGTCTGCCGCACTGCCCCAATGCGTGGTAGACATCAAAAGTCTTCGATTTTTTTTATTTCTCAGACATGCGAGTTTCCTCACAATGTTTTCCTTCACCGCTCAGCACGTGGTAAGGCAGCACATCGGTACCGGCGGGGATTGAACCCGCGTGGCCCGCATACTGTGAAGTTTACATCAAGTTCTGAGTCCTTGAGCTACCACTGCTCTATTTATTCACTATTTACTACATTAATATTTAATTTTTATACGTGGTAGAGCCATGCTGCAGCTATATTAGTAGTATAGTTGTAGCAAGAATAGGTCGGCTCGACCGGGGAAGGACCACGCTCTCACAGAATACCAGCTTAAAATAGCAGGTTAACACTGCTGTGTTTCGTATGGTGAGTGTAGAGAACCAGAGACCCTTTTTACTGGAAAAGAGGCATTCCATCTTAGTCCTCACGGGTGATAACGCATCTGCATTTTGATTCGCAAACGAGGATGAATGTCTATGGGCCACAGCAACCACTTACTATCAGGTGGACTGTATGCTCATTTGTTACCCTAACCTATACTAGACCCGCCGCAGAAGAACACAAAAACTCTTCGATCACTCTCTTAATCTAATGGTTGTTAGACAGGAAATGAAGCTGTAAACTTCAGTAGATTTGACAGCATAAAGACAACTGAACAACGGGACTTACGCAACTTTAATAATGCTCGTATTAAATAACCGATCGAGCAGAACCAGGGCTCGAATTACGAACAGATTAGAATGATTCTCCTGTGCCTTAAAAATGGCAAGGCCCCAGGCGAGATGGAATTACAGCGGAGCTTCTGAAAGCAGTTGGAAAACAGGTACTTGAAGTCCTTCAGAAGCTCTTTAATTCCTTCCACTATGGTGGCACTACACCGACGACGTGGAGCAGAAGTGCGGTAGTCTTGTTCTTCAAGAAAGGTGACAACGCTCTCTTGAAGAATTATAGACCTATTTCCCTTCTGAGCCGCGTCTACGTGAAGTTTTCGAGAGTCATTACGAATCGTCTCGCATGCAAACTCGCTGACTTTCACCCCCCCGAACAAGTAGGTTTCGAAAAGGCTTTAGCACCATAGACCATATACATACCCTTCGGAAAATTGCACAGAAGTCCGCGAGAGGGCTATGTCTCTGCGTAATAAACTTAGAAATGAGGATATCCACAGTAGAACCAGAATGAGCGAAATAGCCTAAGAGATTATAATTTTAAGATTATAATATTAAGATATTAGTAAGCTGAAGTAGCAATAGGCTAGCCATATAGCTCGAAGAACCGACGACCGATGGGGAAAAATGCTTCTCGAGTGGCAGCCTCGTACCAGCAGGCGAAGAAAAGAATAGAATAGAATAGAATAGAATAATTTTTTATTCAATATTGATTATTACATAATACTTATTGAAAGTCATTTTTTATTTACCACTGGTTCGGAAAATACCTCAGTCCTGGGAAGAACCAGCAAGAAACCCAGCGGGACTTTTTTTTTTAAACATAATTTCAGTTAACAATAATTTGTTTATACAATTTTTAAATGATTTTTCATAGAACCAGCATGGTGGCGATCACCCTATTCCCAGGGGTTGTTTTCATTCATATTATATTCCTTCCCTTCCTTGATATTATAATAACCCCTTTTGTGCAGTTTTTCTTTAATAAACCTTTAAACTTGTTTATTGACAAACTTTGAATATGTTCTGGGATTTTGGAAGTGTAGGGCGACCCTCGACTAGATAGCATGGCAACCTTGTAAGATATGCAGGAATTCGATCGATGCAGGTGGCTTAGGATTAAATGCTTTGCAATACCATGGGTACTTGATATCACGGGAGTTTAAGATGTTGGTCGTTCTGATGTTTTCGTTAACTCCGGCTTCCTTCGGTTTCTTGATCTTTATCTTGAAGTGTTGTAGTAGTATTATTTGTAGATTTACAGTGCTCGGTTATTACAAATATACTAATAATACCATTGGTTTACCACATGCAGTAGTTGGATATTTGGTGTTAGTATTAAAAATCCGCGTGGCATCGGCTTAGGAGAATTCACTACCCCATATCTTCCCGTAGGTGTCAGAGAAGAAAGAGGGAAATGAATTAGAAGATGGGCAGTGGCATCTTCCTGGTAACAACTCAAAAATAATTAACAAATGGTGATCTCCCTATAAGGCATGGGGATCTATGGCACACCACACCATGTATGGGGGAAGCTTTATCTACCTACTTCAAAAAGGAGTCGGTACTCAAGTCGACTCTATGTTTTTTTATGTGTGTTACCTCATAACTTTTTAGTGGGTGAACCGATTTCGATGATTATTTTTTAATTTGAAAGCTGGTGCTTTACATGTAGTTTCGTATAAATTTGATTAAGGTCTGACTAATAGTTTTTGAGTTATTCTAAATAATTTATATTGAAGTCGGTTGTACAACATTTTTAATTTATAATTATTTAATGAGTAGTATTAGTTTTATTTATTGAGTAGTATTAGCAAAAACTAAATTAAATTCATAAAAATATTCAAAATCTCCATCCAGTCAATGAAACTCAAGCTTGTTATTTTCAATTGCATTAAACATGTAAATACGGGACCATTTGTTCTTGTTACTGGTCAACTGACGTATTTTACACTGACATTTTACGCATACATATTTTATGTTGGCATTTTTATGTGCACCTTCAGCTTGAATCAGCTTATTAGTCACATAGTTTGGGTTAGTCTATTAAAAGCTACAAGAACACGAAGTCATTAAAGTGACAATTTTATTTTAGGATAAGTCAAAATTGACCCCATGAATTTACCCTATAGTTTACAGTCCGAAAATATTTTAATTTAGAAATACTTACTTGATAGCCATACTGCATTGTATTATGGCTAGTACCTAGCATGGGTAAGTTGCCAGGGACGCTCAGAATACCAGCGATAAATAGCAGCACAATGCTGATTTGTTTTGGTGCTTTTGTGCTGTTTGGTTTTAAAAAACTTGTGACATTTTTAAGTCGGAACGAGCTTTCATCTTAATTCTAAGGGTGACCAGCATTTTGCACCCTCGTCTGCATTTTGACTTTTAATCGAGGATTGGTGTATACAGCAGCCAATTACTATCGTATGGACCATCAGGACTGCTCGCTTGTCACAACAATAACTAAATATAAAATGATTAATTAGATTTGGAACGTCAGATGCGTTGTGTTAATGGCTAATTTTGTGAGAAAATCCACACGATCTGAAAACATTGCTCTTGAAGTTGATTTAATTTAGAGTATTAGCAGTGAACAAGAGAGCATAATTTCATTATCATCCTAATTGAAACCCATCTCGTCTGTATTAAATATAGGCCTTCCACAAAATCGAGATGCTACAAAGTCACCTGCAATTTCGTGCATCGTGTTGATGATACACACTCATCACTACAATTTCTTGAGTTGAAGCCTCGTATGGGCATATGTTTATGTGTAAAATTGTTTTTCCTATTAGTTTTAAAGCATTTTGTTGTAAGGTATAATTTTTTTTTGTGTAAGCATAATAAACATTACAAGGTAATTTTAATTTTGTAACTTGAGATTTATTATAATTGTATTAAGTGTATACTGATAAATGAAATTAACAATGTTTTAGCAAATTTAAATTATTCATGCTCAAAGTTTATTAACTGAGTTCAAACACCAGAATTCTATGACCAGAATGGTTTTATGTTCAACGCGTCTTTATGTAAGTTCACCGATTTATCGGTAACGGCTGAACTGATTCAAATGATTATTTTTTATAAAATAGGTAATTTTTCAGTATGGGTAGAATGATTAACCTTTTTATAAAAGTACAACAAACTACTTTTCTCCCTCGCACAACTTCCTTGTGGAATCAATTATTACCAGTGAATTTTCCGGACCGATACGACTTAGGAGCCTTCAAGAAAAGAGCTTTCACCTTTCTAAAAGGCCGGCAACGCATCTGCAATTCCCCTGGTGTTGCGGTTGTTCATGGGCGGCGGTAGTCACTTACCATCAGGTGATCCGCACGCTCGTTTGCCCCCTCTTCTATAAAAAAGGTTATCAGTGGTAGAGTTGTTAGTTTAAAAAAATATGCTTACTGCTAAAAGCTTCCAAAAGCGGGTAAGGTTTCCTTGTTTATGCAAGACATACCATACCGGCGACGGGAAGCAGCGTCAAAGTTGCGAGAAATCAGGTACTACTTTCGTGAGTTTGCCTGCCAAGCTTGCCGATTCAAGGAAACCCTACCCAAAGCGGTGAAAAAAAACCTTTACTCCTTTGATAAAATTTAACTTAGAACCGACTTCGGAAGCTATTGTGTGGATGTGTGGATTTTTTAGTTTGATGTCGGTTTATACAATTTAATAAATGTTTAATTATTTTACTGCAGTGTTTAAAGAGATTATTCGTTTTGTTTTAATGTTTTAATTCGAAAAATTGTAATAAATTTTCTTAACAAGGAAATATTTTACCATTAACTCGAAGGAACATGCTGCGATTAAAGACATGATAATTTTAAGCCCCCCGCCAGGGCAGGTTCGCTTTTAAAATTGGCATGATCGTCTCGGTGCAATTTAATGACGAGGCTTATGTAGTTTACAATCAATTTTATTTTTATAATGCACGAATGTGCGCAGTGCGGTCCATGTTTATTATTATCATTTTTGATATATTTGGCAGCGATATGAATACATAATAATGTCATTTTTTTAAATTACAAATAAGGGTAACAAATGAACACACAGTCCAACTGATTCTAGGTCATTTTTTTTTATATGATAAGGGTGACAAACGAGCACACAGTCCACCTGATGGTAAGTGGTTGCTGCTGCCCATAGACATCTACATCTATTCTCGATTACGAATCAAAATGCAGATGCGTTGTCATCCGTGAGGACTAAGATGGAATGCCTCATTTCCAGTAAAAAGGGCCTCCGGCCACCTGCACTCACCAAGCGAAACGCAGAGGTAAACCTCTACTTCACACTGGTATTCTGTGAGGTCGTGGTACCACCCCGGTTCGAGCCGGCCCATCCGTGCGACAGCAAAAGCCGCGTGTGTCTACCACTCCATAACTTCTTCGTTTAAAATAAAATGCGTTACCAACCCTGAGGACTCAGATGGTCTCTTTATCTCTACATAGTATAAAACTAAGTCACTTCCAGCCGTCTGTACGCTTAGATCTTTTATACTCGTACTACGCAACAGATTTTGATGTAATTTTCATCAATAAACGGGATGCTTCAATGGAAGGTTTATTTGTATAATACGAGTTATCGAGATCCAGAAATCAACAAGTGCGAAGCCGGGGCGGTCGCTATTATAACATTTTTTATAGGATAAGGATGACAAACGAGCATACACTCCACCTGATGGTAAGTGGTTGCTGTAGACCATAGCCATCTACATGTATCCCCAATAAAGAATCAAAATGCAGATCCGTCGTTACCCGTGAGGACTAAGATGGAATGCCTCGATTCCAGTAAAAAGGGCGTTATGCTACTATTTTACGCTGGTATTCTGTCAGAGCGTGGTCTTTCCCCGGTCGAGCCGACCCATTTGTGCTATAACTATACCACTAATATAGCTGCAGGATGGATTTACCACGTCTAATTATAAAAAAGCAAATCTGTTTTGTTTTAAAAACATGGTACAGTGTTAAGTTAATTGAATATTCCTTTTAGCATTCAATTAAGAAAAAATAAGTGCCCAATCTTTGCCTTTAGGGAGACTCTTTTGATATGTCACATCTTATTTGTATTAGGTAGGAGGAAAAGCGTGGTGCCTATCGAATTAACTCGTCATTCGGTCGCGACATTATCGCGGGGAGACATCGGTAGCAAGTGGACGGATAATCTGTCAGCTGCATTTTATTTTAGGCTGCAACCTGACGTCTGTCAGCTTGTCACCGGTTCGGATCTGCGCGGGTTCATTGAGAAAGATGTTTCTGTTCTGGGTTTCGGTGTTAGGCGGCTGTTTTGTTGTACCCGTCGATTGATTACAGTTTTTGATTATAATGCATCAATGATTAATTGTCAGCCGATCACAGTGACAAATTACGTTGAACTGTTAAAAACCGGTACGAACAAAACGTTCGTTGGTTTATGTTAGATATTATTTCCAATGAGAAGAAAGAAGTTATAAAATAGGTAATTGGTTACCACATTACGTTATTACGAATGATAAGAATATTAAAATAGTAAATGTGTCTACAAATAGGTCTTATTATATTACCCGGCCGCCATTTAAGGTACATAATTATCAAAACAAAACACGAACACAGCTCCTTATTTAGCACCTGGTTATTAATTTTTGAATAGGGACCAAGAAAAGAACAATCGATACCGAACAAATGTTTACGTGATGGAGCCACGCTGCAGCTATATTATGGTTGTAGGACGAATGGGCCCGGTCGGTGTAGGACTACGCTCCCCTCTCCCCTCCCCTGTTCAGGTTCCCGCCTTGTCGTGGCGGGGGGATTCGTAGCCGTGGCTTAGTGTCCTCTCCCCCTACCGCTGCAGCCGAGGTGGAGTCGTGGAGGAAGAGGAGGTGTTGGTATGGCGATGCGCCACTTGACTTTCCTCCGCGACTCTGACGGGGCCGCACCGATGATGCGGTGGTGGTGTGGTCGCGGGGGTAGAGGAGTATCGGTATTGCGAGGCGCCGCTCTCCGTACCCTCCACGATCCAAACTTGGTTGGCGGCGGAGCCAGAGACTAGATCCGCCGTTGGGTTCGGGAAAGCGGGTGCTACTAAGCGCCCGATTTTCCTGGCCCCATGGCCTCCGCGTATCGGACCCGGGGGGGGGGGGGGGTCCGATACGCAGGTGGAGTTGGATGCCGTGGAGGGGGCGTGCCTTGTGTTCCTGGTGCGCCTTGCCTGAGAAGGAGAATGGGAAGGAGAGGTCCTCCCCCGAGAAGGGGCTGCCATGGCGCGGCCGGCGCTGGTGGGACCGCAGATGTGTGCGAAAGCGTTCCCGTGGCCCTGCCAATATGCGGCGAAGGTGGAACACCATGGGGTTTTTGTCGGTGCGAGTCCGACATAACCCGTCCTTGCCCCCGCAAGGCGGGTATGCGTAGGCATTTCCCCATGTAACAAAAAAGAAAAAGGACCACGCTCTCACAAAATACTAGCGTAAAATGCCAACTTAATGTGTTTAAGTGTTTCGTATGGTAAGTATAGAGAACCGGAGAACCTTTTGACTGGAAGCGAGGCATTCGTATCTTGTAATTCAGTTGTGACAACGCATCTTAATTCTTTTCTTAATTGAGGATAGATGTGGATTTAATGGCCACAACATTTACTTGCCATCAGAAGGACTGTGTACTCGTTTGTCACTCTTATACTATAAAAAAAATACCAAGACATGAGGTCCTAAAACTCTTTATTTTCTACTATCTATCCCCGCGATTTCGCGAAATTTTTTGCACGGAACACTAATTTCTTTTCTAAAATAAAAGTAGCTTAAGTTACTTCTTATAACATTGGCATTTGCCAGTGAAAGTCCCGTCAAAATCGGTCGGCCGGAACAAACAGACAGACAGACAGACATACAAAAATTTTAAAAACTGTTATTGTTATAAGTACCATATAAACTTTCATATGAATTTAGTTAAAAGCTGTTATTTTGACATTACAAACAGACACTTCAATTTTATTTATTTGCATAGATTAGAATTTGTCAAAGGGAATGCTATTAACGTCATGAAATAGTCACAGCTTTAATTTTTATAAAATTAAAACATAAAACACCTGAATTATCTATCGCAAAAAAACCAGAGTGTGGGTGGCGCGTATCAGATATTAAAAATTAATAAAATATTTAACTCGCTCCGGGCTATCGAGCTATAGTCTAATAATTAAAACCGATCGACAACGAAAATGCCATTAAGTTGTCAAACAACGCATAAACTTGACTATATTTAAATTTATCGAAAAATTCATACAAAAAGCGATATTAATTCGCTTAGTAAGGTATTCCTGCTTTTAATACAACCAGATGAAATAAATTTTATTAAAAAAACGGTAAAGTTTAGGTACCGTGTAATCCTAACCATAAGTTTGCCATGTAGTGACTGTGTAACGTATCGTCGTAAAAGACGACAGAGGGAAACAAATCAGGAGATGGGCAGCAGCGTCTTCCTAATAACGACTAAAAATAAAAAGCTGCGGTTGCCAACCCGTATGCCAAGCGTGATAACTATGGCAAATATCCCCCCTATGAGGCAATCTATGGCGGAGGCCTATGTTCAACAGTGGACTGTAATAGGCGGTAACGGTAAAGTAATCCATCATTATTTTTTAATTAGTTATTTATTAAATATATCTTACATATGTATCGTACAACCATATTTTGGAATTTTATGTCGCCAGCTGTTTTTGTAGACGTACACGACTTAGTAACCTTCAAGAAAAAAGCCAATACTTTACTCAAAAGCCAGCGACGCAACAACAACTTACAACTACAATTACCTACAACAAAGTTGTAGGTAATTGTTGTAGGTAGTTGTAGTTGTAGTAAAGGTAGCAGTACACGTTGGCCGAACGCGCTCGCCGAGTGCGTTCGGCCAACGTGTACTGGGCCGTTTTGTGTGGTTTTGTGTGTATTTGGGGTTTGCGGCCAACACTCGCCGACAAGCCGTATAGTGTCGGTTTTCCGTGCACAAATAAAAGAAATTTGGCGCAAGCCGCAAATAGAGATCACACGTTGGCCGAGTGTTTAGTTCATAGTTATGCTTTACGGTTTAATAAAATTATTTCACGAACATGGCGACATGGCCTAATGAGGAAATATTTAGGTTCATTGATTTTTACCACAATGAATCAGTTATATGGAACCCCAAACATGAGCAACATAAAAATATGACCGCGATCACTAACGTCCATCATCATCTAGCTACCAACGCAGAATGAAGCACGTCAACGTGTGAACGGCACCACAAATATTTGCCGAGCGGGCTCGCCAAGCGCGCTCGACCAACGTGTACTGAAGCCTTAAGATGTTCATGGGCTGTGGCGATCAATAACATCATTTAAATCGTATCCTTATTTGCTACTCCTTTTTAAAAAAAAACTGACAGTTATGATTTGTAGTAGTGGCGTAAAAGTATCCGTCTTTTCATTTACGACTTTGAGAAATGTCACAAAGGTCATAGCTTCCCATAGATAGTCCGTCGCTGGTATTTGAGTAATAAGGTCAAATTTGCAAGATGTCTGTAAAGTGTAGCGAATTCTCTACAGGGCAAAAGTTAAATAATATCCATGAGTGAACTTTCACGGAATGGCGAATGGGAAGGATTTTCGATTTAGATTATGCAAAAGCCTACTAATAACGCTTGGCAATCTCCAAAGAAATAAAACCTCTATTGACATGAGTGGTTGTGGTTACACGATTAAACTGCTATCGAAAACTTAAACATTTTATTTTTCAATCCATTGTGATCAAAGGATACAAACACCAGGCTGTTTTATATTGTGGGCATAAAGAGCGTGTTCATATTTTATGAGGGCATAAATTTCTCAGATAGGGTTACCATATCTATGGGTTCTAAATGGGCAAAAACGATTAAAAACTTTCGAAGAATGGTCGGGAAAGCTAAACAAAGAAAGATAAAGAGAAAATTAAAATTTTAAACACTTTTAATTATGGGATAAAAATGTATCTCCATATTAAAAAAATAAAGTAACAACGAGCAAAATTAACAGTGGTAAAGCCACGCGGCAGCTTTTGCTGTCGCACGGATGGGTCGGCTCGCACCGGGGTGGTACCACGACCTCACAGAATACCAGCGTGAAGTAGAGGTTTACTCTGCGTTTCGCTTGGTGAGTGCAGGTGGCCGGAGGCCCTTTTTACTGGAAATGAGGAATTCCATTTTAGTCCTCACGGGTGACAACGCATCTGCATTTTGATTTGTAATAGAGGATAGATGTAAATGTCTATGGGCCGCAGCAACCACTTACCATCGGGTGGACTGTGTGCTCGTTTGTCACCCTTATCCTATAAAAAAATCTAATTTTTAAGTCGAATATCTTGTAATTTCTGAAAATGTTTTGGAGCAAAGAAAAGCCCTCCTTGCCGAACTAATGCATGTAAGCGGACTTAGCATGTCCTCATTACATGATTAGCTTCTTAGAAATGCAGGTTTTGACGGATTTCTTCACTATAAAGCATGTGGCAGTGATCGAACAAGGGTTACTTGTGTACAAAGAAATATTACTTAATCGGTCTTGAACTTTAACTGTGTTATATTTATTACTTTAAAATGCAAGCTAAACTTACTATATAATTTAAAAAATATCCTAAATTTGTAGTAAATATGGTTTGCACATAAAAGAGAACGTGTTGGAACTTTGTGAGGCGCTGGCGCAGGCCCGGGGCATGTATCGTCCATATAATTTTTACCCGCTGACCGACCAACGATTTCGGTAAATTTGTTTGTTCGGTTCGGGTTCTGTCGGTGTATTAGCTTCGCTGGAATTATGTACGTTATATTAAATAATATTACCTGTTGTCATTATAAAGAGGAACAGTACGTATTTATAACTAAAAAGTACCTAACTGTTCATATGTTCATGGTTTGTAGATGTTCCTTGTAAGGCCCGTGTAGGTACCCTAGCAAAGCCAACCGTCAAATTTTTGGTTGGCCTGGAGGAACAAGAGCGCTTAAATTTACATGTCAATTTAAGTTATTTTGTAGGTAATTATATATATATATATATATTGTTCTTGACGTGTCGTTCAAGGGGATGAGGATGGGATTAAAGGAGTGACTATGGGTACTGCTAAGTACTCAAAAGGTAAGGAATAAAAACAAGTTATAAGAATCAGTAATAGTAGTTTTATTTAATTTTATGCACAAACACTATATCATTATAAGTTTATTTATACGTAAATTATATGATATTTTAAATAATCGTAATATAGTCTATGAATATAGTAATGAACTAACATTTGGGGCTTACAATATTTTGATTTCTATTCACACATTTAAATAAAATACTGTTGAATATAGTTCTTTCCTTATTGCTTAAATAAAATATTTCGAGGATATTTTATTTAAGCAATAAGGTAAAGGTTCACATTTTGACTGCGGGTGCTATCGGGCGATCAGCTTGACCAGTTTAGCAAGTAAAGTTTATTCGAAGGTTTTGACACGTAGGATGCAAGAGAAATCGGAAAGATTTCTATGGGAGGCACAATGCGGATTTAGACCTGGAAGAGGATGCACGGATCAAATGTTTTCTCACCGCATGATCACGGAAAAGCTTCTGGCTGCTAACCAGACGATTTTCTGTGCTTTTGTGGATCTTGAGAAAGCATTTGATAAGGTTGTAAGGAAGAAAATGTGGGAACTGTTGCCGGGGTATGGTGTGGATGGTCGATTGCTAAGGGCTGTGCAGTCACTTTACTGTGACTGTAAAGCCTGTGTGCGGGTAGGGCATGACCTGTCACCCATGTTTAGCGTCCAAACGGGCGTAAAACAGGGTTGTGTCATGTCTTCCTGGCTGTTCATACTGTATCTCGACAGCTGTTTACAGAAACTGAAAGATAGCTGTTTGGGTGTGAAATTGGGTGACATTAAAGTAAATTGTCTGCTGTATGCTGATGATGCAGTGCTTATTGCACCATCAGAGGCAGAACTGCAGGCATTAGTCACGTGTATGAAAGAGGAATGTGAAATTAAAGGTCTCCGCTTGAATGCTAATAAAACTAAGGTTCTGGTATTTGAAAGGGACGAAGAGAGAACGAAGTGTGAAATATGGGTAAATCAGGAATGTCTAGAACAGGTAAATGAAATTGTATACTTGGGGAGTGCTTTTAGCCGGGATGGAAGATGTGATTTAGATGTGGACAGGCGTGTCGCTGCCGGGAACAAAGTCAATGGTGCCCTGACTGCGTTAGTCAAAAGGCAAGGCGTAGTGAAGAGTGCACGCCTTGCAATACATAACGCAGTGTTGGTACCGACTTTGTTATATGGCAGCGAAACCTGGGTATGCCAGAAGAAGCATAAAAGCAAGTTGAATGCAGTGGAGATGCGATCTCTTCGTAAAATGTGCGGCGTCACCATGGCTGACCGGAAGCGAAACGAAGAGATTCGCAATATGGCAGGTTTGAAAGATGACCTTATCACAAAAATTGATAAGGGCGTGCTTCGATGGTTTGGGCACGTTGAGCGAATGAGTGAAGACCGAATGGTGAAGAAAATATATAGCGCGAAAGTTAATATTAAAAGGTGTCGAGGTAGACCGAGACTAACTTTCGAAGACCATGTGAGCAAATTGCTCGAAGAGGGGAGGGTCAAGAGTACTCGGATACCTAGACGTGCATGTATGAAGAAGATGATGAATCTGAAAGAAGCGAAAGAGGTATGTAAGGATCGTGACACTTGGCGATCTGTTCTCTCTGGCTACCCCGTCAGGGATTGTGCGTGACGATAAGTAAGTAAGTAAGTAAGTTGAAGTCTAGCAACACGCACTGGAGCTGAATGCCGGACTAATCGCTTACCCATAGGGTATTGAATATGTAATAATAATTAATAAATAATTGTATACAGGAAAATGTTAACGTGGTAGAGCCACGCTGCAGTAATATTATGGTTGTAGCACGAATGGGTCAACTCGAACTGGGTAGGACTTCGCTCTCACAAAATACCAGCGTAAAATAAATGTTGTGTTTCGTATGGTCAGTGAAGGGAACCGGAGACCCTTTTTGCTGGAAATGAGGCATTGCATCTTAGTCTTCAGTGGTGACAACGCATCTGCATTTTGATTTCTAATCGAGGATACATGTAGATGTCTATGGGCCACGGCATTACTGTTATTTAAACACATCAAGTCTAAAATAATATTATTCGATTTGAAAGAAACACTATTATCTACCGCATGAGCTCAGACAAAGAATACTTAGAATTTTATGGTATCAAACCAAGGACCTCCATAAAAAAATGTATTAAATTTAAAATTATTAAAGTAACTTGGACTAACTACAATGAAGGAAGAATAAAATAAACGATACGAATTAAATATACAGCAATAGCGCGAACGAGCTTTGAACTAAGAGATAGTGGATTCCAGATTTCACATTCCAGAAAAATCGAATGGATATCCAACACTTACGTCACAAGATATCGACTTTGTCTCAAGAATTCTAACATTTGCTAAAACTTAGGGACATCCCGAGAATCAACAGTCGTCAAGCTGAAATCACGACTTCCGCGTGGTTCCATTACTTCTGGTATTCGAGCTAAGAAAGATATAACACAACTTTAGATGTTAAGGTGATTGGTATACCACCCCAGTCAGTAACGTGAGGAGGCCTGGCCCAGCAGAAGTACGTCTGTAGGCTGTTTTTAAGAGAAAAGAGAAGCAGCGACATATAGTTGCATCCTAAGGTAATCCACTATGCCCTAATTTGTACGAGGTGATAGAGGAAAACTGAAACATGCGATGAATAGCAACATCTTACAGATAACAACGTAACATAATAATAAAGCGGTTGTCAAGCGTGACAACTATGGCAAAATACTTTTTATGAGGTACTCTAAGGGGTAGACCTATGTTCCGCAGTGGACTTTTGATTTCGAGGCTCTAAGAATGAATCAGTAATGATGAGAGTAGGGGAACAAGAAAGAGTACGCCACACTGCTCCATTGAATATAGTCTTGAAATAGTTTTTTCTCAGTACGCAATGTTTCTCATTACTCAAACATAAAGGAATTCACATAATGTTTACGTTAACCACAGAATGTAAAGGCAAATCAGCATTTAATTACTTGCAAGGATTTTCGCGGAGTACGCAATGATCTAACGTGAATTTCCATGAGTTTAGTTGCAACAAATACTATGAAGTGGGTGTTGTAAAAGCTGACAGAGGAAAATGAAATAGAAAATAGGTAGCAGAATTTCAAGATAAAAAATACTGCGGTTACCAACGCGCTAGTCAAACGCGGCAACTATGGCAAGTATCCCCCCTGTGAGGTATTCTATGAGAGCAACCTTTCTATAAAATCATTTGATAGGCTGTAATGGACTGAAACAGCGTGTAATTATATATATTATCTTTATTAATCATCTGCCTACGAACGTCCATTTTTGAACAAAGGGTTCTTTCAAGGCGTGCTTCTTACTCCAAGAGGAAATAGAAAGATCTTAGGTTTCGCGCATGCATTTACTAGAAACTGCCAGAGGGCACAGCAAATTACGTTTGCTCACGCACTTACAGAATATCTTCTACATGTTTTTATTCTTTATCATTCCGTAAAAGTTTATCTCTTCCTTTGACGAAATGTTTGCCATAACCTTCACTCTTGGCTGATGAATTTGTAATCACAGTATCAAACTTCCTGTTTCTTTAGCGCTCCTCTTCGTTGCTTGTCTGGTCTCTACTAATAAGGTAAACGAGGAAGCGACTTTAGCTGCCATTAATCTCAAGACCCTAAATATTTGGAGTAAGAATAGAGTCCCTCATACAGGCATAATTGATAGAATTCACTCAAAAATTCCTATCTTACAAGCCAAGTACGGTAAGATCCATAAACAATTTGTATTCGATAAGAAATATAAGATACAATTAAATGAAAGCTTTTAAAAAAATATATTTACTTCGCAAATATCCGCGTTATAAAATACGAGGGTGGATTGAAAAGTATTCGGCCTAACACAGATCCATACAATTCTAAAAATCAAATCTACCCACATTATTTAGTTCAGTTCAGACTAGTTCATTGCTTGAAGTTCGAAACGTGTGCGATAATTAGTTGTGATTTTATAAATTTATTAACAAAGTAATCGGACATAATTTCCGCGAATGGAGCAAATCGAGCAGCGTGCCGTCATTAAGTACCTCTATAAGAAGGGGCTATCATCAAAAGCCATCCATGATGACATGGTCAGTACATTAGGCGATTGTGCTCTGTCATATTCATCCGTCAAAAAATGGATAGCAGAATTTAAACGTGGTAGAGAGAGTGTGAAAGATGAACCCCGCTCTGGAAGGCCTTCGACGTCAACTACTGACGAAAATATTAAAAAAGTACTTGATTTAATAATGGGAGACCGCAGATTAAAAATTAGAGAAATAGCCGAGATTATCGGCATCTGTTATGAACGAACTCAAAACATCATTGTCAACGAGTTGGGTTTCCACAAGGTGTCTGCGAGGTGGGTTCCGCGACTGCTTTCAGTTGAACAAAAAAGGACGCGATTGACTATTTCACGCGACTGTTTGGAGTTATTTGAAGCCGATGCAGATGATTTTTTGAATCGTTTTGTTACTATAGACGAAACATGGGTTCATTACTGTACACCGGAAACAAAACAACAATCAAAACAGGGGAGAAGGCCTGGTTCACCACCCCCTAAAAAGGCTAAGTCGATTTTGTCGGCAAATAAGGTGATGGCTTCAGTATTCTGGGACTCGAAAGGTGTGATTATGATTGATTATCTTGAAAGGGGTCAGACTATAAACTCTGATTACTACTGCACCTTACTACGTCGTTTACGAGAGGAAATAAAAGAAAAACGTCGAGAAATGCTCAGAAGAAAAGTCCTGTTTCATCAAGATAACGCCCGTGTTCACACGTCAGTACAGTCAATGGCTGAAATTTACAACTGTGGCTTTGAACTGTTACCGCATCCGCCGTATTCACCTGATCTGGCACCATCAGACTTCTTTCTGTTCCCTAACCTAAAAAAGCACTTGGGAGGTCAAAGATTTTCGACAAACGACGAGGTCAAAGCAGCTGTAGACGCATATTTTGACTCTAAGGAAGAATCATTTTTTTTTCAATGGTCTAAATGCTTGGAAGGGGAGGTGGCAAAAGTGTATTGAACTTGATGGTGATTATGTAGAATAATAAAAATATAACTGATTTAGTATGTGTTTATTTTCTTGGTTAGGCCGAGTACTTTTCAATCCATCCTCGTAAAAGCTTATATAAAAGCTTTAAAAATATTTTTTTAAAAGCTTTTATATAATGGATTTCCTTAAAGTAAAGCGTGATTCTATTAATTATACAATTAAATGAAACCAGCCAGCCGGAGGGATTAAGCCCAAAAGAGCTTCTCTAAAATCTAAAGAGACTCTAAAGTCTTCACCGATGGTGCTAACACAAATGAAGGTGTAGGATATGGAACTTTTTCTGAAGACCTCAACATCCACTATGCACACCGCTAGGTACCCACAACACAATCTTTCAGGCGGAATGTATGGGTATCATTCAAGCGGCCATAGCAATAGATGCTAGAAAGGATAATGAATTCTCCATCAGAATACTGACCGATAGTAGGGCGGTACTACAAGCCCTGAGCTGCAATGTGGTAAGCATAGGACTAATATATGAATGCCACCAACGATTACATGAGGTATGTAAACATAACAATCTGACTTTGCAATGGACAAAGGGACACAGTGGATCCAGAGGCAATGATGAATCAGACTAACTGGCCAAAAGAGGACCGGAACTGGTCACTATAGGGCCGGAACCAATTATATCAATCCCTTTTGGTAATGTTCGTTCACTGGTACGTAGACACTATACTAATCAACACGCTCAACTTTGGAAAAATCTAGTAGACTGTAGACAAGCTAGGGAAGCCCTGCCTGAAATAAACAGTCGTTTAACCAAGGTTCTAATGAGACTGAACAAGCCGCATATCAGGATAATAACAAATGCTATCACAGGACACGGCAACTTTAACAAACATTTATTTACCAATGTGTTACGGACAGTCCCCTGTTCAGGGCATGTATGTGGGAGGAAGAAACGGCGGCCCACGTGTTGCTTACATGTCCGGAAGTCGCTGTATACAGGGCTAAACAATCTCGGCACGCCGGGATCACTCTCCGAAGATGCTTGCAACATCAAAGGACTGTTGAACTTCTTCGGAAAGATTTCATAGCTCGAATAAATACATTATTCCTGCCCACACGCAAGATATAGTTGTTGTCGATAGAGTTGCGGAAAACAGCCCGTTTATTCAGTTCAATTCAAAAGGTAAACGACATGGTTATATCGTTAGCTATTGAACTCTATAGGATCTTTTTTAAGTTTTACATCATGGCGCTTATGACAACCACGGAACCAATCTAGCGATCCCCAACACGCCTAATTACAGACAGAGCACATAAGATGATTATATTGTGTTTATGAATCAGATGCTAGTAGCGTTAGGTAAATAAACAATTTCCCCTGGGCTAATCTGTTTACATTATGAATAATGATTTTATTGTTATAAAGGTCGCAACCGTTTAGTCATTTTATTTAATAGCACCCCACCGATCTTCCACTGCTTGTGTTTATTTCTCAAAGGAGTTTGATTCACTTTTGATATAGCCACTTGGCTTTAAATGATGCATTGTACGCGCTGTCCCACGCGTCTTTAATATGGCTTTCCATCAGATAGAGGCAAGAATTAGCCATCCATCATTTAATGATAATGATATTTGACGGGTTGTTACGATTTTTGTTAACGATAAACTTTTAATACTAAAGCCTTGTGTCGCAATAATTTAATAATGTTTATAGTACTTACCCGCGTCGTATATTGCATGTGGGATGTTAATCTCATAACAATATTGATTTAGATTTGTTTTAAGCACTTAGTAAATGTAAAACATTATTTACTTTAGCTTGATATTTATAGATATATTGACCGAAATGAGATATCTCAAAATTTACTCCATATTACGAGTACAACGCCATGAGCAACCCGAGTACCTACAATCTCTATCGAAACCACAAATAGTTTAATTGCTATTTTAACAGCAGATTTAGCATGTTCCATTCCATTACAACCTATAGAAGTCCACTGCTGAACATAGGCCTCCCCTACATATTACCTCATAGGAGAGATTTCGCCATAGTTGCCACGCTTGGCATGCAGGTTGGCAATCGCAGTTCTTTATTATTTTAAGTTGTTATTAGGAAAATGCTGGTGCCCGTCTCCTGGTTTGTATCCCTCTGTCGCCTCTTATGACACCCACGAGCCGATATGGGGTAGTGGATATTCTGTCACCGCCACTACACGGTTAACGGATTTGGCATGTGTTAGGTGGTAAAGGGAAAAAATGTGATGAAATTTGTATGCTTGTTGAAATATAAATATTTAAAGGAGGTACAAAGCCCGTCATTAGCTTAGCTGAGTTATAACGGATCTAGATTTAATATAATAGCCCAGATAAAGGCATCCTTATGTTTATATGCCGAACCCAGGCATGACTCAATTTTAATTGTGTAATGAAACTCGGGATGTGGTTTGATAGTATGGTAATTTTCAAATATTCTTAAATATTATATATAAAACACAGTTTTTTCACCGCCCATTATGATGTTTAATAACATTTGCAATTTCACTATTCCTAACAACAGATACTTAATTATTGTAATAACTAACAGTGGAATTTACAGCAAACGTTTTGTTGCAGTGTAATTGATATTGTTGCACGCCACAATTAATACCACTAGCTCCCTCTAGTATCGAGAAGCAGAACTAGGGGAGTCAAGAACCTTCTAGAAATTTCCATGGAAGAACTTTCTGGAACTACTGACACCTAGTCAATCGGGACCGATATATTCTCGAACATTCTAGATGTTTCTACAGTAGAAGGTTCTGAAAACTATCTGAGATCCTATATAAGGCCGGTATAGACCGCGACTGAGGCAGTATTGAATTGGCAATACAAGCGAATAATTCGAAGCGATACAACTGCGAACTAAAGTGACCAGTAGTACAGTTGTGTTTTATTATTAATGTGGTTTTAAGTTGTAATTATTGTTTTGTATGTCAATTTTGGTAATTCAATCGGCAGTTTTTAATTGTCTCGAACCCCAAGTTCGTAACAATATCATCGCCAATACGTCTGCAAATAATAATTAAGGCAAATCTTCCTTACAATGGAACAGGTCCATGTCCAGCAGTGAACCTGAACGGACCGATAAAGAACAATATCAATTGTATTTTTAAATATCTTTTTGTATATAGCACTGTACAAGAATACGTCACCTGAAAAGTATAGGCGGGCAGATAGGAGGGCGCGAAGCTGACACGTCCGATCTGATGCTGACACGCTTCTAATGCTATCCTTCATTGTTTGTTGTGTTTATCACAAAATTAATGTAATGTTAAAGCCTATGTCCTGGGGAGCACATGCCTTCTCTCACTACTGAGAGGGTTTTAGGGCAAGGAAGTGTCCGCTGTGCTGCTCCAATGCATGATGGCGGACTTCACTAAATGTATGTTATTTAAATGTATATATTTATATGGTAGGACTTCTTTTCCTATTTCTGTCATCAAGTATGTGTGTGTTGTGTTCCGGCTTGAAAGGTATGCTCTCTATGAGCCAGTAAAATTACTAACTACAGAGGTCACAATACACTTGTAGCCTCGTTCATTTCAAGTTGGTTGCAAGTGTTTATAGGCTGCAGTATTTACTTACCATCAAAATGTTGTAGAGCCATGCTCTTACAGAATACCAGCGTAAAATAGCGGCTTTATGCTGCTGTATTTTGTATGGTGAGTGTAAAGATCCGGTGACCCTTTTTACTGGAAACGAGGCATTCCATCTTAGGCCTCAGGAGTGCCAATGCATCTGCATTTTGATTCTTAATGCCTCTATAAGAATAGACATAATGTGAAATATATTTGGGTCACATCCACTTACCATCAGGTAGACAGTTAGCTCCTTTGTAGCCCTTATTCTATAAAAAATTGACAGTGCAAGTTCGTTTGTCACTTCAATTAAAAAAATACCTTAAATCCGTGATCCATATCAAAAAAATATAATCCTTTTATTAAGATCAAATTTATTAAACCTGAACAAGAACAAGCTGACTAAACGAAATATACAAATAAAAGTTTTAATTAAGACTAAAAGTACAAAAAGTACAATCCACCCGTTAAAACGTTTTGCCGAATTTAACACATTTCAGGTTAAAAAAGGTATCACTTCCAATTTCGCGCAATCACTTTAGCGGAAAATACTTAAATAACAATCAATTCCATTAACGACAGCGAATGTTTGATGGACGCAATTGAAAACAATTACCGCAAATTGAAGCGACACGATCACCGTAACTGCGTTTCATCGACGAATTACCAGCTTTATATGGCACATCTGACAGTTTATTTATATTTGATTTTCATTTGCTACCTAGAAAATAGAATTTGAATTTGATTTTATTTATAAAACTGAAGTGTGGCCAAGGAACTTACATTCCATCTTTTTTATATGATATGGGTGACAAACGAGCACACAGTCCACCTGATGGTAAGTGGTTGCTGCGGCCTATAGACATTTACATCTGTCCTCTATTACAAATCAAAATGCAGATGCGTTGTCACCCGTGAGGACTAAGATGGAATGTCTCATTTCCAGTAAAAAGGGTATCCGGTTCTCTACACTCACCATATGAAACACAGCAACAGTAAGCTGCTATTTTACGCTGGTATTCTGTGAGAGCGTGGTCCTCCCCGGTCGAGCCGACCCATTCGTCCTTCAACTATACTGCTAAATAGCTGCAGCATGGCTCAACCACGTATTGCAGCATGGCTCTACCACGTATAATCTAATGGTAAGTTCCTACGGCCGCCCATGGACAACTGCATCCAACTTCAAAAAAAGAAGTTGTCACCTCTTAGGACTAAGATGGATAACCACAGAGTCTCTAATTCTACTGGCTCTCTATAACATTCAGACCGGGACGCAGCACTACAATCCCTGCTCAGTTTTACCAGATACATGGTAATTACCGTAAATGCACGGATTTTTTTTACCAAAACACAATCTACGGTGATGATCTATTATCGTATCATTTTCTACGGTATTTTTAATATGTGAATTATTAAAAATACCGTATAATATGTGAATGGATTTGAATCCAAAGTTATAAAAAATGCGTAAAACAAAACGCATATTCTATTTAGGTATATAGCTATTTAGTAATCAGCAACACCGCGCGCCGCTGTTCGGGAAATCCCCAAACATGTCATTGCTTGTCAGCCCTGCTACTTGGCGGCAGAAATAGGTAAGATAGTTTACTACCTAAACAAACTATCAAATGAAAAGTACTCTTTTCACCTAGTGCGAACGAATCCTACAACATATTAATATTAATTTCATCAAATGTTCGTAGATTCTTTTACAGTTTTAACCGACTTCAAAAAAGGAGGAGGTACTTAAATGGAATGTATTTTTATATGTGTTACCTCAGAACTTTTTTCTAGGTGAACCTATTTTGATGATTCTTTCATTTATATGAAAGCTGGTGCTTCCCATGTGGTCCCATATAAATTTGATCCAGATCTGAGCATTAGTTTTTGAGTTAGGTATCCTTAATAATGCGTACTTAATTGACTTCGACTACATTGATGATGTTTTCATTTTATTTATATTGAAGTCGCTTGTACAAAATTTTTAATTTTACCACTTGTTAAATAACTATTCAATAACTGTGATAAACAAAATGTTTATTTTGTACATCTCAAATAGCAAAATGCCAATAATTCAATTTTAAGCTTAGAGAATGTTACCTACATTGGTCTGTGGACCATGATTTTCTATAATGAACACACATTAAATGTTTTTGAGTTCACCTTGTGACCTATGATTTAGACACTTCACATTCCTACAAATGGAAAGTCCTACAACCCTGACTGGAACTAATCAAATTTGTATGGCTTATTTTTCAAAGCACATTTGTAAATTTCACTGGTACATACTGATACCTAATCGATTCCTGCAAATTGTTATTACAAGTGATATTATTAAAAAGGGGACATTTTTAATTTAACGCTATCGAAAAAGTACATCGAAACATGACAGAAAACATCTTTCACGTGTGAGATATGAATCTATTATAAATATAATACGACAATGGTACATTAACAATAAAGTAGATGAGACGGTAACGGACATAGATTCTGATAAAGATCATATTTGTTCATTCATCATTTAGAAACTTTCGTTGGTAGCTGACTGTGATAGGGCGTTGTCAGATTTGAGTATAATAATGCAGCCGTTCACTTATCCTTCCTTATGTTATTGACTTGAACAATATTTTGATAACACCTAGCAAATGCTAGAATATGTAATTATTTTCTCTTGCTCCTAAATGTTTAAACAAATTCACGGTTCAAATTGTAATTTAAAAATAACAATAATAACAGTAAAAAACGTACGTACCTATTCACAAAAAAGTGACGCGCTTTGAGAGATGTTCAACAGTAAATTACTGCAGGCTGATTATGATAACGATGAACAGGTTACGGGATATTAATTCATTACGATTACAGGGTCACAACGTCTTAATTTTGCAAATTAGATTACACCATGATTACACTCTTGCATAAAGAAAAATATCGTGAAATACAGTAAGTAGTATCAATGGCATTTTTTATAGAATTAGGACGATAGGCTAGCACACAGTCCACCGGATGGTAAGTGAATACTGTGGCCCATAGACATCTACATATATCCTTGATTAAAAATCAAAATGCAGATGCCTTGTCACCCCTGAGGACGAAGATGGAAAAAGGTTCTTTACATTCACCATACGAAGCACAGAATTATTCTGATGTTTAACGCTCATACATAGGTTGCACTAAAAGTATCGGGAATGAAATATTTCCACTGTTCCTGTCGTATTAAAATCTTTTTAATTGAAAACTCCTTGGTTTTAAAAATCGAATACCATTTATTTATTAAAAAAAGATTCTCGGTCTTGTCACAAGGTTTTGTCAAACTTGTTTAGTCGTTGAGAAAATGGAATGGACTCGAGAAAATTCAAGAGCGATGATTTATTATGACTTTCGAAGTGGTTTAACACAAAAATAGTGTGTTGACCGGATGACTTCTGCATTTGGTGATGAAGCCCCATCCAAAACCACAATTTATCGCTGGTTTGCTGAATTTCAACGTGGACGTGTCAAGCTCAACGATGATTCCCGTCAAGGTCGTCCAAAAACTGCAATCACCCAAGAAAACGTTGATGCTGTGCGTAAGTTGATTGAGGAAGATCAACATGTGCCATACCACGAAATTCACGCAACTTTAGACATTAGCATGAGTTAAATACAAATAATCTTGCATGAACAATTAGGTGTAAAAAAGTTGTTTTCCCGATGGATACCGCATTCGCTCTGTGAAGAACAAAAAGCAGCTCGCGTTACTTGGTGCGTCAGAACTCTCGAAAGGTTCCACGCAGGATCCTCAAATGCTGTATACAACATCGTATCAGGTAATGAATCCTGGATATATGCGTACGAACTCGAAACAAAAAACCAGTCACGAGTTTGGGTGTTCGAAAATGAGTTAAAGCCAGCAAAAATTGTTTGTTCACGGAGTGTTGCAAAAAAATGGTGGCCACGTTTGTCTCCAAAACCGGCCATGTAACGACTATTCTTCTTGAGGGACAAAGAACGGTTAATGCAGAATGGTATGCTAGCATTTGCTTGCCACAGGTCGTTTCTGAACTCCGTAAAGAGAACTGCAACCGCCGCATCATCCTCCATCACGACAATGCGAGTTCTCACACCGCACACAGAACAAAAGAGTTTTTAGAGCAAGAAAACATAGAATTATTAGACCATCTGCCGTACAGCCCCGACGTAAGCCCTAATGATTTCTATACTTTCCCTAAAATAAAGAATAAATTGCGTGGACAGAGATTTTCATCACCTGAAGAAGCTGTGGACGCCTACAAAACAGCCATTTTGGAGACCCCAACTTCCGAATCGAATGGTTGCTTCAATGATTGGTTCCATCGTATGGAAAAATGTGTCAAATTTCGCGGAGAATACTTCGAAAAGCAATAAATACATTCTTAAATAGTAATGTTGTGTCACTTCCTTGATTCTCGAAATTTTCAGTGCCGCCCTCGTATTCTGTAAACGCGTGGTTCTACCACGGTCGAACCGACCGATTCGTAGCGAGCTATTATAGATTCTTTTTCGTAACATTCAAGTGACAAGGCGATCAGCATTTCGCCTGTTGGTAAGTGCTTCTTACCTGAAACAAACTTCTAACAAAGGAACCGGTGATTCACATCTGAGTACTAAAATGGAATACTTCACAGGCAAAAAATGTCTTAAATTATTTGGCTTCCAAATTATATTATAACACCCAAAATAGTCTTTTAGCTAAAAATATAGTATAATATCATTCTGTAAGGTGTCTCTGCTTAATCCTCAGAGCTGACAACGCATCTGTGGCATTCTTTGTTTGTACTTTGTCTGAAGTTGGTTATAGGTTCATGTTTTGGAGAAGTCACTTACATTTAGTTCGACATATAGCCCGTTTCTCATTCTGATATTTCAAAATAGAATTACGTTTAGAATTTTTGTGAATATATATCTAAAGATAAATATTTAGAAAAATCTGATTTTCAATTATAAAACCATATAAATTCTGACAAAGGCCGCTTCGTTTGTTTAATAAAAAATACTAGAGCAACAAAGACGTATTAAAAAAAAGATAGATACTTTTAAAAACATCTTAGTAGAGCAATAGATAAGTCGGCCGCGCTGTCGAACTGCAGGTCAATACATTTTCAATTCCCTTCTCGATGTTTTTCTTTCACTTTAAAGCACGTGACAAATCAGCATTTACAAACGTATTGTATGTATGTCATTGATTTTTAATAGTAGTCCATTTCTGTTTTTTTTTGTATTTGTAGGCAAAAGAGCATGCGGCTCACTTGATGGTAAGTGATTACTGTCGCCCATGAACAAGTGAATTGCAGATGCGTTCTGAAATTTGTTAAGTTACTGTAGGTTTGTCTAATCGATTTTTAATGGTTGGCTTGCCTGATCGCGCGATTTTATTTTGTACAGACTTCAAAAAGGAGACTGTATGTTTTTTATGTGTGTTACCTCATAACTTTTTACTGGGTGAACTGATTTCGATGATTCTTTTTATTTGAAAGCCGGTGCATCACATGTGGTCTCATATAAATTTGATCAAGATGTGACCAATAGTTTTTGAGTTATTCTTAATAATTTATATTGAAGTCGGTTGTATAACATTTTTAATTTTAAATAATAACTATTTTTTTTTCTGAAACCATTAAGCAGCAGTATCTATTGGCAAGAGCAGTGTAAGGCAACCGCACACTAGGTGGGGTTATAATGAATGCAGAGATAATGAGGCTTGCAGATAATTAATGTGTTTCGAAATACTTAAAGGCATACGCATATTCATCATTACAGCCTTTCATAAGTCCACTGCTGAACATAGGCCTCCCTCAAGGAATGCCACAGAGCACGGTCCTGAGCCACCTGCATTCATTGACTTCCTGCATGTCTTACCAGGTCGTGACTCCATCTCATGGGGGGTCGCCCTACACTTCGCCTACCGGTACGAGGCTGCCACTCGAGAACCTTTCTTCCCCATCGGTTGTCGGTTCTTCGAGCTATATTATAATACATCATAATCATAAACACTCACGCCTGTCACCCAGAGGGGTAGGCAGAGACTATGGGCTTCTATTTGGCACGACCTTGACACGCTTGATCGCTTTCTCCACATCCATATACCTACGCATACACCCTCGTCGGTTAAAGGTACTCTTTATTTGGTCCATTTTCAATATATCGTCAATTTGGTCGACAAACTTACACCTAGGGCGTCCCATCCCGACTCTGTGGTTCACCTCTGCAACATAAATTTGATTTGTCACTCTTTCCTTATTTATTATTTTTACATGACCAAACCACCGAGTACCTTTCTACTCACACATCACTTCACGCTCTTCTCTTATCACACAGTTTCTCACCCATGATTTGATATATCCATTTTTTATTTTTTAAAAGGTCTCCAATCTTAGGGTTTTCTAACAGTCCTGCATGTTCTTAAAGACATCGATGGCAATGTTTAGGGCTAATAACGACGTTAAACAACGACATGTAATAACAATAAGACGTAATATTATTATAGAGAAGAATGATCTCAGAATTAGCGAATAAATCAAATTTCACTGAAATTACTATTAAGGGGTCCGTCCCTTTTTAATAATAGTTTGAGTTAATTTAAAAGAAATGAGTAATCATTAATCTAGTAATTAAGCTTTTTATATGCAAATGATAAATAAACATGTCCATCAAAGATAAAAATCCGTAAGCATTAGGTTAAGGAATAAAAAGAGGATTCAACCCTTCACCCGTCGCTGGATTGCGTCTAAAACACGAATCTTGTAAGATAAAAAATGGACATTAAAACCACCCATTGTGTAACTCTATCACGCGTGTGATTATGGAGATCTACGGACTTAACCCTTAAGCAAACGGACAATTCATTAGGGGCTGTTTGATCGATGCGCTCGATTATAAACTTAAGAGCTTTACAGACTATTTAGACGTTGGTGTTCACACTCTATTTTTCAAGTAAATGAAAGCATTATTTGAAACACTTAGAAATACAATTACAATTTATACTAATTTGGATATATATTGTATTGATTGATTGTATAGTGGCGGTGGAAGAATATCCACTACCCCATATCGTATCGTGGGTAACGTAAGAGCGACTGAGTAAAACAAACCAAAAAATCGGCAGCAGCGTCTTCTCTATCTGTACAAATAAATAAAATTGAAGTGTCTGTTTGTAATATCAAAAAATTACAGCTTTTAACTAAATGCGTATGAAAGTATATTCGATGTATATAACAAAAAAATAAATAAATTTTCTCTGTCTCTCTGAAACGGCAAGATCGATTTTGACGGGACTTTTACTGGCAGATAACTAATGTTATAAGGAGTAGCTTAGGCTACTTTTGTTAACAAAAATAATTAGGGTTCCGCGTAAAAGAATTAAAACCCGTTAACATAATCCGACTTAAATGGGAAAGTATATATAATGAATTAACAAAATTATTCTACGCGAACGAAGTAGCGGGTACAGCTAGTAACAACTAACAATAAAAAATGCGGTTAGCAACCCACATGACAAGCATGGCAACTATGGCAATATCTCCTGTATGAGTCAATCTAAGGCGAGGCCTACGTTCAGCAGTGACCTTATGATAGGCTGAGTTTTATTAATAAATAAAAATCTTTTTTAAAAATCAGGATATTTTGTAGCTAATCTTTTGAATTTTATCATAATTTGAATAAATATTATTTTTGGGTTGATTGTACTATTGATAACCAGTAATAAAATTAATAAGCAGCTAATAATTCATTATCATCGTGGGTTTAATAACATAAGATATGGCATGGATTCAAGAATAATATTTTTAAATAATTAATTTAAATCATTAATAACTGGCTAATAGTTCATAACCGGTTTGAGTTTTAAAAGATAAATTATTGCGTTGATTCAGGAATATTGTTTTTAAATAATTACATTTTAACGAATTTTGATCATAACAAATAATATTATTCTGTTAAATCTTAAAATTTGATGTGTGATAGGGCCTTTAAAAATCCGGTTTTCGAGAGCCCCTGGAGATAGGACTCGAGCTCGTGAATTAATAATTAGCCGGTATATAGAGCCGTCAAGTACCGACGTAACCAACAAAACAACGCAAGATTCTGATTTGTGCAGGTGTAAATAACATCTGTTTCTATAGTATAATTATATTAGAGCTGGAATAACATATGTGTAAAGGGAGTTATCACGTTTATTCTGCGAGGCTTCTATCCTGCTTAACTAACAATTTGAACTAAAACTTTCAAAAATTTATGCGTATACTTTAAAAGTCCGTGGAGTAAGTTTCTAAGATATGCTTAAATTATACTCATTTTTTTTTAATAATTCATCGAAATATATAAAATAGGCGTTCAAAATGTAATCGCCATATAGAAGGTCACTATTTTAATATAAGTTTCTTTGACAAACTATTAGTTCATCTGATGGTTATTGTCTACAGTTAGCCATGGGCATCTGTAGCCATCGTATAACGGAGAAGACTACAGAATGTGTTGGAACCTATGAGGACGAATTGAAGAATGCGTCACTGCCTGTAATTCGAGAAAAGAGCTTACCCCTTTCTAAAAGGCCGGCAACGTACTTGCGATTCCCCTGGTGTTGCAGTTGTTCATACTTTTTATTTTTTATTTTATAGGATAGAGTGACAAACGAGTACACAGTCCAGCTGATGGTAAGTAGTTGCTGTGACCCATAGACATCCACATTTATCCTCAATAAAGAATCCAAATGCAGATGCGTCGACCCCGTGAGGACTAAGATGGAATGCCTCTTTGCCAGTAAAATGGGTCTCCAGTTCTGTACACTCACCATACGAAACACAGCAGCGCTAAGCCGCTATTTTACGCTGGTTTTCTGTAAAAGCGTGGTCCTTCTCCGGTCAAGACGACCCATTCGTGCTACAACTGTACTACTAATATAGCTGCAGCATGATTCTACCACGTTCATGGGCGGCGGTAGTCATTTACCATCAGGTGAGGCATATGCTCGTTTGCCCCCCCCCCCCCCCCCCCCTTATAACAAAATACTTCATGCCCCTCAAGTTGGATTACAATAGTATGTGTACCGATGCCTAAAGGCAGAGCAGAGACATAAAGGAAGTACCTAGAAATATGGAAAAAGAGAGGCTGAAATGCAGATGAATTTTTACTTGTTTATTAATATACTAGCTGTTCCCCGCGACTTCGCCCGCGTGTAATATAGGGTTTTAATTATATTGCTCAGAAAGTTTTGATCAAATATAACTAAGTTACTCCTTAGAACATCAGTTATCTGCCAGCAAAAGTCCCGTCGAAATCGGTCCAGCCGTTTCGGACATTAGCCAGGAATAAACAGACAGACAGACAGACCGACAGACAGACAGATACAATTTTTTTTTGGTATAAGTACCGTATATACTTTCATATGCATTTAGTAAAAAGCTGTTATTTTGGCATTATAAACAGATACTCCATTTTTACTATACTTTTATTTATAGATAAAGCCCCTTTATCTATAGATTATAGATAAAGGGGCCTCACCACATATTAAAAAGAATTACACAATTCTATTCAAAATATACCTCGAAGTCGGCGTTATTTTTTCCATTTTTGATTTTGATTAATTTATGTGACTAGGTATAAAAATTATAAATCAGATTCTAGAATGCCCTATCACCAAGAATTTCACTAGAATTGGAGCTGTTGTGGGAGCAACGTCACCATAAAATATTATTGTGGCAGTGTTTGAATGTATAAAGTACACAATAAAATGCAATGATTGAATTTTATTGTGTTTTGAACTCACTTGTTATACTTTGGTGTGAGTATTTACGACATAATCGACTTACGAGGCTCAATTTAGCTTAACGTATTAGTGTGTTTGGATGCTAACAAATGTTAAGTTTTATTGTGTAATTTTCAAATAGAAAGTTGCAAGTTTGTACGTTGAGAAGGACGTGATTAATAAAACTCAATAGTAATAATTTCTCTTTTACGTCTTTTTTCACAAGCCCATTTAAGTCCACTGCTGAACATTGAGCTCTCCTATTAAATAGAGGATATCCTTATGCATAACGCGCTTGGCATGTGTATGTCGCAGTATATGTACTAGACGTCTCGCACATTCGATATTGTTGCCCAACACTGGTCCAGTAATTTAACGCTTGGTGTACAGAAATGGTTACACCGCGATCTATCGGAATCCCTAGGATCTTTCTGGCATTTTTTATAGAATAGGTTTAAGGAACGAGCACACAGTTTACCTGATGGTAAGTGGATGCTCTGGTCCATAGACATCTACATTTATCCTCGATTAAGTATCAAAATGCAGATGCATTGTCACCCCCGCGGACTAAGATGGAATGCCTTATTTCCAGTACAAAGGGCCTCCGGTTCTCTAAGCTCACCATACGAAACACAGCGTCATTAGGCTGCCATTTTACGCTAGTATTCTGTGAGAGCGTGGTCCTACCCCGGTCAAGCCGACCCATTAGTGCTACAACCATAATATAACAGTAGCGTGGCTGTACCACGTTATAAAGTGATCTAAACGGATCCAGACAGCTTTGTGCATAGAAAGGCATACAGAAATTAAATCTGTATGTAATTACAGTCCTGTATAGCCCCATGCTTCACTGAGAGAGAACACAAATTTATGCATCAAGTAATTTTTTATTTTATGAAACTTATGGTTCGAATCCGCCATTCGACTACTGTCGTGAACCACTTCTAATACAAGCATTTTAAGCTTACCAGAAGTGGTTTAAGGGAATATTAGTAATATTTAATAGTGTTACTAGTATTTTGAAAAAAAAAACGAGCTTGCAGTTGGCTGCTGCAGTCCATGGACACCTACAAACAGTTAAAGCTTTTAAAAAGTTACTTCGCAAACCTCCACTCTATAAAATAAAATGATGTGTCTGACATAGTATGAAGAGCACCTCCCGCCCTTCCTCAATTGTGTGCACTATCCCCGTCACCACTAATCCCAGCACCACTACTCCCAACACCACTACACTAGGAAAGACACACCACTGACGACAATACGACACGTGTTTCGCCTCTACAGAACGGTCAGCCACCGCTGTGTCTACATCACCTGAGGATGCCTCGTGTAGAGGCGAAACACATGTCGTATTGTCGTCAGTGGTGTGTCTTTCTTAGTGTAGTGGTGCTGGGATTAGTGGTGACGGGGATAGTGCACGCGATTGAGGGAGGGCGGGAGGTGTTCTTCATACTAGGTAAGACACATCATTTTATTTAATAGAGCGGATGATAGCGAAGTAACTTTTTAAAATATTTAATATAATGGATTTCCGCAAAGTAACGCCTGATTCTATTAACCTACAAAAAACTTTAAACACAGAAGGCTACATGTGCCTTGTTGCCCCTGAGAACTAAGATGGAATGCCGCTCATTCTGTAAATATATTGGCTCGCTATACCCTTTACACTGGAACACAGTAGGGCAATCACTGTTTGGCGGCATTAATTATACAAATATGAGTAGTGATTAAATGCAAATAGCCTAAACTTTGCTTACCTTACCTGAAAAAATATGACATATTTAATATGGTTTTTTATTTACACATACTTATTGAGCCCCGAATCTGAATCGGAATTCTGTAATTTCACAACTCAAATCACAGGTTATCTTAAAACTATGTCATGTATTTTTATACGTGGTAGAGCCACCTGTAGCTATATTATGGATGTAGCACGAATGACCACGCTCTCACAGAATACAAGCGTAAAATAGCAGTTTAATGCTGTTGTAGGTGTAGGTAGGCGAGTGTAGAGAACCGGAGACTCATTTCACTGATAACGAGGCACTCTAGTACTCAGACGTGTTTTGATTCTTAATCGAGAATAGATTTAGGTGTCTATGGGCCACAAGATCCACTTAAAATCAGGTAGACTGTGTGCTCGTTTTTCACTAAAGGAAACAAAATAAGTATATCTACGAGGGGTGATCCAAAAGTAATGATAATCGGTTACTTCAGGTCCGCATAAAAATCCAAAAAAAATATTTTTTGCTTGCTTATATACTCACTACGTCAGCCTAAAAAAATCATATAAATAGATCACGATTTCTGGGAGATACATTCATTTGAATACGAACTGTCAAAGAGATAACATCAACATGGAGAAAAACGATATTAGAGCTGTCATCAGGTACCTGTTTGAAAAAAATGTCTTTAAAAGACATACACAGTGACTTAGTTGAAACACTGGGGTACTCTGCTTCTCCATATTCTACAGTTGCACACTGGTCCAAGGAGTTTAAACTGGGCAGAACATCCACTAAAGATGAGCATCGCGAAGGACGCCCATCCACGTCCCTCACTGAAGACAACGTGAAAAAAGTCGAAGATGTTGTGTTGGCAGATCGAAGAGTGACCATCAGGCATGTAGCTGAGGTCACATGATGTCATATGGCAGCGTTTAAAGAATCCTTGCGAACGAGTTGCATATGAAAAAGGTCTCTGCGCATTGGGTACCCAGAATGTTAACCGACCAGCAAAAGAAAAATCGAGTTGACATTTAAGGGTCAATCCCGAAAAGTTCCAAGCAGATCAAGAAAATTTTTTGTTCCGTTTTGTGACTATGGACAAAACCTGGATCCACCATTTTGATCCTGAAACGAAACAACAATCGATGACTTGGAAGCGAGCCTCCTCACCAACGCCAAAGAAATTCAAAGTTTCTAGTTCGGCGGGAAAGGTTATGGCATCTGTTTTTTGGGACGCTCAAGGCATAATTATGGTGGAATATTTGGAAAAGGGAGCCACTATTACGGGATTAAGTATAGTGTTACGGCCAACAGCTGCCCATCCCAGGAGTAGAAACCTTCGCGGCCCATAGACGAAGAAGCTACGGGCAGATGCTGGTCGGGCGTCCCTACGCCAAGGGTCAAAAGTTTAATTACACTAAACAATCCGGGGGGAGCGTTACAATTATTGAACAGAGCTTACTTACCTCTATTCAAGGCGACTGGTCCCTCAGGATTCGGTCAGGTCTCTTGTGGATGTATTGTGCTAGGAAAGTAAGGGTCAGTGATGTGTATCTGGGTGTGGCTGGTAGTGTTATTGACCTTATTTGACCGTTCCCCCTGCAGCAGTTCGGCCCTCAGCTCCTCTCCAAGCTAAGGTCCCCCTCCGCAGTCACTTTCTTCCTTTGTTACGATTGACTCGCGAAAATGAACACAGAACGTACGGATCAAAGGTCACCGTTATTTCTAGAATATTAACTACCGCACTAGTAACTAATACAGTCGAATCCACTTATACAGATTCTGCGTTAAACCTAAAGTCCCGGGTAAAACTCTCAACACGCGCTACCATTTCCAGTGGTATATTTACTATACGCGCCTAACATAAAATTAGATCTAAGAGCTCCCAAACAAAACGGACCGCCTTTTATCTCGACGCGCAGAAGACTTCTAATTTTTCGCTCTCGACTCCCACCTTTCAGCAAGTTCGGACGTTCAACACGCACGAACGTCATCCCGGATAGGCCGAGCCGAGCGCCATCTAACGTCGATGCCTGACACTAACGCTTTTGCGTGAACATATAGTATATTAAGTATAATATAGTTTATTACGGGAGGCCATTAAGAAAAAAAAGACGCGGCAAACTGCGAGCTGGAGTGCTGTTTCACCAAGACAACGCACCGGCTCACAAAGCCGCAGTTGCGATGGCTGCCATTCAAGAAACGGGATTTGAACTGCTCGAACACCCTCCCTATTCGCCAGATCTAGCTCTTAGTGATTTCTATCTCTTTCCTCGGCTCAAGGAACGCCTCCGAGGCAAGAAATTCGAAGACGATAACGAAGTAATGGCCGCTGTTGAAGAGTTTTGGGAGGGTCAAGACAAAGAATTTTTTCAAAGGGAATCCTGGGTTTAGAAAAAAGATGGACTAAATGTATTGATTTGTTAGGAGACTATGTAGAAAAATAAATTATTATTTTAACTTTAATTACCGTGTTTTATTTTCATTATCATTACATTTGGATCACCCCTTGTATATTGCTTTATGACGATAATATGATCTTTGTTAGCATAATATATCTCATTCAGCGCCGTTTTTTCTCATTAATAATTTAAAATTAAAAATTTTGTACAGCCGACTTCAATATAAGCGACTCCAATATAGGTTATTTAAGAATAACTCAATAACCATTAGTCTGACCTTGATCAAATTCATATGGGACCACGCAAGAACTATGAGCTTTCATATAAAAAAAGAATCATCGAAATCGGTTCGCCCAGTACAAAGTTATGAGGTAACACACATAAAAAAAACATACACTCGAATTGAGTACCGTCTCCTTTTTGGAAGTCGGCAGAAAAGAGACAAGCGTTGGCTTTTTATAGTACGCAAGCAAACCAGATCGATCCGCGTCAGCACCAACTAAATTTTCAACTTCAATTTTGAAATTGTACTTGTTAATTACAATAAAATGATAAAAGACATTTGGACATATTATGTAACCAACATGAAAGAAAACGGGTAGTAGATAGGTTTTTATTTTGAGAATAACTTTGTTTAAGATAATGGAATGCTTTGCAATACAGTAATCAAACTATCGGTCTATACTATACCTTTCCAGCATAATACAACAGTGAATGCACTGCTGATTGACGATAAAAGTGTAAGGACAGAACATATCACACAGACTTTTAGTCAGAAAACGAGGCCGATATAAAGTTTTATGTCTATTTGAAAAACAAAATGAAATAAAATATAAATAGAATATACAGATTGAATCAATAGATAGTTCATGTTAGTTGTGCAATGGAAATAAACCAAAACCATAACGTAGAAATTTAAATCGAAAGCCCGTCCACGCATGTTTTCCTAATTCAGAAACACCTGAGTACGGTGTTTTATATGCGTGCTTAAAGCTAGAATTTGTGGCTTAGCAAACCGAAACGACTATCCGACTTTTACTATTGAGTCCTCGCCTATAAAAGAGATGCTATAAATTCAACCCTTGTGGAGTATAAACCTCCATTCGGACTATATGATGATACTATAATATGCATGGGAATCATTTTATACCACTTTTAAGGTGTCAACATAGATAGGTGAACAATAACAAAAAAAAAATCGAAAGTTTCACAGCGAAAAAAAAAAGAATTTTAGTATTAGTTTATTGCAATATTTTAAAGATTTTTAACCGACTTCAAAAAAAATATCAACGTTCTCATTTCGACTGTAATTTTTTTATTTTTTTATGTGTTACCTCAGAACTTTTTTCTAGGTGAATCAATTTTGATTATTCTCTTTATATTTGAAAGCTGGTGCTTCTCATGTTGTCCCATAATAATAGATCTAGATCTGACTATTAGTATTTGAGTTATTCTTAATAATGCGTATTTAATTGACTTCGATTACAATAATGATGTTGTCGTTTTATTTATATTGAAGTTGGTTTTACAAAATTTTTAACTTTACCACGTGTTAATTATCAGTTCTATATATTTGAAATTGCTGTTTAATACGACAAAATAAAAAAAAATGATCAATATATTTTTCTAAACATTCTTGCCATTTTATGGACAGTGCATGAGAATAGATGAAATTTTAAAGGCGTTCTTTACTGCTTGCTCGGAATCAAAAATTTACTTCGTAATTTTGCATATAAATAAGTTATATAAACTAAAAAAAACGCTTTATAACTGAAAACAGTAGTAAATTCTTGTAAAAGACACGCATTCGAATGGTGCGGGTATTGACGATTTGAGGGTTCGGATTCATTTCCCCGTGTTTTACAGAGAATGAATTATAAATTAAGTGAGGCTTAGGGTACGATTTGAGAAGGGTGGTCGGGGTTTTAATCTGGCTGAACGACCATAACAAAACGTATGAGCAAATTACAGAATTCGTTATTAGGCAACTCAAGCGATTTAATAGATGTTAGAATTTTAGACGAATGCACTTAAATACTTTATTAAAGGAACATAAGGCTAATGAATAGCTTTTAAACGTCCGTTTTACGAATTAACTATTCTACCTTTAAACAAAAGTAACATCGATGTTTAAAAGTTTAATGATCATTAATATTTAATTATGGAAAGATTAATGTTATTTTAAAGTTATTTGAAAACTAAAAGGTATAATAGGGGTTTTCGCGCAATCTTCAAAGGAACGATATTTTCAAATTAAATTCCAAAGCAAATTTGCAGGACTATAATATAACAATAAAAGACATTAAGTAGTTTTAAACATAATATTACTAGTTTGCTTTGTATTTAATAAACTAAGTTGTTTATAAATCATCATATGCAACATTTGATATGTCCGTGTTGTTGTTGTGGAGCCATTTTTTATTTGTTTTGTGTGGTTAATTGTGTCACATACATGATTGTAAGCTGTTATTTAAAAAAGAAGTCCTGCTGGATTTCTTGCTGGTTCTTCCCAGAACAGAGGTTTTCTTTCGAGCCAGTGGTAGTCAAACAAAAGTGTGACTTTCAATAAGTATTATATATTATAATCTATATTAAAAAAAAGTTTCTGTTTCTGTTTCTGTTTATGATATTTTTATCGACTTAAAAAAAGGAGGAGGTTGAGCACCACGTGGGAATATTTTTATGTACGTTAAGCGATTATTCTGTACCATGTTGTTCGATTTTAATGATTCTTATTTTGTTGGAAAGAGATGGCGTTCTATATAATTTCTTACCAAGATGGCAGCAATGAGAAAATCATGAAAATCATTTAACTTTAAAAATTCACACTCAACCGATATCTATGAAATCGATTTTTTTTAAAGTTTCATTTACATTATGTGCAGTTATTTTGCGTTCTCCAGTCAGGTCGACTCATTCACATTGCAACTAAAATAATACAATACAGCCGTAGTGGGGCGTATCTATCTACGTATAAACTTTTATTAATATTCATAAAAGAAAAAAGAAAGAGAAATAAATCTTTCTTTCTTTCTTTCTGTCGAATACTCTAACTACACAACATCGTAAAATAAGCGTAGAGTCTTCGAATACCACAAATCGAAATACTTTCACTACATAACAGCGTACTTATGACACGACTACAAAAGATGATAGGATTAAGTTTGCTTCTGTTATAATAGATATACTCGTGTAACACCGAGGCAGTAAAACACTAAGTGCGTACTCATATTTTGATATACGAGCATCGCTTGGCACAATAGAAAGGAAGCTTATAGTATCACTAAATTATGTTTAAAATGTGATGCTTTTTTCTTTAATGTATACCAAAATGTGTTTTAGGGCGGCCTGTAAGCTCTTCTTACCAAAAGTATAATAGTCTTGAAGTATACAATTTGATGATCTGTACACATATCACCCCGCGAGTATTAGAAACGAAAGATGGAAACATACCAAGAGATGGCCAGAATCGTCATAAGAGGTCTAAGAATTTTCTTGATAACAAATAAAAATAAAATAAAAACTCGCCTGCCAAACGTGGCAACTATATCAAATATTTCTCCTATAAAGCAATTTATCAGAGAAGCATATGTTAAGCATAAATTTTAACAGTGGTAGAGCCACGCGGCAGTTTTTCTGACGCACGGATGGGCCGGCTCGAACCGGGGTGGTACCACGACCTCACAGAATACCAGCGTGAAGTAGAGGTTTACCTCTGCGTTTCGCTTGGTGAGTGCAGGTGGCCGGAGGTACTTTTTACTGGAAATGAGGCATTCCATCTTAGTCCTCACGGGTGACAACGCATCTGCATTTTGATTTGTAACAGAGGATAGATGTAGATGTCTATGGGCCGCAGCAACCACTTACCATCAGGTGAACTGTGTTCTCATTTGTCACCCTTATCCTATAAAAAAACAGGTTGTAACGGTAAGAGAAAACTTCGTCCTATTTGATCCCGTGGATGTTGTAAAAGGCGACTATGGGAAATACTAAAAAGGTGTCATGGCTTTGTATAGAAGGCGAAATATTCATCACGTTTACGATAAACTTTTATACGTGGTAGAGCCATGCTGCAGCTATATTAATTGTACAGTTATAGTACGAATGGGTCGGCTCGACCGGGGAAAGACCACGCTCTCACAGAACACGAACGTAAAATAGCAGCTTAATGCTGCTGTGTTTGTATTGTGAGTGTAGAGAACCGGATACCTACCCTTTTTACTGGAAAAGACGCATTTCATCTTAGTCCTCACGGCTGACAACGCATCTGCATTTTGATTCACAAACGAAGATAGATGTATATTTCTATAGGCCACAGCAACCACTTACCATCAGGTGGACTGTGTGCTCGTTTGTCACCCTTATCCTATTAAAGAAACTACCCAGATTGGCGATGATACCCGGATCATCAAAATGCCTGATAGGCGTATCGATTAAAGTAAATCCGTAAAAACCTATCTACAGCAGTGGAATTTTATATTAGCTCTAAAAAAGACAAGAAGATTCATAAAAATAAATTTGTTAAGTATAATTACTTCTTAACGTGGTGGAGCCATACTGCAGCTATATACTCGTAATAATTGCAGTACGTGTGGGTCGGCTCACTCGGCTCGACCACACTCTCGTAGAATACCAGCGTTAAATAGCAGATTAATGTTATTGTGTTTTGTATGGTGAGTGAAAACATCCTTTTTCTTATAACGAGATATTCTATCTTAGTCCTTAGGGGGATATAAAGCATCTATATTTTGATTACAAATTAGGGGTTGATATATTACTATAAGGTGGTCTGAGTGCTCGCCTGTAGCTCTGATTATCTATGCAAATAAATAAAATTGAAGTGTCTCTTTGTAATGTCAAAATAACTTTATAATGAATTCATATGAAAGTTTAAACGGTACTTATAACAAAACACATTTATTTTTAAATTTTTGTCTGTCTGTTTGTTTCGGCTAATCTCTAAAATGGCTAGACCGATTTAGACGGGAATTCCACTGGCAGATGGTTAAGTTACTCTTTATAACAATTGTAATGAGTAACTTAGGTTATTTTTATTTAAAAAAAGAATTAGGGTTTCTCGCAAAAAAATCTATAAAATCCATTTGTAACAAATTACACACGGACGAAGTCGCGGGGAACAGTTAGTATGAAATAAACTTAGTTATATTAACACTAGTGTTTACTGCGTGATTATAAAATATTAGTCAAGTTATATCTTTATATATAACAATTACGTGTCACATTGTTTGTCCGCGATGAACTCTTAAACTACTGAACTGATTTCAAAGTATTTTTTATACTGTGTGCAGTTTGGTCCAACTTGAGAGATAGGATAGTTTTTACCCGATAAGTGACCCTCAATATTTTGTTATTGCGAATTCAAGAATTTTTTTACAGAAAAGGTCTTTGGAAAGGGCAGAACAACGTCTGCCTTGTCAGCTAGTATTATTATAAATATTTTGCAGTTTGTTCTCACATTGATGTTCATTTATGTCATGTGGCTAATGTCTTTTTTGTTTCACAAACATTCTTCTCAAGTGATTTACATTTTATATTCAATGCAGCACAGACACTCATCTTCTGTAGCAACAAACAATATAAAACGAAATAAATTAATGGGCACAACTAATTCGCCACGGGTTGTAACAAGATGGGTGCTGGCCTGTGCGGATTCCCTGCGTGGCAAGTACTAATGGGCCTCATTTGCTTTCCCGTGGCAGTCATGACGCCATCACGGCTGCATGGTTGGGACATGACACGGTGATCTTGTGTCGTGATTCGCTTAATTAGCTTTGAGTTCGTGTTACACAACTTTGTGTCTGAGAATTTAAATAAATTTACCAAAGGTGGCTTTTTTATTTTTAAGTATAAATTCGAACATTTTCATTATTGTACCAAAAATAAATATAATTTAAGTTCTTCAAATAATAAAAATCTTTAAGTTGTCATTTTAAATCTATTTTAATCCCATAATACGGATAACTAAACATTTTATGTCTATTATTATTTACTCGTCAATTAAATCAATAAAGTGAGGTGACGTTAAAATTGAATAGTTATATTTCTTGTTAAACAACTAATTAAATGATAAATAAAAATAATAACTAATTATTACATTTTGTTTATAATTTTAATTTTTTTTGCGGATTATTTTTTATCGTCTAAAAGGGATTATGAACCTAATCATATAACGGTACTTAAAAGCACTCGCAGATCGGATATAATGTTTTTTACATGTTCTATAACTAACTTGTTTCTCAACTCGTATTTCCCGTGTCGTAAGAGGCGACTTAGGCAATATTTACTATATGTTAATAGTATAGTTGTAGCACGAATGGGTCGGCTCGACCGGGTAAGGACCACGCTCTCAACAAAGACCAGCGTAAAATAGCAGCTTAATGCTACTGAGTTTCGTATGGTGAGTGCAGAGAGCCGGAGACCCTTTTAACTGGAAAAGAGGCATTCCATCTTAGTCCTCACGGGTGACAACGCATCTGCATTTTGAGTCTTTATTGAGGATAGATGTAGATGTCTATGGGTCACAGTAACCACTTACCATCAGGTGGACTGTGTGCTCGTTTGTCACTCTATCCTATAAAAAATATGTCCGTAACTTAAATAGGTGGTAGGTCTCATTTCTGCCTAGGAGTATGTCTAGGTTCCACTACGTAGGTGTGTGTTACTACCACTATGTTACCTATTTCTGCTGCCAAGTACCAGTGCTGGTACTGCTATGTCCCGGTCTGAAGAGTGTAATTACAGGCTATGTGGCATTCCATCTTAGTGCTCAGAGGTGCTACGTATTTGTAGATTTCCTTATTTGAAATCGGCCACAGGTGTCCATGGACTACGTGTGTTTACCTTCGGATTTAAAAAAAATGGCGACCGCAAGCAAAGCAGCGTCCGATTCACAGTCGAGCACTTGGTAAATCACCACTTAACATTTTCACTGTCCGGTTTGCAGACACAATAGTAAGACAATAGCAATGACCTATATGTAGTGCACGGGACAGCGAAAGGGTTAAACTTACAATTAACAATTTCATTGGTGCCGGCGGGATCGAAATCGGTCTGTACGCGTAATATAAAAATAAAATAAAGACGAGGACTTATCTCAAGAACTACCAGGGCTCTATTAAAAATTATATTAATGTAATAGTTAAATCCATTACAATCTATGAAAGTCCATTGCTGAATATTAACCCAAATAACTTGCATCTTAAGGGGATTTTGCCACAGTTGCCGCGCTTGGCAGGCGGGTATTTTATTTTAGGCTTGGACGTAGTATTTTTATTATTTAGAGTTTTTATCAAGAAGACCCAATCCTTGTTTCAGTCACTCTTTGTCGCCTTATACGACACCCACGGGATGATATTGAGTGAGCGATATTCTCACACCGCCACTACACGGTTAAATAAATTAGTATTATTTATAAGTATAAGTACATTTTATATTTTCGTTAAGAATGTACATACAATTACATTTTTTATTTAATCAAATCTTGTCTATGTAAGCATAAACAATGTTATGAAATAAGTATATACATGCGAGCTTAATTATAATAGAGTTTTGTTCTAGCAGCAATTACTTAGCATTATTATTAAACAGCAAATGTATATTGCAGTAAAGTAGTTGCGAGTTTATGGATCACGTTTAGATCAAAATTTTAACTATTCAATCATTATAATGGTCATTTTATAGCTATTGTATGTGCTCTAAACATAGCTCATCCGGTATAAGTAATGCCCGCAATTACTTCCCAAACTATCGTACCAGCCGGTTGTTTAAAAGAACAACCGGCCGAGAGATCGAAGCTGATATCGCCCCATAAATACGTATACTTGTGTAAATATCAATAAAGGAACGTTATAATTTGTGATAAGATCTAAATCACAATATTTGAGCCGAAGTATCGGAATGATCTGTGAAACAATGTCCAACATAGCGATGCCCACGCGTGAGACCCGCCCCAATACAACCTCACATATTGTGTTCCTCATGTAATACTATCTTACCATCGATGACTCGGAGAACGCTTTGTAGATCCTAATCGAGCGTAAAAACTTTTGACATTGATTTTTCGATTCGTGTGTTCTATTATTAATGCCGTATGCAAACATCATAACGGTAAATGGAGTTATAAACATGATTTCTATTGCCATTGCAAAAATGATCACATATTTTTTAATAGAATAAGCATGATAAAGGAGCACACAGTCCACCTGATGGTAACTTGGATGCAGTGGCTCATAGACATCTACATTTACCCTCGATTGAGAATCAAAATGCAGGTGCGTTGTTACCCCTGAGGACTAAGCTGGAATGCCTTGTTTCCAGTAAATAGGGTATCTGGTTCTCTATACTTACCATACGAAAAACAGCAGCATTAACCTGTTACTTTACGCTGGTATTCTCCGAAAGTGTGGTTCTATCCCGGTCAAGCCGACCCATTCGAGCTACAACCATAATATAACTGCAGCGTTGCTTTACCACGTAAGATATTTCCTTTTCATAAAATATTGAACTCAAAAACGTTGCATTGTAGGATTATCTTCTTCTTCATACGCATTTTAATCTATTTAATATACATATTTGGGCTTTTGAAGAATACGCTATCTGACATGCACAAATCAAAATGTTTGCCAACTCTGTAGCATGGATTTATAAACATGATGTGTTTCTGATAATTTAGCGTAGCCTAAATCTATGCATATGTAAATGGGTTTTGAAGAATACGCTATTTAACATACACAAATCAAAATGTTTGCCAACTCTATAGCATGTATGCATAAACATGGTGTGTTTCTGATAATTTAGCTTGGCACAAATCTATGCATATGTAAATGGGCTTTTGAAGAATACGCTATCTGACATGCATAAATCAAAATGTTTGCCAACTCTGTAGCATGGATGTATAAACATGACGTGTTTATGATAATTTAGCGTGTAATTAATCAAATTTCTAATACATATGGCGCAAGCGTAAAAGAGTCCACCATTTCATTTCATCGCGTGGGTGTCGTGTAAGGGTACTATAGGAGATGCCAGATAGATGTCGGTGTGATATACCCAGTTCAGAGGTGGGAAGCAGCCTCCTAAAAGTGAGAAACCTGATAATGCTATGGCCAATCCGCCTGCCAAATCCTCTAGAGTTACCCTAACTCAGCAGTGGCTGTTAAGGGCTAATGAGATGGATGACGCACTAAGATTTATTGTGAAATAATTTATTCATTGATGGTAATTCTTCAAAGTCCACCGCTAGACATAAGGCTCCTCAAAGGCCCTAAGTTACTAGCATTCATCGACTTTCTACATGGCGTATCACGATACGCATTTTTAATGATATTTTTTAAATACTAGTAATGCTATTAACCTAATTAATATTCTCGTTAACCATTCCAAGAATAAATGCATGTGTTCACGACAGTAATCGAATGCGTATTCGAACTCACGATTTCTGAGCTCGCGGTCCTACCATTAGTCTACTTTCGATTTTATTAATTTATTTTAGTGATTGTTAGTTAAAATATCACAAACAATATGTTTCAATAGGGGATCGAAGTGACCTGATAAGACATATAGGAGGTCGAGGAAAGCAGGGGGCTCAGAATCGTGTTCCTTGGGTTTTTTTATAGGATAAGCGTGACAAACGAGCACATAGTCTGTTGGTAAGTAGTTTCTGTGGCCTATAGACATCTACATCCACCCTCAACTATGAATCAAAATGCAGACGCGTTGTCACCCGTGAGGACTAAGATAGAATGCCTCGTGTCCAGTAAAAAGGCTCTCCGGGTATCTACACTCACCATACGAAACACAGCAGCGTTAAGCTGTTATTTTACGCTGGTATATTCTGTGAGAGCGTGGTCCTTCCCCGGTCGAGCCGACCCATTCGTGCTACTAAATGGCTGTGGTCTATGTTCAAAAGTGGACTTATGCAGCCCTGCATTGATGATGATGATGTGCAGATGCTAACACCTCATAACGACACAAAGTTAAAGAGAGAGAGAAAGTGAATTACATTAATTATAAGATAATAAGTCATGAAATAAAGAAAATGCTATGCATGCAATAAACCTCTGGGCAAACGCTAGCAAAACATTTTAAAATTAACAAACATCGCCTAAAACCAGAATTTTTCATGATATAAAAAAAGTTACTGACTAAACTTTTTTATATACCAGCCATTTTTAGTTACCAGCCATTGTTATAACTATTTTGTATTCAAGTAGTGTACAAAATGGACCCCAATGTGCAAAAGCATTGGTTACTTCAATTCGTGCTTTTCTTTATCTCTTTAATCAATAAAAAATTTCTTGAAAAATAAATAAGCGAAAAAAGAAACACTAAAACAGTCATGAGAAAATCGTAAAACCATATTGTTTTTATTTATTATAAGATTCATAACAAAACGGAGCATACATAATCGTTAAAACATATTTGAAAATTTTGAGCTTTATTGCCCAGGTTTAAAGGTTATTTAAAAAATTCGATTCACCACGTGCATGCAGTGGTATTTGAAACAATGAATTTGATATTTCTATATCCGTGTACGGTACTAACATCAAACAAAACTTGTTTCATATGTCATTGTGTCAGACGAGCGCAATGCATAATGCATTGTTTCCATTACACTACGAAATTTAACATAATGCCGATGTTAACGTTTGGGCCGTGAATAAAATACAATTTTTTAGTAGACGGACGACTTGTACCGAAGTTTGTTCGAACTCAGACTAGTTTTTGTAGTGTAAAACGTTACAGCAAACTGCTCAGATCGTAATAATAAAATAATGTACAATAAAGCGAGTATGATGTATAATGTTTTACTACGAATATCTTCTAGCATCTTAAGATTATCAAGGAAGGGTTACGAGGTGCTCTAAAGTTAATTTAACTATTAATATAGATAATAAGAGATAGTTTCTATCCTCTATAAACCTTTAATTACTCAATTCAGGCCTCTGTCATTAATTTAGTGTTGTAATTAGAGCCAACATTGTACTTTAATTATCATTATGGTAATAATAACTTCTCCCATGTACCGACGGTAATAAATTGCAGCGCCTCACATAATTTAGCTTTATTCCCGCGAGTTTTATGATAGGTCTCTAATGTTACAAGTAGTATAATAATATACGTTGTATCATCACTTAGAAATAATAAAGGCTACATATTATGAAACAATGAATAAAAATGTATTTTATAATAAAATTCATGTTGTTAATTTTTGAACAAGCATCCTTGGACATGGGTGTCCCCCATTGTAGGGAGGACCTTGGAGGCCGGATTGACGCTTTCAGCACCAGACATCTTGCACCTTATCTATCACAGTAGCCTGTAGTCAGTATGAGAATTTTACATCTGGAGTAAAAAATAATACTTTATTCTTGTTTTCTAACCGTGAGTCGTATGTTATTTTTTGTTAAAAGCGCAGATACCGTTATCGTCACAGCCTATTAAAACTTCATTGCTGAACATAGTTCTTCCCTTAGATTGCCTCATATGGGGGGATATTTGCCATTGTTATCACGCTTGGCAGGGTTGGCAACCCTAATTTTTATTTATTATTTGTTGCTTGTAGCAAATGTCTTGGTTTGTTTCCTTTTATCGCCTCTTGCGACACATAATGGAACGATATGGGGTAGTGGATATTCTAACTCTGCCAACACGTGGCATTTATTATATCTGAACTTTTGTTCAGATATAATAAATAAAGAACTGAATTCTTTTAAGATGATATTATTAATTTTTTAAAGACCTCTGATCATCGAGAACTAACAAATCGGAAGAATTTATAAGCAAAGAAAAACTTCATTCAAAGATGGAATCCAGACGCAACAAAATAAATTTCGCATTCCAACGAGCAAGGGCCTGAGTGTGTCGACTAAAACGGAACGTGAAATAGAAATGTAAACACGAAAAAATACAGTTGAATCTGTTATCGACATTCTTCCGTCATTGACAGCTAACTGTACCTATCGAACGTCTCACTACTTTGTGTACAATTTATAAACTCGGCTCGAAGTGCGCTTCTTGAATAAATACAACGATTTGCTATTCCCGTTGCTTGTTCACGTCTAATATTTGTGTTTGTCGCCTAAGACAAACCGAGCATGCCTCGTGTCTTGTTTCTCGTCTCATCTGTATAATTATACTATAGTTAACTTTCTCGTTGGTAGAGTGGTCCTAACCGTGTGTCACGTGTGCCAATCATGGGGTTTGAATCGTGGTTCAGGCCAAATTCAGTTTGGAGTTTTCTTTCAAGAAATTATAAGAACCAGCTCGGAATCAGGAATTTGGCGGTGTTTTACGCCCGTGCCTCGAAAACATTGGTTTTACGCCTGATCTCGATACGGATTGCCGTGCCATCGGACTATGAGAGAGAAAGGGAATAGAGAGAACAACTGTGCTTGAGTACCCACTCGTGCACAATAATCCAGCCCTGCGCAGATGGCTAGTTCCGTTGAAATTAGCCGTCGTGACCGAAATTCAGTGTAGAGGACGTTCTATTACCGAATATATATTATTTGGGTTAGATAGATAGGTATCAATGTCACATCCTGTTTGTATTTTATAATTGTATTCCATTATATAATTAATATAGGCCTCTCCCAAGGCACGCCGCTTATCCAGAACTTCGGCTACATGCATCCAGTTGCTGCCAGCTGCCTTGCGCAGATCGTCGCTCCATCTAGCCAGGGGTGTCACACACTATGTTTTTTATTTTTTCTAGAATAAGGATGACAAACGAGCACACAGTCCACCTGATGGTAAGTGGTTACTGCGGCCCATAGACATCTACGTCAAACACGTGAAAGAGCCATACTGCAGCTATATTAATAGTATAGTTGTAGCACGAATGGGTCGGCTTGCCCGGGGAAGGACCATGCTCTCGCAGAATACCAGCGTAAAATAGCAGCTTAACGCTGCTGTGTTTCGTATGGTGAGTGTAGAGAACCGGAGATCCATTTTACTGAAAAAGAGGCATTCTATCTTAGTCCTCACGGCAGAAAACGCATCTGCATTTTAATTCGCAAACGAAGATAGATGTAGATGTCTATGGGCCACAGCAACCAGGTGGACTGTGTGCTCGTTTGTCACCCTTATTCTATAAAAAAAATACTTAAACGCGGTCTTGACTCTAGGACACGCCTACTTCGACGGTTATCGTTTCTGCGACAAATGTGACCAACCCATTGCCACTTCAGTCTGTAAATACGGAAGTCTATATCGGTGACCTTGGTTCTCCGGCAGAGAAACTCCAAGCATAGCTCTTTCCATCGCCCGCTGGGTGACTTTGAGTTTGGAGAGTTGTCGTACCGTTAGTGTTCTCGCTTCGGCACCATATGAGATTACAGACAGGACGCACTGGTCTCCTATGTCCAGTAGTGGACTGCCGCAGTCATATATATATAATAATATTAATTAACATATTTTATGAAATAATTTATAAGTTAATACAAATGTGATTTTATAGAACTTTAGAAAATGTGTTTTTATGTTAACAGTGGTAGAGCCACGTGGCAGCTTTTGCTGTCGCACGGATGGGCCGGCTCGAACCGGGGTGGTACCACGACCTCACAGAAAACCAGCGTGAAGTAGAGGTTTACCTCTGCGTTTCGCTTGGTGAGTGCAGGTGGCCGGAGGCCCTTTTTACTGTAAATGAGGCATTCCATCCTAGTCCTCACGGGTGACAACGCATCTACATTTTGATTTGTAATGGAGGATAGATGTAGATGTCTATGGGCCGCAGCAACCACTTACCATCAGGTGGACTGTGTGCTCGTTTGTCACCCTTATCCTATAAAAAAAAATAGAAAACATTGCGATTGTTTTAAAACTATACATTAAAATAAATGTTTATGCCAATACGTCAAGCTAAGTTTTATGATAAAATTAGCTATAGCGCAATTACTCTTAAGTCAATAATAAATAGGAAACAGTATTTTCTACGTCAAATTATACGTCTCGCAGCAGAAATTGAAAGTAAAAGCTAGTCGGACCACCGGCGCTGCAGGCAATAGCAGCTAAGCGAACGTAACACAATAATTACCTCCAACCCGTTATTGTCCAATGTATCTTAACTGGAAAGATCATCCTTTGACAATTTAATAATAATTACTCTAAATTAGTATGATGGTTAACTTCAAATGTCCACAAAATATTTAATTTCTCAGACATAGATTCTTTTTTGTTTTTGATTCTCGATTGTTTTGTTTGCACCTAAACTAATGTCAAAGCAATGCGGGTGCAAACCCCTTAAGACTCGTCATGAAAATATATAACTTATCAGACTTACTTTATATTTACAATTTCGCAAAAAATTATAGAGGTTATTAGGTATTTAATAGTATTCAAAATGTTAAACGAGTCATATCTAAAATGGTTACATAATTGTCATTTTCTTTCTTTGATATTTTATTTTAATGTAATGTGTAGCTTTGTTAATAATGGTGTTGCTTACATATTTACTCATGCAATTGTTATATCGTTTAAGAACTATATATTATGTAATATTTGGTAGTCCTGAATAAAATAATACCAAATAATTTTAAATTAAAAATTTTGTACAACCGACTTCAATATAAGTTATTAAGAATAACTCAAAAACTATTGGCTTGACCTTGATCAAATTCATACGGGACCACACGAGAACTACTAGCTTTCAAATAAAAATAAATTATCGAAATTGGTCCACCCAGTAAAAAGTTATGAGGTAACACACATAAAAAAATACAGTCGAATTGAGTACCGTCTCTTTTTTGGAAGTCGGCCGAAAAATGATTTCCTTCACAGGTGAACCCGCAGTAAACTAGCCGCGCATGGTTCGTGTAGTTTCAATTCGTGTTGCTCGCAGACTATTGAGCTTACGTTAACCTCTCACGGCTAAGCTTCCACAGCTCGTTTAATAAAAGACCGTCAACATTTATATTTGATGATTCTCATTGATTTTCTTATCACACTGGCATTATTGATCGATTTAGCATTTTATATCGTTGCGATCTCCAGTATAAATAATCGCTCGCACCGGTCGTTTGGTTGCCTTCGACTATTGTCAAAGGAAATGCATCGGTTATTGTTCTCTTAGTTTGCGTTTTATCTACATCGTTCGATCGTTCCGGCTGTGCCGTAGACTGCAATTTACTCTTTAGTCCGTCATTTATTTGGTCTTAGTATAGCGATCAAATATCGCCTCAGTATCACAGTAATTTGCAGCCGATTATTTATTCTACAAATTTATTGACTATGTTCTTTAAATTATTTTATCATATTAAAGCTTCGATTGGCTGTAATTCACAGTTTACATATTGTAGGTCTTAAAAATAATTTATAAATAATTAAGCTCTGGAACGATTGGTGGCAGCAAGAAAAAATCTTTCATCTCATTTCGTCCCTTGTGGCAAAAGTTGGCTTAGGGAAGTGTGTGGACAATTTTATAGACTAATAGATTCCAAATAGCCACGTACTATTAAATGATGGAACATGGAATAGTATGAGTTAGTGGATTCTCTTACGCCGTCACCACACCAGTCTCTAATAGTTTTATTAGATACTAGCGATACGCCCAGGCTTCGCATGGGTGATTTCTGTATCTCGACAACAGCGCCACCTACCGGGTCCAATTTTGAATCATTAAGATCATCCAAGGACCCACTCAAACATACATCAAAATCGGTCCAGTTTGAGTATTCCCGAGGCTAACTGACAGCAATCGATCTTTATATGTAGATATTAATAATCGCTACATTATCGTCGATTAAAGTATGCGATATATATATTTAGAATACCTTGTGATGTAAAGCAACGCCAACGTTTAATTTCACAGTATGCGATTACGGGTAATCTACTTTACTATACTTGCTATCTACTTTAGTAAGGGAAAGAACATAAGTTCTTTTGTGACCTATATAAGGTTAAAAGTGGCTGAAGCAATGTAAAGGAATGTAACTGAGAAATCCTCTAACCTTTAGGATTTCTCAGTTACATTAATAAATGTATAAAATAGAATTTAATTATAAACCATTTGTTAATGTATAGAATGCAAATTCTATTAAGGTGACATCAAAAGTACCGTTTGATAAAAATCTGTACGACGATATCTTGCTCATGAGTCCATTGCAATCGATTGTGTGCACGTCAGATTGACTGACGAGCGATCAACATAATCGGTTTACAGCCTTCCTGTCCCAATTGTTATTGTAATACTCATTGTACTACCGGTTATTAATGTCTCACATGGGACATGAGGCGTTACGGATAATTTATTTATATGACATCTAATGTAAGTAAGAAAACGTAATAATGGTGACTAGTGGTCTCCAGCTAACATTGCGACGAAAGTTTCGACATTAATTAAGATTTCCATTTCATATTGCGCTAGTAAGTAAAATACCAAGTTCGGCAGTTTGCATGTCTCAAGGCAAATCAGTGCCGCGTCACGTAGAGTAAAACACGTGAATTTACTTCAACTGCGTGGAAGCGAAGAGAACACCTTACACTTTTAGTGTAGTCAAATGTTTCTCACAAAGTTTCTATCTCATTTTATACTTTGTCAAATGACACCTCTACAAAACTTCTACGTTAAGTCTGGCGTTAATTTGTCGCGGTTAGACAAACCGTTTTACAAATTAGCACGGTGAATATATCTTAACCTCAATATATTTAATCAAGTGTTACTCCATTCTCTATGCTTATCATTAATGATTATTAAAAAACGTTAATAAATGACGATTAAAAATATAAATTGATTTTGAAAATCATCTGATCAAGTAGAATTTGAATGTGTATGTATTTTAGTATACACTTTCAAAAAAATACTATCAAAACTAACCAGTAAGTTTTTTTTTTCAAATTCATCCAGAATAGTTTTTCCATTTAAAACTTTTTCTATTTGAAGTGGGCTAAAATAATTATTCTTCATATTAACTCAAATCAATATTAAAAAAAAAAACTTTCTTAGTTTATGGCTATTAGTAATTTATTTTTAGATACACTGAGGCCACACGTGATTTAAATAATTTGACAATTTATCCGTCTGTGATTGGACGTAGACCTAATTATATAACCTGGTGGATTTAATTATAATAAAACCTATTTCAACAAATCGTATAGTCGTTACGACTAGAATCTTAAATGATATGACTCTGACTGTTGATAGTATAAAAGTGATATTAAGAAGATGTATGTATTCTTAAGTGTCTATTTATCCAATTCAGAGACTTGTGTAGAGTGTTTTTGCACCTGAAATTTTATAAATCGAACTTTATTCATAGTTGTAAGTATATTGAAAGATTTAATGAGAGCCTAGGGATGTCAGGACTGAAGCACCCCTATTTCGCATATGATTTACGACACTTTCCGAGATCACCTACGGGCTGTTAGACTGATTTATAATCTTGATTTATAGACATGGTAAAAATTTTTACAATCACGATCGTGTAACATTGTATATCGTAAAACTTGTGATATTTTCTTCTTTGTGCGCACATATTTTATCGGTTTTGATTAATAATCTTCATTTACTACGATTATAAGAACAATACAGGTTAAGGTTTTGCTACATTATATAGAACCATCAAATAGATTCACTTAGTTTTCGTCGCAATACTGAATATCTTAATTTACGAATGGAAGTCAGTGCAGTTGAAGTGGCGCAAGACACGCGATTCTCAATTGCAGATCAAGTAGATTACTTCTGCATGAGGTCCCATTGAAAGTCTTGTTTAGTCTCCGCAAGCTATCATTAACCGTCCGTTGTTGGCGAATTTATTTCGACGTCACGGACTGTTCTCGTACGCAATTATCCAAGTTACGATCTCCCCATTGTTGTCGAAATTTAAAACAAATTTCCTGCACACGGGGGTCGCGTTTTTCTGTCCTGCCAAATTGGATAAGCACTGTAATTACTCGTTTAATTTTAGAGTTCTCGACGGTTGCTTTGTGGATATTTTAAATCGGTGAGTATGCGAATCTTCTGCCAAGTTAAAAAGCCGGAGAGTTTTTAACCAATTTCAGATATGGGATAAGACTTTTAATTTGATATTCCCCTCTTTTAAAGCCTTTAAGCTTATATATTATACATATATACAATAATATAATACTATAGTAATATAATAATACTGTACAATCCCATCATTGCCCCAGTGGTAGCAGCGTCGACAAGTTTGGGCTCCACGGACTTTCATGTAAGAAAAGTGCTGGTAGGTTTTCACGGCACGGTTCTTTGAAAGATGTCATCCGACAGGCACTTGTCTCTATAAATGTTCTCTCGGTTTTAGAGCCTTTTGAAATATTTAGAGTCGATGGCAGGAGACCCGACGGTATGAAATTGCTCCCTTGGGAGAGAGGTAAAGCCCTCGTGTGGGATGCTACTTGCGTAGACACTCTGGCGGCCTATCATCGCAGGGGTACCTCGTTTAGAGCCGGGGCGACATTAGAGGCAGCTGAAATGAGTAAGTGGTGCAAATATGAGTCTCCGAGAGATGACTACATATTTGTGCCATTTGCTGTAGAGACTACCGGTCCGCGGTGTCCACATGCGGTGAAGTTCCTAAAGGAACTCTATCCGCGGTTGGTCGTTGCTGCTAGTGATAAGAGGTCTGGTTCTTTTCTCGCTCAAAGGCTAAATATAGCCATTCAGCGGGGAAACGCAGCCAGCGTTCTTGGCACAATACCGCGGGGAGAAGGACTCTATCCCCTCCGAACGGGTTCCCGCCTTGTCATGGCGGGGAGCTTAGTAGCCGTGGCTTGGGGGTGGCCCGAGGTGGCCACTTCGAGTGGGCTTGGCGAGCCCACTACGGATGTGTGTCGGTGGGCTGCTGCGAGAGGGGTGTCCTCTCCCACTACCACTGCAGCTGAGGTGGAGTCGCGGAGGAAGAGGAGTGTTGGTATGGCGATGCGCCACTCGCCCTATCCTCCGTGACTCTGACGGGGCCGCACGGTTAATTCATGCGGTGGTGGTGGCGCTGCGGGGGGAGAGGAGTGTCTGTATTGCGAGGCGCCGCTCTTCCTACCCTCCGCAGCCGAATCTTGGTTGGCGGCGGAGCCATAGACCAGATCCACCACTGGGGTCAGGAAGGCCGGAGCTTCTGAGTGCTAGTTTTTCCTTGCCCCATGGCCTTCGCGCATCGGATACGGGGGCGTCTGTTGCGCATTGGAAATTGGAGGCCGAGGAGTAGGCCACGCCATGTGTTCTAGTGCGCCTTACCTGAGAAGGAGATGGGGGAGGAGCAGTCCTCTCCTGAGGAGAGGCCACCATGGGGCGGCCAGCGCTGATGGGGCCGCGGATGTGTGCGAAAGCGTTCCCGTGGCCCTGACAATATGCGACGAAGGTGGAACACCATGGGGTTTTAGTCGGTGCGAGTCCGACATAACCCGTCCTTGCTCCCGCGAGGCAGGTATACGTAGGCATTTCCCCATGTAAAAAAAGGACTCTATGATAATTAAGTTACTAGTTTTAGTTTTCTTTTTATTTTAGCTCACATATTGTATACGAGTACATTTAAATCAATTTGTTCATGTTCTTAATATGCTGTAAAAAATATTAGAAATCTTTAAAGTGTGGAAATAACTAGACTTGTTTACTTTAGTTATTTCCATAGCATAATATCGTATGGTATTTTGTTATGGGAACACACGACTGATACTGAAATTATATTTGTTTTACCTAAAAACTTTGGCCTCTCAATACATTTACACAAAACTAAAGGTAGTTATACAAAAATAAGTGATATTCATTCTGTAAATACTAGGAGCAGACACAAGCTAGTGGTACCAGTTACACGACTCTACCGAGTCAGTAATTCATTCTTGGGGCGATGTATACGCTTTTACAACAAAATCCCAAAAATATACAAAATATGACTTTCTTTAATAAAGTTCAAAAACTTTATTAAAGAAAGTTTTTTTAAAAAGGGTTATTATAATATTAAATAATTTATGGATGATAATAACCCCTGGGAATGAGGTGATCGCTACCAAGCTATTTCTAATTTGTTTTGTGTAGTCAATTGTGATTACATGATTGTAAGATGTTATTTAAAAAAAGATCCCCCTGGGTTTCTTGCTGATTCTTTCCGGGACAGAGGTTTCTTTTCGAACCAGTGGTAATTAAACAAAAAAGTGAATTTCAATCAGTATTATAAATAATCTATATTGAATAAAAAGGTTCTGTTTCTGTTTCTGTTTCTTTAACTGTCCGGTTTTAAGACACAATAGTAACACCTATATTATGTAGTACACGGGACAGCGAAAGATTTCATAAAATTTCATTGTAATTTGAAAATACTTAAAACTTCTTTAAATAATATCATACACATACCATAAACAAAAACTCAAAAAATAAAGATTTTCCAACATGAAATCCAACGCAGTAACTCAACAAAATTCATAAGTTTATATTAATTCAAAGTGTCAGGACTTTGACTCGCAAAACTTTCTTATGCTTATGTATTTTGTGGTAATCTTGAAGGTTAAAATAATGCAAGATTTCCCCAGAGTCGTGGGGAGATTCATTGTTGATTTTTTGCATTGTGTGTGTACTCGTAAGCTGATAATTTTATTTGAATAAAAGTTAATCTTGTAAACAGCTGTCATCATCATCATCATCATCATGACATCCCTTCATGACATCTCTTCACAAGTCCACTGCTGAAAATAGGTCTCCCCCAAGGAATGCCACGAAGCACGGTCCTCAGCCACCTGCATCCATCGACTTCATGCATGTCTTACGAGGTCGTCACTCCATCTAGTGGGGGTCGCACTAAACTTCACCTACCGGTACGAGGCTGCCACTCGAGAAGCTTTTCTCTCCATCAATTGTCGTTTCCTCGAGATATATGGCCGGCCCATTGCCACTTCAGCTTACTAATCCATTGGGCTGTGTCGGTCACTCTGTTTCTACTGCACATACGCTCATTTCTAAGTTTATCACGCAAAGAAACCCCGTAGCCCTTTCCATAGCTCGCTGAGCAACCTTGAGCGTCTTCATACGGCCAGAAGTAAAGTACCACGTCTCAGATCCATTAGTAACCACTGGAATCAGGCACTGCTTGTAGAATCTCGTTTTCAGGTTTTGAGTTGTACCTGAAGAGAAGATGTGTCGTAAATTTTCCAACGATGCCCGCCGCAATGAATGCGTCGATTGACCTCTCGGTCAAAGTTGGACTTACCTAGTCGGACTATTTATCCCAGGTAAACATCATCATTATCATCATCATTACAGCTTTTCAAGTCCACTGCTGAACATAGGCCTCCCCCAAGGAATGCCACAAAGCACGGTCCTGAGCCACCTGCATTCATCGACTTCCTGCATTTCTTACCAGGTCATCACTCCTTCTAGTGGGGCGATGCCCTACCCTTCTTCCGCCGTTACGAAGCTGCCACTCGAGAACCTTTTTTACCATCGGTTGTCGGTTCTTCGAGCTATATGGCCGGGCCATTGTCACTTCAGCTTACTAATCCATTGCGCTATGTAAGTTAATCTGGTTCTACTGCGGATATCCTAATCCTTAGTTTATTACGCAGAGAAACCCCGAGCATAGCCCTCTCCATAGCTCGCTGAGCGTTCTTGAGCGTCCTCACACGGCCAGCAGTGAAGGACCACGTCTCAGATCCATAAGTCATCACTGGCAACACGAACTGGTTGTACAATTCCATTTTCAAGTTTTGAGGTATACTTGACGAGAAGATATGCCATAATTTCCCGAACGCTGCTCAGCCGAGTTGAATTCATCGATCCACCTCTTCGTCAAAGTTGGACTTACCTTGTCAGACTATTTGTCCAAGGTAAAAATACTTCGAGCTTAGTGCTCCTAATTGTCGGCATAGGTGTGAAATGGACGTTATACATGATCTTAGTTTTGTCCATGTTCATTTTACGACCTATCCGTTGGGAGAAACTAGTGAGGTCATTGAGCATAGTGCTCATGTCCTCCAGCGATTCTGCCATAAAGACTATATCGTTGGCAAATCGAAGGTGAGTGATATACTCTTTTTTTATAGGATAAGGGTGACAAACGAGCACACAGTCCACCTGATGGCAAGTGGTTGCTGCGACCCATAGACATCTACATCTATCCTCTATTACAAATCGCAACGCATCTACATTTTAGATGCGTTGTCACCCGTGAGGACTAAGATGGAATACCTCATTTCTAGTAAAAAGGGCCTCCGACCACCTGCACTCACCAAGCGAAACGCAGAGGTAAACCTCTACTTCACGCTGGTATTCTGTGAGGTCGTGGTACCACCCCGGTTCGAGCCGGCCCATCCGTGCGACAGCAAAAGCTACTACTAAAATACACGCCATTGATATTTTTTCTTTGCAGTCCAGTAGCTTGAAAACGTCTTCCAATGCAGCGGGGAAGAATTTCGGAGATATAACATCGCTCTGTCTTAGACGTTTCTGCTAGGTTTTGTACTGTAGTTCTGTACTCGGATAGTCATCGTAGCCCAACTCAACTCAACTCAACTTGGCACTGCTGAAGGGACTGCAGCACTGCCCAAATTTCGACAGAATCAAATCCTTTCTCATAGTCCACATACGCCAGACATAGTGTCAAATTTTACTCCTAGGATTTCTGTACAATTTGCCGAAGTGTATGTATGTAGTCTATGCTACTAAAGCCTTTTCGTAAACCGGTTTGTTCGGGAGGCTGGAAATCGTCAAGTCTGCGTGCTAGACGATTCGTAATGAATCTCGAAAACAAAGACGTAGACGCGGCTCAGAAAAGAAAGCCGTCTGTAGTTCTTCAAGAGAGCTTTCTCGCCTTTCTTAAAGAACAAGACCATCGCACTTCTGCTCCACGCCTCGGGAGTAGTCCCGTCCACCATGGAGGATGGAATTAAAGAGCCTCTGAAGGGCTTCACGTACCAGTTTTCCACCCACTTTCAGAAGCTTCGCTGTAATTCCATCTTTGATTATTTTTCTAAAATAAAAGTACCCTAAGTTACTCCTTATACCATCAACTATCTGCCAGTCAAAGTTTCGTCAAAATCAGTCCGGCCGTTTCGGAGATTAGCCGGAGCAAACAGACGGACAGAGAGACAGACAGACAGACAAAAATGTTAAAAATTGTTTTTTTGTTAAGTTTTGTTTTCTATTACTAACACGTTATGGGCCTACGATGCCTGAAAAATTATTTATTAAAAATTATTAATTTATTTATTTATTATTTATTAGTACCGTATACATTTTCATATGCATTTAATAAAAAGCTGTTATTTTAACATTACAAACAGATACTTCAACTTTATTTATTTGTATGTATGTTAAAAATAAAAAATATAAACCGATAATATTAATTTTAAACGCGACAGCTGAACATAAGGTATGGTATACAGGATTGAGTCAAAAATATTTTTTGTGTTTTTCTATTAAGAAATTAACAGTAGCAGTCAGGGGTCACGAAGTTGACAGTGTTTCAACTCCGTGCCGTGCGGAAAGCACATAAAGTTGTTGGAGCTGCGTGAGCTATGAGATTAAGGGAATAAGGCGCACCTGTTCTTGCGGATACACTCGTGCACTATAGTTCTGTACCGCGTTGATAGTTAGTCTCCGTTAAGACAAATCGCCAGGATCGAAACTCGGTCCGGAGTAATTTATAATTTTATTACTCCATCCTAATGCACTCCTTGGTTAAACCAGTTCGACTGTATGTTTTTTGTAGATATGAATATTACGCGAAATCTTTGTCAATTGTAAACCATTGGTATTGGTGCGTTTTTAGATAAAAAAGGATATCTATGCTTTACATTAGGTGTATTCTCTGCTTTCAAAAAATCTATTGCTGCTCTGTTTTATAAGGGTGGGAACTTCAATAATTATTGACCAATGTCAGTCTTAAAAAATTTAAAAAATAATACGGTTACCTTGAGGCATTTATTTATTTATAGAATAAGGTTGACAAACGAACACACATTCCACCTGATGGTAAGTGGTTGCTGTGGCCTATGGACTTTTACATCTATTGTCTATTAATAATCAAAATGCGGATGCGTTGTCACCCCTGAGGACTAACATGAAATGCCTCGTTTCCAATAAAACGGGTTTCTTTACACAAACCATACCAAACACAGCAGCATTGAGCTGCAATTTACGCTGGTTATTCTGAGTGATCGTGGTCCTTTCCCGTTCGAGACGACCCATTCGTATTTCTACCATACTATAGCTGCAGCATGGCTCTATCACTCTACTCTCACACCATACTTCATAAATTGTAGACTAATTAATCAGCAAGCACACACACACACACGCACACACACACACACACACACACACACACACACACACACACACACACACACACACACAAAGGCGGGAACGCGCGCGGGCACATACACACCATTTGCCGATTACATTACCTATACCATTTGCTGATTACTTTTAAATACATGCGAAACATAATATATTAACTTTTTTAAATCACCGCTAATCCTTGAAATGTAACAACTGGTACAGATGATTTCCAGTTTAATTTAATTACTATGTAACGAAATGCTTTGCTATTTAAGACTGTTATAGATAAAGAAGATCGGGACTCCTGACACAAGTTTTCTTTTAAACTTTTTAGGAGGACCCATCAATTATTTTGTTTATGGTACAATCATCTTAAAGAAATAGAGCATTTATTATTTATTATGTATAAAAAAAAATCACATTTTGGTCCGACATCATGATCGGTCGTGATCTGCAATCGCGTTTACGTAGTCAATATATAAAGTAGGTACAGATGCTAATAAAACAAATATAACATAAACGCTTTTTTGCTTTGACATACATTCCACACACTTTTGAAAAAGGATCGTTTGAAGTCACAGAAAATACACAGCTTATTTAGTTCATCTGTCTACATTATGAACAGTAGTCGCGATTACGACCATAAAACTTACGAGGAATGAAATATTATTTCGGAATTCTTCTATTCGCTATAACTTAGTACCGACGTCTGAAGCAATTATGTGAAAATTATTTTTATAAGAACTAAAACTCTTTGAAATCGGTTTTTACTTTTTATTAAAAGTTTTTTTTTATTTATACTATACTAGACTACTATATACGATATGCTGACGTATAATTTTGTTCCAACTTTCAGATGGATATCACATAAGCTAACACAGTTATATGATATCTATCTGAAAGCTTCGACCGTAATAGTAATATATAGGTATAGCAATCGTTTAATAATGCTTTCATGTCATGTCTTAAAATTTAGCATTTAGTTTACGAGCTAAAGGTAAACAAAGAAATAAAACATACATAAACGCATATAGCATAAGAAAAATAGAATAAAATAAAAATCAAATGGAACATACAGAAGTGGCCGAAGTTTTTGCAATTCTTAAACACAGAAAACCATACCACGGAATGATATAGCAACTTTGTGAATTGATAACGCTGAGAAGGAATTTCTATTTATTTCTTCCTGCTTTAGTGAAGAAATCTTAGTAGCAGATGATATTGAAAGCATCGAGATAAGTACGGCGAGTGGTAAGCCGTGTTCGGGAGCCGAGGTGACGCGATATGACCGATGAGGTTGCCGTCGCTGGGTGAATTATAGCTGAATTACTCCAAGATAAGAGTAAATAAATGATCTATAACTTACATCTTAATATTTTGAATTAACTCAGATTAATATATTTCAACAGAAATAAAAATATTAACACTACGTACACGATATCCATCTATATGATTATTATCTATTAAAGTACTTAATGCTTATAATATTCAACATAAATTATCATTTTTAATATTAAACCGTTTCAAGACATTGAAGAATTGAGTCATTTTGATTATATGAATACAAAACAGAAAAAACCTTAATTTCTTTATTATAATAAAACGCCTCGGGAAGAATTCCGTAACGTATCTTTTGATATGCCTGTTTTAAAAAAGGACGAAGCGAACGTGATCAGTATGTATAAATTAAAAAATACATTTAACAGTTATCTAATGCCATTTTCTCTTTACCTCATTGTCTTAAATTATAAATTAAGATGTCCTTTCGATATAATAAGTAATGTCTATTTACTTTTTTTTTTACATTTTTATTTATAGAAGTTATCATATCACTTAATGACAAAATTAGTAGCGATATAAAAATGAAAGCTTAAATAAGTCTACAAAATAAGTTCAGAAATATTTAATTACTAGTTTTACTAGTTCATAAACTTGTTTTACTAATAACAGTGTATTTTATGTAAAAATAATTACTTTTGACAAAGAAATCCATCATAAAACCGTAAATTACAGAAAACTAAATAATTAGAGTTTAATAGGGAGAGAGTGTAAGAATATCCATTAACCTATATCATTCCGTGGGAGTCGTGAGAGGTGACAGGGGGAAACAAATCAGGCAATGGGCAGCAGCGTCGTCCTAATAACGACTAAAAATAAAAAAGAAACTGCGGATGCCAAACCGCTTGCCAATTGTGGCAACTATGGAAAATATAGCCCTATGAGTCAATCTATGGGGGAGGCCTATGTTCAGCAGTAGAATTTAATAGGCTGTAACGGCAAGGAGATAGAAAACATTTGTTAAATTTAAAAATCTATTTTAGATGGTAATTCAATTATAACAGTACGTCAAGATTCAAGTATTGCCTTTAGATGCTTATCATAACACCCTACGTTCACATTTGTCAGATGAGACGTCAGCAGAAAATTGGATTTCGCAAAATAAACATGTCGCACTTCTTCATGGTACATTCCCTATACAGTAAATTATACCTTATGGCTGATACAAATAAGTAACAGTTTAAATATTTCTAGAAGTGGTTAAACTTACGGCCGGTGTTTCCTTTTTAAGGTTCTGGTCAAAAGATTGCACTCGCTGCAGATGTTATCCGCTTATGGAACGAATTCTTTATTTGCTTAAGCCTGATTGACGCGTCGTTTATTACAGGAATGTTTTTAATGTAATAACGAGCTTCATGCAGGGGTGATGAATGTAATAATTAATGTTAATTTATTTTACTTTTTAACAAAAAAATCATAATGAAGTCAAAAGTTATTAAATTTTTTAAATGAATTAAACGGACTTGCTAGCAAATTTTGATTTGAAACGTTTGACATTCATTATTAACTCATATCAAGGTTAAATAATGTACTCATGATGAAATATAATGATGATGATAACGACTATAATGACGATAAGTCGTTTGATAGAATGTCAGTCTATTCGCGCTGTCAAACGGCTGAAGATGTTGTTGGCATTTATCATCATAACAGCCCATTAAAGCTCACTTCTGAACATAGGCCTTCCCTAAAGAATGTCACAAAATATGGTCCTAAGCCTCTGTATCCATTTTACTTCTTGCATATCATCACTCTTTCAAATGTTCAGGGAAAATTTTAGGGTCTCTAGTTTATAGTTAACATGACAGTTAATTGTTTTACTTATCTCTCTCTCTCTCTATCTGCTGTCCAATTTTTTCTTAGATAGGTGTCATGCCTGAGAAAATTATATATATATTTTTTAATACTGAGCAATACTCAATCACTTAGGCACTTCATCTTTCCTGTTCTAAAAGCCTCCGCTGCGCTGCTGTAACGTACGTTGGCGGACTTCATTGCAATATTTCTTTGATTTCTTGTTCATGCAGATTTTCTTACATGTTACTTACACGTGAGAAATCGGCACTTAAAATTGCAATTTAATATTGAATATTTAATTCATAACAAACCGTGTCAATTATGGCAAATTGTCACTGTAATGTGATAAGCCCTAAGCATGATGATGATGATGAAATTAAAATACTGAATATTGCTGTTCATACTCTCTTTGTAATTGATTGCATTACATTCTTGGCACGATACCGCGGGTAGTAAGTAGGACTGTATAATAATTAAGTTACTAGTTTTAGTTTTTTTTTTATTATAGTTTTTAATATTGTGTATAATAGAAGATTAATTGAAACTTGCATAAAATATCATAAAACTTAAGTGAATCAAAGACGTTTCGCAAAAAACGCGGTCCGCAAACATGTTCAGAATCGCCGGTGTATCTCATCTGATGTAAGGAACATCAGATTTGATAGACCTTTAAAAATATCTCTGCCTTTCAAAAAACATTGATAAGCACAAAGGGTTTATCGTTCGGCTATCGAAATCATTAAAAAAAAACTAATTGCTCCGTGTTACTATCTACTTGGGTCCTATCATTGCTAAATTAAATCCTCCTATGATAGTTGGTCCTGAAAAGCACTTGAAACAAAACAAATAAATTAAAATTGAATTCGATAAAGTCCGCAAAATATTATTCATTTACCTATACTAAAATTCTATAAGAAAATATTCTTATCTGAAAATAAGCTACTAATAAGTTTGAACTAATAGTTAATAAGTTGAACTTGTAGCAGCGGTGTAAAATTATCCACTACCCCATATCTTTCCGTGGGTTTCGCAAAAGGGGACAGAGAGGATCAAACCAGGAGATGGACAGCAGCGTCTTTCTAATAAATAAAAATTAAAAAAAAATTGGTTGCCAATCCGCCTGCCAAGCGTAGCAACTATGGCAAATATTTCCACTATAAGGCAATCTATTGGGAGGCACATGTTCATTAGTGGACATTTTAGGCTGCAAGGGTAATAGCTAATAAGAAATTTCGATTGTAAAAAATACATTAACGTTCTTATGTCGTCCAGTAGATGGCGGTATAAACAACCCGTATATTCAGTGTAGTCCTACAATGAGAGCAGTGTCAAAGATACGAGATGTCTGATATTGCGATCACTAAATTGCAGGTTTGACAGGTTTTGTTGTTGAAAATTATCGCTCTAGAAAAAATCCAATTGGTTTTAGTGCCATGAAAATGTAATAAGGTATCATATAGCACAAATACTTTTATTCTATCGGATAGTGGTTAAACTATTTCTTATATGCCATGCTATAATACCATTGTTAAATCATACTCCCCGGCATGCGTATGAGACACAATGCTTGTTAACCTTTGAATATCGCTACTAAGGATTGCAATCCAGCACTGTTTTCAATCTAGCAGCATTTTTAGCAGATTTACATTAATCCAGCGGGGTCCCGCGGGATCCAGCTAAAGTTAAGAGTTTTTTTAAAATTTAAATTACTATTTATTGGTTATGGTATATTTAAATGTTTATTAAATTTACAAAAATATATTAGTTCACTAATTATCTTACTGTTTGACTACTTATTTATTGATAAAAAGTTCAAAAACAATAACAAATATCAATATTTTTGGTAATTTTGTAGTTTTTATACTCTAGTTAACTAAAAATATTACTTCTAATCTGTATCTGAGGTAATTATAATAAGTCTTATGTATTCAGAGATTTGAGTATCATATTAATTTAGTTTAAATTTACTAATTATCTTAATTGGATGCTGATAAGCAATAATGTGTCAACCCACAAAAAGTCAAATTCGGAGTTATTGGTGTATTCTGATAATGCGTCACGTATTATTTACGCAAAAGAGTATCAAATAAGTACGAAAAAATTATCATAAAACAAATGGGAAATCACGTATGCAACATTTGCCAAAACGCCATCAAGCTTTTTAACATGGTCGTCATTCAAAGTAGCTCCATCTGTCGTCAAACAAAGAAGTTCACGTAAAAATTGAAAAAATAACTGATATTCCCATTGTAATTACTTGATTAGTTGTACAAACCGTTGTTGTAGTGTATGTTGTCGTAATAGTATGTAATCCACTCAGGGTTCATCAAGATTACTTCATCATCATTACAGCCCTTCACAAGTCCACTGCTGAACATAGGCCTCCCCCAAAGAATGCCACAAAGAACGGTCCTGAGCCACCTGCATCCATCGACTTCCTGCATGTCTTACCAGGTCGTCACTCCATCTCGTGGGGGGACGCCCTACACTTCGCCTACCGGTACGAGGCTGCCACTCGAGAACCTTTCTTCCCCATCGGTTGTCGGTTCTTCGAGCTATATGGCCGGCCCACTGCCACTTCAGCTTACTAATCCGTTGGGCTACGTCGGTTACTCTGGTTCTACTGCGGATATCCTCATTCCTAAGTTTATCACGCAGAGAAACTCCGAGCATAGCCCTCTCCATAGCTCGCTGAGCGACCTTGAGCTTCCTCATACGGCCAGCAGTGAAGGACCACGTCTCAGTTCCGTAAGTCATCACTGGCAACACGCACTGGTTGTACAAATTCGTCTTTAAGGTTTTGAGGTATGTCTGACGAGAAGATGTGTCGTATCTTCCCGAATGCTGCCCAGCCGAGTTGAATCCGTCGATTGACCTCTCGGTCGAAGTTGGACTTACCTAGTCGGACTATTTGTCCCAGGTAAACATACTCGTCAACAACTTCGAGCTTAGTGCTCCCAACAACTACCGGCATAGGTGTGACATGGACATTAAACATAATATTTGTTTTGTCCATGTTCATCTTAAAACCTATCCGTTGGGAGACACTATTGAGGTCATTGAGCATAGTGCTTAGGTCCTCCAGCGATTCTGCCATAAGGACTATATCGGCGGCAAATCAAAGGTGAGTAATGTACTCTCCATTGATGTTAATACCGTATCCTTTCCAGTCCAGAAGCTTGAAAACGTCTTGCAATGCAGCGGTGAAGAGTTTCGGGGATATAACATCACCCTGTCTTACACCTCTCTGCAATTGGATAGGTTTCGTACTCTGGTTGTGTATTCGGATAGCCATCGTAGCTCTACTGTACAAACACTTCAGCACTTCGATATACCGACAGTCAACTTGGCACCGCTGAAGGGACTGCAGCACCACCCAAATTTCGACGGAATCAAAGGCTTTCTCATAGTCCACATACGACAGACATAGTGGCAAATTGTACTCTTCGGACTTCTGTACAATTTGCCGAAGGGTATGTATGTGGTCTATGGTGCTAAAGCCCTTTCGGAAACCGGCTTGTTCGGGAGGCTGGAAGTCGTTAAGTCTGCGCGCGAGACGATTTGTAATGACTCTCGAAAACAGCACGTAGACGCGGCTCAGAAGGGAAATCGGTCTGTAGTTCTTCAAGAGAGCGTTGTCACCTTTCTTGAAGAACAAGACCACCGCACTTCTGTTCCACGCCTCCGGTGTAATGCCACCATGGAGGACGGAATTAAAGAGCTTCTGAAGGACTTCAAGTACCGGTCTTCCACCCGCTTTCAGAAGCTCCGCTGTTATTCCATCCTCGCCTGGGGCCTTGCCGTTTTTAAGATGCTGGAGAGCCATTCTAATCTCGCTCAGACTGACGTCCGGGATATCTTCGGAATAGTGTCGGACAAGACTCGCTCTTGGATCGGTACTCACACTTGCGTGTGGCTCCAACGATGACGTGTACAGCTGCCCATAGAACCTCTCAATCTCACTCAAAATCTCAGGTGCCCCGGAAACGATGCTGCCACATTCGGTCTTCAGCTTTGACAGTTGGCTCTTTCTGGCAGACAGATCTCTGGCAAAGACTTAAGAGCCTTGGTTCCGCTTAATCGCTTCTTCAATACGAGCTATATTGAAGTTGCGTAAGTCCCGCCGCATGCATTTGGAGATCTGTCTGTTCAGTTGCCTGTATGTTGTCAAATCTGTTGAAGAATGTAGCTTTATCTCCCGTCTAACAGCCATGAGATTAAGAGTGTGATCGGAGAGTTTTTGTGTTCTTCTGCGGCGGGTCTTGCAGAACTTAGCTCAGACCGCATGGACAGTTTCCACGAGCTTGTCATTCATATCGTCCACTTCATTGCAGTCTTCTAGGCACTGAAAACGGTTTTGTAACTCGAGCTGAAAGGTTTCGCGACTTTGGAACAGAGCACGACGGGGACGGAGCGTTGACATCATTAGACGAGACCTCTCCAATTTAACATTTAGGTTCAGTGTGCCTCTCACCATTCGGTGATCGCTGCCGGTTTTCACCCTGGCGATCACTGAGACATCACTGAACAGTTGTCGTCTGGTCGTCATAATGAAGTCAATCTCATTTTTTGTCGAACCGTCGGGGCTCGACCAGGTCCACTTCCTGTGGGGCAACTTCTTGAAGAAAGAGTTCATCATAAAGAGTCCCTCTTTATCCATGAAGTCGGCCAGCTGCTGGCCCCTTGGGTTCCGTTGCCCTATTCCAAATTTCCCTACTTTCAGCTCACCGTTCTCTCTTGTGCCTAGTTTTGCATTAAAGTCTCCCATTAACACCGTATATTGGGTTTTGGAGGAATGCATGGCTCCAGAGATATCCTCATACATTTCCTCCACCTCCTCCTCGGGGTGTGCCGAGGTTGGTGCGTAAACCTGTATGACCTTCAGCGAATAACGTTTGGTGATTCTGAGTATAAGGTACGCAACCCTCGTCGACACACTCCCGATCTTTACAACGTTGTTAACGAGAGACTTGTGGACGATAAATCCGACACCTCCTTGGGACAGATGGTCGCCCTCCCGGTGATAGAGCAAGTTGCCGGATTCGAGGATTACCGTGTCCTCCCCCTCTCTTCGGACTTCGGATAATCCCATAATATGCCAGCGCAACTTGTCTATCTCTTCTTCCAGCTCCACGATCTTCTCGTCAGTCCTCAGGGTGCGTGCGTTGTACGTTGCCAGGTCGAGTCGTCTAAGGTGGCAACCGAACCTCCACCGGAGATTCTTAGCACCCCCTGCCCCGCCGTTACCATGGTCGCCACCGTAGCCAGGAATAGCGGGGCCGCCGGGGAAGGGGGGCCGTCTCTTCGTAACTCTCATCATGGGGGGTATATTGCCATAGTTGCCACGCTTGGCGAGCGGGTTGGCAACCGCAGTTTTTTTATTGTATTTTTGCCGTTAACCAGGAAGATGCTGCTGCCCATCTCCTGCCTATTTCCCTTTGTCGCCTTTTACGACACCCACGGGAGGATATGGGGTAGTGGATATTCTTGACCGCCACTACACGGCTAAGATTACTTAGTAGGTAATTATTTTGTTATATTGAAATTTTCAAAAGTAATTTCTTAATAGGTTAGGTCGCCGATATAAATTAGATAAAGAATAAATTAAATAACTGTATAGTACATTTCAAAGGTAAATATTTTTCTTATACTAAAATAATGTTATTTGGTCCTATCAGATTAATTATTGCTAAATAAAAAACTATACTGTGTATCGTTTTTTGAAATATAACACATTATTGCTAAACAGCTAAGGACTTTTGAGTAAAACTTATAGTGCAGTTTACGGTGCTTAGTTTGAATAAAAATACTTAACATGCCAACACTGATAAACCTCAAGATATCTCTGTACATAATATTAGAACTAATCGAGATTTAGATTATTCTATAGAATTACAAAACTCCGGATGCGGTGATCTGTTTACTTATACACTAACGGATAATATTTCAATGGATAGTATTTCATCAATAATTTAGTTACTCGACCATTTAGAAATAAATATTGTACCAGAGCCTAATGATGTGGAGATAATTTCCTCAAACTTTTTTGATACAATTAATCTTTTGTTTTCGTCAATTGAAGAAAAGAAATTGAAGTTTGTAAATGATGAACCAAATAAAAATAAGAACCAACAAACGGAGATAGTTACTAATTTTAATGGAGAAAATGGTTCCAGCGCTAGTGACGACGGTAAATATCAAATAAAAGAGACATTAACTAATGGAAATAACAAAAATAGAACAAACACATTTGATAAAAAGAAGCATTCGAAGAGAATATTTCTAATCCTACTATTGATCTAAGACATGTACAAGCCAATTAATATTTTAAATTTCGTTGCTCAGAATCATAAAAAGATTGAAGACCCTGATTATATACCCGGAACCAACGACGATGATTCGTGAGAGCCGTCATCAAAATACAATGGTAGGCCCAAAAAAGGACGCAAGAGGAAATACATAGACCAGAACAGCAGCATAAGAAAGAGAAAAAACGAATAGCAATCAGGATTACTTCAGTGCGAAAGGAATAAAAATTGTGCGAAGGAATTTAACAGCAGCGAATGTAGATGTCCTTTAAAATGTACAGAAAAAATGTCTATTGATCAGCATATAAAAGAATTTGTAAAATTATGGAGTCTTTTTACGCGAATTTACAGAGTAGTGTTATTGAAGACAAAAAGAAAAGAAGCTATTCCATAAATTCCAATCAAGCTTTTAGTAGAAAATATAAATTGTGTAATACTCCAGTCTGTGAAAAAAAGCTTATACCCGAATAGGCATGAACTATCAGCTGCAAACATTCAAGATTTAAAAGATTTGTTAAAGCTCACTCCAACAGATATAAAAGGATTTTGCAGTTTCTTGAGGAACGTTGCCTCGAGTGATTTTATTGATGATGCTGATGGGTTGAGTAATTCCATTGATTTCAATATAGAAGAAAATTCGATTGAAGATAAAGCACTTTCTTGTTAACTTACATGTTAGCTGTTGTAATTCCTTGGCTATATTAGTTAAAGCGATGGCCAGTTTAGTTTTAAATAATATTAAGTCAAAAAAATTCTACAATGAAACTGATTAAAGTTTTGGGTACATTAACACTTGCTTAGCTGAGAATAATTGGATTAGTCAGGAAAAAAGACTAAGTTATGTAAAAGAAAGAAATTTCTGTAATTATTAGTTACATTTCAAATTGTTATTGTATGTTACATTATTAATGTTAGATGTATACTTAAAAATGTTCCTACAGATCTAAAAATTCAAAGATCTCTTTAAAATAGTGCTGACTTCTGGTAAAATATATCATATTAGTTATTTAGGTTAAAGTGATATTAAAATGCTTCAGTTAATTAACTAACTTAACCTTAAGAAAATGATTACTTAAATTTACTTATTTAATGCTGATTTAAAGTTGTTGATGACATATAAGTAGGTACCTAAATTATAATATTTGGTTAAATACGATGAGTCTAACGCTTAACTGTTAAGTTAATTATGTTAAGTGGATCATAAAATATATCTGTTTATTAACTAACTTAACTTTAATAAAATTATTACAAAAATAAGACTGATTTAAATTTATTGATGACATTTAATGCTTACCTAAGATTGTAATACTTTGCTAAGAAACGATGAGTTAACGAGTTAACGACGATGGAAATATTAAATTTTCTTGAAAATCAAATTTTCTATTCATCACACTCTTGTTTAAAAAAATTGCTTTCTTTTATTTTCATACCTATAAATATTAATACTTACGATTTCTTATATTTACGCGAACACTACACATTTAAATAAAACTAATTTTACGGATTTTATCGCGTATATTACTAGTACTTCTCCCGTAAACCCAAGATTCTACAAGCGGTACGTAGACGACACTTTCACAATTCTCCCTTTAGATAAAGTAACTGCATTTCTAGACCATCTTAACTCCTTAAATTCTAAAATTCAGTTCACAATGGAGTTAGAGGCAAACAATTATTTAGCTTTTCTAGATGTGTTAGTAATTCGGAATCCTGATAACACCTTGAGCCACACTGTGTATAGAAAAAAGACCCATACAGATAGATATTTAAACGGTGAATCTCACCACCATCCTTCACAGTTAGCTACCGTGGGTAAATCTTTGTTTCAGAGAGCACGAGGGATCTGTGACAGTACACCTGGCCGCCGAGCTCCAACACGTCAAGCAAGTTTTGCACGACAATAAGCTTCGGGTCCCGCGCCTACGTCACAGTGAACGAGTGAAGCCGGCCACAGTCGAGCGAGTGCCTGCTGTACTGCCATATGTCAGAGGTGTCACTGACAAGATTGGCTACATCTTGAAGCGGGCTTCCATTAAAACATATTTCAAGCCGCCGAAGAAGATTAGTCAGTTTTTACCATCAGTCAAGTGTAATATTCCTCTGCAAGATGCAGGAGTGTACAAGCTTGATTGTGAATGTGGTCTCTCTTATATAGGACAAACTAAAAGATCTATAAAAACCCGTGTTAAAGAACACATAGCTGATGTGAAGAATAGGCGCTCCGGGAAGTCTGCAGTCTGTGAACACGTACAGGATCGCCCCCGTCACTACATTAGATTTGATAGACCACAAATCCTCGCTAAAGAACACCGATTCCTTCCAAGGATGATTCGCGAGGCTATTGAAATCAAGAAACATCCTAATTTCAATAGAGAAGATGGCTGGGTGCTACCATCTGCTTGGGATCCCATAATTAATAAAATTAAATCCCAACCCAAGCATACAACTGCAAGACTTCATGATACTGTAAGTTCATACTGCGTGGATCGGAACAAAAATTAATAATTTTTAATCTGGAGGTAGCCGTGGTTAACTATGACATTGGGACGTCATACACCTCAGTCCCCCCCGTGACCATGGGTGCTGTAAAGTGCTCGAAACGTCGGGAATATAAAATAAGTTAATATACGCGATAAAATCCGTAAAATTAGTTTTATTTAAATTAATACTTACTACTTTTATTTAAAACTATTTTACAAATTGTAAGTGAGAACATACTTTAATCAATATTCATTTATGCTCATTAACATACACTTACTTTCATTAAATCCCGTAATCAGAATTTAGCAAAATAGTGTTATGTTTCTTAATTTCCTGTTTTGTATACTATAGCGTATTCCATATTTTGCAGTATGCAATAATCTATTTGTTTTTAAAACTTGGCAGTATTTTCTCTTTTTATGATAAAAATCTACTTTCAATCCTTTATTCCTTTCATCAAATAGAAAATAACCGGTGGGTATATATTTCTTCAAACACATTTATTGAAAATTGATATGATATGACTTTGATTGATTGATTGATGAAAATAAAGTTCGACTTGACATTGTATTGCTTAATTTTAATTTTCCTTACTAAAGTAAAGAATCCAACAAAATATATAATATAAATATCAAGTAATAAGTCACTTCTCTTTTTAGAAATTTGACCTTAAAAAACAAATAGTGTCAATAGCGTTATCTTCCAATCTACTTATTATAGAACTGTAACCAACAACCAATGGCCGAAAAGGCTCCTTCTGCCTTCTACACTTCTAGGTTTAATAGTTAATAAATAGTCGTGTAACATAAAATCAAATACTTCCCTTTCACTCCATCAGTTTCAAATGCAAATTAGAATAAATTTACGTGATTTGAAGCTCGCGGATTCGTATTTCGTCGAATTGGTATCCGGGTTTTAGGGCAAGGTAGTGTACATTGTGTTGACCCATATTATGTTCATGAGCGGTTCGGCAGACTTCATAATATGTCTTAGAATTTTTTTTCTAAACCATATTCTTTACTATATTTTTCATTACCGTTGAGCACGTGGTAAATTAGACTTAAAATTGCATTTAAAAATTTCATTGATGCAGACAGGGATCGAACCCGGGGTACTCGCGTAACTACTGTAAAATCTACAGTGCGCTGAGCTACTCTATGGCTATGATTTCTACGATATTCTGTTATAGACTAAAAAGTGGGAGCAATTACGTAACAGCTACCTTTATCTTATTGAAGTAAGGCAAACCCATATATCAGGACATGACGCTGCTAGCACCTTGGCAGCGGTGCTATCAGCCTCATATACTCGATATATGTTTATTTCCCAGAAAAGTTCCCTCCGATATTTATGTGAACACATGGTAAATTTGCATTTAAAATTGTTGACACCTGTGGGAATTGAATCCGGGTTGACCGCATACTGTGAAACAGCGAACGCTAAGCTACTGAGTATCACAGTAATAAAATATAACTAATTATATTAAGTCTATTTTTTTGAGGTTAGTCGCAAAAGATCAAATAACTTTATATTCTTAAAAGGTCAAATAAATTTATTATAAAAGACCGGAAACGCATCTGCAATTCTCCTGGTGTTGTGCAGTTGTTCATGGGCGGCGGTAGTCACTTACCATTATACCAAAGGTGAGCTCATTTGCCCCCTATCGTATAAAAAAAATGTTCATAAACTGTGTGACCTAGTGGTCATAAGCTGGCTGTTGCTTTGCGGATTCAGGATTTGAATCCTAGATAGAGCCAATATTTGTATAAAAGGGGTTTTGAATTTTAATGCGTGTAATTGTTCTCGTATCTTGAGAGAGCATCCCAATCTACGTCCGATCATAACGAATAACTGAGTTACATTTAATTTTATTTTTAGTTTTTAACCCTTCCTCTTATACGTTTCTTTCTCCCTACCCCAATGGTTAACTGACTATAACTATACCTAAACCATAAAGTATCCTTCATAATATGTACTATTTTGTGCATGAAAGTTTAAATAATGTTACCGTGTTTGAAATCAATCGGGTTTTCGAAAGTTTTCAACCCTTTTTTATAATTAGAACGCTCAAACTAGTTACGATTGTTAATAACACATTGTTTGCATAGTTAAGTAAATTTAAATTAATTAGATTTTTGATGTTGACATAATGTCTAGCTGAAAGCCGCCACATTAATTTTTAATTAACCAAACATAATTTACTATACACTAATAGTCAAACATTAATTCCATTCCTGATATAGTAATTGTCTTAATTACAAACATTTGATGTACAATGGCCATTATGTACGTAGTAATGCACATTCCTGGCTATATCATGACGTACACACACGTCAACATTGCACAAATGACGTGTGACCGGCCGCGTCACGTCAGTTGTGACTGACGCATGAATGTTAAACACAAGTGATGGCCTCGCCTCGCTGTTTACTGTTCAAAATGGAGAGGCTTTTACTACTATAAGTTTAATTATGGTTTAAAGTAAACCATATTAGTTTCAGCCATATTTATATAATATATATTTTACTACTTGACCACCCTGTGGGCCAAGTAGTCGTAAACGCGATTGTGCATCATAAGGTTCTGGGTTTGAATTTCGGCATTTTTTGTCACTAAATTGTCAAGCAGCTTAGAGTCAGAAAGTTGGCGGTGTTTCACCCTCATGCCTAGTAAAATACATAAAGCTGTTAAAGCCGTTCCTCCCGCGCCTGACCTCTCTCCAATCTGTTGTCTCTGTCTAGTTTCCGTGATTTTAATGCTGTTAGCCTATGGCCGTGAACCTTAGCCCGATAAAGCTGGCAGAGCTTATAAAAAGTGGTGGTTGGGTTTGGGATTATTTATTTTAGTACAACGTTGCGGACGCACTAAAATACCAGCCGGGTGCCGATTTCTTTTTAAAGTATTTTATTGCTTCTGTGACTTCGTCGACTATCACAGATTCTAAGGGGTTGCTCGCTGGTGGTAGATCAGACTTACGCTCGACCTCCGCTTCGAATTCTGCAAGGTGAGCGGGATTTATCAATTGGTTATAGGGAGTACATTGTCTCTCTAAACTGTCCGCGAGGCATTCGGGCTTTTCAGAGTCATTAAAGGCGAGATCGGGATTTCTTGGTCTAATGTGTGGCGGCATAGGTGAGGTTTATTCTACTTTCTGAGCTCGGGTCAACTGCCAGAAGGCAGTTTGTGATAGATGGATGGTAAGCGGGTCGTCGATTCGCATGGTCGGACGGTCGATGGCGGGCCGGACACGCGCTGGGTGAATGGGCCGGCTAGAGGCAAGAACTCGAGTGCGGGCTCGGGCGAGGGACGGGCATTGCGCTGTGTAATAAACACAGCCCAGATGTCGGGGCCTGGCAGGCTTGACTAAAAAATCGTCAAGTTCGACGGTTGTAAACGACGCCATCTTGTACGCTGTTGCATAATGCAACAAGCAACACAAGAATCAAAAACGGTGGCCACCTCTAAGGCGGCGGGTGTGTTTCACTCTAGTTACAAAACACTCTTTGCACTACAACAAGCGTTTACTATACTTCACTGTAAGACTGCTATCACCCAGGTAGCGTGCTTCGTGCACCAGAATAAGATCACCAAGGCAGTAACCAAACACAAAGCACCAAGCAGTGTATTCCGGTAAGTAATAAAACGTGGTTAAATAAATTGTGCGCAGGGACAATGAGAGTGGAGTGGCGGGAGTGAACTCAACCGACACGTTCGGAGTCTACAACGCCCAAGCGCAGAAAGTATAATGTGTGTAATGTGTCGGACTACGAGAAGGAAACAGAGAGTGCACCTCTGCTTGCGTATATACTTGAGCACTATAATCCTGTGCTGCGGAGATGGCGAGTCTCCGTTGAGATTGGCCGCTGTGACCGAAATACGGTCTGGAGGCCATTATTATTTTACTACGCAAGTATTGTAAGAGGTACCTGTATATATTATATATTATAGAAACAAATACGGATTTCATTGCGTTGGATTTTATTTTTAATTTCCGGTGTTTGAGGTGTTTGACGTTCCAATGTCATAGTTAGCCCGGTTTATAATGAAATTTCAACGCGAATTCGATAATACCATCATTGGCCAAACCACCGTGGTTGTACGTAAATAAAAATAAATAAATAGTTTATTGATACAAGATCGTCATCATCATCATCATTACAGCCTTTCATAAGTCCACTGCTGAACATAGGCCTCCCCCAAGGAATGCTACAAAGCACGGTCCTGAGCCACCTACATCCGTTGACTTCCTGCATGCCTTACCAGGTCGTCACTCCATCTCGTGAGGGGTCGCCCTACACTTCACCTACCGGTACAATGCTGCCACTCGACAACATTTCTTCCCCATCGGTTGTCGGTTATTCGAGCTATATGGCCGGCCCACTGCCACTTCAGCTTACTAATCCTTTGGGCTATGACGGTTACTGTGGTTCTACTGCGGATATCCTTATTTCTAAGTTTATCACGCAGAGACACCCCGAGCATAGCCCTCTCCATAGCTCTCTGAGCGACCTTGAGCTTCCTCATACGGCCAGCAGTGAAAGACCACGTCTCAGATCCGTATGTCATCACTGGCAACACGCACTGCTTGTACAATTTCGTTTTATGGTTTTGAGGTATATCTAACGAGAAGATGTGTCGTAGCTTCTCGAACGCTGCCCAGCCGAGTTGAATCCGTGGATTGACCTCTCGGTCGAAGTTGGACTTACCTAGTCGGACTTTTTGTCCCAGGTAAATATACTCGTCAACAACTTCGAGCTTAGTGCTCCCAACAACTACCGGCATAGGTGTGACATGGACATTAAACATAATCTTTGTTTTGTCCATGTTCATTTTAAGACCTATCCGTTGGGAAACACTATTGAGGTCATTGAGCATAGTGCTTAGGTCCTCCAGCGATTCTGCCATAAGGACTATATCGTCTGCAAATCGAAGGTGAGTGATGTACTCGCCATTGATGTTGATACCGTATCCTTTCCAGTCCAGAAGCTTGAAAACGTCTTCCAATGCAGCGGTGAAGAGTTTCGGGGATATGACATCACCCTGTCTTACACCTCTCTGCAATTGGATAGGTATCGTACTCTGGTTCTGTACTCGGATAGCCATCGTAGCCTTACTGTACAAACACTTCAGCACTTCGATATACCGACAGTCAACTTGGCACCGCTGAAGGGACTGCAGCACCGCCCAAATTTCGACGGAATCAAAGGCTTTCTCATAGTCCACATACGCCAGACATAGTGGCAAATTGTACTCTTTGGACTTCTGTACAATTTGCCGAAGGGTATGTATGTGATCTATGGTGCTAAAGCCCTTTCGGAAACTGGCTTGTTCGGGAGGCTGGAAGTCGTCAAGTCTGCGCGCGAGACGATTCGTAATGACTCTCGAAAACAGCACGTAGACGCGGCTCAGAAGGGAAATCGGTCTGTAGTTCTTCAAGAGAGCTTGTCACCTTTCTTGAAGAACAAGACCACCACACTTGTGCTCTACGCCTCCGGTGTAATGCCACCATGGAGGACGGAATTAAAGAGCTTCTGAAGGACTTCAAGTACCGGTTTTCCACCCGCTTTCAGAAGCTCCGCTGTATTTCCATCCTCGCCTGGGGCCTTACCGTTTTTAAGGTGCTGGAGAGCCATTCTTATCTCGCTCAGACTGACGTCCGGGATATATAATCCGGAATAGTGTCGGATAAGACACGCTCTTGGATCGTTACTCACACTTGCGTGTGGCTCCAACGATGACGTGTACAGCTGCCCATAGAACCTCTCAATCTCACTCAAAATCTCAGGTGCCCCGGAAATGATGCTGCCACATTCGGTCCTCAGCTTTGAAAGTTGGCTCTTTCTGGCAGACAGATCTCTGGCAAAGACTTTGGAGCCTTGGTTCCGCTCGATCGCTTCTTCAATACAAGTTGTATTGAAGTTGCGTAAGTCCCGCCGCATGCATTTGGAGATCTGTCTGTTCAGATGCCTGTATGCTGTCAAGTCTGTTCAAGAATGTAACTTCATCTCCCGTCTAACAGCCATGAGATTAAGAGTGTGATCGGAGAGTTTTTGTGTTCTTCTGCGGCGGGTCTTGCAGAACTTAGCTCCGACTACATGGAAAGTTTCCACGAGCTTGTCATTCATATCGTCCACTTCATTGCAGTCTTCTAGGCACTGAAAACGGTTTTGTAACTCGAGCTGAAAGATTTCGGGAATTTGGAACAGAGCACGAGGGGGACGGAGCGTTGACTTCATTAGACGAGACCTCTCCAACTTAACGTTTAGGTTCAGTGTGCCTCTAACCATTCGGTGATTGCTACCATTTTTCACCCTCGCGATCACGGAGACATCACTGAACAGTTGTCGTCTGGTCGTCATAATGAAGTCAATCTCATTTTTTGTCCAACCGTCGGGGCTCGACCAGGTCTACTTCCTGTGGGGCCACTTCTGGAAGAAATAGTTCATTATAAAGAATCCCTCTTTATCCATGAAGTCGGCCAGCTGCTGGCCCCTTGGGTTCCGTTGCCCTATTCCAAATTTCCCTACTTTCATCTCACCGTTCTCTCTTGTGCCTAGTTTTGCATTGAAGTCTCCCATTAACACCGTATATTGGGTTTTGGAGGAATGCATGGCTCTAGAGATATCCTCATACATTTCCTCCACCTCCTCATTGGGGTGTGCCGAGGTTGGTGCGTAAACCTGTATGACCTTCAGCGAATACCGTTTGGTGATTCTGAGTATAAGGTACGCAACCCTCGTCGACACACTCCCGATCTTTACAACGTTGTTAACGACAGACTTGTGGATGATAAATCCTACACCTCCTTGGGACATATGGGTGCCCTCCCGGTGATAGAGCAAGTTGCCGGATTCGAGGATTACCGTGTCCTCCCCCTCTTTTCGGACTTCGGATAATCCTATAATATGCCAGCGCAACTTGTCTATAGAGATAGACAAGTTGCGCTGAAGAAGAGTCTTCCAGCTCCACGATCTTCTCGTCAGTCCTCAGGGTGCGTGCGTTGTACGTTGCCAAGTCGAGTCGTCTAAGGTGGCAACCGAACTTCCACCGGAGATTCTTAGCACCCCCTGCCCCGCCGTTACCATGGTCGCCACCGTAGCCAGTAATAGCGGGGCTGCCGGGGACTGGGGGCCGTCTGTTTGTTGCTTTAACCATTTTTAACCGCAGTTTTTTATTGTAATTTTGGCTATTATCAGGAAGGTGCTGCTGCTCATCTCCTGCCTGATACAAGATAGAACATTTAATCTTCAAAAAATTGTAAACATGATCTCAATGCCATTTCACATGGCCAATTAACATTAATATTGCTGCATGCTGTTGCAAAAGTCTGGAAGATTTAATCGGCTTCAGATTCTACTATACATAAATAAAGAAATTCAGTATTGAATGTTATCAACTAAATTGCTCCCAGATATCGATGAGGACAATATAGAATAGATATAGGTTGATAGATTGATGAACATTTTTTGAATTAAAAATCGTAATAAATTTTAGGATAAACTACGCATAAAAAGATAATATAACACTACATGTGGTGTTGTCTTAATTTTTTTAAATAAACTTACCTACCATGTTATGTTAAAGTATAAAAAAAAACCATGTAAAAAAAAATTAGTAACTTGAGTGAAATGGAATATGCCAATAGCTAAAAATTCCCAACGTTTAAAAGTGTTTTTTTTTTATTTTTGGATGGTTTTCGAACACATCCAGAAAAACAGAGTGTTGTAGAAAACATATGCATCGAGGAATTATAACCAGCTCCTTTGAGTTCTAATAAAAAAAAATTGAGTTCTAATAATAAAGTTTTAAAGATTCTGAAGCGGCTGACAAAGAAAAAGAGAAGTATGCACGCGCTTACTAATTTGTAAGTATAATATTTGGGATTAAATGATTTAAGAAGCAGCTTTCATGTTCTCAATAAATAAATATGTATTTATAATATATTACCTTTCTAAAAATAAAAGACGAAAATATGTATTATCGTCATCTATTTTTGGAAAGGTAATATATTTACGATCTCCGGCATATTTACATATGCAATATTATTAAATTCTCAGATATACAGATTCCTTTATATTTTCTGAGGAAAGGAATGGAAATCAGCATTAAAAATTTAATTTTTTATTTTATTTATGACAATACTAAGCTGCAATAAAGGTCCACTAAAGTTTCCTTCAGTAATATGAATTGCATTTTAAACAAAGCGGCTTATCCAATAACCAATAATCGTTTTTACTTTAATAGATACTTAAAAAACAATTTCTCTTACGAATTATTAAAAAATCGTTTGTAAAGGATTTAAGACTTTTGTAATTTTCATATAAAAAGCTCCACCTGCCGTGTGATTGGTTATCCTCATTACGTATGCAAATAAACATTTAAGTGATTACTTAGCGATTAATGTCCTTTTTCTGAAAATTATAATTGCCACTTAAAGAATAATTAGTATTGGATACAAGCGGTGTCGTTATGGGTGAGGCATGTAATATCGAATAATATAATCTCACATTAATATTAAGTCGGTTAGAAGCCAGCCGTCCTGCTGAGAACACAATCAATTTATAGCGCTCGCGGAGACAAATTGCGTCGCACTAGACGTTTGTCGCTTTCCCACACGACGGTGGAGATAGCCATCTCTTTATTAGCGTCCTCAAAGTAAATATTAAAATTTAATAGGAGGGGTTTGTTCCTACTGCGTTATTTTCCGTCAGCCCAAAATATATAGCGTCAAAATATTTAGAATGTTGTAACATATTTTAGTTTACAAGAGGATTTCAAAACAATAAAGATATTAAGGGGTTTTTGTGCCTACATCATCCATCTGAATTCACTCATTTTACGTGGTAGAGCCATGCTGCAGCTATATTAGTAGTACAGTTGTAGCACGAATGGGTCCGCTCGACCGGGGAACACAGAATACCAACGTAAAATAGTAGCTTAACTCTGCTGTGTTTTGTATGGTGATTGTAGAGAACCGGAGACCATTTTTACTGGAAAGAGGCATTCCAACTTAGTCCTCACGGGTGACAACGCATATGCATTTTGATTTTTAATAGAGGATAGATGTAGATGTCTATGGGCTGCAGCAACCACTTACCATCAGGTGGACTGTGTGCTCGTTTGTCACCCAATCCTATAAAAAAAATACCCCATCACCCTTAATATTGTTAGAACCCACTATGGTAAACGTACGGACAATTTTTCGATCTACGGCATTTGATCTAGATTAATATGCTCTGGAATAAGGCATCCCGACTGGTGGTGGAGATCAGCGTTAATGGTATGCGTTACTCCACGGCCTACAACTCCATATGTACAATGAAAAATCCATTCTCTCTGACCCCCTCGTCAGTCTCCCTGACCAGGGCGGCGGATCTAGTATATGATACCATCATAAACCACGTTGCGAAGAGTATGGAGAGCGAAACCTCGAAGTATCGACACTCATCTATCCGCGCGAACACACCACCACCACACCAGCGGTGCATCAGAGTCTGGAGCACGCTTTTCCTGGCCTCATGGCCTCCTCGTAACAGACTTCAGGGGTAGATTCAGATTGAGACCGAGTAGAAAGGTGCCCTTTTCTTCAAAAAGGAGAGGAGTTATCCTCGCTACGCTACCGAGGGGGTGACTGCGCTGGTGGGGCCACATAAGTGTGCGAAATGTTCCTGTGGCCATACCTATATGCGGCAAAGGTGGACCACTATGAGGTTCTATTCGGTGCGAGTCTGACATAGCCCGTCCTAGTCTCCGCAAGGAGGGTATGTGTAGGTAATTCCCTGTGAAACAAAAGGCCCACATACTTCATTAGTAGACTGCCACAGTGATGACGGTATTGACTATGATGATAATGGCTAATTATCAATAGAATTAATTAACAAATTTCACAATGTTCGATGATCACACAATAATGAATATTAAAGTGACTAGTCGATTGAATCTCACTCAAAATATTTGCAGACGCGAATGTCATAATTGAATTTTCATTAAAATTCCACACACCCTTTTGTCTGCGTACAAGTTTAATTCAATTAAACCTGCTCATAGCTATTAGAGGACAGCCGAGCGGTTTCGGGTGCGTTCAATAAAAGAGAATTTTATAAAAGGGTATCAGCCAATTGGTTCCGAGCCCGCTTTTATTCGTGTTTATGTCTATGATCTTATCTGCGGTCTGTCTATCCGATATACGGGCGCATGCCCTTTTATTAAACTTCGATGTTAAAACGTTGAACATAAAAACTAAGGAGACATCAATGTAGTTCAGATAATAGTAACTTTGATCTCTTGAATAATATTTTAAGTGGTGTTGAAGTGTTTTTACATCTATAAAGGCATCTTTTTTACACAGACGATCGTCACTAAATTGCTTAAAAATTAATGTCTAAATTAATGTATTGTATTGTATAACATATTGTTACGGCCGGCAACTGCTTATCCCAGGAGTAGGGTCCTCCGCGGCCTATAGACGAAGAACCTACAAGCAGGTGCAGGTCGGGCGTCCTAACGCCAAGGTGGAAAGTTTCTAATTACAATAAACAATCAGGGGGGAGCGTTCTATTCTAATAAAGGGAGCTTACTTACCTCTATCCAAGGCGACTGGTCCCTCAGGATTCGGTCAGGTCGCATGTGGATGTATAGTGCTAGGAAAGTAAGGGTCAGTGATGTATATCTGTGTGTGGCTGGTAGTGTGATCGACCTTATTAGACCGTTACCCTCTGCAGCAGTCCGGACCTCAGCACCTCTCCACCTCATGTCACTTTCTTCGTTAATGACGATGACGGTCCAGTAACTCTGTCGTACGATTAACTACCTTACAGAAGCCACTAACTCTCGTTT